>JAMYCR010000005.1:19039938-20239938 GCA_028830335.1 Eucera pruinosa | reverse complement strand
AAATAGAATCGATGGACAAGCTCGCCGGGCGGGACTCGGCAAACAGGCGAATTAAAATTCTTCTCCTCGCAAAATTCCCAACGCCGTCGAGCTTGTCCATCGAGGTGAATTAAGGTGAATTTACGCTGTTTCACGTTGCATCGCGGATGATTCGTTTATAGCGAACGTGGAAGATGAAAGCTGAAATATTTACGCCAGAACAATGGTTGAATTCGATTGCACAGCGAACCAGATTAACAATGAAATCTAATCAAAAGTAGTTCATTAATCTTCACGTGTTTTCTTTTTCTTTCTATACGTTGAAACTTGCCCCTGTTGTTTTGCTACGGATGAATTATCAACGCTGCACGTTTATTTCGTCAAAAGTAAAGATCGCGGAAAATTTGGATAATCGTCCGGAGCGAAAGGTGTAAAGATTGTTTGCATATGCATTTCGTCCAAAGTGAACATTGAAAGTGAACACGGTGAACGTAGTTGAGCTTCGCTCTACTTTTAACCAGATGAATGGACGATTCGCCCATAGCGAAGCTGTTGTGACAAATCTAAACGCGTTTGATGACGAGCAAGTTAATTCAGAGTGCAACACACCGTCTAACAATTATTTCTAGTTCTTGCAATATAAGGACATGTTCACTGTAAGCGATTTGCCTGTGCGATCGTCGATCAAGTGTAAATACTGCAGTTTTTGTGTTTCATTCGCGCATCATCCAAAGCGAGGAAGTGTAAATTTGCCTTCGGCTCCACTTAGTTCATTGCCCACTTTGGATGTTCACCTTAGATGAAATATCGTAGATAACAACAATCTTTGCACCATTCACCCTGGACGGAATTACCCACCGTAATTATCGAAACGGAGATGTCTAAATTCACCTTCAACGACACACACCTTTAACGTTCACACGCAGACATAAAAAAAAGCAGACAAACATTTCTATCACACGCGTGTAAATACAAGGTGTTAGAATTTGGCGAACGATGCGTTGCCAGTTGAAAATCGCGAGAGATTCTCCTCCTTCCTCTTCTGTGATACGATACGTTGGTAGTTAGCTGCTTTCGCTTATGCGATGATGAGTTTCGATTCGCCTTATGCCGGGCGCGAATGACGGTGAATCCCGGAGCGCTTAGCGATCGCTAGGAGGAAGCAACGCGGCTAAGGATTACGCTTGAAACTAGGGATACGCCGCGGTACCGTAGCGTTTAGCAGCCAGCCGGACTTGGAGCCGGACGGCGCCAGGAGAAGCCTCGCGGATATTTATAAGCTTCGCGGGCGAAGGGAAACGGAAGGGCCGAACCGTTTGGGCGTTTTTCAACGACTCTTCAGCCTTTTCGGCAGTCGTCCGACCAGCAGAAAAACTTCCACCGCCTCGTTTACCGGTAAGCAACGCTGGCAAACAGGCCGTGCGCGCGTCTTTATGCAAATTCGTACCTTCTGTAATCTCCCGTTCAACGAAACGGGACGCGCAAATGGAGATTCGTTTCGATTTCTAAATGCAGCGACGCGTTGTTTACTTCCTACGCTGCGACACGCGCGAGCTTAAACTGAAATCCTGTTTTATGCAGCACGCGAATCCAAAACTAAATACGGCCTGACGTGAGTCAGAGTTGGGCATTACTCGAATTGCTTCGAATAAATGTTTAAGGCGGATACTTTATCCGCAGAATTTACTATTCACTGTCTGTAACCAATTTTTCTCGTTTTTATTTTACTCGTAAACGGGGAGATCCATTAGGTTGCACGAGTTATTGTACTTGCGTGGATATTGCAAAATTTTTTAAATAGACCCGCGGCAAATATTTAATGATGCGGCGAATTGATCGATTAACAGATGGTAATTATTGGCGAATGCGGTAATCCAGCAAATTGTTCTCTATTCGAGTGATTTGCTCGAATAAATTTTCGTACGAATCGTATTCGAATAATTTGATATTCGGATAATTTCCTGTTCGAATAAATTCTTGTCCTTCGTTATATGTCAAACGCGATGCGTATCAGAGTGTTTCGCGGCGGAAGGGTTAAGAGAACTGCGCGTGTCCCGTTTCGCCATCTGGCCGCAGAATTAAAGTCCCGTCCGTTCAATTGGACTTGTAAAAATACGAATTTGCATAAGAATCGTCGGCCTAATGAGGATGCTGCATCGTGTGATACACGGCTCGGTAGCGATTAGCGATATATGAATCCCCCAGGAGTAGCATCGGCGCTTCGAGTTCATATGGGCTACATCGCCGGTCTGGTGCCAGGCACGAAAGCGGCATCTACCTGTCAGGTTAATGCCCAAGGCACCCGCTCGCCTCATCCTCGATGTGGCTCGGGACCAATAATTAGTATTACTAGCGAAGAAGATCGCAGATTGAGCCTCGGGCTACGTCGTAAAGAGAGCAGCGAGCCCCGAGTCAATTTTAGCCTGCCGCCCAGTAAGTGCGTCCCAAACTGTTCATTTTCGACGATCCTTTTCGCGATAAACTGTGTGCATATCGTTCCGTTCGCCGGGGCGTCCATCAAATCCGATCGACATAAATAATCGAATCGCTCTCTTTTCAGAAGCGAGCACCAGCCAGAGTTCGTCGCGAGAGAAAATCCGTGGCTCTCCGCGTTTCCCTCATCGAATAGTGCCAGCGAACAGCTTAAACGCGATCGCGGCCGGATCCTCGATCTCTAAATCTCATCGATGGCACTCGATGGAGGACGCGAGGAAGATCAAACTACCCCAGCTTCCACGCGGCTCGTCTTGCAGCCCCAGCTGCGACGTTTGGGCCACTCGCGAGCTCGGCATTCCGTTAAGCGAGCTGGGGAACAGCGCTCGGGGCAAGAAGCCACCGGAATCGTTGGCGTTGACCATAATGGCGGAGTCGGACGTGAGCTCCGCCGACGCGAAGCTCGGCAGCAACTTGAAGAAGCTTTTCAAGGATGACGACGACGGTAGCCCTGCCGAATCGGAGTTGAAGATCACCCGATCCGCTTCCTCCTCGTCCTCGTCGCCGACTGCGAACACCGGGACGTCCAGCGCCGCGAACGAAGCGTCGTCCTCGGGAAAGGAGTCCTGTTCGGAGTCCGTGCAGCTGGATTCGAGTGCGAACTTCGTCCAGGAGTCGCAACGTTCCCGGTCCTCGAGTCCCGTGATTCGTACGGCGAATCCGGAGACGCCGGAAGAGACGAGCGATCGCCGCGAAGACGGGAAATCAACTGCCGCGTAGATTAAAACGATAAGCCGCGGGGAAACGCGTTTCCTGTTGCCGATATTCTACCCTTCCGTGCTAGCCGACACACTATGTTCTTAGTCGAGAGAAGAGGGAAACCCTCGAGATGTTGCGTGTGAAATTTCTGCAACGGGCACAGGATAAATTTGCGAAGAACGCGACGCCTAAAAAGTATTTATCCATTTCTTCCGTTAATCTGAGTCGCAACCCCAAAGTTTCTTGTTCCGTTTTTGCGTTTCGTCGAACGACGGTTAAACGCGATCACACGTGTACGTGACAATCTTGAGTGTATCGTGCCCGTAACGAAGGAAGATGAAGCTCAAGTTAAATTCGCGCGGAATAATTAAATACGAGGGTCAGGAACCAATCGCTGTTTCAATTTAATCGTGTGTTCCTTAGTAATTGTGCCAAAGAGAAAACTATGGGGCCCGTAAAAGTATACAGCTGATCGATTTAACGGATTACGGAGGGACCAAAATATAATAATAATCTACTCTTCTGTTGTTCCAAATTGTTTCCAATCGATGGACCGCGGATTTTTATATACTCGTGGGAAAGTTAATTGCGAAAGAAAATAGGGGATGCAAAAATATAGATGACAGATCGTTCGATAAGTTCGTGGAACATTTGATACCGAAATAATTAAATAAGCACGGTAACAGTACCACTAAATATAATAAAATTGAATTTGCGACACGGTAATATATAGGTCTATCAAATGAAAGCTTCTCAAATAAGATTCAACCCCTTATCTTTAATATGTGCAGGTATAAACCGAAACGTAATTTACAATCTGAGCTCTGTTGTCTTTAATCTATCGCATGAAAATATTTTATCGAGTGGAATACACGTCTTTGACTGCAATACCGAGTTTCACAAAATTCCTGAAAGCCAATCGTTTACTGATGATCACATGCCGATTCGTAATACGAACTTATCAAATGACCACGTTTATGTTTTTATAGTTAATTTCGTAGTTACAGTACCCAAACGTCTTTCTTAAACTGAACTTGAATAGCTAAGTAAAGATATATCGAACTCTAATCTTTCGATGTTTAAAAAATACTGCAATGTGCAGGACAAACGTATTGCGGTACGACCTTATCGAACGACTTAATAAAATATCCAAAGGGAAAGCAGATCTTATCGTAATTGGGGGATGAAACCACCCTCTATTTGGATTCCACTCTTCTGGTCGCGAATTGGCATAAAAATCCGCAGTCTGCTGATCGATATCGGTACTCGAAAGTTCGTTTAAAGTTACTCTAATTGTATCTGCATTGATCCGATAATTAATCGTTTCGTGAAATTAAGCGACTCTAATTGTTCAACCCTCTGCGCTCCGTTTCGCACAGGTTTGCTCGAAAGTCCAGATTTACGTTTCTAACGCGACTACCAACGTGGTCAAAGCAACCTGCTTGCAATTTCTTATAAAAGCTGCGCAAATCCACTCAGACGCATTTTTGTAAATTTGCCACAATTTTATATGAAGAAGAGGAAGTAAAAGATTTATCTTCGTTGCGTTATAAATTTCTTCAACCGTCTATTGCTTTAAATTCCTTTATATAAATAAGCACACCTCGATTATCGTCGGCAATTCTGGTATTAAATTGCTGGCCTTAACACCGAGTTATTCGAGTCACCGAAACGTCATTCCATTTACGAATTACTGGGGCGCAAAGGGTTAAAATCGTAGAAAGGAAGCTGGGAGTACTCTTACAGGTCCAATATTAAAGTGTTCAGTGCCCCAAAACCCTTCCTTAAGTACCTGCACTCGGTGTAATACAAAAACAAAACAAACAAAAAAAAAAAAGTATCTCTTCGTAATGCAGAACCACGAGAACAAAAAAAAAAAAAAAACAATGTCGGTTTCTTCTGTAAATCTTCAAGTGTGATGTACTGATATTTTAACACTAACGCGCGTGCGCAACAAACAAAAAAGAAAACAAAGAAAAATAAGAAGCGCGTCGAATAAAAGTAAAAAAAAGAAAAAAAAAGAAAAAAAAGTATATAAATATAAACGATACGTAGGTGAAGAGGGAAACGTTTCCCTCGTTTCGTACCTCGAAGTATGTCGATGTGTCAATCATTGGATTAACTAACTTACTACTAAGCAATAACCTTTGTCGGTGCAATTAAACAAATGGTGTAATAAAGATATATATATATTCTACCTATTTATTGCAAGCAACATTATTTCCATAATTCTATCTCGGGGACAAGTGGATGGCGGTTTCAAAGTAAATTAGAATGTTTTATTTTATTTTTTTTTTTTTTGTATCTATTCTTATAGATATAACGATGCATATGAATTAGTAGAGTACAAAAACTTATATATATATATATATATATTTTTTTGTTTTGAAACAGGGCGATCCCTTTGCATTCCGTTTGCAATTTGCGGGTTTTACCAACGCGTGAAGAATGCTATGGATACAGTCGATTAGGCTGTAAGATTCGCGAGAGATTAGGGAAAGTAACTTTTACGATTGTACAATAAATCGATTAACTTGAACGCTCGTTAGCAAAGCAACTTTAACAAAATAAATTATACATATTTGTCTATATTTATCTGTATATATTTACAAAGATATTGCAGTTTACGTTGTCTAAAGATTAGACAGAGTTAACACATTGCGTCGTCTACTTTACAACCATTATTCGTACAACAACAGTAACAGAAAAACAATCATTCGACCAATTCGAAACAAATAAAAAGCTTCAAACGATTTCGTAGAAAAAGAGAAGGGATAAAGGGAGAGAGAGAGGAACGCAATGTGTTAATAAAGGTATTTTTATCGTGCTGAGCATTAATAGATGTTCCCTTCGATATTTTAAACAACAAATAGGTTCAATTTTATTCGACACTATAAAATAACTAGTCTTTGCTATAAAAAAAAGGAAACGTTTTTCATCGTTTGAACGAAACATTGTAATCACAGATGAATGATCGTATTTAAAAATGGAAATTACTAGCTACCCACTATTTTTCCATTGACTCCGCCTCCGAAAGTCGAGTCTTCGTTAGCTATATGGTTGCCTGAAACGATAAACTATGCGTTACCTAAAAACTTAGGTGATTTTAACGCATGCACAACCAGAGGCGAATTTAAGCTTCTTCCGTTCCGCATCCACACCGTCATTCGTAAGTATCGTATTTGGTTGGTCGTAAAAAGCTTGCGAATTTTTTCAAGCACAAATGAAAAATGGAACTTTAACCAACCCATTTGTATCGTTTGTATCCAAATTCAACCGTTTGCAAATCCAACTCTTCCGTTTGGAAATCTCATTCATCCTCTTGCGAATCAAATTCATCCTTTTGCAAATCTCCTTCATCCTCTTGCAAGTCACATTCATCCTCTTGCAAATCGAATTCACTCGTTTGTAAATCGAATTAACCCTTTTGCAAATCACATTCGCTCTTGAAAATCACAGTCGCTCGTTTGCAACACGCATTTATCCTCTTGCAAATCAAATTCACCCTTTTGTAAATCACATTCACTCGTTTGCAAATCAAATTCACTCGTTTGCAAATCAAATTCACCCTTTGCCAATTCGTTAGTAATTCATTACTACAATTAGCTGCACTTACAAATGCACGTTAATCTGATCAATAAAGTAGCATAAAATGTTTCGACGAAATTGAAAAGTAGTGCAAGCACGAAGTCTAAAGAAATAGTCAGATTCTACGTAGAATCAATCGAAGGATGAAACGGTTTTACGTAAAAAACAGGCAACAGATAAGTCAAGATTACAATATAAAAAGAATCTTAACTGAATAAATAACGATAAGAAACAAGCCTTACATCCTTTCATGTGATCAAATATTTACGAACTCGTAATATGTAATTTTAATTGAAACAATATAGTAAGTAAATATTAATGAATATTTGTTCCGTTCGTAATGATCAATTGTAGAGTCAATTAATATCGCATGATTTTCCAGTTCATACAGGGTGTTTAAAAAAATCTGGGAAAAATTCTGCCCGTAAAATTCAACTATTCGTACCTTAAAAAGTAAGACGAAATCGACATTTTGGTACATGACTTTTCCTCGTTGCCTTGATGTATAAAATCCACCTTCCAATCCAAATATTTCTCGAACTTTTGAAACACACTTAAAGCGTAATTTTCTCCCAAAAAAAATCGCCACCGTATACTACGATCTACTTAGCCGCTACTTAAATCCGCCTCTAATTGTAAGTAAAACGTATGCACGACTCACCGTGATCTTCTCTAGTATAGTCTCCGCCGGTTTGTCCCTCCTCGCGGCTTCCTTTCGACTCGTTTTAATCGGGCTCTGCTTTTCCTCCTCCTCCTCGCTCTTTTTCTCCGGACTTTTCAAAGCGTTTTGCGCTTCTATCCTCTTCCGGTTTAGAAACGCCATCCCATGGACTCTTAAGTGTTTGTCCACCGCAGCCTTGTCCTCGAAAACGGCCATGCAAACGTGGCACTGATTCGCCTCGATCGTTTTTCCAGCCGCTTCGAGATCGTCCACGTTGTCAGGTGCGTAGGACGTGTTTTGCGCCATATAAGTAATCGGATTTTCTATCCCGTGAAACGCTTTTAGGTGCATTTGCAAGCTAGGCGCCACAACGAAATTGTCACCGCATTCCAAGCAAACCAAATAGCGGCCTCTGATCCGATGATTCGACGCGATGTGCTCTCGCAAATCGACCATATCCGAGCATCGTTTGTCGCACTTCTTACATCTAAAGTTACCCTCGCTATCTTTGGCCGTCTCTTGTTGCACGCACAGCCCGACGCCCGCGAAATTCGCGTTCTTCCCGTCGCTGTACTTTTTCGGGGTCCATCGACGTCTTCTCTTCGAACTCGACAGGCTATAATCGAGCTTACGTTTCCTGCTGTTCAACAATTCCTTGTAGCCGCCGTTGATGAACTCCGTGGAAATTCTTAACAGATTCGTGGTCACCGAGGACAATTTGCAGTCTTGCGAGTGTTTGCTCCGAAAGTGATCGTTCAAGATCGACGATCGCGTGTCGATTAATTGGCCGCACAAATGGCAGGAAAAGTGTAGCACCTCCTCGGAATTTTCCGGGCCGTTGAAAGCGAGTCGTTGCGGCAAAATCGTTTTCGCTTTCTGATCGCGCGCGCCAACGACCGCTTTCCCTTCCTTCGTTGCTTGCTTGGCTTTCTTCGATCGATTCGAATCGAACACGTGCGGCGGAATTCTAATTAACGGCGGAGGATCCGAAATCGATCCCTGTTGCGTCCCTTCGTCCTGCTCCGTAACATTCCCGCCGCTGCAACCATCCACAATCGCTTCCTCTTTTTTTTCCTTCGTCGGCGTCGAAGCGTCGCTCGCGTTCTGCTTTTCCATATCCTGCTGGATCGATTCGTCCGCTCGATCCTTCCACGCGCTATCGGCCACGTTTATCGATTCCATTTCCGCCACGCTCACTTTCATCTCCTCCATTTCTACGTCCGAGTCTCCTATCCGTTTAATCATCTGCTTCTCTTCCACTTCCTCGCTCTCCTCCTCCGTCTTTATAAACGTGCTAGTTATTCCATTCGCGCCGCGCTTCGATGGAGACGTTAAATCAGCCAAGGATCTAACGTCTAGAATTTTCGGCGAGAGTCTGGCGGATTTCAAAGAAGACGGCGACTTAACGTTATCGTATTTGGGACACTGCGGAGAGCCGGGATCTATTAAATAATCGTCCGCTCCGTGAGCCCCGCGCTCGAAAACCTCGGACGTGATTGTTCTCGTGTTCGTTATCTTCGGCATCACTGTCCCATTCTCGCAGGACTTCGTGTACGCGTTCGTGAATTTATTCTGCTGCAGATTCGCCTTCAGTAAACTCGCCGCGGCTTCCACTTGCGAGATGTTTAAAAGAACCTCGGAACTAATGAGCTCCTTTAAACGCGTATCGTGCCCGCTTTGCACGTGCGACATGATCCGTTTCGCCTCCACGTGGATGAACGGACAGAAGGGACATTTGAACCATATTAATCTCTGCACCACCGAATGCTTCTCCATGTGTAGCATATAATCTTCGCAACGAACGATGCAGCGGCCCAGTTTGCACAAGACTAGTCTAATCGGTTGCGGATCGCTCGCGTCCGGATGTTTCTCTGTGTGGTGCTTCCGGTACTCGGAATGCGACGGTAAAATGATGTGACACTTGTCGCAGGCGATCTTAGTGTGACTGTGCATAATTGCGAAGTGCCTAGCCACGGATTCCATGTCTTGGAACCCGTCCACTTCGCAAACCTTGCAGCCCAACACGCGTTTCTTTAGCGTGTGAAAGCAGGTGGTCCACGTGTGAACTTCTAGGGACTTGTACGTGGTAAATTTGCGATAGCAGTCGGGGCACAAGTACGGTTTCTCCTTGTCGTGGAAAGTTTGATGAGCCACGAAACGCGTGGAGTTCCCTTGATACGTGTAGCATTTGTGACAAACGTGCCTGTAACAGGAACAATAAACGTCGTCTTTCGCCGGCTTCGAGAAGCCTGGAATATAATGCTTCGGTTTGGTGGTCTTCTTGCAAGCCTTGCAAACGGGTCTCTCCTTCGAGCACCGATACTCCGATTCCCAATCGTTCAACGTCTCGTCGACTTCGTTCGAACCTTCGCTCTTTTCCCCGCTGCATTTATTTATGCAATGCTTCAACACCGTTTGCAAAATGCTGACGGCCTTCAAATTTTCCCTAACTACGCTATCCGTTACGAAATTCATCACTCTAGAAATCTCCTCGCTGATCTGCTGCAAATGGTTGTACCTCTTCTTCAATTCCGAATTGGAAAGGTGGAAGAATTCGTTCAGCATCTCCTCTTTGCATTTAGTTATCATCGCGGTCGTGTCCACGATCGTGTAAATCGGTTTCTGGTTGAGAAACTTCACGCTCAGATACAAGTTCTGGTCTTCGCCTTTTTGAAAGGACAGAGTCTCGGCCGAGTTGTTGCTCGTTATTTGCACATCGATCCCTGCGTCGTTGTTTTCGGTGGTTAGGCAACAGAGATCGGCTTTCTGCGAGTTTTTTGCCGACGAAGAAGATTGCCGCGATTGAACGTCGCAACTCGAGCTGCTGGATAATTCCGAAGGAGATGGGGAAGGGGTCAAAGGACTCACGTCGCCGTGAAAGGAATTCACTCGCTCCTGATTCGATAAATTTTCTATGTCGGCGGAATTCAATGGAATCAATGGCGGAACGCCGTTCGTGGATTTCGATTGAAGATTTCCTTGCTGCAAATCTTTTACCATCGCGTTCGACGCGCTGCGCGAGCATTTGGAACCGGAAGATTGTTTAATAATATATTTGCGGCCATTTTGATAGACTACTTTGCTCGTGAAAGGTTTCCCTTTGCCTTGAGAAGATGCGCTTTGATTCTTCGCCACGCCTTTTTTCGACCCTTTGCTACTTTGCGGGAGTTTCTCGTTTAGTACATTTTTTTTCATCTCTAACAGTTTCTCGTTTTCATCCGGTAACACATGGACCACCGTTTTGGAGTGCACGTCTTTGCCGTCGGAAAGGGTTACGTTATCAGTAGCCTGTCTGATAAAAACGATCTTCTTATTGTTCGTAATATGAGGCGGAAGTTGTTTAATAATCGTGCTAATGTCCACGTGTTTCGGACTTTGAATCGTGACAACTTTCTGGCCAGAATTCACCGTCAACGTGTGAACGTTCTGCTTCAATTTCGAGCACGCGTCCATTTTGCTAGCGAGAACAGTTTCCGATTGCGTCTTGGGCGACGTTTCCATCGTTAACGCATTGTTCAACTTTTTATCAAGATTCACTTTCGCGGTATTGCTTTTAACTATTTTAACGGGCATTATAGTTTTGGTGGATTTAGTCGCCACGCTTTTCGACGATTGTTTGCCGCTAGGACACTTGGACGAGTCTTTCATGTCGCGTTTCGGCGTGATTATAATGTTCCCGTACGACATTACCATGTTAGGCGAAATGCAGTTCAAACCCGCTCGGTTCTTCTTAAATTTACTAGCAACCGGGTTCGTGGAATTTTGCATCGATTTCACGGAAACGTCGCTGCTTCTTTTTCTAGCGTTACTCACTGGAATTTCGGGCTCGAAATATTTCGACGCGAGTCCGCAGTCTACGAAAGCGATGTCGTTTACTGTACAAGGAGTGTCTTCGTTTTCGATCACGCTTTCGTCGGAAATCGAAGCCAAGGTGTCCGCAGAAGACGAGTTAATTCTTTTGCCAACGCTTTCAACGTTATCTGGAATTTCTACGTGAGACGAATTCGGGTTCGCGTTCTTAGAAGTGGAATAGGGACAGTTGAGAATAGAAAACTGCTCGTTTAGGGGTATCTCTAAGGGTTTGAAGTAAAATCGACCCTTGTAACGCCTGAAAATTGGGGTGACGGAATTTCTGCTGTCCTTCGTTAGGCTAGTGGTTAATTTCCACCAACTATCGCTTATCTTTTTGTCCCTCAGCCAATCCATTATGTGAGCCTTTATTATAAACGTGTGCTCCATGAACGCCTCGCAAGTCAGATCTACATCTGGTTCCCACTCGCTTACGTCCGTCGGCAGAGGCATGAGCATCAGATCGCCCATGTGCACCATGTTCACCTTATGGGTTTTCACGTGCGCGAAGAACTGGCATTGATTGTAAAAAAGTCTTACCGCCCCGAATTTCTGGCTCTTGCGGAGACCTCTGCTTTGCAAGTACACGCGTTTCTCGCGATCCGTTTGTACGCACACGGAACATAGCAAACCGTTTGTGGGATTGTGTTTGCAATTGGTCGCGAAACAATGCTGGCACCAGTAGCCCAGGATCCAACTCTTCCTCGCCATGTGATCGTCCAAGCTGCTTCGAAAGTGGAAGCTAAGGGAGAGGGACCACAAATTTCCATTAATTTGCACGTATTCTAATATATTTGATGAAAAAAGGGGGGCAGCTCCACTTTTGACGGTCCGCGGTAAATTAATAGTTCGTAACCACGGATGTGGTAATATGCACATCAATGTAAATATCGGGTTTCGGAAATTGTTTTATTAATATACCAAGTAATACTCCATCACAATTTTCTTACTATCCTTCTAATGTTGCCCTTTATTTGTTTAAAATAATTCCATTATAATTATATCCTTAGAGCTAAATATACAGGGTAAGTAATTATAAATGCCTATATAATAGTAGGCATATTCTAGCAACTGAAAAATTGTAAGGCTAGAAAATCGAATAACTAGGAAGACAGAAAAATATAAAGCTAGAAACCTGTCTAAAGTGGAGTTGCATAATATTTGTAAGAAAGAGGCTCACCAGTCTTTGCACTGAGCGCACATATAGAGAGTCTCACATTCTGGAGCACATTGTTTGACAGAGGGGGAAGGTGCAGGTGGCACATAAGGCTGTGCCTGTGTTACAAAAACAGCATTTCTCACTGCAGTGTAATATTCCGCACCCCACCTAGATTCGATTCTTCGATTCTTTCGTAGCTTTGGCATGAGATTCTACTTGTTAAGATATTCAGAGTATCCTACAGATAGTATTCGCTTGCATCAAAGCGATGTTTCACAGTTTATGGACACTGATGTGAAACTTTCGTATACGAATCTCAACTTGATTACACTGTTAATGGTAGCGACGCGTTCAGAGGCAGTAAAATGTTGTTGCTTCTAGCAAGATAGCAATAACATGTCTTCCACAATCAATTATCATTGACTTTTTCATGACATACAATGAACAGTGTGCAGCACTATTACTGAAACAGCACAGTGGAAACTGATTCCCAAGTCGTGTCACTACGTCTCACTGTTAATTACGCCCGCCATATATCTCTCTCTGTATCATACAATGCGTTAACAGAACTCAAGATATTGTTAATCAGAAAACCACCATATTCAGCCATGATATGTTTTGCTGTTCGAGACTTGTCGGTAAAACAGAACACGCTGAGCTGCCGTCGCGGCAAACGGTTGAAGTAACATTCAGAGATTCCCAACTACCGCATACGCAACTATTTCATACTTTTCCAATTACTCGCACCGTATTTCGGGTACCATTGGCGCACGCTATTATTTTACGCGATTATAATCACCCTGATAGCAATTACACTGTTTCTTCGCGGTTGTTAAACAGAGGAGTTGCAAACTCTTACAGATGTAGATAAATGCACTGCTGTGTTGGAAGATTCTGGCCAAGCATCTTTCTTCACGCGATGCCTGCAAACGATTCCAAACATTACAATTTTTTTAATGCCACATGCTTTTCCTATTTAGCAGCGAAATGTTTAATAAAATTTGCAAGCCCTTTTTGGTGGAATGGATGCAGACAATTAAAATGATTATGGTAATTACTATTGGGTACTCATTTGTAGCCCAAATTGAATTCTGATTTAGGGAGACCAGATTAGAGTAGTATGCAATCAATTGGAATTGTGTTCAATTAGCAGATAACTGAGATTAGTAGACTGTGAATTTTTATGCAAATTCAATTCTTTATTAACATAAATAAAGAAGTGCAAATTAAGTAGAAGCTGGTTTCGTTCTTTAAGTGTTGCAATATCTTCCCTAATTTCATGTATTATTTATATTTCATATATTCCTATATTCATACATTATGATATTAACTGTTTACATAGCTAATATAATATAATTTTCCTATAAATTAAATCTGCAGTCTAGAAATTACAAATGTTTAGTACTACTGAATTAGAGATCAGAAGAAGCATAGCAATATATTATGGATACTTTGGCAAGATAAAAATTAGATGTAGTGAAATGGAGAATTATAATTGCAATTAGTATATTCTTAATACGATTTACACGTGCTCTGATTCCATGAAAAGATTAGGTGTCTATTTATTGAATTATGCCTGTATTATAAATAGACTATGGATCTTTATGCAAGTTCATATTTTTATACACAGAAACAAAGAAGTGGAAATTTAATACAGATTGGTTTCATCTTTCCAAGTGTTTTAATCACACTTTACCTTTGATATTTACTATATTTTTGCATACTGCATGCATTTTTAGACTTTTAAGTTTTCCAATAATATATAAAGATCCATATTTTAGATATAAGAAACAATATCATCCAAGATAATGCAAACCTTATGTAATGCAAAACGATAGAGCTTAAAACTAACTTATAGTATACTTAAATTGATCTTATCTTTATCTATTATTATCTTCCCGTGTATTATAGTACTTTGTTGCAGTTGCAAGAAACATTTGTGAAATGTAGTAATTCATAGAAACCATCAATTATCCATTGCAATTACACGGGTAAAAATTAAATAATGAGTGATACGCATTGAACTTACAAGATATTCTGTACTTGTGTACTTTTATGGTTCATTAGTGATCGATTACGCTTTGTATCGTTTCCAATTACGGATTGCAAAACGTTTCTACTACTGTTAATTGCAATGTGGTCATAACTTCAAGGATTACCAAATACATATACTTTTCTCTTTCAAAGTATTTGCAACTTCTAACCTATGTCACAGATAGGATGCAGAATAGACCTGGCGTCTTATGGGACTTTGCGTCCCAAACTCTGAAATACCGACTTGAAAACAATCGCCAGGGTTTTTTGCGCCCTCCACCGACTTAGGGGACCAAGTTTGCCGTCGTTATAATTAATCGAATTTGTAAAGACGATTATTTTGTCGGCGAAACAGGTGCCTCTTGTATCGCGAGTATTCTGCCACGGACGAGCTACAGAATAGACCTACCGCCTAATGCATATTTTTGTCCCGGGATTCTCGTGCCCCGTTATCAATCTTGCGTCACACTCGACGTTACCGATTTAACACGGACGACGATTATAACATTAGGAGAGATTAGAATTGAAGCTAAATTTAGTCATGAAATTGCAAGAGAAATATAGGATAGATTATTATAGAGAAACTATAGAATTATTTCGATATCCATGTTGCACTCGTTGAAGGATAGTGGATACTGTACCTTGTCTGTGTTAGAACATTTCAGATATTCGAGATTGAAACGTACGTTGATGATTTTATAATGCTATTATATAGCGATATGCTCCCGAGAAGTTTTCGTAACAGTGAACGCAACGATGAATTTATATACTTGTTGTAACGAAAAGATACATTTGCAGGGATATAAAGTTAGCCGAACGTATTAATTTACGCTTTGCACATTTGCGTGGCATTACGTGTACAGGCATCGAAATGTATTTTTTTAATGCGTTAAAAAATTTAGACGTACAAGCGCGAGAAAATGCCGCGAGTCAATTGTACAGGAAAATTGTTATGATATCCATTTTTCTCCGCTAACAATTTCGAAGTACGGATGAGGTACAGAAGGAGTTAATAGTAGAATTAGGTATAGAATAAATGAAACAGTAACTTACCTTTTTTAAAATATTTCGTTCAATGAACGACAATAATCTTCTCGTCGTCCAATACAATCGTGCTCCTAGTCAAACGTAAAACTAAACTGCGCGCGCACGAAACTGCACGAGACTGCGCATTCGCCATTTTTACGCGGGAACCGACTAAGTAACGGACAGTAACGGTCAGTAACGGTCGACGCGTGCCGCATTAAGACGCCATTATCGATACCACAAAAAAATGCTTAGATATCGGTTCCTAATCGTTTCTTTCCATCGAGGCTGGCCTAAAATGAAACCACGATGTGTAGCAAACCATAATCGCGTGGTTTTAATCGGATACGTGCCTCGGTACGCGAAAAATACGAAATTTCATGTGACGCGTCAAGACTCCGACCTCGACGTGATTAGAAAAATGCTTAGATTTCGGAATCTAAGCTCGCGACGCGAACGAAACCACCAAAAACTGAAAGTGCGGAGTGGAATGGACAATAATCCAAGGTTTCAATCGTATAAGTGCCTCGGTACGCGAAAAATACGAAATTTCATGTGACGCGTCAAGACTCCGACCTCGAAGTGATTAGAAAAATGCTTAGATTTCGGAATCTAAGCTCGCGACGCGAACGAAACCACCAAAAACTGAAAGTGCGGAGTGGAATGGACAATAATCCAAGGTTTCAATCGTATAAGTGCCTCGGTACGCGAAAAATACGAAATTTCATGTGACGCGTCAAGACTCCGACCTCGAAGTGATTAGAAAAATGCTTAGATTTCGGAATCTAAGCTCGCGACGCGAACGAAACCACCAAAAACTGAAAGTGCGGAGTGGAATGGACAATAATCCAAGGTTTCAATCGTATAAGTGCCTCGGTACGCGAAAAATACGAAATTTTGTGTGACGTGTCAAGACTCCGACCTCGAAGTGATTAGAAAAATGCTTAGATTTCGGAATCTAAGCTCGCGACGCGAACGAAACCACCAAAAACTGAAAGTGCGGAGTGGAATGGACAATAATCCAAGGTTTCAATCGTATAAGTGCCTCGGTACGCGAAAAATACGAAATTTCATGTGACGCGTCAAGACTCCGACCTCGAAGTGATTAGAAAAATGCTTAGATTTCGGAATCTAAGCTCGCGACGCGAACGAAACCACCAAAAACTGAAAGTGCGGAGTGGAATGGACAATAATCCAAGGTTTCAATCGTATAAGTGCCTCGGTACGCGAAAAATACGAAATTTCATGTGACGCGTCAAGACTGCGACCTCGAAGTGATTAGAAAAATGCTTAGATTTCGGAATCTAAGCTCGCGACGCGAACGAAACCACCAAAAACTGAAAGTGCGGAGTGGAATGGACAATAATCCAAGGTTTCAATCGTATAAGTGCCTCGGTACGCGAAAAATACGAAATTTTGTGTGACGCGTCAAGACTCCGACCTCGATGTGATTAGAAAAATGCTTAGATTTCGGAATCTAAGCTCGCGACGCGAACGAAACCACCAAAAACTGAAAGTGCGGAGTGGAATGGACAATAATCCAAGGTTTCAATCGTATAAGTGCCTCGGTACGCGAAAAATACGAAATTTTGTGTGACGTGTCAAGACTGCGACCTCGAAGTGATTAGAAAAATGCTTAGATTTCGGAATCTAAGCTCGCGACGCGAACGAAACCACCAAAAACTGAAAGTGCGGAGTGGAATGGACAATAATCCAAGGTTTCAATCGTATAAGTGCCTCGGTACGCGAAAAATACGAAATTTTGTGTGACGCGTCAAGACTCCGACCTCGAAGTGATTAGAAAAATGCTTAGATTTCGGAATCTAAGCTCGCGACGCGAACGAAACCACCAAAAACTGAAAGTGCGGAGTGGAATGGACAATAATCCAAGGTTTCAATCGTATAAGTGCCTCGGTACGCGAAAAATACGAAATTTTGTGTGACGCGTCAAGACTCCGACCTCGAAGTGATTAGAAAAATGCTTAGATTTCGGAATCTAAGCTCGCGACGCGAACGAAACCACCAAAAACTGAAAGTGCGGAGTGGAATGGACAATAATCCAAGGTTTCAATCGTATAAGTGCCTCGGTACGCGAAAAATACGAAATTTTGTGTGACGCGTCAAGACTCCGACCTCGAAGTGATTAGAAAAATGCTTAGATTTCGGAATCTAAGCTCGCGACGCGAACGAAACCACCAAAAACTGAAAGTGCGGAGTGGAATGGACAATAATCCAAGGTTTCAATCGTATAAGTGCCTCGGTACGCGAAAAATACGAAATTTCGTGTTACGCGTCAAATCTTCGATCTCGATAGGATTAGAAGAATACTTAGATCTTGGCTTCTAATCGTTTCCTTCGGACGAAACTGGTAGAAATGAAAGTGCGGAGTGCAGTGGTTATTAGTCAATCGGTTTTATTTGGATACGTGCGTCGAGTCGTAAAAGATAAAGAAATTCGTGTGACGCATCGAGACGCTCAATCTCGATACGTTTAGAAAAGTGCTTTAGGAAAGCACTTCGTTTAGAAAAGTTGCGTCAACATTATCAAAATCCCTGCATTGTCATGATCGGTGATCCTTCCCCTTTAAAATGCTTTTTGTTTCACCTAAGTCCGACTTTCGGTTGCCGAGATATCATCGTTTAAAGACGAGTTTAATTTTTTCTCGCTATTCTCGGCCTCCGCGGACTGACCTACTTCTCAACCACCTCACCATTCGTAGTATTGCGCAGGTCAGTTTTACTATGTTTACTATGTCATCGTAACTCCGCGCGCACTATCCATAAGAGTAAACTTTAAACGGCCATATCTCGCGAAAGAGTTGAGATATCGACGTGAAACGGAAAGCAAATTAAAGGGCACATTTTTCTCTATCTCCAGAATCATCGGCTCTCCATTTTTCACGATCGCAAGCGTAGCTACGGAACAAAGAACGTGGGGGGTGCAGGAACTTTTTTTTGAAGAAACTACGAATCCAAAATTCTTGAAACTTGGTGAGAGGTTGAGTGCTTGGGAGAGTAGCTATCTAAGAGCGCGCGCCGATGTTTCCATGCTATATTGGCAAGGGGGGAGGGGTCACGTGACTCCCCTTCTTTAAATCACGCGTGAGAAGGATCGTTTTCAATTTATCATAATTTTTCTAGTACAATACGACAAGATTTATTTATTTTTATATCTTTATTATACGTTTGCTCTCTCAGCAATTTATTGTAACAATGAATACAATACGTTATACATTTCGCGTAAATAAGAGACACCGTTGCTGTAGCACGGTGTTACTTTTCGATATACAGATATATTATACTGGAGAAATGATTAACTTATGCTTTGCACATTTACGTGGCATTACGCGTACAGGCATCGAAATGTAGTTTTTTAATGATTAACGATTAGAAAGATGATTAAATCTCGAGATCTAATCGCGCGGGTGCAACGATGTAGGTTTTGCAACGGTATTTTTCTATAACAAACGCTCGACGAACAACGCGCAATATAAACGCGAGGCAGCCACGAAGGGCGCTAATAGAAATATGAAAAAAAGTAACCCCAAAGAGCGCTAAACGAAACGGAATTGAGCAGCCAGAAGGGCCACTAAAAAATACCAATCATCCACTCGTAAACCCGATCAACCCGTGAGTAGAACATTGTTTCTTTTTCGCAACGCTAATTTACTACGTTTACTAATCAAAGAGCAAATTCAACAAATCAATCGCGAAAGGTGCTTCATTCTATTGCAAAAGCTACTTTACTCAATTTAACTTTAATCAAAGAGGAAAGAAAGAGGCAACGTCGCGCAAGCGTCCATTCCTGGACGCTTCGTTGACCCTGTAACGCAACGCTAATAAATAATAACGACTAATCTATGCACCTATTCTTTTTCAAAGCGCAACACTAATAGCGAAAGTGCAGGGTGCCCAATGCACGGCTGCCGTTGAGTCGTCCATGGTCCATCGATGACTGAATTCCACTTTCTCAGTGGAACATCGTGGGCTTTTTTATCATATACGCAACGCTACGTGCAAAACGCGATCATTTCGTGGCGCAACGCTAACTGCAAAGCTAAACACGCGCGATGCAAATGTGTCGCAACTCTAACATTTTAATTCATTCAATGGAAGCTACTATTTTCGTATAACGGAAGCTGCTCCGATTAATCGCGGTGCTTACAATTAGAAGACGCGATCGGTATTATCGCAACGCTATCAAATATATTACGATGCTAATCTCAATGAAACTGTGGAACGCGATACTAAGAAATGCTAATAATACGCGCAACATTTCATACTTCGCAACGCTAAATCAATCGCGATAATCGTATCTTCGCAACGCTAATGCAAACCCGTGACTTTTTCATTCGCAACTCTAATATCACCTCGCGCTTTCTTTGGTCCGCAACGCTATGTCAACCCGTGCGTACGTTCTCGCAACGCTACGTATAAAAATGTACGCGGAGCCCAGATGTGGAAATTGAAAACACTACGCATGCAAATCTAATAACGAGTACAGTGACAAAGTAACAAGAGTAATGACCATCCATTCTTTCGTAAACCGAAAAAATGAACAGCCATTCGTTGCTGCCCTCTTCGTGACAGTTTGTCGGGCCTCTTCTTTTCTTCGGGCGCCATGCCCGCAGGGACATGAATTTAAGCTCGAGGTTCTCGAAAAGCAACCCAGAAAGAGACTCAGAAAAATGGAATAAAAATGCATATCGAAGAAGTTAAATAGCACGCAGACGACCAACGACTCTAAGAATTCTAAGAAACTAATCTAAGAATTCTCAGCATCCTTGCTCGTGCAAACGTGTCGAACCTCGAGCTGAGTATATACGTTCGTTTCGTGCAGATCGCGACCGCGTCCGCGTGACGATTCGAGATCGCCGGATTCGAAAGATCGACATTGGCAAAGACCGGAAATGACCTGCATTCTCCAGGTCAGACCAGCTCGCCGTCGATGTTCAAATCAGATTCCCTGAAACAGGTTGACACGCGCACCCCCCATTAGATATGAAACTCGCGACCCGAGACCATATGTCAACCTGCCCGGCCCTACCTACTTATAATTAACACACATTCCAGAAAGTATGCTACCTACCTACCTAATGCTATATTTAAAAATGGCAAATAGGCACACAAACACAGGCATACACCCCACCCCCCACCCAGCGGATCACACGCATACCACCCGGGTGCAACATCCTAAACTAGGGAGTAACGTCCCGGGACGCCTCCGACACCCGAGTTCAACATACATCTCATACACACTCTAAATTAAACAAAAATCCTGAAATCGTCTGACGTGGGTAGCGACCATTGCGTATTATATGATTTCAAGCGTATGCAACTATTCAAATATACTTCGAGCATTTCGCAAAGAAATGTACGTCGATAGCAAACGTGTAAATCGATATATATTTTAGGCATTTATCAAACGCGTAGTTCAATAGCAAAGCTGTAAACGATACACATTTATCAGCATGTAATTCGATAAGAAAATTGCAAGATATACTTTAAGCATTTATCAAAGAATTCAATACGAAAACCGAGTGCTGTCTTTGCAATAAATGGTTCATTGCTATTATTGCAAATATAATGGAGACTATTGGTACCATTGTATTAAAAAATAAATTGACTGAGAAGTTAATCAAGATTATGAAAAAACGACGCAAGTCCACAGCCTAACCACACACACACACACAATGTGGAAACGACGTCGCGCACGATACGCTACCCACGATCAGCCGCCACACAAATATCAAATAGCAAGATAATAAAAAACAATGATCGTGCCACGTGCTTTTCACCCGCTCAAGTAGCACCTGAGCACGTGAGCGGGATCCCGGCAAAACGGCACGAACCGACGCTGAAAATCCTAGCTAAAAAACTTGTCGGCATTCGTAATCGGCTAACGGACTGTGACTCTACTTTTCCAATGCGTTTAAAGCAAACAGACTCTACTCGTTACATTGAAAAGAAGCTACGTTACTTGCAAAACAAGAAAGCGAGAAAACTTTAATGCAACGTGAATTTAAAAACGCGAGGCTGAGAATAAGAAACGCGAACAAGTGACTCTAAATTAAAGTTAAGAATATTAAATGTTAACAAGGGACTCTAAACTGAAGTTAAGAACACGTTGACAAAATAGAACATGGGACTCTAACGTGAAACTTTAAGTGCAATCCCTTGGGCGACTCCCTTACCAAAGCTTAGTAACTTTAACATAACATCGCGTTAAAGTTTTCGACTTCGACTCGGAAATCTACCCATCGCGAGATGTCTTCTTGCGCATTTTATTTCGCATCGTTTTTGTACGAGAAAAGAAAAATCTAATGTGTCTCTGTATCTTAAATCGAATTGAAGCTACTGTGAACCGCGAAGCAATATATTGCTCAATTCTTTTACGAATTACGATTCCAGCAAGGAACTCTGATACAATATTACGCGTACACCTGCGTGTACTCAAATAGCAATGCAAACACATTTCCTCATACTATTATGCAATGAATAAATCTACAAATATAACTAAAAATTATAACGTGCTCAAACATACGAGCATTCCACTTTGATAAATATCTTTGTGGAATTTCTGTTGACTCTACTTTTAAGTGCATCGATATTTAAGAAGAAGTTCCTACTAAGTGACTCTACAATTGACTCGAATTCTTTTATTAGCATATGAAAAGTATTTAAAAACGCGAGCGCAAGAAGACCTAGCCTCGTCTAATAAATACAATACATACAAGAAATAAAAATGATACACGTGTATACGATCGTATACCCGTGGTCACTGTACTCGTTTATGCAAAATCTACGTATACAACCAGTCACCCGTGCCGATTCGGACCTTTCGTCCTCGGCATGATTGAGTGACCGGAGGAATTCAAAGTGCATGCCACTCACCGTTAGACGACTACGCTGTCATCTGCTGCAGTCAGGCGGATGACAACCTGCTGTCATCGTCATCTAGCGAAGCCGTGAAGTCGTGGAGTCGTGAAGCCTTGAAGTCAAGACTATGAAAAATGATGTCGAGAGGCCGTGAAGCTGCGATGCCATGTCCTTGTGGTCCAAAGGACAAGAAGATCTGTGGAAGACCTGTAACAAAGAAAAGAGAGCGAGAAGATTACAATTTATTCTTCGAGATATTGCTTATCGATTATTTGACAATCTTGAGATTAAAGACGTGCAAGTTTAACAAATTCTATATTTTTAAATAACTCTATTTCTTACTTCGACAAAAATTAAATAGCAACCGGGAAGTCTACAAATTGTTAATAGATTTTATATCTCTTAATTCGTGAAGATAAACGTTAATTGTAAAGATACTTACATGGCGGACTTCAGAAGCCCAGCGAGATCGTCTGCCAACAGCCGAAGAGTGACTCTAATACCGAATACTATTACTTAAGTAAAAAAAAAGGGAAGTTAAAGACTAGGCAACCGCGTAAATATATTCGGCGAGCAAACACTGACTCTACTTTCGCGAGTAATTTTTATAAATGAATCTAATTAGAGCAGCTGTGCTCTTAAGCAAATCAAATATCGTTCGACGGCAAGCACTGATTCTACGATCGCATTGCGCGCGATCACAACGTGCTGAAAGAAATGCTTATTTAGTAGCAGGGGGGAAAGGTAAGAAAATACGCAACACAAGAAATGTATTCTATTATTCTTATTCTTGTCGAGCGTCTGTTTGCGAATACCGTTGCCCTGAAATGATTAAACGATATTAATATCTCAATATGAAATGAAATTCTAGAATTATATTTCTATGATTTGTATGTACGACGCGTGTATTGTAAATGTACGCAACGAATGTTTACGAATTGGAATCAAAAAGTCCGTTCAACTCGCGCTTCCTAAACGTAAGCCGCGTGTCCCCCCACCCATCAAATTCTCGCAAATGCTCGCGTAAATAAAAGTTCGAAATCAAAACACCGGAGTGGGGCGAGAAGAACGCGGCGCGTTTCCGGCGACAGTTTTTGCGTGTTTACAACTCGAGCAGATTCGTGGAAATAGGAAACGCGTTTAGAAACCAATAATATACTACATAGCGAAACTCGCGACCGAAATACAATGAAATAAGACTCTACGTGTAGTAACTGTACTATTGTTAACAATTCTTTAACACATCCACGATGAAACGGAATAAAAAAATAACGAAAAAACACGAATGATTCTAAATTCTGCCCTCCCTTCGTGCACGTTGGTTACGAAATATAAATGACTCGAAATAACAAAACGTATGAACAAACAAAAAAATTAATAAGTATGAATCCATGTGTATGTTACCACGTGTTAGCGCAACGTAAATATTACCATCCACCTCTTTAGCCTCTCGAATTACCAAACAGGTATCTGTAACAAAAAGAACAATGCAAAAAATAGATTAGTTAAAATAAAAGGCAGCAGTAATTCAAGGAAGGGAAGGAAGTAAATTAATAACAAAGAAAAAAAGAACAAGGTATCGAAACGTTGAGAATTGTTAAGTTAATAATCGTTTGTTATTTGTTGTTACGAATTAGCAATAAATGACACGACGTTGATTAAACAATGCTACTAGATTGAGGATGGAGGGAAATGGTACGGAGCAAATAGAGGTAGAGGAGATACGCACCGTACGATTATGTATACGCAACCTTCCTGTACGAAACTCGAAATATTACTGACGCGCCGCGTACCCCGAGCTCCAAGAGTGGGGGAACGCTATACGGTTGCGCGGCGCGTGTCACGCAGTTCATTCGAATTTCGAGATACATATTTGGATTGATATTACGATCAACTGAATATTTCTTCGATACGAAACAAAGACCATCGATAGATTACTATATTTCAAACCTTATATGTATTATACTTAATCCTATTTAATGCTTTACTATTCTTAATGCTATTTAATGATTCATTATACTTAATGCTATCAGCACGCACGACAAACTAAGTCACACGAGCACAAAACTAACAAAACTTCAACGTAGATCATATTCATAACAGTCTAAATCATACGATAGACAGTTCTCTAATCGATATTGATACAATATTAAAGTAGAAATGCACAGCCTGCAAAATATTAACACAGTCAAAGATACGTGTAACATGCATTTGGAAATCGAAGTCGATCACTCTTGGAAACTGGTAGCTGTAAGATGTAGTCTAAGATCGAAGCATGTAAACGAAAGTCTAAGGTAAAATATAAACTAAAATATAAAGGTTACACGTTAATGCGTAGTTCTTAGCTTGGTATCGTTTTCGAAAGATGTTTCATTCTTTGGAAAACGATACCAATTACCAGGTCTCACCACGAGGAGGTGACTACGCGCCGAGACCCACCGAAAGCCATTCTACGCCCTTAAAGTTTCTCGAAGAAACTTTAAGAGAACATAGAATGGATTTCGGTTCACAAAACTGTACAACGATGCTTAACCCTACTGTTGTATTCTGTTTCTAAGACACGCTTTTCTAACTTGGAGCCGACGTACGAATGATAAGAGACTCTACTGACACTTTGTTACAAAGTTAGTGTCTTGCAAAGAGGAATATAACGCGCGAAACTAAGCTCTACTTTACTGTACGCAACGCTAAGCAAATAGATAAAATCGCGAGCAAAGCAAACACGCACTCCCATGCGCAACAAAACCCTATACTCGCGCGCTCTATCATACGACTCGCACTCAGCCGAATCGAAAGCGAAATTCGAACGCGACTTACACGAGTCTAAGGAATCGCTTTCGAGACCGAGATGAAGTTGCGCTGCTCCGCGGAGGAAATAGCGGCCTAATAGTCGGATCGCAAGAAACTAAACTTTGAGGGCAGTAGCGGACCACTGATGCCGTCTGAACGAAGACGTATCCCCTGCGACAAACAGAAGGCCATACTGCGTACCCGCGGTAAAGATGCTTACGATCCAGCCTACAGGGCCTTGGTCCCCTATCGGGCACTTTCGATAGGGGCTGCAAGTCCTCGCATTGCAAACGCCGCTCCAACTCGACTCGAAAGCGATCTCAAAGACTCGAGGCGCGAACGAAATTCGATTGCGATTCGGAATGAGATTGAAATCGTATGACAGAACGACTTACCAAACATACAGTTCGATCGTGCATGACTACCCTCGAACAGCGCGCCTGTTTGAGAGCGAGTGTGTGGAGAATGGATATCGTGTACTGTAAAGAAAAGTTAAGGCTTTTTGGCTCCAAGTTAAGTAGCCGTCGTAGGACAAAATACATGCACAGTAATTGAGGTACACGTTACTTTGACTAGATGTAAGTATCGATACGCTTTTCCAACTTACAGCCATATTACGAACAGCAAATATAAAAATCGCGAGCAAAGTAAAAACAATTCACTATCTCTCGAAAGAACCAACGAGCTTCGCGACGCTCTCCCATGCGCAACAAAACTCTACACTCGCGCGCTCTATCACGCGATTCGCACTCACGTCGAATCGTAAGCGAAATTCAAACGCGACTTACACGAGTCAAAGAAAACGCTTTCGAGATCGAGGTGAAGTTGCGATGCTTTGCGGAGGATCTAGCACAGGCTAATAGTCGGATCGCAAGTGCCCCAAACCCTAATGGCAGGAATAAAGTACAGAGCCAGCATTACCTAGAAACTACTGCAGCTGCAACATAGGGTTACCAAACCCTTACGTTCCAGCCTACAGGCCCTGACCCCCTATCGAGTACCTGCGACAGGGGTTGCATAATCCTCGCATCGCAAACGCCACCGCACCTCGACTCGAAAGAGATTTCAACGACTTCGAGGCGCGAACGAACGTCGATTACGATTCGGAATGAGATTGAGATCGTATGATAGAACGACTTACCAAGCATACAGTTCGATTGTCCATGACTACCCTCGAACAGCGCGCTTGTTTGAGAGCGAGTGCGTGCGAGGATCTCGAAGGGATCGAGCGATTGCAAATTGATAAACGCGAGCAAGAATGGGATGATGGATATTATGTACTGTAAAAGGGAAGTTGAGGCTTTTTGGCTGCAAGTTGGACAGCGATCGTTGTACAAAATTTACATTGACTAAATATAAGTAGCTTATATGTACTTAAAATTAGACGCACGCCTCCCACGATGAATCTTCTTTCGATGACTTCCCGTTGAAGATTATGCTTAAAGTATTTCTTAAAGCTACTGAATATTCGCGCGAAAAATAATTTGTTTCTCGAAGAAACTTTAAGAGAACATGGAATGAATTTCGGTTCGCAAAACTGTACAGCGATGCTTAACCCTACCGATGTATTCTGTTTCTAAGATACGCTCTTCCAACTTAGAGCCGTATTACGAAAAGCAAGAGACTCTACTGACACTTTGTTAAAACGTTCGTGTCTCGCAAAGAGGAATTTAATACGGCAAACTAAACTCTACTTTACTCTGTACGCAACGCTAATTCTTTGAACATTCGCCCGGAAGTGGGCGATGAAAAGCAAATATAAAAATCGCGAGCAAAGCAAACACAATTTACTATCTCTCGAAAGAACCAACGAGTCACGAAACGCACTTGCATGCGCAACAAAACTCTATACTCGAGCGCTCTGTCATGCGACTCGCACTCACCCGAATCGAAAGCGAAATTCGAACGCGACTTACACGAGTCAAAGAAATCGCTTTCGAGACCGAGGTGAAGTTGCGTTGCTTTGCAGAGGATCCAGCACAGCCTAATAGTCGGATCGCAAGAATCCCTCTACATCGAGGGCAGTACATAATGACCACTGATGCCGTCTAACAGAAAGTTAACATTACGTTAACCCCAGCAGCAAACAGAAGGCCGCACTGCGTACCCGAGACAGAGATGCGTACGATCCAGCCTACAGGGCCTTGCACCCCTATCGAATTGCTTCGATAGGGGCTGCAGATCCTCGCATCGCAAACACCGCTGCACCTCGACTCGAAAGCGATTTCAACGATTCGAGGCGCGAACGAACGTCGATTGCGATTAGGAATGAGATTGAGATCGTATGACAGAACGACTTACCAAGCATACAGTTCGATTGTCCATGACTACCCTCGAACAGCGCGGCTGTTTGAGGGCGAGTGCGTGGCGAGAATCTCGAAGGGATCGAGCGATTGCAAATTGATTAACGCGAGCAAGAATGGGATGAAAGATATTATGTACTTTGAAAGAGAAGTTAAGAGAAGTTAAGGCTTTTTGGCTCTAAGTTGTCGAGCGATCCTAGAACAAAATGCATGCACAGTAATCGAGGTACAAAATACTCTGACTAAATGTACGTAGCTTATTCTAACTTAGAATTAGACGCACGCATCCCACGATGAATCTTCTTTCGCTGATTTCTTGTTAAAATTCTTCTTAAAATTCTTGAATCTTCGTGACGAAGTTACGCTGTTAAAGTGAAATTAGTAGTCCACGCAATAAATTAATAAAAGACAAAAGTAATTAATAGAATAGAATGTAGGTACAAGAAACGAGAAATAAAGTAAAATGTTAGCAGAATAAAATGTAAGCAGAGTAACATTTAAACAGAATGAAATATATAAATTATTAGAAGACAAACGTAATTAATAGAACAGAATGTTGATACAACGAAACAGAAACAAAGTAAAATGATAGCAAAATAAAATATGAGAAGAATAACATAAATAAAATGAAAAATAAATAGAATAACGTAATAAAAGTTAGTGGGTAGCACCTGCAATACAATCATACATGCACAGATATATGTGTATCAAACGTAATGGGTTAAATTTAATCTTGAGTCTAAGAGAAATTAGTAGTAGGTGGGTGGTGGGTGGTGGGTGGTGGGTGGTGGGTGGTGGGTGGTGGGAGGTGGGTGGTAGGTGGTGGGCGGTGGATTAGCCCCAGTGGTCATCTCTGGTCATCATCTAGCTAAAAAGTGAATCTGTGAAATACAGATTCGATCCGATCTCTTCGGGAGCACCTGCAACAATAAGAGCGCGCGGTCCTCTGCCGCTGCTTATATAGACACGGAGATGTCACGTGACTCCCCTTCTTCGGATCACGCGTGAGAAGAGACCTTTCTCAATTTTTCACTAGTTTTCTAGTACAATATGATAAGATTTATTAATTTTTATATCTTTATTATACGTTTGCGCTCTGAGGAATTTATTGTAACAATAAATACAATACGTTAAACATTTCGCGTAAATAAAAGACACGTTTGCTTTAATTTTCGATATAGAGATACATTATACCGGTGAAATGATTAATTTACGGTACGTACATTTACGTGGCAATACCCCTTCACGTATTGAAATGTACATTGACGATTTTATAATACTTATATAGAGATATGCTGCCGAGAAGTTTTTGTAACGATGAATTTATACAATTGTTGTAACGAAAAGATACATTTGCAGGGGTATAGCGTTAGCCGAATGTATTAATTTACTCTTTGCACATTTACGTGCCACTACGAGTCCAGGCATCGAAATGTAATTTTTTAATGCGTTAGAACATTTAGACGTACAAGCGCGAGAAAATGCTGCCAGTCAATTGTACAGGAAAATATTTTCTCAACCAGAAAGTGCGGAGTGCACTGAATAATAGTCCAAGCTTTCATTCGGATATTTGCCTTGGTTCGCGAAATATAAGGAAATTCGTGTGACGCGTCAAGACTTCGATCTCGACACGATTAGAGGAATGCTTAGATCTTGCCTTCTAATCGTTTCTTTCGGACAAAACTGACAGAAATGAAAGTGCGGAGTGCAATGGTTAATAATCAATCGGTTTTATTCGGATACGTGCGTTGATTCGTAAAACATGAAATTCGTGTGACGCATCGAGACGCCGATCTCGATACGTTTAGAAAAGTGCTTACAGCTCGGCTTCTAGGCGTTTCACTTTTATCGAAACTTTGCTCTAAGGAATTTATTGCAACCATAAATATAACACGTTATATATTTATCGATGATATCATTGACCACAGACTTTGGTACAGGATGGACCTATCATCTTATGGGACTTGGTGTCACACGTTCATGCCATGTGTAACAGCGTAATATTAAAATAATTTAAAGAGTATACAAGATACATCGTGAGATTAATTTGTTAATGATTTTTTAATTCGCCGATATTGTAAATGTTCCAACGTATATATAAAATTGTATATCCGACCATATCTAAATTGTTACCGATATTATAGTTTTAATTCTTATCATTTGCAGCGCTGCACATTTATTTTATGCTTTGCCATTAACGTTGGATGTGACGCGAAAATGGTAATGGGGCTCATGAGTCCCAAAACCGTGTGACAAACAAAAGCATCCTGTTCTTTGCCAATGGTTGTCATAAAGAAACTTTTGATATATAAGCGCTATTCTATTCAGAAATTTCCAGGTATCGTCTTGTAATTGTGACGCAAATATCAACGCTAAAGCTTCGAAACTGATTCACGCGTTAAACGGTTCCGCCCGGAAAGGGTTGAATCAAGAAAAGGGAACATAAACTCTGAGAAAACTCTTCATCGTCTCTTTATAACGTGTGTGCTTTATTCGTATAAAATGGCTTTCTTAAATATGTACAATTTATTAAACATCCGAGCTTGTTAATCTTCGCGGTCTCGAGAAAAGTCCGCACTCGGAAGTATATATAAAGAATGTAAAAAAAGTAAAAAATCGCTGATAAAATCCGAACCGGAAGTGCTACTGCGATGAAACCATGTGCATCTTGTAGGGGGAATCGAGCCCTTCATTTTGACTACTCGCCGATCGGAATCGGACGTGCAGAAGCCGAGATATGATTACTTTTCCGCAACGTGTACACACGCTGACGCTAAACGCTAGGAAACTCTCTCCATGGTCCGCACTCGGAAGTATATATAAAGGATGTAAAAAAAGTAAAAAATCGCTGATAAAATCCGAACCGGAAGTGCTACTGCGATGAAACCAAGTGCATCTTGTAGGGGGAATGGGCTCTTTATTCTGACACGCTGTTGATCGGAATCGGACATCTAGTAGTCGAGATCTAACAAGCATTTTGAAACGCGGAGGCACACTGACAAGGAACGACCAGGTCGCTCTGCATAGTCTGCGCTCGACGCTATATAAGCAGTCCTTTTTATACAGCGTGATTTTCTCACCAGTAGATCCGATAGCAATGACGCCGCCTAAACACGCAACAACAATCTTGTTGCCCTCGAAGAGGCCGACTTCAGTTTTGGGACTCGGTTTTTCTGTTCACGTGCGTATACGCACGCTGCAATTTTCGCAGCAGTAGCCGTCGCCCTCGACTCGCCGATGACGGTGACAAAAGTATTGTCCTCTCGTGTTTAGGCGGTGGTTATCTGATTTTTATAGTATCTCGTCTTCGTGGTTTAACTTAACAGAGAACGACATAAAGGCGCGTGAAAATAAATATGGAGTAACGCGTAGAAATCAATGATAGAAGTGCAATACATATGAACATATGCTTGTTTGCACGTTACTTTAGATCTAGGTTTTATATGTCGCGGCGCGTATATCGGAGACAGTTATTTATCGTAGTATTTATTTAGAAATTCTATCGTTTTAGAAACGGTGCTGTTTTCGTTTAGCAAGGGGGCCTGGTAGCTCCCTAATGATTTCGTATAAGAATATATGAGGATAGTCTATTCTATGTTTTGTCACTGTCGCTACATTACATCTTGATACTTCAACACTATGTTACAAATAACAGCACGACATATTTATAATAAATACAAATGTACGACAATATACAAGTTGTTTAGCACGGTCTTTACTAACGCAGTCGCAAGACTGTAATGTTGCAGTACCGCACTCGTAAGTCATAGCTACTGAAACGGAAAGAAACGTATAAAAGAGCAGTGACATAAAAATCAAGTTGGTTCTACTAACACTTAACAATGTTTCGGGAACGCGTACGCGTATTCGCCTACAGATATAGCTGCTGTGTAATGCAACGTCGTAAAATGTACGTACAATAAACATCGCTTTCCGCAAAACATGTTAAGAACATATAGAAATATTACGCGCGATACTTTACACGTACTACAAATTAAATCGCACGTGTACGAAACTAACAGAGCTTCAACGCGGATCATATTCGTAACAGTTTAAATAATACGACACACGGTTTATTCGTTTATATTAATAGAATATTCAAGTAGAAACGCGCAGCGTGCAAAATATTAGCACGATCAAAGGAGCGTGTAACATGCATTTGGAAATTGAAGTCGATCACTCTTGGAAACTGGTAGCTGTGAAATGTAATCTAAGATCGAAGCATGTAAACGAAAGTCTAAGGTAAAATATAAACTAAAATATAAAGGTTACACGTTAATGCGTAGTTCTTAGCTTGGTATCGTTTTCAAAAGACGGTTCATTCTTTGGAAAACGATACCAATTACCAGGTCTCACCACGAGGAGGTGACTACGCGTCGAGACCCACCGAAATCCATTCTACGCCCCTAAAGTTTCTCGAAGAAACTTTAAGAGAACGTAGAATGGATTTCGGTTCACAAAACAGTACAACGATGCTTAACCCTACCGGTGTATTCTGTTTCTAAGATACGCTTTTCTAACTTGGAGCCGACGTACGAATGATAAGAGACTCTACTGACACTTTGTTACAAAGTTAGTGTCTTGCAAAGGGGAATATAACGCGCGAAACTAAGCACTACTTTACTGTACGCAACGCTAAGCAAATAGAAAAATCGCGAGCAAAGCAAAAACGCACTCCCATGCGCAACAAAACTCTGTACTCGCGCGCTCTATCATGCGACTCGCACTCACGTCGAACCGAATGCGAAATTAGAACGCGACTTACACGAATCAAAGAAATCGCTTTCGAGACCGAGGCGAAGTTGCGCTGCTTTGCGGAGGATCCAGCACAGGCTAATAGTCGGATCGCAAGAATCCCTCTACATCGAGAGCAGAATAGGACCACTGATGCCGACTGACAGAAAGTTAGCATTACGCTAACCCCAGCAACAACAGGAGGCCGTACTGCGTACAAGAGACAGAGATGCGTACGATCCAGCCTACAGGGCCTTGCACCCCTATCGAATTGCTTCGATAGGGACTGCAGTTCCTCGCATCGCAAACGCCACTGCACTTCGACTCGAAAGCGATTTCAACGATTCGAGGCGCGAACGAAAGTCGATTGCGATTAGGAATGAGATTGAGATCGTATGAAAGAACGACTTACCAAGCATAGAGTTCGATTGTCCATGACTACCCTCGAACAGCGCGCTTGTTTGAGAGCGAGTGCGTGGCGAATGGATATTATGTACTGTAAAAGAGAAGATAAGGCTTTTCGGCGCTAAGTTAGCGAGCGATCGTGGAACAAAATGCGCGCACAGTAATCGAGGTACACGTTACTTAGACTAGATGTAAGTATTGGTACGCTTCTCCAACTTGGAGCCATATTACCAACAGCAACAGACTCTACTGACACTTTGTTAAAATGTTTGTGTCTTGCAAAGGGGTGTTTAACGCGGAAACTAAACTCTACTTTACTGTACGCAACGCTAATTCTTCTAACATTCACCCAGAAGTGGGCGATTAAAAGCAAGTATAGAAATCGGGAGCAAATCAAAAACAATTTACTATCCCCCGAAAGAACCAACGAGCTTCGCAACGCGCTTGCATGCGCAACAAAACACTATACCCGTGCGCTCTATCATGCGACTCGCACTCACGTCGAACCGAATGCGAAATTAGAACGCGACTTACACGAGACAATGAAATCGTTTTCGAGACCGAGGCGAGGTTGGCGCTGCTTTGCGGAGGATCCAGCACAGCCTAATAGTCGGATCGCAAGAATCCCTCTACATCGAGAGCAGAATAGGACCACTGATGCCGACTGACAGAAAGTTAGCATTACGCTAACCCCAGCAACAACAGGAGGCCGTACTGCGTACAAGAGACAGAGATGCGTACGATCCAGCCTACAGGGCCTTGCACCCCTATCGAATCGCTTCGATAGGGGCTGCAGATCCTCGCATCGCAAACGCCACTACACCTCGATGCGAAAGGGATGGACAATGACTCGATGCGCGAACGAAAGTCGATTGCGATTCGGAATGAGATTGAGATCGTATGAAAGAACGACTTACCAAGTATAGAGTTCGATTGTCCATGACTACCCTCGAACAGCGCGGCTGTTTGAGAACTAGTGCGTGGCGAGAATCTTCGAAGGCATCGAGCGATTGCAAATTGATAAACGCGAGCAAGAATTGGGATAAAAGATATTATGTACTTTAAAAGAGAAGTTATGAGAAGTTAAGGCTTTATGGCTCCAAGTTGGCGAGGCGATCGTAGAACAAACGGCGTGCACAGTAATCTTGGTACACGTTACTTCGACTAGACGTAAGAAGCTTATAAGTACTTAGAATTACACGCACGCCGCACACGATGAATCTTCTTTCGATGATTTCGAAGTTACGCTGTTAAAGTGAAATTAGTAGGTCGTGAAATAAATTAATAATAGGCAAAATTAGTGAACTGAATAGAATGTAGGTACAACAAACGAGAAATAAAGTAAAATGTTAGCAGAATGAAATATATAAATTAATAGAAGACAAACGTAATTAATAAAGCAGAGTGTTGATACAACAAACGAGAAACAGAGTGAAATGTTAGCAGAATGAAATATATAAGTTAATAGAAAAGACAAACGTAGTTAATAGAACAGAATGTTGATGCATCAAACGAGAAACAGAGTAAAATGTTAGCAGAATGAAATATGATCAGAATAACGTATAAATTAAATGAAACATAAATATAATAACGTAATAAACGTTAGTGGTAGCACCTGAAACACAAACATTGTACATGCACAAATATATCGAACGTAGTGGGTTAAATTTAATCTTGAGTCTAAGAGAAATTAACAGAAGCTGGGTGGTGGGTGGTGGGCTAGCCCTGGTGGTCATCTCTGGTCATCATCTACCTAAAATTGGAATCCTTGGTAGACGGATCGGATCCGATCCCTTCGGGAGCACCTGAAACAGTAAGACCGCGCGGCGACCTTCCGCTGCTCATATAGGCAACGCAGGGTCACGTGACTCCCCTTCTTCGGATCACGCATTTGAAGAGACCGTTTTCAATTTTTCACCATTTTTCTAGTAGAACACGACAAGATTTATTAATTTTCGTATGTTTATTGTACGTTTGCGCTCTCAGGAATTTATCGTAACAATGAATACAATACGTTAAACATTTCGCGTAAATAAAAGACACCGTTGCAGTAGCACGGTGCTAGTTTTCGATATAGAGATACATTATACCGGTGAAATGATTAATTTACGGTACGTACATTTACGTGGCAATACCCCTTCACGTATTGAAACGTACGTTGATGATTTTACAATGCTAATATAGCGGTATGCTCCCGAGAAGTTGTAACGATGAATTTATACATTTGTTGTAACGAAAAGATACATTTGCAGAGGTATAGCGTTAGCCGAACGTATTAATTTACCCTTCGCACATTTACGTGGCATTACGAGTCCAGGCTTCGAAATGTAATTTTTTAATGCGTTAGAACATTTAGACGTACAAGCGCGAGAAAATGCCGCCAGTCAATTGTACAGGAAAATATTTTTTCAAACCGACAGTGCGGAGTGCAGTGGACAATAATCCAAAATTTTATTCGGATACGTGCATCGGTTCGCGAAATATAAGCAAGTTCGTGTGTCGCGTCAAGACGTCGATCTCGATAAGATTAGGAAAATGCTTAGATCTCGACTCCTAATCGTTTACTTCAAACGGTGCTGGCCTTCTGCTGTATTGTAATTTATAAGTTACTCCAAATTAAAGGAAATAAACACTTATAAGGAAAGATTTGTTTATAACAAATTAACCGCAATGTTTATCGGAAAATTGTTTATAGGATAACATTCCTCGGTCTTTCCCCTTTAATTTAAGCCAAAGGGCATTGAAATAGGTTCACTAGAAGCCGAGAAATCTTAATTTTTCTTTAATAGTATTGTTGAATAAACGGCGATTAGTTCGATCTTTTCGCTGTGAGATGACACCACCAGAACCCTTTTGCGATCAACAATTAACGTTGTTAGAACTAATAAATCAGTTCCAAAATCGCAATAAAACGACCGGGAATTAATCTTTAAGCTCTTAGCTTTAATTTGATCCCACAAACGTTCATAAAAGACCTGCAGTATTATTTGAACCGCCATTTGCATACCTTATGCGTAGTTCACAGTAACGCGAAACTAATTGTTTATAACTAAATAATTACAAGCCTTGTCGTTAAAAATCATACGGCATTGTATTCTTGGGACTCTAATGAGCTTTAATTTGAGCCCATAAACGTCCACAAAAGTTGACTAGTATTTTCTTAACAATATTTCCCGAATAATTTATACGCTATTTATAGTAGTGCGAAAGTATTGTTTATATCTAAATAATTACAAATCTTATCGTCATAAATCCTATAGCATTGTATTCTTGGAAGTCTCAGCTTTAATTTGAGCCCAAAAACAACTATAAAAGATGCCTAGAAACTGCAAAATACCTAAATAACATGAGTCACTAATCGTAGGTTGCAAAAGAAATTCTTAACAGCAATTAAGATTCATTATATTTATTACTACAACATTGTTCCATGTTTCTTTAATTACTCGGCGTAGTATAAACCATATTTAATCGTATGCAGCACAAAACGCATCGATAAACTAATATAAACTGTTCTATCTAGTATATTTTATCGGAACGACATGGCTGCCGCACTCTACCAACCTACGCCTATGCATCTAAATGAACACCATGCAAATTATCTCTCTTACTAAAATCACTACCAAGGAAATCATCGTTGAAGAAGGTACTCGAGCAAGCAGAGGAAAATGTCGTTCCATCGATTCAACGCATTTACCGGCCGTTTAAGGCAAGCCACGCAATGTCAAGCTTTCAATCCCATAGTAAGTAATCAGCGATAAAACTTAACTTAGACCTGTAATAAAATCCAGCGCACAGTGTCTTTAATTGCGTCGCTAAAAATTCTGTTAAGATTTCGGCTGAACACTCCTTATCGTCGCTCGTATTTTGTTTCAATGAAAGTATATCGCTAGGCTTGTAATTAACGTGCGGAGCTCGATGCTCAATTTTTTTATTGATAGACTATAATAAATTAGCAGGATTCGGTATAATGTTCCGATTATGTTAGTCATACTTATAGGAAGTGAACAAGTTACACAGCTGCCTTTTATGTAATATGCGCTCTGGTTGTTAGCAGACGAGTAAAATGAAAATGTTGCATGAAAATTTGATACAGTTAATTAGAGGACTGTGGATCTTTATGGAAACTTATATTTTAAAGGGATGGGACTTGAACTATAAGCAAACTTTTAACTATTTAATATACTTTACTGTATATATTATACAACTATACTATATTGAACTATGAGGATTGTATGAAAGTATGATATAATTAATAGTTAGACTGTGGATCATTATGCTAGTTCATAGCTCTGTTAACAAAATTAAAGGGATGAGACTTAAATGTAGGATTCAAGCAGGAATAATTTTTTACTCTACTTTAATTATCGTGTACTTTTCAAGTTTCTTATAAATGCAATCAAAATCCATAGTCTATTAATCACAACAGTATTTGGCTGCCTTACCAAATTGGGGAAACTATTATCCATTTATTATTATTATCTTTTAATATATGAGCACAGGCAACGAATAATGAGAATACTAAAAGTGAAAACAATAATAAGACTTGCAATATTATTTTCTTGGGGAATGATTGAACATTAAATGAACAGCATTGATGTAACAATGATACAAAACAAGACAGTGTTAGAGAGTCTGTTAATATTTCTGTATTCTTCATATCTCTCAAACCTTTTTTACCTGTGCCAATAATTTTGTGATTTTGCTGTACATAAGTAATACATAAAAAGATACACAATAAATTAATGCAAAGCATACATCATCAGATTGCAATAATACATACAGTCGGTCGCAATTATTTTTATCTATATTTTCTTTTTTTTTCTACTTGTATACAATTGCAAAGAAAACAATGATTGAATGTCTAAGATGGCTGAATATTTTTATAACCAACTGTGTGTTTGTTTGAAGGAAACAGCTGGCACAGATTGTACTTTAAACAAATGTTTGCATTACAGTCTCCAAATCCATTGCAGAAGGTAGAGGCAGTGCCCAGGATGATGTTGGGTGCAGTGAAAGCTAAGACTGCAGGTGCATCCAAACAGAGTTACTCAACGTTACCTCAAAAAATGATAGATTTTCAAAAGAAATGCCAGGTAAACATAGGTGTATTGCGTTAATAGAATTATGTTAATCGAGAGGCTGCAATTAAGTATATATGTTACAGATTGACATCGATGCACCTGTCTACCTTGTACGCGGCACAATAGATAAAATAACTTACCGTTCGGCCGTCGCGTGTGTTGGCTTCGGTTTTGTAGCCAACGTGTATTATTTCTGGCAACTTTTAAAGAAATTCTAATAAGTACAAAGATTTACCAACTGTAATGTAGACGTACATAGGAGCCACATTTATTGTACAAAATTGATTACAACTTCGAGGGATGCCTTGAAGTTGCTTTTATAAATAGAATAAGTAAATCTATTTGTTCACTTTAATCTAATCCAATCCTCCTTATGTGTAATAAATTCAAATAAAAATTATTTGTTACACGTTTACTTTCTTTTATTCGATTAGATTGAATATAGTTCCCAAATTTCCTGCTTTAAATGGTGGGGAATGCAAAATCGGAAATAAGGTATAGATTTTGTGAAATTTCAATGAGTAAAAAGCTTCATAAGCTGTAATGTTAATTGTGTTGGTTAATTACGAAAGTAGCATAAGCCAAGAACTTAAGCAAATTTCATTTATTGCTTATTTCATGTTACATTGATTTATACCGCAGAAATATGGTGGAAGCTTTATCTTTCCCTCTTCTTTTGACTTAAAAATACTTTCATAATTATTGGCACAATTGTACAAAATGCATTGCAACTTCAAGTAATGCTTTCAGTATTTGTTTACCTACTGCATTTGTTACAATTGCTGTAAACGAGTAAACTCATTTGTCTACTTTATTCTAATCAAATCTTTATGTCCTTTCAATAATTGAAAGAAAATCAATTCATAATGCATTGATTAAATGCAGTTGCTAAATTCGCCGCGATAAATCGTAGAGGGCGTAAAATTCTCAGATAAAGTATAGGATGTGCTAAACCACCAATATTGACAATCAGCTGCTATTTTACCAAACGTCAACTGGAATAACAAATAAAGGATTCCAGAGACGTTTACAACGTTGAAAGAAATTACGCATATTTATAAATGAACAGGGATTATTTATACATTAATAGAGATTGCAATGGATGGAAATATAATTCCAACAATAGTATTTCATCCCATTATTTCTTCCATCCAGAAGATTGCTCTCTATGAGACCAAATCAGTAAGTTTTACACTTAATCAGAAAAGTATTCAGTCAATATAAGTATTTAATAAAGTTTATATACAATTATATGTCAATGAAGAAAAGGGTAACTCAAAATTCATTCTCAAAATCAATGAAGAGGCTATTTCAATAAGATTATGAAACATTATATGCAAACACGCATTACAAAATAAAGGAATAACAAATAGATGAAGATCTTTAAATATTAGGTACTCCCATGAGTAATGCTGTTGCCATGATCTTCATTTTAACTGCAATTATCATTGCTTGGTACATATATTTTTAATCACCGATTCAATGAACATTGCTTCCTACAATTTCTCAGGAAACTTTTGAGCTTTTTCCGACATTTTTGGATATGCTTGCCCAAAGTAATCTAAGAAACAATCTTGCTTATGGGACGACCTAGTATGTCTATGTGGCTGAATATTGTATGTCTGTAAGCACGTTCACTTTAATTACATAGACAATTGAGAAATCAAACATTTCGTTTACAGAGATTTTATTTGATGGGATCAAACAATACCTTGACGCGTTTTAGAGTGTTAAAAATAGATAGGATGGAATCAAAGGAATTGGTTGTGGTAGACGATAAAAGAGAATACACTCAGGATGAAATAAAGGATCTGGTTAACATGATAGACATGGGTAATCGAACGCGAGCTGGTCAACGAAATAACGTTGGCGGAGTCGCCAGAATCGTTTCAGCTTTTGGAATAGTTGGTAAGAGATTTTCATCTTTATCATATTTCATATACATACATATATATATATATACATATATGCTTCCACGATACGAGAAGTATTTACAAAAATTCGTAGCAACTGTTTATCGTGTGTACGTGTTTGCAAGACACGGATATAATAGCAATAGAATTTCATCTGGTATACTTTGTTTTTTTTTTTTTGTTAGTTACGTTTATTATTAAGTCGCGACGCTATATAGAGGTATCGCTTAAGCTTCTAAAATTTGCATGCTTCACTTTCTGGTTGCATGTTTATCGCATTTTAATATTAGACACGGAAATAACTTATATGTGATAAGTAATTAAAATGAACCACTCGGCGAAACATTGTATAAGACCTAGTTTCCTTACATTTGCTTGCTAACAAAGGCAGCATTTACAAAGAACCTACATCTGACAATGGTGTATCAGAGGAATCTGAACACCAAGAATGTCAGAAACCATTGCACAAACCAACTCAAACTAAATTCACCTGGAAAACGATGTGGCAGAGAGATACTTTTCCTCGACTAGTACCGGCTTTTGGTCTTCTTGGTAAGGACCATTGAGTTTAATATTTCAAGTCAAACATCCTGTGTTTGATATAAGATAATAATCCATCTAATAATTTCTTTCTTATTAAAATTTAGGATAATCAATGATCATTGTACGGGCTATCTCGGGCTGGTTGTTAAAACCGGGCAAACAGTTGATTCGATGTTCGAAAGTGAGTTGAAAGGAAAGAATAGATTTCCTTTATTCGAGGCTTCGTTTTCGAGAAAATCGAGTGCGCGTGCATTCGTCTATCGCGCGCGTATTACATTAAACGCGTTTAATGCGGTTGTTGGCAAAATTTCTACAATTATTTTTGCTAACAAGGGTTGACTCTGTTACACCTTTTCAAAATTAATATTCTTGGCATTTGATTAGCTTTGGAATCCTCGAGATTCGTCGACATTTGCATAAAGTGCGATCGGATAAAAGTTAGCCGACTGCACGTGTACTCGGCGGCTTTTTAATCTCTCAGCGATGGCGTGTTTCTCCACAGTTTTCGCAAATAGGAGAGATTTACGTATTTTAAGAAATCTAATACATTATGCTACTAATTTATACCACTATTTAAAACACGAAGAATTATAGTACACGTTCTCGTAATCGTCGATAAATGGTTCTCTCTGCTCTAAATAATTGCTAATTGTTCTTAGACAAGTTAAGTTAGAGTTCATACGTTATATGGAAGTCGTCGCTGAGAGATTATTACTAAAACTAATATTAAGTGTGCCAATAAATAATCCACTGTTTTTAATTTATCAAAACATTAGGCTTCATCTAAAAAATGCAGCAAATAATAGCAATTATGTTTTAAATGGATCAAGTATCTAATTTTGGTAACAAAAGGAGCGGATTATTCGTTATGGTACGCCTAATAAAAATAACATTAATAATAACAATAATTTTCTAAAAAAACGAAGCCTCCAACTAAAAAATCTGCTGTCCTTTTTTTCTTTGACTTACTATTGCAAGTAAAATTAACTCTTGCCCAATTTCACTGCCGCGAGATTCCCCGTACATGACAATGATAATTCTCTGTTGCATCTTTACAGCAAATTGTTCGATCAAAAATTTCATATTTAAGAGACGCGAAAAGATATAAAGTTAAATACTATATTTCAATGCAAATATATACCATGTGCAAGATATTACAGCTTATGTATGTTTTTGGCATGGTATTACATGACGTTACGTTTGCATGCTGTTTTAGCTGTTATCAGAGAATATAAGCATGTCACATGCACAATACATGAATTATTACGATAAGCGAAACTCGTTAACGAAATATTCTGACCATTGGAAAATCTTGCGGTAGGTTTCGTACGTTTCTTGGAAGGATACTATATAATCCTGGTTACGAAACGACGTAGGGTGGCCGTAATCGGCCACCATACGATCTATAAAATAGAGGATACCTCGATGATCTATATTCCGAACGACACGATTCGTGTCTTTCATCCCGACGAACAGAGATACGTAAAAATGTTCCAAAGCATAGATCTGAGTAGCAACTTCTACTTCAGTTATTCCTACGATTTGACGCAGACTTTGCAAAGTAACATGTCGCCACCGACGCATATTAAATCCGATATTTCTAGCGTAGATGAGAAAGGCTCGAGTCGCGCAAAAAACAGCGACGACGAAGATGCGGACGACTTCTTTAATATGTGGGCATTCAAAGAGAATTACCAGCATAACAGGTGCGTTAAAGATGACCAAGCCACGTGTATTTGCGAATTAAATGCTGAATGGTTAATGCGTTTAGAGGCACGGAGAAGTATGTGGATTACGGTGTAAGAAGTAATCCGCATCGCCGATTCGTATGGAACTCGCATTTATTGAAGCCAGTGGAAAACGATTTGCATCGTGACTGGATTCTACACATTATACATGGTTTTATCGGGCAATCGAATGTTAGCATTTTCGGGCGATCTATGTACGTAACTATAATAGCCAGAAGAAGCAACAAATACGCGGGCACAAGATTCTTGAAACGCGGGGCGAATTTCGATGTACGCACAACCAAATCGTATGGGCAATATTTCCTATTGCGATAATCGCATATTACGAAAGATGCACAATTCGTAAAATTACACCTATAGCTGGTAATAATTTTGTTGATTAAGGGGGATGTCGCGAACGAAGTGGAAACGGAGCAAATTGTGCATGACTCTGGGGTAAGTCCTTTAAGCAGGGGTCGATTTAGCTCTTTTGTACAAATGCGCGGCTCGGTTCCTGGACACTGGAGCCAGGATGTTAGTAAAATGGTCCCGAAACCTACTATAACTTGCGATTTAGCCGATCCATACGTGGAAGCAGCAGGTAACTTAGCAGAAGCTAAATATTGTTACTAGTCTGCAGATCTTTATGCATTTATGGCAAATTTAAATTTGCAAAAAAAGGACAGACTCAGATTTCTATTTAAACTTCACTCTTTCGGTTTCGCGTCAAGAGATACGAATTTGCATAAACATCCGCAGTTTAATTATTACGATAATTTTTATATGTCTCGTATATACAATTAACTCTTCGTTAGGTGCGCATTTTAATCAACTATTAAAGAGATACGGTTCTCCAATTATAATCCTCAATCTCGTTAAGAAACGGGAGAAAAAGAAACACGAGAGTACGCTGAGCGAAGAATTATGTATGGCTGTTAAATACCTAAATCAATTTTTGCCTCCAGAGCATCATATCCAGTATATAAGCTTCGATATGGCTCGAATGAACAAACGGTACAATTACAATTTATCGTTTGAAACTTAAATGTGTTTGTACGAAAATATAAATCGACGTCGCGAATTCTTTTTTAGGAAAAAAGTTAACGTTATGGCACGGCTGGCAAATATAGCGTACAACGCGGTTTTGAAAACGGGTATTTTCCAATCTCAAAACCCGTATTACAGCCAGAGAAATTTATTTTCTCCTCAAACCAATTCCGTTAAAAAGTCTCACAAAATGAATTCGAGCGCGGCTTCCGCTTTCAATACGCACAGTGGCCAGAATTTGACAAATTTCGCAATTACCGATAGCAATAATTTATCGACCGCTTCTAGCACTAATTCTAAATCGACCGGGGAAAACGACCAGCCAAAGGATATCGAAAGCAAAGTCAGACAATACTTCGGTAAAAGGGGTACACTGCAAACTGGAATTATTCGAACGAATTGCGTTGACTGCTTGGATCGTACGAATACGGCGCAATTCGCGATAGGAAAATGCGCTTTGGGTTTCCAGCTGTGTGCTTTAGGGGTGTTGGAATCTCCCAAACTAGAGTTCGACTCCGATTGTGTAAGAATGTTGGAAGAATTGTACGAGGATCACGGCGATACATTGGCGTTACAATACGGTGGCTCTCAATTAGTGCACAGAATAAAAACTTACAGGTAAAATTGCGCGATATCGTTTGCATCTTTGCTATTACAAAGGTACTTCGTTATAATTTAGAAAAACTGCACCGTGGACCAGTCAGGGCAACGATATCATGCAAACTCTGAGCAGATATTACAGCAACACTTTCAGCGACCAAGAGAAGCAACACACGATTAATTTATTCTTGGGTAAATATGTGTATGCTTAACATATCGAGTATTACCGTGGTTCGATCGTTTCCTTCTTCTATAATTCTCTTGTCTTCTGGTTAATACTTATTTTTATAGTCTTACTTATAGTATAAGTAGACTGCGAACTTTTATGCCAATTTATATTTTTACAAACTTAACAGACACGTTCGGTACAGCAGTAAACATAGGAAGCAGTTGTAAAACGGTGAAATACGCACGAAATGCATAAAAGTCGGTAGCCTAATTATAAGACGTACTTCAAACGTACATAGTAACGCGTAAATCATCAGTGGCTAAAGCGAATGGAAAATTGCAGAAATGGATAAAGTTATAAATTCGGCACCGTACTCGCGTGTTAAATAATGCGAGGCCGATAAATGTCTGTCATAAAATTTATCGAATTTTGCTGCAGGTTTATTTATCCCCGACGAAGGAAAGCCTCCAATTTGGGAGCTTCTTACGGATTATTACCTTCATCATAAACCTGCCTGCCAATATTCTCGTAGAAAGAAACTTTTAACGCAGTGGTGGGATAGCACTGTGTTAAAGTGTCTTCCGTACGCGTTGAACGAGATAACGAAAACTTGCTCGGAAATAATACAGGTGCAGAATTCGATGGAAGAGATGATTGACGTTTACTATGATTATCATAGGTACTTAAATATTTCGTTGCGCGAATATAAAGTTGTTATTTATTTATTATATATCGAGAATTGTTTGTTGCAGGCCGTACGAACTGTCCCTACTTTCCGAAGTTTACGCGTATCAAATTAGTCATTCTGTTAGAGATTTTATGCCACATTTTACAACAAGTTTCAGCCCGTTTGCGGTTCGAATACGGCCAGGTAGGAGAAGGGAAGAGGCTGGTAGTAAACATTTAAATATGAAAAATCCTTCGATGACCGGGCAAAGTAGTACCAGCAGCACAACGTCAAGCGCGAGGTACGTAAATCAAATCAAATTATGCAATTTTAATTCTACTTCTCGCCAATAACAAATAAATGTTATTATTATTAGTTCTAGCGACGATCCCAGTTCGGACGATGACGAAAATCATCAACACAACGATTATTCTGAGCTATTAACTTCGAAAGAGAGCTCAGAATTCACATCTTTCGAATCGTTATTCCCATCCATGAAAGAAGTATACGGTACTCAGCCCGAGTATCCCAAAAGGAATGACGTAATACTGTATAAAAAGTAATACTAATTGCTTTCAATTACTTTGCCCGGCCATGGATTGTTGGACTTTACTCGATTATAAATTATTTTGTCGTAGATTCGTACTGATTGGACGCAATGCGACGTATCCGTCCGATTACACGAAACTACGTTCGAAATTAATTCAACAAGCGTCGTTTCCCGAAGTAACAGCCACCGTAGTTGCGCTACCGACAGTAAAGAAATCCAGCATAAACATATACGAGCAGTACGTTAAAAGAGCCAAGGTAGGTAAACATTGTTACTGGTGTGCATACCATTTTTATTGCGTTGAAATTATTTAGGCAGGCGGCGCAACACCGAATTCCAACGACATTAATTTGTACGAAAATTACTCGAAGCAAGAACAGTTATTGAACAGGCCTGTCTATACGAATTAATTTTACGCAATTGAACGAAATTAAGGATCGAGTAAAAAGTGACTCGTGAAAGTCGCAGTATACTCGTTAAAATTTTAAATATCGGTAATTTGAGGCAGGGTTCTCAATTTTTGCATATTTTTTTGCGAACGATCGGAAGAAAGCCGAAAATATTTTTTTAAATTGCATCTAACTTTAATTAATAAGGAAAATCAATACCTATAAAACATTCAAAACTCGTGAATTTTGCAATGGAATTGAAGGCTTCGGTGAGAGCACCTGCATATATTAATTTGTACATATCTCTGTGTAAATAAACCTGCGTACAATAAAGTTGTAAGGGAATTTATTTAATTAGTAGTGTTTTTATTAAAACCATCTTTACAAGATACATAATACTTGCAAAGTAAGCAAGTAGATGTTGAGCATACTGCTTACTTCAGCTTCTTTTTTGGTCTGATATTATTCGTGTGGCCACACTTCTTCTTACGGCAATTCGTTGCACGTGGATGAAGGCGTGCATAGCACTTTCTGCAGATCATTTTCTCGCAGTTATACTTTTGGGCAAGGATACGCAAGGTGGGCTCAATTACACCACCGCGAAGTCGGAGAACCAAGTGCAAGGTGGATTCTGTTAAAACAATAGCAACACAGTTGATGCTAAACGCCGAAATATTAAAGCCTCACGAAATGCGTATAATTAATATAAATCGCGGGCTACCTTTTTGGATATTGTAGTCTGACAAAGTGCGTCCATCTTCTAATTGTTTTCCGGCAAAAATAAGACGTTGCTGGTCGGGTGGGATTCCCTCCTTATCCTGGATTTTGGCCTTGACATTTTCGATAGTATCAGAAGCCTCGACTTCGAGGGTAATGGTTTTACCCGTCAAAGTTTTCACGAAAATCTGCATCGTGGCGACCTAATTCGAAACACAAAAAAAGAACGGCGTACGTTTAACGGGGATAACCACAACGCGTATAAAAAAACGTAAGGAACATTTACTCAGTAATATTGCTGAGCTTAACGATTAATTTGTTATGTTCCCAATTTCCTTGATCGCTATGGTTTTTAATTTAATCTGGAGTTTAGTAAAATATGTTGAAGTGACTGGAAAATTTCACAACAGAGACATTTCGTTTGTAAACGTGCTCTAGCAACGTACCGAGTCGCAATTGTTTTTGGAGTCCTTTTGTTTAATTTATATCGTTCGATTACGCGACGCTTCGTCGACAAATATTATCGGTCTAATTTGAGCGCGATGCGCAAACAATGTAGCGTAAATTCGGGAAATATTTTCTTACCGTTGGAAAAACGTGTGCACCATTCGCCAATCTAAAAGGTTTTGGCAGTGGCAGCACCGTAACTTCCGCTTTCCGCGGAAGTCGACGATTCTCATTGCCATCTGGTGGCAATTCCTTTCCCTGGATTTGAACAGAAGTTTCAAGTGTGCTCCGTGTAAAAGTGCGCGATTTTTATCAAATAATTGTATCAATAGTGCGAATTTTATCGATCGTTGCTGCCTAATCGCGAGAACTATCGACGGGCGTCACGACGCGGTAAGAATTTCATTATTTACTCATTGTTGCAAGTTGTAAAGCTTAGCATTGTTACACGGGAAAAGATGTTGCGCATTTCGACGATCCACCATTATACTCGTAGTTGAATCAAGCGTTTGTTGCGTTCTTTTGAACGCTATTGTTAGATCAATTTCGTTTGCTTGCTGAAGATGCAGTTGCGAATAGGGCTATTCGAATTAGGCACGAGATACTCGGGCAATCAACGATTACGTAGATATCTGGATATGAGTCTCTTCAAATCGTACGGTTTTCGTCATCGGGTTGAAAATGGGCGCCAATCGATTATCGAACGGCGCAATGCTCGATTTCTACGCCGCCATGTCGATTACAAGTATACTTAATTAAAATCGGACAACAAAAATTAGATAACGTGAAAAGGGTGTAACTCGTGAAATCAATGAGATTCACGATTCGTTGAGATAGTCATGAATTTCGATCCAAGAGTCGAACGTTATTTTTTTTGTTCATTACCGATTGTTAATTTTGATCGTCTAATGGTTGATCTAATATTTGCACATAAGATTCTAAATAGCTAAGTAGAATGACTCGAAATGTTAGTGATGATGCTAAATCCTTCATTTGCATCTGTAAAGAATTATACTATTGTTCGTCGTGAGCTGCATCGTATTTTTAATTGCATAAATAGAATTATTAGAAATGCAAATAAATTCTTAGGCTCACTTGACTTCTTTCTCTCGTGATGAATAGTTCAGAGGCATTTTGAGTAGATAGTTATCAATTATCGCTTAGTTATTCCTAATGTTTCACCAATTTACGTATATCGAGTACAACTTTGCACGCAATTTCACATACCATTACTGCTATTAATCGATGCATATTAACAGGATTGAACTCGTTGTTTAATGGAACGAAATGAAATTTTCATTACCGATAGTTAATCGGGAACGATCGAGAAAAACCACTTTTGACTCGTGCGTTGAAATTCACGGCTATCTCGTCGATCTAACGAAATACCGTGGTACTTGGGTAACTTTTGCTCTTGCCAACTCGGATGTTCGCGTATTTCATAACCAATAACCCTAGTTGCGAATAGAATACGTACGTTCGAAGGTAAGAAGCCGTAAAGTTTATGGAATGGCATACGCGTACACGCGTTAGATCGAATCGCGCGCGTGTAACGCGAATATGCTCGGATACGTGGTGTACCCTATGTAGACAGAGTTTCCTCGAGATGACGGAGGTCTCGTGCTTCGGGTCACGATTATATGCAAATTTCAGTAGTAACCCTTAAACTTTACACTCTGACCTGGATGCTCGGCTGCTTAAAGACCTGGCGATTAAATAGCGTTTTACTCCTCTACCTCTGCAATAGACTCGCGCGCTATTATCGACTAATCTTAATTAGGTTACATGGTTACAAGGCAGACGCGTAGCTGCATAGTTCCAGTTACTTATCCCCAAATAGAGTCATCGGTTCGCGTAAATCTTCAAATGGAGCGTAGCGAGCAAGTTCGCGTGGTAGCTCGAATAATTCGTACAAATTTTCTGTCCGCGTGTTCGCGATTTCTCGCGGGTATACGGCCGGCGAGAATGCGTCCCATAAACTCGAATGAGTTTTGCGATACTTTGAAGAGGTATAGGAAGTTTTATGATACCGCGCCGCCTTGAATGCCTTTGCATTCGTTGAACGAGAATCCTTTTATATCACCTAAGGCCGTGCGAGGCGGCGCGTTACATGTAAGAAGCTAGATAAGAACGGAATACGTGGGGAAGGCGGAGAAAATGCGTAAAGTGTGCCATAAATTTCGCGACGGTAGCGGATAAGCTATGAAATTGTTGACACAGCTCTATCTACGCGCGTATTTATTCTTAACGCGTCAACAAGCAACGCTTATTGTCATAAAGCGCGGAAACTTCTCGCAAAAAGAAACGCTTGTCGAAGTATCGACACTTCCGCTGCTACTTGTACAGCGTCGAGTACATACTTGCTAACGCATCCTTTATATCTTTATTGTTTTACGAATACGCTAGATCGTCGATTATTCGAAGCAATAGGGAGAGAAATCTGTTCGTTAAAAGTCTGATTCAAGGATCGCGAGAGACCTAAAATTGTGTCGAATAAATACTATTGCAACTTGCCTTGGATATTACACGCTGCGTTTATACTTAGCTAATATTGTTAGGGTAGATCGAGGCGAATCGGATCAAAATAAGAACTCAGTTGATTAAACAATTGATACACTATTGAGTTAGGTGCATGAGAGAGAGATGAAGTAATATGAACGATTAAAATGCTCGTTTCTATCGATTTTAAGGAGTCAATCGGTTCTAGATACCGACAAATTTCGAAACGGATTCCAAAACGCAATATTGCCATATACACTTATTGACAAAAGTTAAGAAACAAAGTAGTCACTTACGAATTTTTGTGTATCCCTTCGCTTCTAAGATTCCCGGTTTAGAATTTACCATAGCATAAAAATATAGTATTACATACATCGATAAACAATAAGTTCTTCTACTTTTCGCAAATATGTACCATGTTTCTCAACTTATGTCAATAAGTGTATTAACCACAGGAAAAGGTTCGTGCGGATTAATAAGTCCAAATTGAAGTACTCCCTTTGAAAACCCGACAAAACCTTCTAACGATACCACTGTTGTTATATCGCTTTTGCAAAATAATAACGAAATCTCTCGCAAAAAACGCCTGCGAATTTTTTCCCGCTACCAAATAGTTTAAACGCGTGAACTGATTCCTCTCAATTCGTATAATCGTTCGTTCGAACTACCGACATTTAAATAATAATCGTTCGTTCGCATGATCGACGTTCCACCGGTCGTTTGGCTGAACGAAAAATATAGAAAGATACAGATGTAGATACTCGATGGATTGGTATTGGTAACGCGATGCGCATAGCCGGCAGGTAAGATCGGCTAACAACAAGGTTGCTTTTGTAATCCGCGCTGAGATTGCTTCATCGGGCTGCTCCGGTTTTTGCATAACGTTACGAAGGAGTTGTAAATCTCCATCGAAGTTTCCTCATTATAAAGCTGCCGGCTGTTTTCTGTACGGCGGCAGTAGGATACACATCTCGATTCGTTGTATCGATCAACCGTGTTGGAGGAAGTTGTTTCGACTTGTTGAACTATAATAACGTTAAGCAGCAGTCTCAAGGCTGTTGTGGAAATGGAACGGTAACTCGATTTCGGTCTAGATGGACGGGCTATCGCAGAGAATGCGAATTGGTACGTTTCGGCGATGCATGAGAGATACAATAAAACGTTAATATGAATATTCGATGGGAGGGGATGGGAATTTACTCCGGCAAAATTGCCGCGCGTTGATTAAGCGTACTTTACTAAAAATAGCATTCAAATGCGCGCAGCTAGTTGAGAAATTAAATTAAACTGTTATACAATACCTGTTTCGATTGCCTGTAAATGAACGCTACTAGAATTTAATCGATGCATCCGCACTTTCGGACGTTTAACAACCGTAAAACTTTTCCTCCGTTCCATTACTTTATCCATTTTTTCCCTATTTATTCACCCCCGCCCCTGCCTATCGGTATTTCGAATAGTTCATTGTTTTCTATAAAAATTGCCTCGATAAGATAATCGCGGAAAAAATGATTTAGGGAAGGAATTATTCAATTAGATTGGTGCAAAAATACTTTAGATTCGGCAGCGATTTTTCTAGCTACGTTTCATCCAATTACGATCGCGTGATACACCATTGCGAAGGGTGAACGTAGGATGTTTTAGGAATCTTTCTTGCCCGTGATTTTATATTTTACGAATTTTCACGCCACGTTTATTATTCCAGAACACTCTTAAATCTTAACATCCGTAAATACTTGAAACTTAAAGCGTGCGTACGTAGATTTTCGTGACTAATCGTTCATTCTTCGCTTCGTTAAATTACGAGATTACATTTGAACAGAGTCCAGATTGCTCGAGCTTTGTATTACAGATACGCGCTAACTTTTTCCGGCACCTATGTTTCCTATTTATAGCGCAGCAACGTGGTCGTGCCAATACTTTCGTCCAGCTTTTGTACATTTATATTACACGGTACGTACAAATTTCTCAGATAAACGGACTGCTCGACAACACAGCGTAGAAGGGACGGTATATTTTCTGTTTTCTAACGCGATTACCGTGGGCGTGCAAACGTACGATGACTATTTTATAGCTAAGCTATCGGAAAAGTAGGCAGAATAATATCGATATCGAAACGCTATAAATTTAGAGGAATGACGGGGCAGTGGAATTGTATTGTGCCAGTGACATTCGCGAACGGTCTTTATTTACGGAACTGTTGGTCGAGTTTTACCCTAGTATTTACCTTGCCCTCCGAAGAACGCCGGATGTCCAACGCAAACCGATGTCGTCATTTCTGAGCGCCAGTTGTTGTTACTGCAATTGCAGCTATGACACTCGACCGGTTGTCCATTAGAGAGGATATCTGTATTCCATGTTCGGGCCCGCGATTTCCATTTACACGCGCCACACGCCGTACTCTTATCCTTAAACGTACGAATTCGAATGATCTGGACCAGCGTGGCCCAGCTATATCTGCGAAATTTCCGACCGAGTGCCGATTAAACACGCCACTTGCGGCTTTATCTATCGAAAATGTGTTCTTCCCATCCGGTCGCGGTCGGTTCGTTAATGAATTCCCTTGGGCGAAATCCTGTATTCGTTGGATTAGTTAATAACGATGACATGGATCACGCGCAGGTACTATCACCCGCGGCAACCAAACTATGCTTGCGTTCGCGTTAACAAGAGTGACTTTGTTTCTTACACGGAACAGAGAGTATACCCTTCTTCGATCACTCTAATTCATTTTTATTAATCTTCCCGTATTTCTTGCGGTATCTCGGCGAGCCGGTTTAAAAGGATTAACTCACTGGTTCCCAACCTGTGGATCGAGATCCCCAAAGGGGTTGGAAAGCGTTTTCTCGAGGATCGCGGAAGTATTTATTTCTTTTGACGTACGGTAAAGTTTCCTGCGATACGCTAAAAAAATATTGCCGCGAATTTTCTTGGTGTAACGCGATTCTGGTGCAACGCGTTACACAGGGTGTACGCGATATCGTTTCGCATTCGGCAGGGGGATGATTCCTCGCGCAAAACCGAGTCGAAAATATTTAATAAACATCTTCACAGGGGGCTTCATTTTCGAGAAAATTGAATTTGAAAATTCATTAAGGGGGAGAGGCTCGAGTGAAACGTTGAAGTGTAAGCGATTTTCGGCAATTTTCTTAGAGAGACGAGCCACACTCGTGGACTAATTGTAATAAAAGTTCAATGTACCTTTCGATAAACATGCAGTTTACTTCCAACTGTAAGTTCAATTTGTAAGACTAAGGATATTCAATTGTTTGCATTCGCATTTGCAACGTTAAAATGCTTAGTAGATGAATAGGTAACGTCGCAATGAATAGTCTTCGAAAAATTCCCGAGGCAAGAGTTTCAACCTTTAGTTTACCCTGTGTAGGATAGAATTCGGAGGAAAGGGGGGTTTGCAAACGATTCGAATATTAATAGAACTATTATAAAATGGGGTCGCGATTCGAAAAAGGTTGGGAAACACTGGACGAAGGGTTTTGTCGGTAGCAGCGGATGTTCCGGTGTGTTCAATTTCATAGTACGGTGCATAATGTCTGGCAAGGGATATCCATCAGATGAATGCAAACGCTCGTCGGTGTCTTTACCCTGGACACGTAGGCAGGTGAGTTTACCCCTGAGCAAACTAATAATGGAAAAGCCCGGCCGAGTTAGTAAGATCATTAAACTGCAGTGGCCGCGATATACGGGCTAAAATTGAAGTCTAACTCTAAGGTGAACTCGTTCAACTACGGTTAACCTTTCATGACACTTTGACCTCGGCTCGCGCACCCTTTTACCCGCGAGCCCGGTTTCCCGATCGAAAGTCGAATTATCGATTACCGTGGACGCGGTGCCTAACGTTCCTCCACAACCTTTTGTACCCTTCTACCTTTTATTCCTTTTGTTCTTCTACTTGGCCTCTTCTTACACCGCTACTCTGCGCCAGCAGACTCCGCTTTTCGTTCGGCAAGCGAAGAAGCGAGAGAGAGAGAGAGATAGAGAGAGATAGATAGATAGATAGAGAGAGAGAGAGATAGAGGGGGAGAATCGGAGAAGTGCAATTAAAAGTTGTTACCAACGTGGTCCGAAACGAGGTTTAATCGTGGTTGTGCTTCTTAGCTGTAATTAGAGTTCATTGATGAACGAACGACTTTACCCTCTTTTATCTCCGGCCCTCATCTGCCTCGCAACTTTCCGTGTAATTTATCATTCCTTGTCTACTACTCCACCATCCCTGTATTTGCATTAGAGCTTCGTACGTACTTGCTTACTACTGAACTCTGCATTCTTATGCATACATTCATATGCAAATTTAAATATGCAAACAGGTGATATGTAAAAATGTCCGAAATACGAAGAGTAACGGTGCATTTTATAGCATTTCGAGGGTGAAACCAATTGGTGTTCAGTTTCTGCTTCTTTATTTATATTTGTAGAACAGTCCTAGATATCCGTTCATTGGATACTTTTTCTATCGATTTACGTGTTCGTAGCTTCAAACACTCGCGAATATCTTGGTCGATCGTACAAGGATTAATCGCAATGCACTTGTTTGTTAACGCGTTCGAATGCCTTTTATCTCGCAATTTTAATTAATTTCATTCGAGAAATCGCGAGGATCGCGAACGCATAGTTGGAAGCTAATATTAGGTGCACGCAAATGCTTCGATGGCATTCCGGTGTCCGCGTGAAAAATTATTCGCGTGCATTTCCAAGAGTTATCAAAAACAACAGCGACTAATCCGACGTTTAGCAAAATAGCCTGTATACCTAATTTATCCATTTATGATGGAATCCGTGAAAACTTTTGCCCGCGCCCAATACATCGCATAAAGTTGTTGCGCGAGTTTGATCATCGGGGAATGTTCGCGCGGGTGAATACGCGCGCTGCGCGTGCAAGCAAAATTCCTCGTATCGTCCAATTTTTAAGCGGACTTGTCCGATAAGAAACAGAGAAGCTTTCAGAAATTTTATCGGCGCTTCCGTGAAATTTATATTTGCTTACTTACAAACCAGAATGTAATTCTTCTCCTCGGTAATAACTTCAGCGTTCTCGTACATCGACAGCCGCGATAAAAGAACCACAAAATGAGTATGAAATGCCATTGCGATCCGAGATAAAACTTTCCCATCAAAACTCCCTCGCCTCGCCCTCGCCGCCCCTCGCCTTGCCCTCGGTTATTCGCATTTTGCTCGTTCAGCCGATTCCGCGACCCGTCCATTTTCATCTCTCTAAATCGCTCCTCCACTCTTCCTTTATTTCTTCCCGACAACCACCTATGCTACCCCTTTTCCGTCTTTCCCTCCTATTATCCGGCAAATTCTGTTTCACTCTATCGCGCGATAGCCAGAGTGTTTGGTACAAATTTAATTCCGACTTTTTTTAACCCTTTCACGCCGTACACCGGGAGGCAAAGATTCAAAGTGGAATTCAATTTTGCGACAGCTACTTTACGGTTGAGAAAATAGTGACAACTCGTACGTATAATAATTGAAATAATTTCATGAGCTCAATTTTAGATCGATGAGCTAAGGAATTAATTAGACGGATGGTTAACGTTGCGACTCGTGAACGCATGGTCAGGATGAAATACTGATCTCGGCGTGAAGGGGTTAATCTTTTCTGTGTTGATCGGAATGACGACGCGCTGCAATTCAAGACGATTCTAAGTAGTATACAAGCTTAGGAAGGGAAGTTCATCGATCCTATGGATTTGCATTGCAATGTTTTTAAGATCTAAAGAAATCTCGTTGCTCATTTGTCGAACAGCTACTCTAGGATCCATTCGGATCTCTTTGATCTCTTAAGTCAAGTCTGCGTTGACGTCAATTTTCATCGCAAGTTCTCCTATTTATTATGATGGCGTTCTGCAACAATTTCATATCACTTATCTACTACCACGCGTAAAATTCTGCCAATCTTCGCCTACTTGCATAAACATCGAAGCTATCCTATATCCTATGTTTTCACACGAGGCGAGTAGCAGTCTTCTGTCCAAAAACTTGTAAAATTATTACAAAAATTACCCGGAGTTATCTCAACCGATCGCGTATCAATCGGTTCGAAGTCTTCTCGCACCTCGTTCGCGTGTGGGAAGCAAATAGGATGCACAGGGTACGTTTTTTTCTCCGCATAGGAATAAGAACACGAGAAAGAGGGGCGTGTGGGGGGATTGATGATGCGCATCATACATACGTGCGCGGAGGACACCGGGGGGCAAAGGGGGTGTGCAGTTTCGAATGCGGTAGGTGCAACCGTGCAGGTAGGACACGCAATGCAGTTTCGCGGAAATTAGGTCACCGAGTTTTCGGGTTAGACAGAGACAGTGGGGATGGAAGAGCGGCAGAGGGACGAAAAAGGGGGGAGAGAAGGGTGGGTTTGGATGGAGCGAGAAGTAAAAGAGGAAGAGGGATCGATGGAGACGAAGGGGGGAAGCGAACGCGTAAGCAGAGGGTTAGCTGGACCAGGGTTAGAGGTTGTCGTGGCGGCGGCGGTGGGTTGGGAGAAGGGTTGCAAGCGAGATATCGTGGATGAGACCGCACCGAGAGGACATCGTGCCTTTTCGAGCCACGGGAGGGAAAAAGGAGGGCAAATGTATGTAAATTAAACGTCCCTCGACTTTATTTAGCGCGCGAGTTTCGAGCTCCTTGCTTCGAGTCGGAGGCCCGCTGAATAAGAAACTTGCCCCGGTAACAACGCACTGGCTGGCGAATAAAGTGGAAAAGGGAATACGCACGTGGGGAGACTGGAAAGCAACTGGAATTGTTTTCGAAATTAAAAATCACTGGCCTCTTTCAAAATACTCCCCCGGTGACGCCGCTGTATCGGGGATTGGTAAAAGTTTCGATGGATTCGATCGTGAATGGATAGCTGCCAACAATCGTTTATTTAATAAATCGGATAGCCGCCAGCATTTCCGATAGCTTTTGTAAATTATTTCGCGTGTAGTCGGATTTCCCTATCGCGAAAAACTTACAATTTTACGTTCAAAAAGATGACGCGGTTTATCGTACAGTCTATTGAATAGCAATTCAAACTTTTGCAATTACGCTTTCGTATTTTCACGATATTTGTATACGTATTAGCCGAATGCAAAGATTAATGATCGGTTTTTGATAACGCGTATAAAAGGCCACGTTTCATTATTCTTTGAAAGCTTAGCCAATTTTTATTATGGGGAAATGCGACGGAGAATGATGGGAAAAAGTTGTCGAAAATAATAGCGATTCTCTAATTGATTAAATAAATTATTCGGAGTATAATAACATAATCGTTTATGGTCAAATCCATCGAAACTTCTGCGTTTACCCAATAGTTCACGATCGCCCAAAATCGGGGTTGATTTCTAAGAGTCGTTTCGCCTGCTTAAAAACGAAAATACCGTTCGTACATTGCGCGTCTTGCTTAACCCTTTCAGTGTCGACAAGAAAAAAAATATCCTAGGAAAGTGGGACAAATTTATGTTACAGCCGAATGCATACAGATTCCGGTTACTTTTGGGTCACTCTACGTACTATACGAACCGTCGCTCGCCTATTTTAACAGAGGACAGCTAACTCGCGTAGTTTTATGCATTTAACGTTTCACTCGCGCGAAATGAAGCACCTATTCGTGGTAATTTTAGCAACGCGCTCGCGATAACTGGGCAAACAACTCGAAATTCTTTCAGTCCCGGTGTTCGCTTCATTAGCAACAGCGAGTAGAGTATTATAGTGATCTGTAATTAACGTTCCGGGTAGGTGAATAGAGAGCTGGTGCCATTCGAAACCGGTTCGGGACGGATAAAACGGTCCCTTCTTCCTTTGATTCGTAAAACCAGGCCGGAAGTCGGCGGTCGCGCACCCGCTTCCGGCTCAAAACCGCGCTGCCTGACTCTCGCGTTATTTCATCTTTCACACCGTGAATAGTCCTTTCATTTATGGGCTCGCACCAACGTCGATCGCGATAGCATTGTAACGAACCGACCAATGATTCGCCCGTTGCCAACGGCTGAAGCAAATCTTAAAATCACGCCGCGGTTATTCTACTCTGGTGTTACCCGTATCTTTTCGCGATCAGAGGTTTATGTAAATTACGAATTTAAATGTTAGGTTTGAAACTTTAAGCTTCGTTCAAATTTCTGAACCAAAGGTCGAACTTCAATTCGTTAGTTTAATGCAACGAAGTGAAAATATTTTCATTGGAAACTGTTACTATGAACACTTCGAAATGATCGCTTCCTGGAAGTTTATACGTCTACGCTTAAAATGAAACTCGTTTCTATCGTAAACGGTATATGCACTTACGTCGATACAAGCATGATTCAAGTGACGCGTAACAATACTCTAAATATTCAAACTAGGGAACTCGTTACGTTGTTTAAACTTTGATTCCATTCCGTCAGCTGTAGTTACAAAGAGATTTAAATTCCCATAAAGATCCGCAGTCGAATAATCACCATAGATCGCTGCGTCGTCGAATTCCTTTCAATATCCGCACGTCAGGCTAACGCGGAAAAACATTTGCCCCTAAAACGTCTCAAATCCTGCCGGTTATCCTCGTATTAAGCTCGTCAAAAATGATCCCCGCGAGAGCAAGGTCCCGGAGAAATGTGAACTTCGCCATCACGAGCTGAACCTCCGGCTTCATTTCCAAGCAGCAAATTTCTTTCGCTGGAAGTTTTGCAAGCAAACACATTAGCATGGTAGGTCGCAACAATTTCGCCCGGCCGGTGTCCCAACGTCCCAACGTCCCAGGCCGGAGCGGCGCAATTCCAAGGCATGCTTTCTCCCGTCCCTTGAGCCAGTTTCCTTCCTCGTTTCCCTCTGCTTTCGCTCCCTTTTGGCCCCAGCCTTCCGTCCCTCTGTCTCTCGCGTTCGTTGGAAGTTGGTGAATGCCGGTGGAGTCGCGAAGTTGCGAATGCTGCGGTGGCGTATTACAAGCTGCAGCAGCCTCCGTTCCGCAGGTTTCCTTCAATAATGGAGCGGGCCAAATAGTCTAATTTACTCGGCGACTGGTCGACCAGCCTGAATATGCATGTGTGCCCGGGCCATTCACCAACGGCGAAGACGGCGACGACGTCGTCGACACCGTCGCCCGACTCGCTTGCAAGGGGAACAGTTGTAGTTGCAGTACGGCTTGCACTCCGCGCACTGCTCCCACGACTCGACTCGACTCAACTCTACTCTACCGTGCGCCGCGTGCACATGCGGCTATACGTGCACGCGTGTTCCACGTCGTGTCCGGAGTACGCCTCTTCATACCTTATTAGGCGTCGCCCAACACCAACATTGTCTGCGTTCGAGCACTCTCCAAATTGGGTCAGTTGACGTAATGCAACGCGTATAAGAAATATCGCCTGCACTCTGCATAGGCGTTCAACGCGACATTAGTCTAGACGCGTTATTGGTTTTCGAGAGTTCTTCCAAACGATAGCGAGAAGGATCGAAGTGGAGGGAAATAATATTCGGCTCTTTTGGAGGCGTTTTAATCCTTTGCAGTCTTACGTTGATGCATTTATTTAAAGGTGGCTTTACTTGGCGGTTACTCGAACATTAATACATTAATACAAATATCTTGGTGGATTAGCGAGCTACTGAAATATTGAAGTAAAGGCGAGATATTTGATATCGTGCAATAGTGAGAGAGTCACTTTAAAAGTCACTCTCTCTCTGTATCGTACAATAGCGGTTAAACAATTGTGCATTAGCTAAAACGAATCAGCGAAAGTAACAGCAAAGGGTTACCCCTTCAGGGATGACGCTATTTTTCTATAAAACCGATGTTATTCTTACTGTTAGCTTCTCTTATGATTCACTCATCCGCCGTGCATCGTCTGCTACGTATTCTAACGGGAGTGTCACCCGTCTAAGTATAAGTCTATCTTATTTCCGTATCGGTGAATTCATTGATCCGGTTTACATCTTCGGCCGGAAGCGATTAAACGAATCTCGATGATCGTAGAATCCGATAGCTCGTATCGCCGTACATACATACATCGGCGAGCGTTAATTCTATCTGCATCGCGTCGCTGCAAAGATTCCATTACGTTACTTTTCCTATCATCGATCGTGACACTTTCGCGGACGATGCCTATTTCCGATTAAAAATAGTAACGAGGTATCTTTCGTACGCTCGCTGCAGCGTATCTTGTTCGCGAGCATCCCATTCTTCGAAGTTATCCTATTAACGCGTTGCCTCGAGTTGCGACGAAATTGAGACTCGGCTAACGAAAGATTCGTACGTAGCGCAGAGGAATAGAACGGGAGGAGGAAGGGGGGGCAAGTCGCGAGGTTCCGGAGTCGCGATTCGCGAGGTGGAATTGTAAACTTTTACTCTCGATTCGTTCTTTAGACTCGATTATAAACTGGAAACTAAGTTAACCGTACGGCTGGCGCACCGGTACGTAGCGGCAGAATGGCGGATCGGTTGGTGCGAGTTTGCGTGCCTCGAAACCGACTGCACCGGCAGCAGCCACCGCCATCACCGCAGAATTTCAGTCCCGAGGGCTAGCATTAAACGAGTTTCTAACATACATTCCTAACTGCGCCACTTGTGCCCGCTGATCGGATATTCAATCAGCCAGTGTGTTCGAGAATTTATGGGACCGAGCACTTCACTCGGCTGCCCGAGCTCCTGCATTCTGCTGCACAGCTTACGATGCAATTACCAAAGTAGACGTGTCTTTTTCAAACACACCGCCGGTGGGCTAAAGTAATTCCATTCGTTACTCGACCATCTATTCGGCGAATTGTTCGGGATGCTTGTGGCATCGATGCAAGATTTACACGCTGCCTGCCGTATGATAAGCTTGCTTACGATTTCGTTTCAATTCAAATAACGCGTTAAAGCAGTTTAACGAAAGGGTATTTTGTAGGCTACGTTAAATATGCCGTGGATTTAATTCGTGGGGAATTTAAATAGGTAAAAGTGTACCGAATAGGCGCGAGTGGCAAGCCAAAATGTATGTAGAAAATGTTCGAAGCAATGCACAAGTTATTGCACTTGGGGGACGAAATTTAGGTTCCATTTCTTTAACTTTGTTTCGTATTATAAATTCGTATCGACCATCGCCCCGTTCCTTTTCGTCCAAGACAACGCAGGTGTTTCCTCAAAGGATCGGTTTCGTCAGCAATTCAGCGCGGAGCGAAATAAGTGGACGCGTTGAGAAACTTGGGCCTCGCCTGGTGGAAACTTAAGTCACTCGCGTGTGGAGCATTTAAGAAAGGCGCGCGACGCCGAATCGTGGCGCGACACGGCACGGTTAGTTGTTGGGAAACTTTTCCAAGCTAGCATCGTTCTGGCTGCTGGCAATCTCCGCCACGGTGTACACTTTGTTCGTTCCTTATCGCGCGTCTTTCTCGCCGAACGAAAGCAGAGGAAATTGGCCGAAATTGGATTCGTACTTTAGCGAATCCATTGGCCGCTTATGACTACCTTTCTATCCGCTTAGGAGCTCGTACGTGTGCCGATTATCCGAAAACACACCGCCAACCGTGCGTCGTTCAATTTGTCCACGTTTTCCCGAACAATATCCCAACCGCTTACCGCGTCTATTGGCCTGAGAATCGAATTTGTTGCGGCGAATGGTTATTTATGTGGAAAGCATCCAGGAGCTTCGAGCGAGCCAGGCGGTCTGCGAGTTGCAAGCGCAAAACTAAGGATTCCGACTACTTTCGCTAATTGCTCGGTCGTTAAGCTAGCCTTTAACTCTTTCTGTCAATAGACGACGAAGCGAAACTTTCGTGAAATACACGTGTCGTTCATAAGCGATTTCAAGACTTTAGTCGAGGTCATTTTTCCTGTATGGATAATTACAGTTTTACGCGTACACTGCACCCTTCTTTATACGATAAATAGCCGTACTCGTACATAAGTGCTTCACGTTTCATAGCTTTAGGAGTCTCAGACTTCTCAAAATATGCCTGCAATCAAAGGGTTAAAGCAGCCCAGGCGCGTCGATTTGATCGCAGCTTGGTAAAAAGCACGGCGAGGCCGATTTCTCTATCGGTTATCCGGCGTTTAACGTTGAGAATCCGATTGCCTCGAATGGCAAGAAACGGCGCGCGGCGTTCTCCGTTCTCCGTTCGCGTTCTCCGTTCGCGTCCACGTAACGCGGCACGTAGGAGAGATTCTGTTGCGGCGGCGAGAGAAAGAGAAAGAGGCCGGTTTAACCTCGAGAGAGAGTTGGGCGCGAAGGAGAGAAGAAGCAGGTTGTAAAAGGTAAAGGGGGAGGGCCCGGGATCGGTGGTCTCTCCTTGTTGCGCGTTGCTTGCCTTCAACGTTGGATGCTGTGTACTCTTCGTATCCGAGTACCCACTCGAGTCTTGGCTCTGCCATGCCGGTCCTTTGGCCTTGGACGGAAAGCATTGACCTCGGCGTTCCACTCCGAGAGCACAACCGGTCACGTGGACCACAGTCTACTACAAAATACGTACTTACACGCTCCATCTTCCTCTTTCGCCTCCTCCGCCTCTCTGTTTCCCTCTTTCTTCCATTTACGTCACTCCTCCCCTTTCATCTCGCCTCGATTCTTCCCGCTAACGTGGATATACACCGCGGCGGTGTACGCGGCATCCGTGTAAGCATCCTCTGTTACGTAGACTCTTACGTGTACCTGGAAACGTCATCGGCGTTGCTCCTTTCTCCCTGCCAGCGACTCGGAAACTCCGAGAACCGGAGGATCTCTATTTTTGTAGCGACCGGACGGGTATCGCTCGTTAACTATTACGCTCGTCCAGTCAGCAAGGGTGTATTTTTATTCGCGGCGAAGCAACGTAGTCGTACGGTTACGTAAAATCGAGGTCTCCGCTTCCTAAAAGGTTACTCTCGGGTCTGGGTTAACCACGCCGCGATATACGCGAGAACTCGAAAGTCACCGGTGTTTCTATTTTTCTTAGCGCCTTACCTTGTAACGTGCGCGTTTCCAAATACCACAGTTGCATACTAGATCTCTAGTAAATTACGATTTTAACTGGGATTATATTACCAAAGTGTAAGGATGAGATTCGTCAAATACGAATTAGGCGTAGCTGACGCAGTGTTGAATTTCTTCCGTTAAAACTACACTGTTTCTTTTGTTAAAAGTATCTTTTCCAGAGCAGAGGCTAGTTAAAGCGAGTCTATACATCGGTAATCTATAAAATGTTAGCTACCAATCGCAAACGTATTCGAGATACAAGAGTTTTAACGTATCGTTACAGAGAAAGGTGTTGCCAAAAGTATTCGGGAGTCTACGGTGTGCGAATATTCTTTTCAATCCCTGTGTAAGTTTTACTTGCCTTGCGTCAGTTTGCTGCTTCGTCGCTTACCGCTAAAACTTGTCGCCAAAAATTGATTCTCGAAGACCGTGGTATAATCGACGATTCAACGGACGCGAGTTTGCAGTGTCAATAATTACCTAATCGTCTAACATCGCTGTTAGATTATTGCCGCGATATCATAACGATTTTGGTTGCGCGCAACGATCTTAAATATGCTTCCATCGTTCGAAAGGTTTCTGAAAATTGAGTAGGTTCGACGGAGGAACGAGTTAGGCGAGCAGCAGGTACGTGGAGCCTGAGAACGATGCTCCGTCAGTGGCGCGGTGAAAAAGCAATATTGATCTTATGCTAATTTCCCGCTGAGTTATGAAGGGTTCGTGCCGAATAGGGTAATTTATTCTCCTGTTAATGCCAACTTGTATACAGCCCCGCGTTGGACATGCGCGCTACCCGATTGCGGAGAAATCAAATTCGCGACTGAAAATGTCCGACGTTTCATTGTTAATGCCGCAAGTTTATAATATGCCCGCGTATTACGTTCCGTCGCGTAGTTTTCACTCCAGTACCTTTTGTTCTTGGACATGAATCCGATATCCACCTGCGATACGCGTTCACGCTACACCGAGAAACATTCCAAATGTTCCGCGCATTCGTAATGCATCGGATTGTTTCATCAATTTTTCCAACCCTGGATTCTCAAAGCTATTGTTAATCATTTTACCAACTCAAAACAGCTGAACAGACTTCGATACAATTTCTTTACCAACGAAGTCTTTATTTCTTTTAGCTACTATTTTTTTTCTCTATAATCTAGATCGTTCTTCTAAAGTTCTATATTGCTTAAAGACTTAGAAATTGCGCAAACTAATATAAGTGCAAGCACGAATTAACTCGTGGTCGGCAAAGCGTTAATTAATGATTGCAATCGAATTATCTTAACACGAAAGTTGCTGAATTTCTTAAAAACGGCGCAACTATTGCGAATCAATCGAAACTTTTGCATCCACCCAATATTTGAATAGCGTAACGTTTATCTAAGGAGAGGGGAAAAAATGCGCGAAAGAAGCTGATAGACTGCAAGGGAGGGCTCGGTAGAGTTTGATATTAAAAATTTTACATGGCGGTTGCTCGCGCGAGGGGGAAGGTTTGCGGCGAGAGGAAATTGTTGGACACTTTTCCATTGCGAGGAACGGTACAGCGAGCGTCTTACCAGTACCATCGATCATTCCCCTGTCTTCGCTGTCCAGCGTATTGCTTTCGGTGAACTGGGCCGTCGGGAACATTGGGCGCAATTCAAAGTTTCGCTCAGTTGAACGTGTATACAAGATCACGACGTACCGTACAGCCTTGATTTGTATTTATGGGCCCTAATTCGCCGTTTCGATTATAGTTTACGAGTTCTCCTATCCTTGCCCCGTAAACCATGATATGCTTCGCCCGTTGGATAATTCGGTGTTACGCTTCGTTTCAAACAAACACATTGCCAGACTTTGGGCAAACTCGACGAGGACTTTGACTCGAGAGGCTAGTAGCGAGAATTACCCTCGTCGAATTTCGGAAATTTATTTCGGTGATTTAATTGGCTACAATTCAACAACGCTCGCAGCAGTTGTGTAATAGAACGAATACTTTGTTAGCAAAATCTTAGCGCTACTACTGTGCTCGACATTCGCAAACTAATTTGCGAATTTAATCGACCACAGATTTCACTAACGATGGACTTTTAACGCGAGATTAAAAATTCTCGGAGGTAGTTAAGTTTGTTGGTTAACAGTTAACCGACGATGCACGTGAAATTGACTTCTTAACAGGAGGTGTGATGTACGCTAGATTTGCTCCGTATCGCTATACTTGTAGCGACGCGACAAATGTTTTCAAATGTTTTCGCTTTCTTCGCTCCTCGTTGAGTCACTCGTACTACGCACTTTCGTAGCTCTCAATTAACGGCGAATATCGAACGCGTTTCACGCGTATGAATTAGAAGCTATTAGTAACCGAAGTCGCGTCACCACTCGAAGGTTACAGTTGTTGTCGATGAAATCTGTTCTCGGTTAAAGTCGTTACCGCGGACATCCGTGCTCGATGAAAACGGCATTAAAGAAACCTGGCTCGATGGCTTCTACGTAACCCGAGCCAAAACAACAACAGTCTCATTCGCGACACTTAAAACCAAGCATTCCACGTCACAATCTGGAATTCCCCACTACTTACCTATCCGCTACCGCATAAAACGCAAACGTAACAGAGTACTATTACGTTCCTCGACAAAAAGACGACAACTCTCGATATAATCAAGAGTCCTTTCCGCTGCAACCCCTTCAAACGTTTAAGAAACGTCAAAGCGATCTTGATTCGCAAACAGGGTGGGTGTGGACGCAAACGGAAGTCGAGTGACGCGTCCACAGAGAGTGTGACACGGAGAGGTGTAGAAGCTAATCAAGCATTTTGTCGTATTGGCAAGCGGCAGGGTAGGGAAAGGGAAAGGGAAAGGGAAAGGGGCAAGAGAATGCGGAGGTGAAAGGAGGCTAGGCGTGAGTATGGTCATGACTAGGGGTTGATGCGCGTCGCAGACGAGGGATTTGAGGTTAGGGGATTTGTAGTACAAATACGACATGTGGAGCGAGCAAGCGAGCAACCGACCAGTCGTACGACCCAACGACCGCTCTATATAACGACCGCTGTAGGGGTAGATAGCGGGAGCGGGGCATGAAGCGCGCGTAACACGGCTATGGTCTCCTCGTTACAGCTGCACAACTACCAAATTGCATTACTGCAGGCAGGAATCTCTGCGTTGCTTCGCTGCCGGAGTCTCTGACAGTCTCCCAAGGGGATTTCTACGGCTCCACGAAACCTTGCCTGTTTCTCGGTGGCACGGGCAGGTTTCCTGTGGCCTCAAAGGAAGGCAGGGGGCTGGCTAGATTAAGTTCGCGTTCCAGGAATCATCCTCGGAGTTCTCGGGAATGATTACGTTAGACGGGCGAAAACGACTTAGGACGAGTGGTCTGGTCGGTAGTCGCGCAGCTCATCTATCCGTTACTCACGCTAACGTTGTTTGCTACAATTAATTCGAACGCGTTTGAAGTTTAAAACTCGCCCTCCTCCGTTGCATCTTCGAGCTCCAGCTCGTGTCTCTTCCGGCGGAGTACTTTCGCCAAGATCAACTCGCAGTAATATCGCGCGAGGGTAGCGAGAGAGAGAGAGAGAGAGAGAGAGAGAGAGAGAGAGAGAGAGAGAGAGAGAGAGACAGAGAGGGTGAGCTGTTCCGTGCACGTGTTTCCAGAGATTGTTAAGGCAGGCGCTGGCTCGAATACTGTTTGTTTGCTTATTCCTGCAAAGCAAACGATGCTCGAAGTGTGCTGCGTACACGTTGTTTCTCTATCTCGCCATAAATAATACGCCTGCAAGTCGGTCGGCTCGGATGCTCTGGCTGCGTGTGCCGAATGTAGATTCACTCGCGCGCGCGCCTTCTCTCTTCTCCGCCGATGTCGAATGTACCGTTTATGCTTTCGGTAGTTACAGTCTCGAGCACGCTTCGCCAAACGAACTAATGAAGTAAAACACGACAAATTGTACGAACGTAATTTCAACCCTTTCAACCCCGGCCCCGCCGCTATTCGAGCCTTGTTTACGCTCCAGCCAAGATCAAACTTTCTCTCTTAACTGCGTAACGAGGGAGCACCGGAATATCCAACCCAGTCCCGTAATAATCACTATTTCTCCCATTTATTCGGTAACGCGTTTCACGCGTTCACGGGCTTCGCGCATTTGCGGGGAAATTTAGCCTCAAAATTGCCGCCACTTCTTTGTCCGTTAGCTTTTTCGCCGCGCTTTCTTCGGAGGTTGAAACGGTACCCAATCGGAAGATTGGATATGGAGAAATTCACTAGCGTAGAGCTAATGGAAACTTTACAATTTTATTTTAAAATCGGCCCTGCCTTCCTTTCAACGCCTTATCTTGTACGTTAAATATTCTTCTCTACTGTAGTTCCATGCAGTCTCCCTGATTATAGCGGATCAAATTTGAAACGTTCCTCGTTGATTCCGAAGCGGCATCCCGATTTCTCTTCTACAATTTTTCGTCTCCGTTCGCTGCTTAGTTTCTTCATACTTAATCTTGCAAACGTTGCTTCGAAACCTGGAAGGAATAAAATGAGAAAGGTAACTACGCCAGAGTCTCCTTGCCGCGCCTAAATTTTCCGCGTTCTCGTACAGGTGTTGAAATATCGGAGTATAGGCGGTATTTTTGGCAGGATTCGCCTAGGTTGGCGGTACAGGATTGCCACAGGGACAAGTGGGAAGTTATTGCGAGCATTTCGCTGGAGAAAATAGGTACTCGCTAGCGAGAATTTGATACGGTAAGCATTGTGCCCGAAAGCAGAAAGGTTTGGGCAATGGAATCATTAATCCAACGATAAACACATCCGTGGCGGCCGGAGTTCCAGTGTTTGCGTAACAACAATAACGCCGCAAACGTTGTGCATCTGGCTGCAGAGATACGCCGGGTCACGTACGTCATTATTGCGCGGTCGATGCAACAAATTTTTTGGCGGGTCAGCTCAATAAAGTCGGTGGTGTTTTTAAATGTACACGAACCGGGCCAACTCTCGATGGCTTATCTCTAATAAAATGCACGGCAGCCCGATATGATTGAATATCTCTCTGCCCGCGGCAACAAACTACTCCCCCGTATTTTGATTCCGTTTTACGATTGCCCCGGCTTCCGATTCTAGGGCCGCCGCTTCCATTGCCCATTTACATTTATATAAATGCGACCGGCAGGGAGGTAAAACTGATATTTTACTAAAAATGCTAACGCTTAATTGCCCGCGCAAAATCGCCACTCTCCATCGCCATGCAAAAAAAGTCTCGATTTTTTGTTGCTTTTTTTTCTCGTTTAAATTGAGGTTCGACTCGACGGAGACTCGGTCTTCGACCCTTCCTCGAATTCGCAACTTTATTTCCGCACGATATCGTTCCTTTTGGGGATGGGATACTCGAAAGTCCTCGAAACTCGAAACTTTGCGCTGCTTTTCTGATTCGAAACTCTCGAAACTTGGGTGAATAATAGTTTACGTAAGTAGCGCGAATATTGTCTCGATGTTAACTTACTTAATTAATAATCCAGTACAGTTTGCGCTTAAACTTTCGACTCGCTTTAATCGATACACAGTTTCGCCAACTCACTGCAGTCACTTGTTACTAAATTTTAAGTTTCGTTTAATTAGATTCAGGTTTCTCATCGTTTCATTAAGTGTACCAATAAGCAATTCAATATCTTTAAATGGACTGATCAATGTATTTCACCAATAGAATAGGTGTCGTATATTCGTTCGCTGTTCCACTGCTAATCGAAGCGGTATAAACGCGCGAAGTGTAAGCAGGGTTAATAATCGTACTTCGCTAATCGTATCTTAAAGCCATGCGGATACACAGAGTCGCCTCCTTGCCTCGAAACGGTTCGATCGCTAATAGAAAACTGCGTAAACTTGGAAACAATTACATCGATACGTTTCGGTTGAATTTGCCGGGGGTGGTTGCGGTGGCGCCATAATCCGAAGAAGGGTTAATCTAACGTCCTGTTTCCAATGGAACGGAATGCGTGGCCACGTGTACCCTTTATATCGGAACACCGAGGGAGCGGATAATTTGGACCCGTGTGTCTATTAGTACGGGCAACTATCCGTGGGATTCGTAATCTAGTTTCTAGTTTACCTTCGATCGAAGCCACGATCCGCGGTCGTGAAGGCGCGGGTATATACATAGGTAGCAAGCGCGGTGAGTTGCAGTTGCGGCAAACTTCGAAATGCCATCTGTTCCGCGGCACCATCCCGCTGGAATATGGACCACGCATGCCGATAGATTAGAACCCCCCTCAAATTTTCGCTGCTCGTTCATTTTTACACCGCGCGCCGTGTACAATTTTTGTTTAAGCAGGATAAAGTTTGATCGAACGTGTTAACACATTCGCTACCGCCAACGCACACGCTCCGTCGAACAACGCTGACGCGCCTCCTCCATTTTTAGTTTAGTTTATTTTTTGTTGTTTCTCCCCGCTTTTCGGTCGCGAATATCCGTTGTTTGTTGCAACCGCGTGTTTTAAAGGGAAATTGAAATTTTGCAGAGCACAGCGGGCAGTTGCGAAAAAATTGTTTTGCAGATAGGATGGATTAAAGGGAAGATATTCGCGATGAAAGGATTAATAATTTCGATGGAAAGCATAATACTGTATTTTAGTAACGGTGAACGTGTTTGTTACGCAGAGTGGATTGCGGATTTTGATAGATTCATGGGAAATTTCATTGCGCAAAATAGAGCGGAACGTGCAAAAATATACAGTGGCTACATAAAGTATTTGCACGTACCTCAATTTCTCGGTAAAGTGATTCCACCTTGGATTGCACGTTTCAATTGCAAGATAATAGATTTGTACACCTGCTTAAGAGTACCATTTAACATTTAACGATGGGAAATCTACTATATTTGGGGCTAATCGATTAATACTTAAATGGGAAAATGAAGTAGCAGGTGTAAAAATTATCCAAAGCGAAAGATACGTCGAAAAGGAGTCTGTTTGAGACCAGACTATGAGTGTATGTAAAAAGATGCGTAGTCGAGTGGCGAGTGGGTGCTAGAAGCGACTATAAATTAAGGGAAAGGACAAAATGGAAGGGTGAATAGTGTCGTCGCACCTCTGCGTTAAGTGATTAGAAACAGAGAGAAGGTTGAGGGAACAAAGCACACGTTTCACGCTGAGAAAGCCGCAACGACGAAACTTTGTTGCGTGTTACGGGCGGTAAATTGCCTTCATAACCAGTACAATGCACTATTATCTAGTTTACAATGGATACGACTGAAGTTTCGGATTTCATTTACCAGTTTTCACAGTTTGCCGAGGGTATGTTTCGTCTTCGAATCCCTTTATCGTATCCCTTTATTCTCGGATATTTAGACGGGCAACCGAACAACACGAGCGCAACTGATTTCCAAAAATATTCTATCCCTTTCTGGCGAATCTGTGCGAATTTAGAATCGTGGGTTTTTTTCAGCAAGAGGGGCGCAAGTCCATTTCTATCGACTTCGGGTGAATTGCATAAAACTATTTGTAAAATTATTGCCTCGACTTAACGTGGAAAAGCGAGCGCTAATTTAAGCTTACGTATTAGTTTAAGCGCACGACAAAATTGGTTATCGAGTTACTAGGTTTTCGTTTGCATTTATGACGAATTTTTCAATTCTGAAGCTACACCTGACACCGTTTATTGGTTTATTGAAGTTAATTGTAGACATCAAAAGATAACATTACTCTTGTTCCTGCTCGTCATCATCGACTGTAGAGATATTGCAGTAGCTAATCGCTTTACGTTCTCCTATTTTGCCTTCTTCAGTGGCAAATGAGCACACCCGCTAGATTTTGAGGTTCAATTGATAGATCGTACTTGCACCAAACGATGTAGAATATTTTTTAACTAAACAGCTGTCGAAAATCGACTTGCCCTCCCTTGCTGCAAGCTTCTCAATTGCTTCGGTCGTTTGACGATGTTCCTTCATCGAAAATCCACGAAAATAAATGCACCTGATACCAACTTCTGCAACGTTGATAAGAAAATTAAACTAATACTTAACTAATACTAACTAACTTAACTAACTTAACTGACCTAGCTAATACTTAATATGAACGTAATCTCGAAAGCGATGGCGAACTTTCGGCCACGGTTTCCCCTTCGGAAACGCAGAGAGTTGTCCTTTGCCGTGACATAAATAAGTACACGGTGTACGATATCGGCACCTATCGTGGGAATAACGGCTGCTTCCCTTGCGATCGTTCGCACTCGAGTGTGTATAAATTTCTGGCAATACGTTGGACGTTTCCCGGATATATAATTGTAGAAGCGGAGCCGTAATTACCGGCGGTGGGACATTTTTCAGTCACGCCTTCGGCCGTGCAAGTGGATCGAGCCGGAAATCGAATGAATCGTCTCCGCTGCTCTGTTACCGTTTCCAGTTTCCACTAGCCTCTCACCGATTCAGCGAACGCGAAGCGACGAGACGGGACGGGACGGGACGCGTCGTCCACCGTCGCCCTTCCAAACGCATAACGATAGTCAATTCAATTTGAATCGCGGCCAAGCTCGACAGGACAGTTAATTTCGCACGAATGACGGCCTGGTTTCGTGAATTTGCAGCGCGATTCATTCAAGCGGATCGTATAGATTGTCCCTGCCTGCCTGCCTGCCTGCCTGCCTGTATTCTCTTTTCGCGTTTTCCCTCGTCCATGCTTTATAGAAAATCGCCACGCTCGGCCAATCAAAATCCAGTTGCACGCAAATGAAATTCCACCCCTTACCCCCAACCCTCCGCGGCCTAATGGGAAACTTTGCTCGGCGAAATTTCATTCGACCAGGCTATTTTTTTGTTGCGTTAAATGCCACTGGATTTGTCCTTTCGCGGGTTACTCGTAACTATCGCTACTAATGTCGAGCCCGTCTCGGACCTGCCTCCAATAAAAGCCAAAACGGACACCGCAATCTCTGCCCCTGCTGCTAGCTCCCTTCTCTCCCTCTTTCCTCCCCCAATTTCTCTCATTCTCCCTCCGTTCCTGGTCTGTCTTTGTCTCGCCTACTCGAAACGGCAAATGGCGCGCTCGCTTCGAGGGTGAATGAAACGAAGGCGTGGCGGCCACGTTGATTCATAGTGTGACTGTCATCCGAGAACACAGAGTTGCGGAACATCGATTTAGAAGAATGCTTCCCAAACTTGCTCGATTACTCTCGTTTTTCCCCTCCCCTCCTACCCCTACCCCTACCCCAGATAGACGCGGTTCTGCTGATTAATCGCGGACATCGTTCCTTCCGAAGCTACGCGACTGTTCATAATTATTCGAACGACTTTAGAAGTCGATGCACGATCTCGTTAAATAGGCACGGAAGCTTGGAAATCCAGAGGCTTGGGAATTTAAACGAGGGGGAATCCGAAAGCTTGGAAATCCGTAAGTTTAGGTACTTGGGGGGTTGGAAATTCGTACGCTTAGAAATTCATAGGCTTGTGGAAATTGAAACGCTTGAAAATCCAAAGGCTAGGGAATTCTATCGCTTCGGGATTCGAACGCTTGGAAATTCAGGAGTTTAGGAATCGAAAGGCTTGGGAATTCAAGAGTTTAGAACTCGAAAGGCTTGGAAATTCGAACGCTCGAGAATCCGAAAGCTTGGAAATCCAACAGCTTGAGAATTCGTGTGCTCGGAAATTTGAAGGCTTGGAAATCCAAACGCTCGAAGATCTAGAGTTTCGAAATTTGAACGTTTGGGTATCCAGAAGCTTGGGAAATTGAAAATTGTAGGTATTAGCACGCTTGGAAATTCAAAAGCTGTGGAAATGCATAAGGCACGCTGAGTCCAAAGCAGCGGAATTAATCAGGCGATGTCACGAAACGTTACAAACGTTATAAAACGTTAGTTAGGAGAAACTTCCGCTGTGTTTGCCGCTTTCGGTGGAACGTAGCGAAAATTCTAAAACAATGGCATTATCTGTGTGGGCCGGTAATTGCTTTATCTGCGTTCTTCGTTGATATCCTCATCAGCATGCGCGTTCAGTCAAATAATAACGAAGACGAATCGCTGCGAGTAATGGAAGAATCGAATAAGGCGGCTGTCACTTTTGTTCAGGTCGAAGATTGAATGAGCCTAAGTAGGACGAAAGAGTTGCTTGTTAGCTGCTTTAACCCGCGATTATTTTCGATCATCTTCAAGCATCGTTATGGATCGCCGGCATATTTTTCGGCGACGAGAAACCCTTAAGAGATTCGTCGCGATGGACTATTTTAAACCGGTTCAATTTACGTTCAAGTAGAATAATAACGTTAACGGAGAGAAATGCAGGTCCCGGATATTTCGCAACGAAAAAAAATACCACGTGCAACAAATTTGTCCGAATGAGCTGCGCTACTTCGAACGCTTTATTTTACGCTAAAACAGCCGCGACAATTATGGAAGGGAAAAATGCAGGTCTCGAGTATCTCGCGACGAGAAAATATTAAGAAATTTGTCCCTGCCGGCAGTTGGCCTTTTTTTCGCCGCCTATCATATCCCGCGTTATAAATTGCGAAGCGCGGGTAGAATGGGTGTAGCACGGTCGGTTGCTATTCCGGTGATTATCATGATTATAGAGATACGTTTATGGTCGTTTGCCAAGAGAAATGGCAGCATCCACGGGGTAAAATGGTGCGCGCCGCTCTACCAACCCCGCTTCTTATTGCATCGAGAGTATGGTAATCCGGCAAAGTGTGAAAAGTTCTGCGAACGATTATTCAGAAGGGGATAGTCGTTTGCGCTATTCCATGCAAATTAGATCGGGGAATGAAATTTTCTTCTGTCTAATTGGAGCGCGATATCTTCGCCCGTGGAAGGTTGTTACCTGCTCTTTTCTCCACTGGGCCGTGGATCAAACGTTTCGCGCGAATCAATTGTTACCCGGGTGGAGATGACGTCCGCGTTATTTAGCTCGTCGAATCCGCCTTTTGCGATTAGAGATCGGGACAATTGCGAAACGTTATTTCGTTTGCCGGCCTTTCCGTGCGTTTTTAAGTGCGTTTCGCTGAACGCGATTAATAGCAGCGCGGCTTTCAGCCGGTTGGCTCGTTTTTTGGCCGGCTCGCGTATTAATTAATTAATTAACGAGAACTTTGCGAATGTACGTTCATCCCTTTGGCGCAGCAACAAGTCTCGTTAATTTGATTGACATTCCGAGAAGCACTAATGAGCGTAATTGAAGGGATATTAACATTGTTCCATTGTTCTGCCAAAATATATCCGCGGGGCAAAGATTTCCCCGGGATAATGATCACTATTGTCAGGGATGGAAGTTGATTCGCTGGCATTTTTTAAAAAGCTTACCATTAATCCTAGAACTATCGACTATTACGGTGTATTTATTTGTGTCAAAGAAATTAGAGCAGCGGATACTTCGAGAGATATCGTGCAACGCAATCGAAGTATATCTATTCATCCCCTTTAAGCAATCACGTATAAAATCATGGCAAATTTGCACAAATGAATCGGTATAGAATTTATACAATTTTTGCGAGATATTGCAATCGAGTCATTTTGATCACTTTAGTAGTTTCAGTGTTAATTAATAGAAAAATCATACGTTTCTCGTTATTGAACATAGCTAGTCTTTATGAACTATTGCAAGTACGATTGACTTGGTAACTTTGTTCCATGTTTCAGGCAATCGTCGAATTCTCCGTGGAAACGATGGTACTTTTAATGCTACGAAATCATCGATGCTTAAAGTGCGTATCTTCTAAACGGTGTTGGAGCGATTTGAAAGTCGCATGCGGAAGGATTTCGCAACCCAAGTGATAAACGATGCAACGTACAGGTACCGAATTAACTTCTAAACCTAATACAACGGGGATCTTTGTGCATTTAGGGTGAATTTAACCCTTTACACTCGAGAAGCAACTCTCTGTTATCATTACTTTAAGCTCGCTAATGTACTGTGCTTCTAAACTTGAAAAATGTGCTTTATAATGAGATGAAAGGAACGATCGACGATGTATGCAAGTTACAAAAATTAGTGGGTACCTTTTCGGATTAATTACAGCTCAGACAGCTTTCAGCTGCATAAAATCGGTCATCTCATATGCAACGATAGTAAACGTACCTAATTTTGAAGATACTTGAGTACCCAAAGGGTTAAATAAGCCAAAGCAAGGCGCATCTTATAGCATTTATGAGGTGAAACCAACTTGTATATTGCTTCTGTTTCTTTATTCGTGTTGTAAGGATGTAAATTCTCATTGCAATAATTATTGATCGCGTGAACGACGTAACTTGTTGTCAGAGGGAATTGACAGAGTGTAAATTATTAACGAGAAGTGGTTCAGATTCCATTGATAATGGGCTGGATTATGGTTGAGGTTTCTAAGTGTTCCCTATCCCTTTGTAGCCCTTGATCAACGCGATCGCAGTGACACGGTTGGCAGTTTACGCGGAGTGACCAACCGCGATACTATGCTTGAATAGCGGGCTTGGTTTGACCGATCTCGCACGCTCGATGGACTCGCATAAATTAGAAGCGTTAATATGCGTTAGGGCAATCCCATCCTAGTTGTTGCCCAAGGGATCGTGTAATAGTTGCGCTCGCTTCGCGTGCCGTTATCGTATTTATCCTTCCGTCGCGATTTTACGCGAACGCGATTCCCAAGGGAATCCCGATGCTCGTCGATTTCCTTCAATTTTTCCACGATTCTGTAGCGCCACATTTTTCCGAAAATTCCGCGATTTTCTGCACGGAATATGGATAGGGATTCACTTCAGTTGCATCGCGTATCCCTTTCAATTGTATGGAACATATGGCCGAGGTTTTTTGTACAACGTATTATAAATACCTAGATAATGTTTATTATAAAACAAACAGGGTGGTATTTAGCAATCAAACATTCTTATTAAAGCACGATATATTATATATATTTTTAGATTGTCTGATTGTTCCTCCAGATTCCTACACACGAATTCATTTAATAGAATTGTCTCTACTGCTAGTAGTCTAGATATCGGTGTAAATTTAGTTGTTCATAGTATCACTGCTCTTAAAACCTTCATTCGCCGAAGCATTTCATTTAACGAATATAGCAGGTACATACGTGTATGCACGCATTATTAACCCATTGTCCTACGATTGTTTTATTACCTACGTATGCCGGAATAAGCTGATCAGTCACGTACGAATCACTCGAGCATTGCAGGCAATATTTCTTTAATAACGTTCATTCTTATAACGCGAAGCCAAACTAGGGTACAAGTTTAATGTCATCCTCAATACACGATTTCGTTGTATCGGTGTAACAATTCACAGCACGCGCGTGACTCGTTATCGTAGGTAAAAGGGTTAAATAAACGTAACAAGTGCAATATAGTAAAGGGAAGGAAGTACTGTTCGTCCGCGACAAGAAGGCACGCAAGTATTTACGTTCCCGTTCCACGTAAAGGGTTATCCAAAAGTACCTTTAGGATGTCGAACGAGAATATCTGTCGAACGCCGCGTTCGTTAGCAAAATAGAGGTGAAGGAAATAAAAATAGAAAACGAGAACGAACGAAGATAATAGAATTAAAAGACAGATTAGAAAAGGGTAAAGCAGAAAGGGACAGAAACAAAGTGAAGGTAGGTGTTCCTATAGTCTATTTTGGATAACCCTGTACAATCTACTAGCCTGCCTACAAGCACACGCCGTGTTCGCTATTAACCGAGGACGTTAAAGATCGACAGCGATTTAATGACGAAGAAAGCGTGTGGCGATAGGGAAGACAGTAGACCGTACAACGAGGATGTAAAGACTCCGTCTGACTTCTTTTCGTGGACGTACAGTAGAGTAGTAAAGCGACGTCTAAAGCAATACGAAAGCACAGTAATCAGTGCACCTGTTAATAAATCGTGCAAAGGAATCCCAGTTACGCTTACGTTTCCGTAACCGAATCAAATTCCACAACCGGTATCCGTAATTCTGTCGCGCTGATATCGACGACATACCATGTCTTGGTTAGATTCGGGGGGGATCAATAAGGATATCGCGGGAAGAAAAATAATTTACGGATTAACGTGTATGCATAGTAAAAGCGGTGTCGCCAGAAGGATTTTGATTACGGCGGTCCGGCGGCGGCGTGCGTCGGCAATGCCGGTGTCGCTGCCTCGGATTGGCGGAGAGGAACGCGGCGACGGCGGTGATTGGTGGACTCTAGGAGGTGCGTTCGATAGCCCGGCTCGAACCCCCAGTACCCGGCAGAGCCTCGTACGGGAAACTGCTCCGTTTACTTGTCGCTACTTTCGAAGCTCCGAAGCTCGCCCGCGGAACCGCGTGCCAATCTAACTTTTTCTCGTTCCTCCCAATCCTTGTGCCGGTCTTTCATCCACGCTCGCAAATTGGATTCTGTTGTGTGAACACCGGTGATCGTAGTTCCGTTCTTTTTCCCCTCCGTCGCCTCCGTCGTCGTCGTCGTCGTCGTCGTGATCGTGGTCGTATATTGGTTTCGTTAATCGTCGCGTCGCGGCAGAGATTGCGCGTCAAGTTTCGCGACGCCGTTTTGTTTTTTTCTTTCTCCGCCCAGTCAAGTCGAACGGCGCGGCGCGGGTCTACGAATCTTTGCACCGCCGCCGGGTGTCGTTACGTGCTTTTATTGTGAACTGAAAACCCTTTTGTGTTCCGCGAGAGCCCTCGTTTATCCAGTGCCCTTTTGTTGCTTTCGGAGGATTTTTCTCATCCGCATCCTGCGGCGAACCGACTGCTACCCCGGGGGCATCGCCGTACGTCTTTTTCTACTGCGACGAGAGACCTCCGGTCCCTCTTTGGGTAAGCGTTTGTCTGTTTCTACTTGATTGACTCGTTCGGCGTTCGGGTGTACGCGCTGCGAGGACGCGTCGAGATGCGCGAGTTTCATGCACGTTTATTTAAACGTACGCGGATAAACGAAAATTGTTTCGATGCTAGGGGAAGGGATTACGAGATTGTTTGGGTTAGGAGCGCGTGCAAAAGTTTCAGGCTCGAGTTGAGAAGATGGCTTCATTGCTGTTAATCATTAAAGAGCTGGAAAAATAAGATATTTGGCTTTATTCGCGTTAGATTCGTTTGCGAAATACCTTCGCGTGCGAACAGATTCATTTTTACGTCAGAAGTATATTAAAGATGGGGTCTTTAAAGATTAGAACAATTTTTGAATCGGGACAGAAGGTCGTACAAAATACGGGAATATATTGAGAAAATTAATTTGTAATATTCGTGTGATATATAAAAGAAAGAAAGTTGTAAACAGGGACTAAAACTTTTGCAATTTGTAGCGAAGAAGTGTATAATTATAGTCGTGAATTCTAAAGCGGCACAAGTACGCCAAGCAGCATTCTTGTGGACACAGATTTCTTTCTATTTGTTTCCCTTAATTTTCTATTAGCTATAGGGGTTCGTATTACTTAGTTAGAGACGAAATTTTGCGTTACTTTAAGCGTTATCGGTAGATTGCGGATTTTTATGTAGTCGTGAGAAACTTCAATGCGCGAGGATACAAAAAATATTCAAAGTAGAGCACAAAGTTTGTTATATTTCGGGGGTGAAACAATCAACCCCTATTTGGGCTTCGTTTCTTTGATTCTTCGCCAATTTCGTTCAACTATTAATCCTTTAACGGCGCGAAGCACGAAAGTTTAGCTCGATTATTAATAGAAATGTTCGTCAGCGATAGCAGTTCAATCTTTTTCCTTTAAAAAGCGAATTGCATCCGGAAGAGTAAAAATGCTTGGGTGGCTATTTGCCGATAGCCGTTCGCAAAAGGTTAATATCGTTAATAGAGGCACGAATTTGCATAAAGATCCGCAATCTGGTTATCAGTTGCATCTCGCATCAGTAACCTACATACACAGTGGCTACAAAAAGTAGCGGCACACGATTATACCTTTACCTTTAAGTGCCGCTGAATCAGATTCATCTGCGTCAAATTTCGTGCCCTTTAATAATTGCAGTCCCTTTAAAGGTATCGTTGAATAATAGAGCATTTAATACAGTTGCAATTGTAACACTTTCACTACTGCTCCTTGCAATACGTACGTTAAAATCGTAGAAAATTATTAACATACGAAAACAGGATAAATATGAATATTGGGATAATATTGTACCATATTATACATTATAATATAGTATATTGTATAATATTATATTATATTATATAGTATAGTATATTATATTATATTATATTATATTATATAGTATAGTATAGTATAGTGTCAATTGTAGTCCGAATTTTATTTTACGAATGAAAACAGATACAATAATACCCTACGGAAAAAATAATACGTAGATCCGAACAAATGATTATTCAATTTTTGCTCCCCTCATGGCGAAAGGGTTAACCGACTAGTAAATAATTTTCTCTAGCCACTGCATAACGTTGTAACGTGCAAGAATGCACTTGCGCTGTTTTGCAATTCGTCGATATAATTTACGAATCCCGTTTGAAAAATGTTACGCTAGCGCGTCGTCATTTTAATCAACGCTGAAAGGGTTAACCGTATTTTTTATCGTCGCTTTGCAAGCGTTTACTCCTCGCGTTTCTTAGCCGGGTTTTCTCCAATAAATTGCGCGCGATATATAGGAATAGTAACGCTTTGGAGTCGATAGCGTATCGCGGTAGGAAGATAAACAGGAGAGGGTAGACTAGCTCGGCGTTCGGGAAGGGGAAGCTTCCGTGCGTAGCTCGTGTGTTGTGTTGGTAGTTTTTGCAAACCGCGAGGCGTTTATTGACATGAAAATTCCAGGAAACCTTTCGAGGCCAGATGCCACCGGTTTTTCTCCGCCGCTCTGTGTTTTTGTTACGCGTCCTTGGTTATTCGCCGGAGAAGTAAATATATACGTTTGCCGAAAATCGGGCGGCTCGAGAAGCTTTTCGGTTTCGATTTAAAAACTGCTGAAAGGAGGTCGTAAATATTTGCCGAATGTCGAATGCGTGCTCGCTCGAGACGTTTTTACGCCGCGTCGCGTCGTCGTTGCTCGACGCATTCACAATTTGTCATCCTTCATTCAATATTTGACTTCTTCTGGCTAGCATGATTCGCGTACGCGAATTTTATATTACACGGGGAAAGGGATATCCGCTATTTGCGGATGGTTAAAGTAACGATTCGGTTAGGTTAAAAAATCTTACGGTGATTAGTGGCATTAGAGGTGCTTCGATACTTTTGAAACGTAAACGTGGATCATTTATAGTGGCTGCGAAAAGTATTCGCATTCGTCCCTGTATTTATTTTCGCGTACAAGTATTAATCAATTAAATACGTGTACATTGATATACGATTATACAACTTTTTGGGTTGCAATTGAGATAGTAGTAGAATAGTACGAATAGTAAATAATAGAGATAATAAATAATCCCTTCGTTGAATAATTAAGGTACGTGCGAATACTTTTTGTAGTCTCTCTATATCTAATACGTTTTCCATTTGGCAAAGATCTTTAGAAGAAATCTGCAACGTTTCGTATAGATAACTTCTTCAAACATTCTACGTTATAAAGATTGTAGTAGCTGGTTCGAAAGACGATTTCGTAATTTAGTAGATCAAATACGTCGCTGTAGCAAATATCACAGGTCAATTAGATCTGAATAAAATCTATTCGAAGTAACTCGTCTTAACAAAAAGCAGTTCCTTGACGCGTTAGAAAATTAGAGACCTAGGAAAATTAAAATGTATTTATTCAACGAATCCTGTAAAATACGATGCGCTTCGTACGAAACATTTTTATCCATTAAAGCAATAAGTAACGAGTTGCTTCCGATAGCAGTTGCACGAAGAAATTCGCGTAATTTCGGTTAGTGTAAAAAAAAGATCCTCGTTTACGAAGTAAGGTTTAATGTTTCATTTATTTCGGCACATATTCATGCATAGTTACCGAGGTAGCATACGTGACGTTGAACGCTGTCGACGCACCCTTCGCGTGTTTTATATTCATGCAATATTCAGTGCCGCCGCGTTATCGCGATTAAAATAGCAACATTGTAGCGCAGAATACGCAGCTTTCTATTACACAGATCATCGGTTGAAACAATTATCTGGTTGATAAAAAAATTAGATTCGTTCTTAGAGAATTTTGTAGCAGCACGTGCTGCCGATTTACGAGTTCAATATTATCTACTGCTGACAGAAGCTTTACATTTTTTACACTAATCAAATATTCGCGGGCGTCGCGTTATCGCGGTTGAAATAAAAATATTCTACACCAGAGTATGCAAATACTCGTTGCGAAGCTTGTCAATTGATACAATGACACTGTTTGAAGAGAATTGGGCAATTTTTAGGGAATTTTAATAGCGCGATCTTTTAACATACGCGTTGAATCATCCGCTGCCAACGGAATCTTTCCATTACCTCTGTTTATCGTATATTCAAGATGTGCAGCTTCTTGCAAAGATTCTCGAGAGAAACAGCGATACCGTAGACGAAAAATTCCGCGGCTAGTCGATAATTACACGTAGCTGTACATTCTACTGACTTACATACCGAGTGAACAGCTGCTATCGGAATCCTTTCATTTTTTGTATCTATCGTCGCGTTAATGTAATTAAGAGAAGGACGCGTATCCTGCAAAGTAAGATGCGTCGCTTCCCGTTACGAACATTATCAAATGGAGCAGCGATATCGTTGATAAAAAAAATTACGCAGCTGGTCGAGAATTGTAACTGCACATCCTACTGACTCACATTTGATCAGCTATCAGTAACAGAATTCTTCCGTTTCTGTGTTCGAGCCGAGCCGTGTAAATCCATTTATTCGTGCCTTGGGATATTTAACGATTTAAAGGAAGGCATCCGCGTTTAATTAACCCTAGGATGCTTTAACGCTGTGCCAGATACGAGATATTAAAATATTGTACAATATTTGCGTTTCGTACAGTAATTACAAAAATTCCGAAGGGAATCGAATGTGGTAAATTAAATTTGATTATTGATATCGCGAGTATTTGTGCCGTTTTGTCTACAATCTGCGTCGCGGTTTTAAGGCAAGGGGTTAATTGATTTTTTTGTTTAAACGTTGGACTTACGCAAGTTCGCAAAGAAACACGGCTTGATTAACCCTTTGGTTTACGATGACGAGTCGCATTCGTGGCACGAATTATAAATAAGTTTATCAAACGTAAATGCTGCTTGCTATAGAGTGTTATTTTTATTCTAGTTTTAGTCTCACTTCGGAAGATTAAGGATCGCCAAGTATAACAGAAATTGTGTAGAATATTTTAATATTTTGAAGAGATACGAAAACTGCGATCTGTTTAATGAGTAGTTATGTAAGTACAGTAGTCTAAAAATTGTAAGGCAAGGGGTTAACGAACACTCGTTGCCGCCACGTTGGAAAGAGATTATTGCACACGAGAATGCGCAATTTCCCGTTACGAGCATTATTAACCGCAGGTAAAAAATTAATAGCGACGAATTTAATAGCAGCGAGCGCGTGGAAGAGGTTACTTCTATTCGTGTTGTTAATTATGCTTATGTGGTTGACCGTATCGTTGCACAGAAACGCGATCCACGTATAGAATCTTCTCGCACGTTTCCTGTCGGTTCATCGAACCTTGTCCTCTTCGGCTCGCGCTACAACCACGCTAGAATCCCTTTTTCGCGCAACTGTTCCCCGATCCGAAGATTTAAACGATGGATTTTTGGGGAAAAATAAGTCACCATCGATAGCTGGGAAGAAATCGGGCCGAACGTGTTCCTCTTTCTTTTCTAGCGACGCCTGTTCAAGAATTTCCCTTCTAGGGGATGCAAATCCCTCTTTCGCCTCTGTTAATGGTTTTAGGTGTTATGTTATACGAATTAGAGGAGCTGTTATAATATTTATAGAGCGAAACTAAACCCTCTTTGTCCTCCGTTTCGTTATTTCTATCGCGACAATTAACTCTTACCCTGTAAACGTTTTTTAATTCGTGTGATAGTGGAAACGAGGTCATATTAACGCTATGAGTTTCTGAGTGGCTGAAAGTCCATGCAAATGTCTGGAAAAATTCTGCTAGCATATTCAAATATAATTGAAGATAAAAGAGAAAAAATTAAGCAACAGTTTATTAACACTAACCGCACCATTTAACATTCTACATTCATTCATATTTCTTTCATCCAGTTAACTTTATGGCAATCTTTTTATCGTCCGATTAACCGGTGTCTCGTATATGGCTCTTATTTCTGCTTCTTTTTTCACTGGGGACGATTTATTCGATTTGTTAGCGTCAAGTGTATCATTGTTTCAATTATACGAAGTGAATTCGAAGTGTACGGTTTTTGGACTAAAATCGCTGGGGTTACGAACGTTTCTTCTCGGAGCAATTGTTATTTTTTCCCCCATTCAAAATCGCAGAATTTTTCCAGGGAATAAAAAGGGAGACGCGATTGGATCGAATACGATTTGAATCGTTCGGCGACCGAACGATTTTCACGCGAAATACGAGATTTTTGTATTTCACCGAGTCCGCTAAAAACAATTTCACCGATTTGGTCGAACGTTTAAAACACGGAGGCCACCGATGCGTTCCCGCAATCGCCGATAAACAATTCTTTGCGCCTGAAATAATTATCGGGCGACTCTAATAAAATGCGTCGCACGCGGAGAGCATCGCTAAAGGGTTAAATGCTGTAAAATTTAATCCCGCTGCGCTCTCGAAGGGCAGCGTTCGAACGCGCAAACGCAACGGTGCGCGAACGCTTTTCGTATCCGGCCTGCATTTCAAGATACAAACCGCTTTTCGACGTTCCTTCCTTTTTTTATTATTGCACGCGCCGGTGCGATAATTTGATTTGCACATTTTACGCGTCGAAGGAATCGGCCGGATGAGAAAGTAGTCGAGGCGGGTCTTTTTGGCGTTGCAGCAGCGTCGGTGGGGTGAATCCGCTTCGGCTTCATCCCCCTGTTCCCCATCACAGTTATACGGATTATTTATAGAATATTACTATATCTGCAATATGTAGATAACCGCACCCGCACCGATATTGGTTTTACGTTCGCGGATCCCGCGCGCGCGTACACTGCCCTGCAAAAGTATCAGCGTGCTCGTGGGAAATGAAATAAAACCGGTGGAACTTAGCTTTAAGAATCGTTGTCCACTTGGAAATATCGAGCGCGACAGTGGTTGAAGTGCTCGACGCTTAAAAGTATAAAACGTGGGGAAAATATCCAATGATTTGACGCTATTGTTTTCACCGTCATGATTTTACGCTAGAAACCCTACCAATTCTACGGAGTAACTCAAAATTTCATTAATTTCGGCATTCGTAGTATTACAGTTCCTCTATTTATTTTATTTTAGTTTTCTTTAACGAACTCGAGGAGGTCATGAATCTTATTCATTTCGACGTTAACGTTACGCGTGGCTCTAATTTTGTGTTTGTTACGATAGACATTGAATTCAGGACGCGACGGACTCGAATGGTCTATTGAGATTATTTGTTTCCATTGTTCTTCCTAACTACCGAAGCGTAAGCACGTTTTCAAATTGGTTCTAATCGTAGATCGAATAAAAGAAATAGAAGTAAAATTACGGTGCAATGAGATCTGGATCGATGATTGAATCACCGTAGCTCGCAACGGATCATCGGACGAGCTGATACTTGTGAACGGGAGTGTACTAGGTGTATTTGTTTCGAATGCAAAGAGCCGCGCGCGCGTCGGTATCGAGCGAGAGAGACCGGTATTTCCTATAAATATGTACGCGTAGTACATCGAGCGCGATCAAGTTTTAAGAGTAGCGGATGCCGGGTTACGAGCGTGGGAGTGTAAATTATTTTTTAACGAGACGAACATTCTTTCGATCTGTCGGATCCATTGTTCGCGGCCAAAGGGAAGGCACCCGCGTGACGTTGAAAATAAAAGAAAATGCCACGAATGAAATGGTTTTCCCTTTTTCTCTCTTTTTTTTGTTTTTTTTTTTAGAATCGTGCACGCTATCGCGAAGCGAAGCGAAGTTCGCACGCGAGAAGACGAAAATCTTTTCTTCTCGTGCTCGATCGTATCTCGCATCGCATGTGTGCAAGCGTATATATTCCAGCGACGTTGTAATCGTTCGCCGGGTTGCTGGCGATATTTTCAAAATATTTCTCGGTCGAACTAAACGGGGGAAGCTTTGGAAATGAGAGCCGCGGATGATTAAGATGAGTGGCGTAAACGTTGGCGATGCGGAACACCTGATTTTAACACTAGGTTTACGAACGTTACCTGTGTATACGTCGACATGTTTCCGGAAAAATACGTATACCGTATATAAATATTTCAACGTAGAAGCGTGAGGATGAAGAGAATCACGTAGACTACATATTCGTACCATTGTATTAAAGTTAACATAAAGCACTGAAAAATAATATTTACGGTCTCTATAATTTTTAGTACGAAATCTGAAACGCGTTCGGTAAACCTAGCGTTAAAGCATTGCCAGAAATAGGAGAATTTATAGCTTTTCACCCTTAACTGGTATGGTGATTATATTTTGTCGCGTACACGGTACGGTGGGCTTCGTACACCTCCATATAATTGTTTAAATATACGTAGGTATTTTGAAGAAAAATCCGACGCTGTAAATTCCTCGTATTAATTTGCTGAGAGACCGAATAAATTGAATTTTTCACAGTAACCGAAAAAGGTACCGATACATATATATAAGACCACGTATTAACCCTTTGAAGTACGAATTTTTTATACGCTATACCTTGTGACATTAGTTGGTTGTTATTTTAATACTGCGTCGAATACAGAACATTGAAATATTAGAATTAATTTGGGCCGAATAATCTTCTATCTCGTATATTGAAACGAAACGTGCAACAGAAACTAAACTTTATTACAGATACAGCGTATCTTTATTTTTTTAAGTTACAATATTCATCACGAGTGTAGCTCGTCATTATACGGTAACTGGGGTTGAATGTAACTATTATTACATGATTGTATAATAATAATTATTGTTATACAATTACACGCCTTGATATTAAAACTTAGATACTTATAAAAGAAAAAGTGGAGGTGATCAGTTTGGTTTCGGAGAGGGTAAATAGTCGGCGTGATCCGTTATTATTATTATATTATATATATACGCAGGATTGTCGGTAAGATTCGCTACTTAATTACCGAGATTTTACAAAGTTCCATATCACGGGCTGTTCCATATTACCCAGGTTTACCGTACAGCAAATTGGCCCTGTTTCTTTTTGAACGTAAGTCCGAGCAGTTGGCGGATCCACTTTAATTCCCGACTCCGTAATGGCAAACAATTAAGAGCGTAGAATTTTCCGTGCTCCGTTGCGAAAGTTTATTATCCGCCGCGGCAACAAAATAACGGTAGAGAAAAACACGTTATTATTAGGGGAGATAGAACGGAAAGGGAATTACTTGGCCGTGTGGTAGGCGCCCGGAAAAGCGGAATTCGTTAAAGTCCCTTTTTGTTGTGCAACAGGAAACTCGGATTACACCTTATTACACGTGAGAACTTTGTTGGACGCCATTATCTTTGCGCGTATTTCAGGATCGTAATCGTACCCGTGAAACGCAACGATAACTCTTCCTCCAGCTGCATAAACCGCGTGGGAAACCGAGGGGGAGTTTGTATTTCTTTTCTTTCCGCGCACCTTTGATCGCAAATAGAATCGCGCTACCGTTATATTCTTTTCAATCTTCAACGTTAAACGTTCGACGATTAGCAGTAAAAGGAAAAGAAAAAAAACTGTTCTTCTTCCGTGGTTTCAATTTGCCACCGTCCTTTTTCTCGTGGACTCATTCAGAGCCAACGCTGCGTCGGAAGTAACCGCGGAAAAGTTAAATAACTACGTTTCTTAGCGAAACGAACGTAATTATAAACGTATCCTACGCGAGCAAGTAAAATCGCCGTGGCGGTGAACGTGGTGAAATGAACGCAACGTCCTGATTGCCCTCGCGACTAGTGGGTTCGATCCGAGCGTATCGACTCGCGCGATCGAAGAAGCACTCGATGTTAGGGTAGCCAAAGGGTTAGGCGGTGAAAAGCGCGACAGAGGCTCGAGGAAGCATGGCCCTCGAGAAGGTTAGGAGAGGTGACTGGAGTGGCTGGTAGAGTGGCTGGGAGAGCAGCAGCGCGAACAGGACTCGAAGAACTTGCGGCAAACCTAATTCGAGGACGTACGTACCGATAGTAGAGACAAGGGCCTCATGCATATTCAGCGTATTTGTGGTCAGAACAGGCTGGTAACTCATTGTAGTGGAAGGGCCAGCATTTGCCTTCTCTTCTCTTCTCTTCTCTTCTCTTGCCTTGCCTTGCCTTGCCTTGCCTTGCCTTGCCTTGCCTTGCCTTGCCTTGCCTTGCCTTGCCTTGCCTTGCCTTGCCTTACCTTACCTTGGCTCCACGCGAACGCTGGCAAGATGGAAATTGGCGAGGGTTGCGAGCGTTCGTTACTCGAAAGCAGCGCGACAGGTGAAAGGGTTGTCCGTCTTATGCCCCTCTTTCTCTTCCCGCGCACACCTGGTCGATTTAATGACGTTGCTTTAAATTGAAATGGCCTTGGGCCCTGTTTCCGGGGCTAACTCTCTTCAATCCCGTCTACTCCCCGGTCTACTGTGTTTAGCAAGCTAGGCTGTTTATCTTTGATGTTCGCGTGCCGATTACGAAGCTTTCTTCGTTGCGAATTTCGGAGGTTAAATGTATCTGCAAGGCGAAATCGTTGTAAGTTGCGTTTGCAGCAAATTGGAGCTTAGAGGTTGGTTAACCATTTAGGCACGATGCAGAGGTTTTATTTTACGGGCTGGTAACCTTTGTTACATCGAATGAGATTCGTAGAGGTGCGAGAGTATTCCCAAAAATATGAAATTAGAGTTGTTGATTATTTATTACTTTATGCAAGAACAGAAATGCGAGAAGCTTTGAAATAGTTAAGAGTACAAACAATGAAATTTAGGTGCAATCTATACTTATTCTATTGTTTCTTTCGATGCATTTTATTGTATTTAACGTATTAAGCTTTACCATAACCTTAATGCAATTCAACTTCATACGGTAGTCTTGAAACTCTTCCAAATCAAGTCGAATACAAAGCTGAATCGCGTAAGAATTTATGCAATGTATTTGTTCAACAATTTCGGGCACACCAAACAATATTAACACTAGGTTTACGGAACTCGTCACGTTGACGCTGTTCACATTTCATACCTAAAGTTATAGAGACCATAAATATTATATTTCAGTACTTTACGTTAACTTTAATTAATACAATGGTATGAATATGTATTCTACGTGATTCTCTTCATCCTCACGCTTCTGCGTTCGAATATTTATATGTAGTATACATATTTTTCCGGAAGCTTGTCGAATTATGCAAGTAACGTCCGTAAACCTAGTGTTAAGGTGCGTAACGTGCGTCGACATCATCTTTAAAAGGGTTAAGATTTAGAAAATAGAATCCGCAGGTTTATTGGAAAAAGATCCGCGAAAAGAATGAATGCAAGTCCGATATTTGGCGCCTGTACCCCAAATTTTAAGCGGCAATATCTCCGTCGTGATTTACGTCGCTTTGCCTCGCAGATATGTCGGATGTTTCCTCCTTTTGTATTCGATAATGTCGATTGCCTCTGCTGGCGTCGATGTCACCGCATCGGCGATCAAAATCGCATACCTGCTTCTACGTTTTTTCACCATTATTCGGGTTTGCAACTTTAATTTCATCCATTCGAAATTTACGCGCAATTTCACTGCGCGTACATATTAATTCGGGTCTATTTTAGCTTTGAAATCCACCACGCCGATAAATGGGAAAGTCATGCGAAATATTGATAATCATTTTGAATAATAAACTTCTGTTCGATTTTTTGTAAATTAACGACGAAGAGGGAATTCGTACGCCGTCCAATAAACGGGGAAAACGTCCGCCAACATACTGGCGCTGGTTTTGCATGATAAAATTGTATTTGATTTTTCTACACGTTCGCGTTTTTCGTATTTTTCGCGTTTCGATGAAATGCACACTGAATTCCGTATAAAAATGGTTCGAATTCATTTTCACGCCTAACAATTGCTTCCCAGCATTCGGAGTTTAACGAGACAATGCAGAGCTATGCCAATTATTGGGAATTTAACGATACAGTGCGGAATTATGTCAATTTTCGTCGAGGTATCTGTTGAGTACGCGTTTCCTATTTCTAGATTCGAATAGTGAAACCCGTACGTCGCACGCCGACTTAACTTTGTGCGACTGTTTTGAAGTGGACTGTATTTAATGGTTTACTTCAGCGAAATAAGTGAAATGTTTATTAAACGTATTCTGTCTTACTCGTCAGCGGCGAGTGTCTACAATCACGTCTGTGTATTCCGTCTTGTTTGTCTCGCTTGAAAATTGTTGTACATCTACTTCTCTGGATCTTGCGTGAGTTTTTATAAGCCTTGGGTAGGCGTGTGCAAAAATTGAAAATCAGCCCCATTCGTCCCCTTCCAAGGTAGTGGGCGCGTACAGCCAAATTCCTTCGAGTGGGACTAACTTCCCCTCAACTCATGATTCTAGAGGGGTTGCCGATTGCAGCCCCCGAGTGACCCACGCAAGGGTCCCGAGCGTTCTTGTCGCTGACCCTAGCGAGTAATAAAACCAAGGATCGCCTGGACTTCTGGCAAACAGATGTAAAGTTAAAACTATTGTAAATCAATAAAAACTGGCAAAACGTGCCGAAGCAACTGCGACTAAAATTAGTGAAGTAACGGTTCCTTGGGCTTTTATTCCTGCTAGGGTAAAAATACTTGGGGCTCAAATGTGCCTCGCAGGAGGTTTCGTTAATAGCCCTCCAAAAACAATTTCGCTACGCGACAGTATCCTAAAGTAAAATACGCGTGGACTCGTTGCAGTCGTCGTGATCCGGAAAATAGTTGCAGATGCTTAGACAGGAATGTTTTCCTGCTCGCACACCTCGCGTCACGATGCACCAACCGCGTTGTTTTATTTCCATCGCCATTCCTTCTCAATCAGTCCACGTTATTTTCTACGCTCCGGCAAATGGCGTTACTCGTAATTGGCTAGCCTCAGGCAGGAATCCAGCTGGATATAACAACCGACTGGAACCTACCGACGCGACGCGTAGTTTCTTCTAACGACGTTCACAAGGTCTCGAGGTTTCGAGTTAGGGACACGTTTACCTCATTTGTGACTAATGGTACGTCAACAAGAATTAACCACCACCTCGGCACGATTTTCGATACCATTCGCTTATATTACTCCGCATTATTTTATCTTACGATACCAGTAGCATTAGCGCGCGTGTGTGTAAGCCTATTCGGTTTTGCGATCGGGGAAGAAGAGGACATCAAACGAGATATGCAAAGCAATTGGATTTTGATATTAGGTTGAGGAGAAATATAGCTTGATTCGTAGTTAAGATAAATACGGGTATAGGATAAAGAAAAGAATACTTTACAATATTAACCCATTTGCATCCGCGAGTGGAATAATCCGCGTACGAGTGATGTTTGTTATGTACCACAATATATCGATCGTTTTAAGGATGATCATACCGATTAATAGAGGGTATATTATCTGCTCCCCAAATTCATTTACTGCACATATGTGGAACGTTATATTTTCTTTCGATTATCGCGCGTAATTTCCAAGTAAAACCGACAGTCTCTGATTTCTAATGCACGTCGCGTATTCATTGCCTACGATATGCAAATGGGTTAATTGTAACAGTTATGGAGTAGCTTTTTGCACGGGTTTGGGCTTGCGAAAGTATGGCGAAAAGGGAATAACGCGGAAGGGGTGGGTTTCAGAGGTTGCATGGAAGCTCGGGATTTACATACCAATAGGAAATGTTTACCGATGACTTCTCCTGTGGGAGACGCGGAGAAGGGAAGAGAAAGAGGAGGAGGGAAAGAAAAGGGGGGGGGGGGAGTACCGTCGGAAGCACACAGGAGTCTTGTTACCCGCGGATGCCGGGGCAAGTCCTCGAATCAAAGAGCTCGAGAAACTCGAGATGCTCTTTCTTTATTTTCAGCGTCATTTCATATTTCACAACGTTTGTTTCTTTGAAAAATGCTCCGATGGACCCATGCCGTCCTGCTGTGTTCTCTGTATATGGTGAACCGTTGCATCGATCAACGCGTCTTCGAAAGACAGGTCTCGTTTCTCGATCCTCTCGCGTTTCCCTTTGTCTTCGGCGAAAAACGCGTTCGCTGACGGTAAAACCTTCCATATACTAATACCCTAATATCCGAACGTTCTATACTTGTATCGGGTAAATGATCCACGTACTGTCACTGTTCCTATAACTGCCACCTGAATTTGTTTTATTTGATAGCAAAGTAACGTATAAAAGATCATAAACGAAGAAATTTTCGTACCAAATTTGGACGGAGGTTTACGTAACAACGCATAGACATCGTGTATTCGTGTACGTTTAATATTTGTAAGGAAATATTGGGAGGTAAATGTGCTGCTGAACATTGAAACGTGAACAATATAGTTATAAAGTATGGAACGTGTGATAATTCGGTAAGCCGCGACGTTTGCTATACATCTTGTATCTGTTACACAAAGTGACGTGTTAATATATGTAAAAATGTGTTTCTATTCAAATGAACAGTTCTCAAGTAACAGTACGAAGGACCGTGGACTTTGTTGTACCGTTTCACGTACGTAGTAATGAATTTATTACATTGAACGTATAAGAAAAATGTTCATAAATAAAAGGGCTGTTGAACAGTATTATGCTGCGAATTGGAACGATCTTTACGTTAACTACGTTCTAAAATAGTTAAATAAAGTTACGCGCGAACCTTAAAGTGGCAGTACGTGGTACGTTTAACCTGCTTAATTATTAATTTCGATATGAAAGATTCTACGTTCTGCAATGCATACATTTCATCGTGATTATTTCACAAGAAGGCAGATATTCTTCCATAAATTCTGATTCTTTTAGACGCCGGCATTTTAGACCACAAGACAAAGTCCCACGAGATTTACCTTGTACCTCGTTTACGGTTCACGTGCCCCTGTTAATTCGAATAGAAGAGGCTGTGCTCTATTTGAATTCTATGTACATACTTATTTCGTCGAAGCTTCGAGGCGGCGGCGCGTTATTCCAAAGGAGTTTCGGCTACCGAAAATTCCCCGATTGCCTTTGGAAGCCTTCCCTGCTGTTTTGCATATGCCCCACTGTGTCGTGGATAATGCACGGCTGTCGGACTCCCTTCTCCTTGAGCCAACGACAATTTTGCACATTGCAGTCACGTAAACCCTCCCGCTTGCCCCGCGCCTGATTTTCGATTCTTCGCTGCGCCCCTTTTCGCCGGGTCAAAATATTATTCGGCTTGCGCCTTGTCTCGGAATCGTTTCCCCCGTTGCTTTCCAACCGCGTCGCGGTTTCCGCGCCACCGCCGTGCTATCATTATCCGCGATTTTTCCCGCTTACGCCGTTTCCGCTCGCCTCCTTCTCCTCTTATCGTTGCTGCCTCCCGAAGTATCCTAAAACCTGCGATTTGAATAATCGCGTTTGCGGGAGACTCGTGCAAATCTTGCGACGTATTTCTCCGCGATACGCCAGAGTTCCCTTACTTTTGGGTTTCAGCGATTTCTCTTGTTCAGGTGGACAATCGTATTCGCCGATATTTAACGAGAGATTAGTTCGATGTCCCGCTGGATTAGTAATGGGTGGTCCACGATTTACAGTGTTGCTTATAGTTATTTGAACGACGGCGATTTCATCGTGTTCAAAGGATAAACGAATCTTCTGTGCTACTTTTGGCACAGATTAACTCTCATTAAGATAATTGAGCACGCTTATTTTATCATTAGGTAATTGATATAATTCGCGTTAATTAATGTTGTGCTTCAAACCGGAACGATTCTTATTGTTAGGTTGAATACGTTCTAAACTACTTAAACAAAGTTACGGGAAAACCTAAAGTGGCTGGGTACGTGTGTAAGAGAGTAATATATTATCGAACTATAAAAGACATCGTAAGAACAGCGTTGCTAGAAGCGGGTGTAGGCTTCGCATGAAATCGCGATCGGCATTTGTTGAACGGCGTATGGTTACGCAGTAACGCAGAAACAAAAAGGAGTCGAGACATGTGCAGTGCAGTGATGACTTGTTGGCGAGCGTCCTACAAGCTGAACGGCACAGGGGCAAGGGTTGCTGGTCGCTCGCTCCGCCCTTTAGCCAGTAGAAAATCTTTCTTCCGAATTCTTGGATGCTACATGCATAGTAGTAGGTCCATATTCGCTAAGGATTCGCGAGAGCGGAACCTGCCAGCTATCTTCTTGAAGATTTCCCCACATCCTCGCGAGAAAAAAAATTAGGTTTACGCCAATGTGATTCAGTTGTAGTTCCAAGTCGTCCTATCTCACTCTACCTCGACGTGTTTTGTTTCGCGTCCTTTGTCACGCAGTAGACTTGTCGTCGTGACCAATTCAGCCAATGAATATAATACGTGTGACTGAAGGTGTCGCTAATATGTGACAGCCAATCGGCTTGCCTCGCCAACAAGCATCACTGCACTGTACATACGTCGACGGTTACGCTTTTTCTGTTTCAAAGAAATATATATATTAATATACATCAAACCGAGTTTATTATTTTCCGTCATCCTAGTAAAGAACCTTACACGTGGTACATCTACCCTACACGTGAGCATAGTTGATTTGTCGCGGCACCGAAAAGTAGGGAGAAACAGCGTTCGAGGAAAAGAGGGATTGGGGAAAGGGAAGAAGGAAAAAAGGGGGATGGCTGGTAGCGATGCGGGATGTTAGGGAGGTGGTCGCATTGATTCTTCGCCGAAGGCCAGGGAGTCGTCGGCTTAGGGGGTGGTTTTCAGTCTTCTCTTTCTCTCCCGTGCTCGATAATGGTTGCTCGGATCCGGATACCTGGCCTGCCCGTTTCCATCGTACGCACGACGGGCGCGTAAATATTTGCGTGCACGGCTATGCCCGCGTGTAGGTGTAATATTCGCGTGAGCGAAAGTATACACGGGCAGCGGCGATGAACACGGTAGGCAAGTTTCAGGTGGAAGGCACTTTGCGTGATTGGCCGAGCTGCGGCAACGATCACAGGTCTCGACCAGCTGATTCGATTCTTCTTGCGACGCTGATATAATAAATCGAGTAGCTTCCCGTGGATAGGTCACTTTCTCGGGTGATTGTCCTTCGTCAATCCTTTACCCTGTTCATTTTTCAGTTGCTGAAATGTTTAAGTTGGGTATTCACTGTTTTAACACCGTGTCGAATGTAAAACATTGATGTGCTATGCATCATTTGCATCCCATAAACGTTAATCTTGTAGATTCGTAATATATTTAAAGTTAAAGGTACAATTTATTAGAAATGCACCGTGCAGTCGTTGTATATAGGCTAAAATCTACTTCACTAGCTGTACTCGTCATTATAAGGCAAAGGGTTAACCCCGTGCCTAGTAAACATCGGCCATACTTGTCTTAATTTAATTTAATTTCATTCGGTATGCAGGTCGAGTCGATTAGTGTACAAGAATTAAGCAGTTCGGCTTCAGGTGGGTTAGGCTGTGCAATTATTAAATTTCCAGTTGCACATTTCGAAGAACATTCCGCGTTCTTCGGCGCGAGATACGAGCAAAGATTCGCTTCACTTGGATCGTACATCTCCTTCAATTGTCCGTCATTTTTACTCGTTTGGTAAAAGTAAACGTATCTTACATTAGTAGCCGGTAGTAGAACGCGGTGATCAGATATTTCCGCGAACGTTTCGCGTTTCGTTTAGGCGCGTATGAGTGCACGATAATGGTGTTTCTCGGAGGCGATTCCCAAAGGTTCCTTGCAACGTGTACACATTGTGTTACGCCGGCGCGCTGTTGGCTTTTCATGAATATAATTTAGGTGTATCTGCTGCTGCTGCTGCGAAATTGCCCCGATGAATTAATCACGAGCCGCGGAGTACGGATAAAATTTTTAGATTCAGACGCGATATTTCTCGGTAAACCACGTACGCCATGCGTTAAATCCTTGCCGTGCGCGTTTTGTCCCGTGGCACTGTTAGCTACTCGTTAGCTTCGCGATGTACCGCGTACCAAATATACAAATATCGTATGCAATTTTTCCATTCGAAACTGGAGGCAGGCACTATTGTTGCGTTACGCGAAATCACCCTACTTTTGTTGCTATCTATTATCGCTTCTCCGGGTAAAAAATCTACTAGCGCACAGAGTATGAACAGTCTTTCTTTTGTTGATACAGGGAACAGAGATTACGAGCGAACAAAAAGCAAAGAAATATAAAAGAATTAAGTCAGACACGAAGCGATTGAAATCTTGGGATTTATAAATTATGAATTAAGAATCTGCTTGTTCAAATGTGATACTTTTTCTTCGAACATTATTCGATAAGATATTACTCGAAGAATTTATTAGACTTTAATATGCTCAACTTTGTGTCCCTGCCTTAACACTAGAACCACCAAGCCAGTAAAAACGGACTGGTTACAAATTTACCATAAAAATGACATAAACTTACAACGGTGCATTCTTTAGAATGTCTCAAGTTTGGCCGTATAGAACACGAATGAATATTTATTCCACATCAATTACGTACGTTTTGCACCTGTCTACTTTATTCTTTTGCTATAAGAAAGTATACTCCAGTCATCGGTAGTTCTAGCGTTAAGAATCGAGTTAAAATTCAACACTGTTGCGAGTAGAATCTCTCTATTTATCGAATCAACCCAATAATCGATGCGTAACACGTTGTCTCATAGAAACGGGTTAATCGCCCCTCTGCGTAGATGCAAAAATTTGTATCCGACTTCTTCTTCTCGTTGAAGCATCGCGAGGAGCACTTTTCTCGATTAAAAGGAGCCAGCCGATGTCTGTTGGTTTGCGGTTCTCTCTTTTTAGCCGGTAGATTTTCGATGCAAGGGGGTTTGCGCGCATTTATCGGGAAACGATGGTAGGTTGGACGGTGAGTAATTTGGTTAGGCGAAGTATTTTTCTCGGGCAATATTGGAGAGTACGCGGTGGTAACGTAGCGCCGAGTTTTCCCCCTTTAAAAGCAAACTCCGACGACGCGCCACTCTTTCCGATTGAGGGATATTTTAACAGTTTATGCCTGTTTTCTGTATTCGTTCTCGCGCCGAATATAATCCCGTTCGACGTTCAAACATTTGGTAGATGAACGCGAAAAAGTAGAAAGGTGTGCCTAGAGTTTAGAACGAGTAATCGAGGGCGGAGAAAATTAGGGGATAGTGTGGAGAAACGAGAAGCAGCGATAGGAAAAGAATGCGTAGGCGAATAAATAATACAACGGAGATAAACGGTATGGAAGGTACTAAAAATGGGTGTGGAAATATATAATACAATGTGTTGAGAATAAGCATTGCATGCATGTATTTTTAATGAAAATTTGTATCCATTGATGCTGTCCCCCCCTCCCTTGCAAAGGTCAGTACTACCTGAGGAGGACACTCTTTTATTGCACCCTCTGAGCGTCTCGGCCTTTTTTCCGAGTCTTAGTCAGTTAGCAGAAAACCGTCAAACTAAGAACAGCATTTTCGTTTTGTACAACTACATTAACTAAATACATACTTAGGTTAAAACTCTGTTGTATTTATTTAGCAAATAAATATTCAACACAATGTATTATATTAATATATATAATATAATAAATACACATGGAAGCGATGTATGAAAGAAATACACTTACTGTCAGAAGATAAGAAACAAAGTAATCCGTTCCATATTTTTGTGTACTCTTTATTCTCCGAGGTATACAGATTAGAATTAAAAATAGGGTAACTTATATTGTTTATTCGCATATGTAACGTTACCTTTTTACGCTCGTTTTCTATTCTAAGCTCGTTATCTCGAAAGATAAGGAATATACAGAACGTTGCAAATGATTACTTTGTTTCTTAACCTTTGTCAGTAAGCGTGTGTAATATAATAAGTATACATGGGAATGGAAATGGGGAAGGAAAAGGTATCGAAACGCGTGAAATAACACGCGTTAACCAAGTCCATTTCTCGGCCTGAAGGCTCGAAATTAATAAACTATCTATCTATTATCTCGTTCGAAGTTCTCCCTCCTCCTTCTCCTCCTGCTCCTCGATTCGTCGGCGTTATTCGACAAAAATTCTTGGGAATTTTTAATCAGCGGCCCAGCCGAGAATATTCATTCGTGGAATTCTAATTATTCCGCTCGATAACTCGCGGGCGCAATATTCCTGTTCCTATTGTTTCTGAAATTAGTGCGGCGCGGCGCGACGCGGCGCGGCGCGTTAAAAGAAATTGGTTCGAAAGGTGGCACTTTGCCGGGCTCTTCTCGGATCGATGACAGGTTCCGGAAGGGAGAGAAAATAGGGCAAGAAGGGTTTCCGGGAGGGTGGGCGAGCCGAAGGCAGGTAAAATTGCCTTGCCAAGAAAATATTCCCTCGGCTGCGTTCGTCGCATTCCACAAGGATCATTACGTCAAATAACAGAAATCTTTCGAGTCCCTTTTCATCCACCTTCTTTCTTCGCCGCCTTCTTTCCTTTTTCCCCTTGCCTAACCCCTCTGCTTTCTTTTTCTATCCATTGTTGTCCTCTTCCGTGCCCGTTTCTTGGCCGTTTGCGGCGCTGAAGTCGATCCACCCTTCCTTATACTTGCTCACGATCAACCCCCACGCGACACGCTACTTCTGCAGCACGATTAAAATATTGCGGGAATTCCAATACGATTATTCCTTTGCGGTACAATAAGAGATACACTCGTGGTGGAAATTATCCTCTGATTGCGACAAAAATACATTGTATTTTTTAATAAATTTCACTCCTTATTCTGTCTTTGATTTCAATTTGTGAGGTAGAGTATTGGAAGAACAAGTTACGTGCAATAATTTTATGTTTCGCATTCGTCGCACTGTTAAAGTAATAAAGAGCTAACGTTACTGTAAATATTCTTTGAAAAATTCATATATGCTTCTTGTCCTTAGAAGACTCGCTACTACTTGTTGACGTTCCGTAAGTAAACATTGCTCGCTAGTAATTGTTTAACCCGGCGTAGCACCGCATTTTTCGGGGACGTAAATAGCGTGTTATAGGGGGTTGACTGAAGCGTATAGCTTTCGTAGCCTAACTTCGTTCGGCTTGTATACATCCGTGTTGTATATGTATATGTACGTTGCTGCTGACTGCAGCAATGGAGCCCTTACAATCCGTGAACGGCAAAGGGAGAACCATGAGCCGTACAATCAGCTTTGCTGGTACAATTCGGTGCACTTACCGCATCGATGCCAAAGGATCCAAATTTACATGCATTAACCGCGGTTCCGATCGTCGTTGATGCGTTTCCCGCGCCGCTGTTTCGCCGCGCTCTCTTAAAGCGGCGTTATTTTCACCAGAATCGCCGGGGAAACTGCTTTCCGGTAAACACGTTTTAATTAGTCAAACCAGCGTTAAGTTTACGAACTCTGAAGTCTGGCTAACGTAAGAATGAAAAAAGGGATCCTACATTTGCGAACGAATTTACGAGTAAAGATCGCGGACCTTAAAGTCCCTTCGATTTTTAACTGGGCATAAATTCAATTCGATTAATTTCTCATACCTTTCACGCGTTGACGCAACGTTTCATTTCATTTCATTTCTTTTTTTCCCTACCCAATTCGTATCGCTGGATTTTGTTTCCATTAACGTGTTTACAAAGAGACATTGCAAAAGTGTTTGTAATCATTTTTTTATTACTATTCCTTCTTCCAAATAAGTAGGGCAATTTTATAAAGCCCAAAAATGCTGTACATAAAATGTTGCGGTAATGCAACGTTGTTCCTTAAAGGGTTAATACGTGGGATGAATTCTTTTAGTATTCTCACGTCTCGCTCGCAAAGGGTTAACAACGAATTCGCCCCTTTTCAAAGCACACGCGAAGCTCCAAGTTTTCACAGTTTTCAGCAGTCAAAATGGCGGGTGGAAATTATCGATGGGTCGCACTGAAAAAGTTCCGAGAGCGAAAAGGGTTAATAGTTGGGTTTACCAATAAATGGCGGACGAACGTCGTTAGGGTGTGAAATAATTAGCTCATTACGACGGGCAATTATTAGCACGTGATCCGGTGCAAATAGTAGAGCGCAGATAATTTTGCTGCAATGGACAGAGCAGAGGTACATTCAGGGAGTGTTACGATCGGATTATTTTGTCAAGTCAACAAATGTGTATTTGCCATTGAAGCTTGATAGATCTGTGTTTTTGGAGCGAGCCGCGTCACTTGAAGCTTCGAACAGAGCCGTTCTATCTTTCTCCCACCCCTGGCCGTGTTCATCTCCCCTGCAGCAATGTAGCTAAATCAACGAAACCATTGTGCCATGGTTAATAGCTCAACCGAATTAAGCTCTTCGGCCGCGTAAATGAGCTACAAATCGTTGAAGGGCTGACAGGTTGCCGGAGAGTGCTTAGCGAAAATATTATGTAGTCCCGTTATCTACCGTTCCAAGCATTTAATCGTAATTCGTGTCATCGTTGAATCCGCCTCTTTATTCGATCGCCGCGCTCCCACCTATTTTCAATTCGTTTCGCCGATAGCCGCACGGACGCAGCGCAAATTTGTCCGTAATAGCGGCGGTGGAAAATTTTCATTCCGTAAAGATTCTGAACGCCAATTCGATATCGCGTAAAACATTTCCCGATACTCGGCTTCGTCTAGGGATGCTTTCACCGATGTTCTCGCGAGGGTTAAGAGAAAAGGAGCGCGAAATCGAGGAGCTGTCTCGAGAAAAGGCTCGCCTACTATTATGTGAGGTTCGAATAGAATTATAACATTACGGTTAAGAGCGTTTAGGTTTAAGTAATTCAAGACCGGGCCATGTGGGACGCGGATGGTTTGCAGGCGAGCGACGATGATTTGTGGAATCGCGTCTCAAGCATTCGAGGATAGTATTAGTCAGGCTAAGTTTATTGTTTAGGTTTGGGGTGCGAAAGAGAGAGAGAGGAAAAGAGGAATGGTTGGCTACAAAGGCGGCCGTCGAAGGAAAAGCGAGGAGTGTGTTTTGAGAAGTCGAAGAGAGTAGAGACCTGAGCGGGGAAGCATATAGCGTAGGATAGCGTGGCATCGAGTAGACGTATTTAGGATATTTAGCGTAGCTTACAATTAGTTTAGTGCGATTTCATTTCAGTTCAATACACATATATATTACGTTACATTATACGCGACTTTGATTTTGCAAACCTTTCAATCCCACAATTATATCTCCGCTGTGATAGAATTTTCTCGTTCACTTTCCTGTTTAGTTTAATTTTCCTGCGATATAATCCCAAAACTCGTGCATGCGTTCGCGATCTACTCCGATAGGTTTCGTGGAACGTATACTCTGGTCAACAGCAGCGGAAGAGTTAATCATACGAATGATATTAGAAACAGCGCAGCGCTATAAAGAACCATATAAATTTTATACGACTTCGCTATACGAGTCGAGTCGATTTCCTGTATCATTTTTATCATGGACACTTTTTACTCGACCTCCATTACAATATCTACACCGTTTTTTTTTCCATTGTATTTCAAGGATAAATTATCTAATCACTGTCCGCCCACTTCCTCCAGCGATCGTTTGAATAATTAGAAGCAGGAGCGTAAATATCGCGTCTCCGTTAATTCGCGTCCCCCCTTCTGTAGCCAAAGGGTTAAAGAGAATTCGATGTTCGAGAGACCTGGAAGAAAACACAGGGGGTGAAAGCACGGGACGGGAGGGAGAAGCCATAGCAGGGAAGAAAGGAAATGATCGCGTTGAGTGTGACGCGTAAGAAAGCACGACGCTAACAAACAAAAAAGTCGTTAAACGGCACTTAAGCGGCGGTTAAAGGGTGAGAGGCAGGGCGGCACCGTGCTGCTCCGCGTCCCGGATACTAACGACGAGTCGTGGAAAGAAAGAAAAAAAAAACGAGAGCTACCCCCGCGGGAGGAAAGGACGCGGAGCGGTGCGGCGCGGCGAAGAAACGTGGCCCCCGGAGCTCGTAAAATCTGAGAAGAGAAATAATATATATCGTTGCCAAGACTGCTGCCTGCCTCCTCGGCACTGGTTATTCTCGATACGAAAGGCAGGTTGTTCCACGCAGCTGATACGATACTGCTACATAATAACCTTCGCGATATACCGGCGCCGATATATGTATATACGCCATTGATCCCGTAACACTCAAGGCTGCATCTAACATTTTACCTTCTTAACCCCTTGGCCTACAATAACGAGTTACACTCGTTCTATGAATTACGGCTTAGATTCAACGAAACCAGATATTACCGAGAGTGGACTTGAATTTGAATTGACATTTTAGCTCGGTCTTGCAAGTTTGGAGGTTCTTAAGTAAAAATTGCCAACGATATTTAAATATGTTGATTTTACTTTGAATTGTGTTTGGGTATTTTGATTGTTCTTAGACTAGCAGGCATAGGCATACCTGGAGCTGGGTGTCCGAGGGACAGTATGCTTTCTGACCTTTGCACATTTGGTGCGAAGGCTAAATTTCTACATTAGTACACGTGCATTTTTGGTTCTTGCTTTCCTTCCCAGACCGTCGTTTTATGGCATGGGACATTATTGTACACGAGTCGCACGTTCATGCAGGCGATTTTCGTCACTTCACTGCGTTCCCTCAGCAAGGAAACATCAACCAGCTTTGTATTTAGTTTTACTCTTATTAAACGTTTATTTTATTTCGTTTCAATAAAAACTATATTCGGAAGCGTAACACCAACAAAATAATTTGTAAGTTAAATGATATAAAAACAGTAACCGGCTGATACTAGCGTACGTAGGTAAGGAAATAATCGTAGTGCAAGGGGTTAATAAGCGCTCGACCATAGCTGCCCGATCAACTCTGCGTCTACTAAAGTGCACGGCGTCGCGGAAGTTACTCCCGTGCTTCGTTCGCAACCCCGACTCGTGATCGCGCGGTAAATTCGCGGGGAATAGTTGCCCTTCGAACGCAATGAAAGTAAGCAAGCTACGTTTGCAATGGAGTTCAATTATAGTTGGTATTCTTCTTGCGACGCGTTGGACTGCAATCAAGGGTGGATTCAAGTTTTGGCTAATCTATATTATCTCTCCCCCAACTTTTGAGTTGTGTTGAGTTGATTGAATACAATGCGACCATTTCAGGTATCTTTATTATTAAGTGGACAAATTAATTCGAGTGTCGAGGATTTTATTAACTTAACACACCATCATCAGTTTTGTTCAAATTTGAATTTGTAATTTGCCTGCGATGCAGATTGTCTAATGAAAATCTCTTTGGGTAACATTCGTTCCAAGTAACGAATAAAGGAACGACGAATAACATCGATTTGTTTGCTTATTCAGTTTTACCATTGAAGAAACATAAGATAAACTATATTATTTTTATATAGAATCATTAATTTGATCCTGGTCTGGTCAAGTTACGATGTTTCCTACAAATGGGTACTCTATTCTGTAGTTACTCAATGGTTCTACTCGCGAATCACACCTAAATCAAACTTCCTCGTCACTTTTTATTCTCCATTTAAAATGAAAGCTGTCCAACGCCGCGTGGTACGCGTATCGTCGCCACGATAATCCGCGACACTCGTAATAATTGACGAACGAGGGCGGCGTAGCAGGATAGAGTCACGTATCCGTGGAAGCACACGAAGCAGCTTTAATTCAAGCTTCTTATTTGACGTTGGGCGGGCCGAAGGGCGTGCAACACCGGCTCGCATCGACACACACGTGCAAACGTGACTAGACATTTTTCCACGATTGCGGCCATTCAGCAGTTGCAGCCTGATTTCCAGCAATTTCACGGGATTCAGCACGCTCGCGTCGTCATCGACCCTTATTCACGCGTGATTACACGCGTGCCCCGAGTACCGGTTTCTAGATCCTGTTATGTTGTCGTACGTTGAATCGCGATGCCGCGACACCGGCGAAAGACGAGGAGCAAAACACGGAGGACGATAAGTAGCGGGGTGATTGAGTTGCGCGGCGTCAAAGGAGTCCCCGATAAACTCGCTCTCTGGATGGACGCGCGTCAGAAATCGGAAGACAGGCGAAAGGGTGCGCGAACGTCGTCGGAAAGCGAATAGCGAGAGACTCCTCTTCTCTTCTTCGACTTGATCGAACTCGCTCGCGACACTCGAGGTAACCACTTGCGGCAAAAGTTTCCGCCAATTCCAAATAATCCTGAATGGATCGCAATTTGCGGCCGCCAGGGGTTCTCCACGGAGTTTCAGCCGGCAAAAACTTTTCCGCGTCTCGGCTGAAAAGACGAAGACGCGTTCTCAACTGTGCCTCCAGCTTTCGATCCTTTTCGCGGTCATTCCACTTTTCTTCTCGCAACGTGGTCACGGCGGTGGAGTATTTTATTGCGGGGTTAACCCTTTGACGACGACCGAGGTACCTAATAGTAATGCGTATCAATTCCAGAACACCCTGATACGGTATCAAACGCGTATTAAAACAATTTGTACGCGGTATTGGTAAAATATGTTGGCGATCGTCTCGTGAAGTCGCGATCCAAAACGATTACACGGTATTTGTGGAGATATCACGAAGATAAAGGAAAGCATATATCGGTGATGATCAATGACTCGCTGTACGTGTTTAAATAATTTCAGTAGCCGAAGTAACGTAATTTCCTCGTCTATGAATTAATTTGCAGAAAGATTGGCGGATTTCGGTGTAAATAATAAGCGCGATGAAAATGATATACGCAACGGTTAGAGGAGAAAAACGTTGATCATCCCTGTCTTATGTTCGTACACGTTTCGCGATACAGATTTTGTTCGAATCGTATTCGAGTCTTCGTACGCGTACTTGAATAGGTATCAAACATAGTAATACACGTGCGACGTATCGATACGATAGTTACGCGTTTCAATGCGCCTCGAATCGTTTGCAAACGTATCGTTGCACGAGATTGGTATGCAAGTATCAATTCAAAAATGTAAACGTATCAATGGTATCAAACGTGTCTCGGTCCCATCGCTGTGTATCGCTATCGCGACTTACATCGACGTAGAACGTGGCTCACTTTGAAGTTTGCCTTCTTAATAATTACGGAGAATAGAAATTTCATCGCGGAGAGTTCGCTCGAATATTTATAAATTAGAGCGATGACACAATGGCTTCTCACGTTGCGCGCAATATATCAGAGATGTTTCGAGATAAATTGCGCGAACATTTACGGTACTTTGCGTCGCCGCTCTTAATTCCTCTGGAAATAAAGGAGAGGCAATTACTCGTTCGCGTTAAGTAAGTCTGTGTTATATTGTGTGCAAATGTAGAGAATTTTCACCGGTAGAAATGACGCGACGCGACGGTTTGCTGCGCGGTATTAAACGAAGAATGCTATCTTCGCACCGTGGCAACGCGGCATTCTATTGTATCTTCTTCTTCTTCTTCTTCTTCTCGACCCTTCTCCAAAGATTGACTTTCCCAGGCGCCTTCGTTTTGTACCTTTCCGGCCAAGTGTCAAATACCTTGGACGCCGAGGGTGTGGTTTTACCTGGATCGAGATCATCCCACCGATTCCAAAGGGATCTCCCATAACTTTCCGACCAAAGGTTCCCCTATTGGTCGCCGGATATTCGAGTAATCGTACAGGTGGTTAAATCGTAATTCTACCGTGTTCGAAACCGCGCGGAAAGAAGCTCCGTAACGGTTTAATATTTTAACGCCTGGTCCAATTAAGGAACAAATTGGCGAATGGTTGGTTTCCATTGGTATTCACGGGAGATCGTGCGAGTACGTTAACGTTTGCCTCATTTTCCAAGAGGGGAGAGGGCTCCGGCTTGACGATCAACATCGTAGTCTTTGCGGTATTGCATTCCTCGCTCCTTGGCGCCCCTGATAGAGGAATTTACCGGCGACCCTCCGGGGCATCCGTTAATCTCGAGATCAACGGATTAAAGTGAGTCGGTAGCGTCCGCGCGAGAATACGAAGAACGCGAGCTTATATTAGGACGACAGTCGACGTAAGAAACATTCTTGTGATACGGTTCGAGCCATCTGGAACGGTTCGATTACGCCCGATACTTGGACTAACGATTGCTATGCGCTAATGGGGCATTTAACTAACCCTTCGTCGGATTACGGGGATCGCAGAAGCTACGCACAAGTTCGAGTTCGGTACGTTTCAATGGAGGTTAATGTAATTACTTAACAATGTACTTCGATTCTACATTGTTTTGCGAAATTTGGAATACTGGTATGCCTTCGGTTTGAGCTTATTAACGTGGCAATGAAATTGAAGGGGAAAGTAAACTGTGAACTAAATTTAGTAGTTTGAAAAAGGGTTAAGCGCGCGAAATGGTAGAGGAATCGTGTAGGATACGAAAATACGCAAAATAATGGAAGTACAATAAAAATGACGAGACTTAGAGGATACAACAACACCTTGTTTAGGTTCCATTTCTTCATATTTACGTATCCATAGTCCAGTGACGTGGAACGTATCCGGAAAGCTTATTAACGTCTAAACTATTAAATCTAAAAGCTCTCCAATAATCCAAACACTCGATCTTGTGGTTTAAAACACCAACCATTACTTTATTTCATCCGCCAATGATTAACTCGGTTCTCCATCCAAAAGTAGCCGAAAATAAACGCAGCTTCGATCTTCAACCGCCTTGTTTCTCAACCCGAAAACGAATCCTCCGATTAGAAGCCTTCTCTCGCAGAGTTTGGCCGCGTTCGGATTCGAATCTTGGCGTAGTTTGGATTCGGGGCGCGATACGTTTGAGGAGAAGTCATACCGCGTCGCGGAGATGCGAGATCCGAACGGAGAATATTTGAAGAAGCGAGCACGGCGGAGTAAAAGCTAGCCGCGCGCGTATTGCATTCCTCTCCCCTCTCTCGTCACCTTCAGTCTCTGATAGACGAAGTTGCCATCAACCCTCGGGGCATCTGTTAATCTCGAGATCAGCGGATCAAAGTAAGTTGGTTCTCCAACTGTACAAGCGAGAAGCAGACGGAACGAGCCCCATCCGCTAACTCTTCCGTCCTCTCTCGCTTCCTTCCGCTCGTCTTCCCTCTTCAATTCGGAGCCGGGAGTATCAAGAGTTGGATATTTTGTCGGGAGCCTCGCTGCGAAAGCGTATCAGCGACCGACTACTACTTCCCGGCCACTCTTGAATTCATTGTGCTGAACCAACACGGACTATCTTTGGTGTTCGATAGTAATTACGTAGCTGAATGAAACGTTTTAGTTATCCGAGCGAGCCGCCGCAGCGCGGGATTAAACGCGTGCCTCGGGCAGCTCGCGCTTGTCAAACGTGTTCCCTCTTCGCGAAGAAGTTTAATGAAACTGCGTCTCGTTTTCCATCCCTCCGTATATACATAGGTATGTATATATCTCTATCCGTGCGACGCGTGTCCGATAGAAATTGAAACGCATTTATTCAAATTTATTGGAATTCATATACATCTCTTCGTTATTAGAATATAGTCATTTGCATGGTTCTACTTTGCTGGAATATTTCGTCTCTATTGGAATATATTAATATTGCAGTTTGCGGTGAGAGGCAGGAATCGTTTCTTCGTAGATGTGTAGGGAATTTATTAACCCTTTCGGTGCTACGATCGCAGTTCTTTTAAAATGTTAAAACATGTACATATAGACTTTACAAATAGGTTAGTTAGGTTTTCGTTAATAGCAGGCTGTTTTCTTAATATACAATGGCGTTGTCTTGGTGAAAAAATGTACATAGCAGTAGACAATATCTGGCGATGGATAATTGCAAATGTACGTATCGATTTATCTACTCATTTATCCCGTACTCGTATCGCTACTATTTTTCCGCCTGCTGCAACAATGTTGCGACTCTTTGTACAATAATCTTCGCAACCCTATTCCCATATATGTATATATATATCACTCTCCAATTATTTTATTTATTTATTATCGTAATCCTTGCCCGGGTGACTTAGGATGGCTTCCGGTTTGCAACGCGTAACTTTGTACATCTTGCTTTCTTACTTTCTACCCCTATAATTAATTATTAATATTAATACGCGATCCTATGCCCTATCGTACAATCTTATAGTCTCGTAATCTACCCTTACACCCTTTTCTGTCCTACTAAATCTTGCAACCATCTACCACTTGCCTGTGGGAACTAGAAGCTATAAATATCACCCTCCAATTAATAATTAATATTCAGTGCAGAGTAGAGTAGTTAAGAAAAATCGCCTCGCTTCGCGTACGGCAAATTGCACTTGGCTTCGAAGGGCCGCGAAGCGAAAGGGTTAACGCTGTTTGTAGTGGCAAAATTTGCTCAGGGATCGCCGTGAATGGAGACGTCTCGGAAGACGTTGCGATACGCGAGGGGAAATTGAATTTAGTCCGTTGCTATTCGGCGTTGCGAAACACAGCGCGCGGAAGGCAAGGCGAACAGCTTGATTGTGCTCCGAATCAAGACGTCCCGATGCATTGGTCATTCATGGTTCCTTCAACTTGCTCGTGTTTGTAAACATAGGAGCACACGCCTTTAGGATTACTCACAGGCTGCTGGATACCGGTCTGACCGATCCTCGACAGCCACTGCTTTCGCCTAAACTGTTCTCATATTCACGACTCGATCCTTCTCTCCTCCGAGCTAGAACTTCTCTCCGACTGGTTGTTAGCGAAACAGAGACGAGAGAGAGAGAGAAGCGAGTTGCTTGCGAGAGAAAAGGAAAGCAACGGTGGCTGTAGGATAGATAGAGATAGAGAGAGGCGAGATGGACGAAAAGAGTGAAGAGTTTTGCAACGATTGAATGAGAAAACGTGGAGCGGATTGAGCGAAAGATCAAACCAGACCGAGAGGCGTATCGGTGGACGAAGCGAGCGAGAGCAGCAGGCAGAGGAAGAAAAAGATGCGGTTGAACCGACGAGAAGATGTTGGGCGGATCGGAGTCGGAGGGAATGGTGAGTCGTGAGAGCACGGATGGTAGGATCAGAACCACGCAGATGGGCATGGAGCAAAGGGAGAACCTTGGTTCCGCGATGGTGGTAGGGATGGAACGTGGTTTGTTCACTTTCCCGAACGATCGGCTCGCTTCCTCAGGGCGCGGTCGTGACCTCCTACCAGCTGAAGGATTGTTCTTGATGAGAATTTCACCCGTAAGATCCTTCGATTCATCATCCACGTACGCCAGCCTCTTTTCTTCCTCCTTATCTTTATCGCCGTGTTATTCCTAGACTCGTGATTTTTCTGCAACTCGTGGTTTTTACGCGCATGTTCGCAGCAGTAGGACTTAACCTTTAACTTTAACCGCTGGCGTGCGTCGAATTGACTGCGCGTAACCAATGTAGATGTTTACGTTTTATTCGCCATTCGTTGAATCCTTTGTATTACGCAGTTCCTCGTGATCGGTTCTCAATTAACCAGCGAATATCGAATAAGTTTTAGGTATATATTTCTCTTATCTCTGTCGTGATAGTTTATTCGTAAAGCGTTACAAACGCAATACAATCGTCTGGAGAGTAACAAATAATAGTGTATTAATCCTTTGCACTTGAGAGTTACCAAACGTGTTTCATTTTGGGGACTGAGGATCGCCTCTCGACTGCAAGGGGTTTATGTTAGTGGAATGTTCCGTCGAAGGATACGTCAAATTAACGTCACGTCGCTGCTAGTGATATTAGAAAGGTGTTAATCACTTGAAGGTTAAATTAGGAGTTGCTTCACCCTTTAAGTATCGCAATTTCTCCTCAGCTTTGACTGTTTTGCACAATTTTGTAGATTACTAGCATTCCGCATTGAAATTTGCGACAAATGCATACAAATCCGCAGTCCAATCGTTGCAGAAGAAAGTCATTAGTTACTTTCGTTAATTAGTTTCGCTTCTTTTGGGTTAGTCGACACTTTGTGCTTCCTTTTAACGCAACGGTTGGCGCTGTGTATCGCGAGTATTATATATTACAATACTTAATCGTGCATTAATTATAATACGCGAGATCCTCGAATTATATCGAGTCCAAAAAGTACGGGAATTATTGTTTTAACGCGTTCGCGATTACTGTTAAGCGTGTCGTAGATGTTTCAATAAATTCGGTACTTTACGTTGATATACTATAATTTAGCGCGCTGTTTAAAGCGCAGAGGGTAACCGTGCGCGGCCTCATAATCGCCAATAAACAGTTCTTCGGGTTTCGCGTAATTATGAATGAAAGCGAGGTGCATAGGTCCGCATTGAATGGGCACGGTCGCGGAGGGGTTAAAGTATAATTAGTTTGCCGCAGCGCGAAATGGATAGAAGCTTCTAATGCTTCTAATTCACTAGGCTGCGCGTGTTTGCGCGTTCATGGCAAATTTCAACGCCCAAAAATGTTACGAAGTAGCAATGGTACGCGAGAATACTAAAAATGGACAAAGTAAGCTATATTTTTCTACATTTAGAGGCTGAAATTGTCCTCCATTTGGGTCTCCCTTTTCTAGTTTTACTCACAGAGACGCAAATTTGCATAAGCTAATAATATTTGGAGCAAGTGCTACGAGTATTTCAATTTATCTTCGTCGGGAAAAACCACGCGAACTCTTTCCTGACTTTATGTATACCTTCCGACATGTTCGAGATTAGCTGGCGAATTCACCGGCAAGATTAGCGACTAGCAATCGTATTAGCAAGTTCAACGACGCTATTTAGGGTAATTAAATTAAGAGAAACACGGCGGCGCCGGGTTAGGATTAAATTCAAAGGTTTAAACAAGTTTGTAAAGGGTGATCGAGTATTCTTGTTGAACGCAGGTCGGAAGTTTGGAGCTGGAATAATGTGTATACGTAGTATGCAGGGATACGGCCGGAGATAGCGTTGCCCGCCCGCGCCGCGCAGTAGTCAAAACTAACTTCTTGAAACGGCTGAAAGTTTTTATAGAGTTTGCCGAGCACAAAAGAAACGTACTTTAACACCCGAATGTCATCGTAGCCAGGGGTTGTTCTAACTTCTCTCCGTAAAGGCAGTTCTTAAAAAGGCGTGTAAACTTTTAAGTAGCCTTCGTAAATATATATACGCGTATCGCCAAACTTACCTGCATACACTTGCACGCGAAAAATTCACCGTAAAATTAACCCTCCGTTGGTTATTGCCACGTATTCGCCGCGCGATCTCTGCGAATTCGTTTACCGCATTTGCTAACGATGTAACAGGGAATAGAGAAACTTTGCAGTGCATTATAAATATCTAAACCTCGGTGTTAAATTTAGATGCAATTTCCTTAGTCAATAGGTTAGACGGTGGTTACAAATGTAAGCTTCGGATAATTACAGTTAGACTAACGATAAATAATCGTTAAGTGATTTAGTAGCGTTACGTTCAATTTACCTGATGGTAGATATTAGACGATTATGTTCTTTATATCAGGCATTTTTTATATTACTTTATATTAGGCAGTACGCTATTAGGCAATTGCAATGTCTATTCTTACATCACTAATTACTAGTCTGTATATCCGCGGACTAGTGATCGCTGATTACTAGTCTGTATATCCGCAAGACTATTATTTTCTAGCAATTACGACCAAAATTCTAGCACAGATAAAATCTTAATAAAAAGATACAAATAAAAGATAAAAAGAGAGTATCGAACTTTTCCCAATTGAAACAGTATCGAGTTTTCGTTGACCCGAAGATACCATCTAATATAAGTAACGCGGAAACGTGCGCGTTTCGAATGCGTGAACGGATACGGAAATTCGAGTGGAATCGCGGTTGGGGAGTTTGGCAAGAAAGAGGAAGGCGCGTCGTTGGAGTCGGAGCGTTGTCGCCCGGAGAGTATGAGAAGAACCGGTTTTTAAAAATCGTGCAAACTTGGATGTAGCATCCGCGCCGACGCGACGCGACGCGAGCAACATCTACCTGGATTGTAGATGCCGTATTATTACCTGTAACGATCGCGCTCGGCTAACTCGCCTGTTGCAACGACAGCAGTCTCGTCGTAACCCCGGTGTTAAAGGAGCATCGGAACGGCGTCCCGTGATGGCCACTCGTGGCCGCAGTAGTCGAAACTAACTTGCTAGAATTGGCGAAGCCGGTCGCGCGGAGTTTCCACCGGAAGGAAGGAAGCTGTCTTCGCGCTTGAATGCCCCTGCAAAGAGCGTCGCTTAAACATTGTCTAGATGCGCTGAATGCAGTTAACGAATCGATTGTGCGAACACCGAAGCAGCAACATGCTGGTCTTTTTTAGTCGCAAACGTGGCTTCGATCGAACGACATTTTGGGCTTGCCGGGTGATATAAATCGATCGGGTACGCGGCTGGGAGTACGAGTTAGGTTTCGCAGAAACTGTTAGACCGTTATTGGTTGAAGAATCTAAGAATCGGTTAGAATTAGCTAGCTTATTTAATTGTGGTATGGTACAGCTATTATATTATAATTGTAATGGTCATAGCTCTAGTCGTTATGGATTTTTATGCAAATTCGTATATTTAGAGGCATAATTAACCCGTTGCCTTATGAATTTTTCAGGAAATGTTTCTAATAACGTTAGCTGCTTATTACTTTTCACACCGCGTCAAATGCGAAACGCTACAATATTGTACGGATTTTATACTTACGATACTGAATCTTGCAAGCTGAAATTGCAGACGAAATCACTGTTGAAGCTTCGCTGAAAGTAGAGCGCATTTTTATCGCAATCAGACCGTAATTTTTACCACGAGAGTACCTCGTCATTGTAAGGCAAAGGGTTAAAGAAGTGGAGATTTAATAGAGATTTCACTCGAGTTACGTACCTGTATTACATATCTTAGGTATTTTTGTATGTGGTGTGCATTCCGAGCCAAGATTCTTATAGATGCATAAAAATCCGCAGCCTAGCGATAGCCATATTTCTGAACATGAAATTCGGGACAAAAATTTCGATTCTTGATCCATAAGTATGTATTAAGTTGAAGTATAACATTCGTGCTGCTTTCTCAGGACGATTTTCAAGTCCCAAAAGTTCTACGCGATAGAAATCCCTTAATTAAAGGTAAAAGAGAGATAGAAGAAGAAAATTGATTAAAATGGCAAACGCGTGCACAACTGATTACACTTGTTGCCCAATTTAGAAGTGAATGAGACGAGTCAAATATACGTTTCCACTAGATTTGCACTAGATCGCACTTTTGTTACACGACGAACGACGAAAGAAAGAAACCGGAACATAGTAGCTTAATCACGAAGAAACAGGTGTCTTAACGTGCTCGTAAACAAAGTGGGAACCAAAAACGAAGATGTAGGACTGTCTCAAAAAACCAAGACGCGCAATCACTTTACACACAACTGTTCGTCTTTCTATTGCATGTATTCCAATGGAAAAGTCAAGCATTCCTAACATTTGCAAATGAAATTGAACGCCACAAGTCTTCTTAACGATCGTTCGAGAACTTTCGAAGAAGAGAATTTGCGAAGCCTGAGGACTTCGGGAAACAATTGAACGGGAGATTAAAAAATTCCTGAAAGACTTTGCAAAGCGACGCGTAGATTTTCCGACGCGAGAGTTCGGTGAAAGAACTTTTGACGGTTTTTGTTGGACCCTTCGGTGTCCGTAAATTGGTGTGGCGGTGGTGGAAAAGCTAGGAGAACGCAACTGCTGTGGTGGGTTAACGGTCGATGGGCAGAGATTCCACTCTGGTCGTGTTACGCGTTTTGGTAGCGCCTCTTTGTGCTTTTATCGTGTGTGGTCAAACCTTTCTCTCCTATCTATTGCTTCTTTTTTTTTGTACCGTGACGAGCGAAAACTGGCTTGTCATCGAGGATTCCACGTTGTAGATCCTGAATGTTTCACGGTGCTGTCCCGTTAGGGTTGAAAGATCGAGCAACCACTGCACCGTGCTCGATTGAACAGCCGAGGAAATCTCTTCGGTTCGCCTAAACCCTGGCCACGAGCTTCTTCTATCCCAATCGTCTTCCTATTTTTCTACAAAATTGTCTACCCTTCGAATCACAATTCTTTTATACCTGTCTCAGGACCCCAGCTTTATTCTTTAACCCTTCTACGATCTCTTGGATTTTATTCGATTCAACTTCCACTCTATAATTTGGAATAGAAGAGCCCTCGACTTCGAAGTCGCAATTCTTTTATATTTATCCCGAGATCGGACAATTCTAGGACACTCCTTAACCCTTTTACGATCTCTGAGATTTTATTCGGTTCAATGTTTACTTTATAATTCGAAGAAAAAGAGCCTTCGACTTGAAATCATAATTCTTTTATATTCGTCTCGCGATGGGACAATTCTAGGATGCTCTTTAACTGTTCTACGATCTTCGAGATTTTATTCGGTTCAACATTCATTCTATAATTCGGAGAAAGAAGATCCATTCGACGTAAAGTCAGAATTCTTTTACATTCGCCTCGAGGCTGGGCAATTCCAAGATACTCTTTAACCATTTTACGAGCTCCGAAATTTTATTCGATTCAACTTTCATCGTATAATGCGCGGAGAAAAGGAACCTTCGACTCGTATCCGCGATTCTTTTACATTCGTGTCAGGACCAGAGGATCCTGCAATATTCTTCGAAACCGCGATTCTTTTATATTTCTCTGCTGTTCTCCAAACCGTGGAACGAAAATTGGATCGAAGAAAATCCGAAAGATCGCGCTAAAGGGTTAAAGAATATCCTGGGCTGGAATAGAAGCTCGAGATTCGTAGGAAGGATGCGTTTGGCTGAGTTTCCGCGAGGAGCGTCGCGAATGGACGCCTACTCGCAAAGCCACTTATCCATAAGCAATCCTCGATCGAATTATTCCCTTTTGATTTCGTCCACAGCTCGCTGACTCTTCGACTCTTCGAGTCTTATGCGAGGCGAGTCAGAGTCGAGACACGTCCAAGGTGAACCAGTGTTCGAAGAGCAGCGCCACGAATACCTAGAGGTACTCTACATACTTCGTGGCTGTGGACGTTGCGAGCGCATGTCGCCAGCATAACCTTAGGTCTCTGTTACGATTCGCGGCCGTTTATTTCAACAAAACGGCTGCAGCTGATATCGTTAACCCTTTCAGTGACACGTATTTCAATTTTGCTAGAGTCTTCGACTTTTCTTCCCTGGAAAATACCAGACGGTTTTATTTACTCGAACAGGAATGAGTTCGAAAGCTTTTTACGACGGTTCACGATTGTTCGAATACGATGAACATTCGTGTAAGTACTTTATTTAGCAAGGAGAATATATCCGGGCATAATTGTTCGACTTTGTTAGGATCGTTATTGGATTCTCCACAAAGATTGGATAATACCGAGAGAATAGAAAGGTTGGCTTTGGTTTAGAATACTCACCGTACGCCGAATATTATTTTATCACTCTGCTATAACGATTTATGGTCAGCTTCCGAGGAATCGTACGAAACACACTCGAAGTATACTTGCGAACGAGTGTCGGCACGTAGCAGCCCAAGCTTTCTTGTTTTCTTAAACGCGTGTCGATTTTTAAAAGCAAAATAATCCGACTAGTATCTGCCATTAGTAAATACGTTTGTCAACGATTCGAGTAAACGTCGTTAAGTCTTATCGAGTCCTGAAAAGTCCCAAAGGGTTGATAGGTATTGCCGTCGGTAATTGAACTTCGATTCCTATCGGTTCAAATTGGGTATAAAAATTCGTTCATTTACGATTCTTCGTGCATTACTTCGCTGTTAAATAAACGAACGCAAGCGTCGCTGTTATAGAGACACTGACGGTACGCGGGACATCTATCTACCCTAGCACATAAAAGAGTAGAAGACGTTTCTTTTACGCCATTTAAGATTTTTATTCCTGGCGCTGGTGTGTTTGCACGGCGGGGAAAATGATCCGGTCGCGAATTACGGAGTATTCCGCGTGGAAATGTGAAATGGACTTTGGGGTAATCCAAGGCTGTCTTTGCCCTCTTTGTCGGAACGAGATCTGAACATCATTTCCGAGCAGATCGGGAACGATTTACGAGTCTGTAAATCTTTCCCCGGGGGGGATTTTCCTGACGGACAGGCAACGAACCGTGTGATAGTATGCGAGGAGAGAGAAAAAAGGAGGAGAAAATAGCGGGAAAAGCCCCCGGTCTCGTTTCCAAGCGACGCTACCGATCCGAGCCACCTCGCTGGCGTCCTGCTCGCCGCGTTGCTCCGGCCAGCCGTTATAAATTCGTGTGTCCTGGAACCCATTCCTCCCTCTGCACCTGCACCTGCACCTGCATTATCCCCGGCACAGCTGCGAGCAGTCGAGCAACGCTAGCGCGCTACTCGCCGGCGATAAATCGAGTTCTAAGTAATGGCCGATCGAGGCCGCGGTTCCCTTGCTCCTGTTCCCCGCGTCTGCTCTCCGCCGTCAGGAATAAACGCAGGGAACCCCGACCTTTCTCTCCAACCCCCTGCAGTAACCCCTCGGTATTGTCCAACTGTATATACAGGCATTCTTGACTTCGCTGCGATTGCAGCGGCAAATCGACTCTTGGACGCATTCGCACCGCTACCTGTACCTTTTTTTTTCTTCAGTCCGCTTTCCAATCCGTCTTCTTCCCTTCGCTGCTCCGTTCGTCGTTCCGTGTTAATCCTCCGAAGGTCCTTGGGCTATTTTCGACTAGGCTTGGGAAGAACGTAGAGCGGTGAAATTGTAATTAGGATGAGTAGAATTTTAGCCCTCCGCTTGCAACATCGCTAACCCTTTTTTTGTACACGAAATAGGGTAACACGGGTTTCCCGATATTAACGCATACGACGGGCTTTGAATTCCCAACGTTTCAAATCTTTGAAGCGCCGAACTTCCGATGTTTCGTATCCTCCAACATCACGAATTCCTAAAGTTTCGAATTTTCGATATTCCGAGTGTCTGACGTTGCAAATTCTCAAAGCGCCGAACTCCCAGCGCTTTCAATTCACTGTGCTTCGAGTTCCTAAATCTTGGGATTTCCAATGTACTTTGAATCGTCAAAGATCAGCGTTACCAATGCTTCAAATTTCCAAACCCGTGAATTTTCATCGCGCTATCGTCTGACGTAAATAAAACACGCATCTTCCTAGGAGGAATAACTTCGTTCCGCTCCGTAGGGAGCGCGTTGCCGCAAAGAAAGTCACCACTCGGTCGATTAATTTCACGCTGCAAGGAGCTGCATTTATACGCGGGGCACGGTCTCCGCGGATCAACGTACTTAAACGATCGATGAATAAAATAGCCGTCGTACATCAGCCGTTCGCTTTCACGCGCGCAAACGTTATTTGTTGGTTATTAAAGCAGTTGAGGTTGCCGCGTGAATGGAGGCGGCGTTTGCGTTCGCCGTTTGCGCGACTTGATCAGAGGACGTAGCGATCAGCGTTTTAAAGAGAATTTCCGGGGTTACGCGGAACGGAACGGAACGAAACGAAACGGAACGCCACGCGCAGCGCGCGCCGCAACGTCACGCACAGCGTACACGTTCTATCGGGAAATTACGAAAGCGGTTAATATTAGCGGGGCGAGTCTCGATCGGTTCCCCGACGAGATGAAATCGCCCGACGAGTTGGCAATCGTTTGCGGGCTACGTTTACACGAATCGCGCGATGCTTGAGGCACCGCGATACCTCGTTGTCCTAGCTGAATTTATAAACGCCCGCCCAGCTCGGCGGCCTGGCCGCGTCATATTTTAATTAGCGGAATGCCGATGGAATTACCGCGGACCGCTATGCAAATACCAATTAACCCAAGTATCGGCGCCGGCCGCTGCAATTAATGCGACGCAAATATTTAGTCCGTTTGCGGCTTCCATTGTACATCGGCCATCCGGAACGCTCGAACCCGCTTCCGATCCGCGCTTCATCGCCGATCTTCCCTCCTAGCCAACTTCCGGCTCAGGCTGTTTGCGATTGTTTTGCAAGAGTTTCTCGTTCAGGCCGTACGCGTAGCGATGGGATTTGAATCGCTTCGAATCGATTCGAATCCGCAAACTGACGAAACATTCGAATCGCTTCGAATCCGATTCGAAGCCTTAAAACTCTCGAAATTCTTGATTATCTTGGAAGTCTTGAAAGTCTTGATCGTCTTGAAAGTTTAGGAAGTCTTGAAAATCTTTATATTTTTTGCATGTCAATAATATTGTTTGAAATAATCGAAATACTTACGAGTTGGTGAATAGAAAGTCACTGAAATAGTCAAGACTACCAAGACTGTCAAGACTTTCAAGACTTTTAAGATTGTCAAGACTTCCATGATTTCGAAAATTTTCGAAACTTATAAAACATGCAATGCTAATACCAAGACCATCAAGACATTCAAGAGCTTTAATGCATCGAAGACTGATATATTATCGTAAAGTAATTAGTAGACTGCGGATATTTATGCGGATTTATATCTCTAACTCATTCGCAACTAGTGACGTATATTGGTACGTCAAAATCAAATCGGACAAGCTCTGCCAGTGACGTACTATTAGGTTAAAAGTTATATTGGTCCTTTTATTGGAGCGTGAGCTTATGATTACATATGTTTCCTCTTCGAATATAATTGTTTCGAACAAAATTGTTTTACACGGTTAATCGATAGTGCGATGAAATGTTACTTTAATGCCCCAACGTGTCTACTTCATTCTACCGTGTTTTGTAATTGAAAAAAGGATTCGTTACGTTGGTCCACTTTTTACGCGACAAAGCCGTGATTGCGAATGGGTTAATTAGACTACAGGACGAATGCAGCCTGTATCGAAATTAACGTTTCCCTCTAAATATAATAGTAGGTACCTTGTCTCGTATAGTTTGTAAACTGTTAGATTCGTAGCAAAAGCAACCCTTGTCGATTTCTATCTTGTTCCAGAAGCGAACCTTTCGCCTCTATAAATCAATCGTGTGCGTAAACACTTGGACGAATCTATTGCCATTTTGTAGGGAGATCGTTTGGGCCGATTCTACCTATAAATCTGTACTCGTGAAATGTCATACAAGGCAATATTACCCAACTGCGAATGGGGGGGAGTTGGGGGAGGGGGAAGTTCCACTTGTGTTCCCCGGGTGAAAGTAATTTTCGACCTTGCATTTGCGAGGCGCGAAGAAACACGCAAATTGTCGCTTCTAAAGCAACGAAATTAATTCCACCGACCGCAGTGCGACGCGCGAAAGCTGTTCCGAGTTTAATTATCTAATGGCTTTGCTGTAGTTAACGCAGATGACGTACGGTGCGTTTGCATATTAGTTAAAACGTCCACCGTAATTTGACGCCACTTCCGGTTCACGCTTTTCGCCAGCGAAACGCATCCACCGTCGGCGGGAGGAACATTTCCAGTTGAATCAAGTTTAGAATCCTTCGTCCGTTGACTTTTTCCGCTCGCAATGCATCCACGTTCTTCCGCGACTTCTCTCTACTTGCGAATGTCTGCTAGAGTGGCTGTACGTACTTCGTTGCAGTATTACGTACAGTAGGGATTCCGATAGGCAACAAAAGCGTTGGAGTAAAGGAATTGTCGAGGAATAGAGCAATGCGTTAACTAGGTAAAAAGACGGAGAATGCACGCAATGTGCAACGATGTACAAAATATGCAAAGTGTAGGAGAAATTACAATATTTAGAGGGCAAAGCGAACCTCTACTTAGCTTCCGGTTGTCTAATCTTCTTAACAAAACTGTATAATCAAAGATGCAGCTGCGCATGAAACATCGACGACGAATAAAATACGCATGTCCTGCAATAATTAAGTGAAATGCTTTAATGAATGCATTTCTACTTTTGTATGAGACAAGTATCATACGTTTCTACTAATCCACATTCGTATGGCTTTCTTATACGCTTTCGTAACGATTAACCCTTTGCCCTACGATTATTTTATTGCCCACTCGTGCTGGTATTAATTAATCATTGCTTTCGTATCGCGCCACGTTCGAATCGTTTTAATATCACAGAAATTTTCTATTTAATAACCCCTAACCTTATAAGACGACACCAAAATTGGTGTTTAGATTAAATTTCACTCTCAATAGTATCCATTTCTGTCGAATGAATATGGATACGCGCCAGAATTTATAGAACGAGTGCGACTCGTTATCGCGGGGCAAAAGGGTTAAAAGTAGCGCGGCGAAGTAAAAGCAAGTAAATAAATAAAATTCGATTTCCCGACTTTGGATTTACGAGGCTGTCGACGCTATCGGCAGCTTCGACTTTCGATTCTAATCGAACGCAATAAAATCTAACGACGGATTCGTCGTCTTCGAATGGAAGCACTTTCTTCCCATCGAAACCATCGTATTTTTTCCGTTTAATGGTCGTCGGACGAGTCGTGGAAACGGCAGTTGAGCTTGCTCACAGGTTTAGCGGTATATCGGAGAAAGAATGCGCGCTGCGTCTCTTTCACGGACAATCAAAAACGATTTTACGCTCGATCGTCGGCTTCTTGCCGCCTCGCGCCTTTTTACGAGGCTCGCAAGCCAAGCCAACGGAAAACCGCCGCGAGTCGCGTTGCGTCGTTGAAAAAGCGCCTAACAAACGCGACACCCGGCCGAAGGGATCGAAAAAAGTCGCCACCGTCTCGATCGAACGATCGTGAAAAGCATCGCGCGTTAGACGAACGATCACTTTACGATTAAAGCACTCGATAGTTTTATTCGGAAATGAAAGCTTGCGAACTCTCTTTTGCCCGGCGGCAGGGAGCAAAACAATATTTACGCGTAACTCGAGTGAGCGAATCGTAAAAGAGTTCGTAATTCCGTAGAATGCAAGTCGAAGACTCGTTAATCCTTCAGCTTGTGGAGCATTTTTCCATTCCGCTCGCGCGGATCCGTGGAATTTACGCGTTCGCAAGAATCTGCTGCGCTACTTCGCAAAACTGATTCGATGTTATTTAGTAGCCGGTGCAATAAATTCGTTCGCTTTACGGCGATGCTGCTCTTCGAGGAGTTCTACGATTGCACCGAGGATTTTAACTTCATATCGCGTTACGCGCCTTTGTAAGGTGAATCGGAGAAACGGGACCTCATCGTTGGACTCTTATTTTCTCCGAAAACAGTTACCTCTAAATTAGAAGCATGCAGTTTAAGATTCCAGTTGAGATGCAGTTTAAGCCTTCGTTTAAAAGATGTTTGCTACTTTGTAGTGAAGGTACTTAAGGATTAGTGTAAGCTAGACTGCGAATACTTACGCATTTATAGGAAGTTTAATTTTTCACTATGGTTGCAAAAATAGGATATTGAATATAGTTCCATTCTTTTCATTATGGTTGTAAAAATGGGATACTGAATATAGTTTCATCCTTTCATTATGGTTGCAAAGATAGGATATTAAATTCAGTTCCATTCTTTTCATTGTGGTTGCAAAAATAGGACACTGAATATAGTTCCATTCTTTTCATTATGCTTGTAAAAATGGGATGCTGAATATAGTTTAATTTTTTTCATTGTGGTTGCAAAAATAGGATACTGAATATAGTTCCATTCTTTTCATTGTGGTTGCAAAAATAGAATACTGAATATAGTTTCATCCTTTCATTATGGTTGCAAAGATAGGATATTAAATACAGTTCCATTCTTTTCATTGTAGTTGCAAAAATAGGACACTGAATATAGTTCCATTCTTTTCATTATGCTTGTAAAAATGGGATGCTGAATATAATTTAATTTTTTTCATTGTGGTTGCAAAAATAGGATCCTGAATATAGTTCCATTCTTTTCATTATGGTTGCAAAAATAGAATACTGAATATAGTTTCATCCTTTCATTATGGTTGCAAAGATAGGATATTAAATACAGTTCCATTCTTTTCATTGTAGTTGCAAAAATAGGACACTGAATATAGTTCCATTCTTTTCATTATGCTTGTAAAAATGGGATGCTGAATATAATTTAATTTTTTTCATTGTGGTTGCAAAAATAGGATCCTGAATATAGTTCCATTCTTTTCATTATGGTTGCATAAATAGAATACTGAATATAGTTTCATCCTTTCATTATGGTTGCAAAGATAGGATATTAAATACAGTTCCATTCTTTTCATCGTAGTTGCAAAAATAGGACACTGAATATAGTTCCATTTTTTTCATTCTGGTTGTAAAAATGGGATACTGAATATGGTTTCATCCTTTCATTGTGGTTGCAAAGATAGGGTGTTGAATATAGTTCCATTCTTTTAACGATGGTTGCAAATATAGTATACTGAATTTAGTTTCATTCTTTTCATTATGGTTGCAAAAATAGAACACTGAATATAGTTCCATTCTTTTCATTGTGATTGCAAAAATAAGCTATTAAATACAGTTCCATTCTTTTCACAGTGGTTGCAAAATAGTAGGATACTGAATATAGTTCAATTCTTCCCATTATGGTCGCAAAAGTAGGATATTAAATAAAAATCCGCAGTCTAATAGTACCTTACGTAACTGCAGTAGTCAACAAATTGATCGTCAAGGTGTTAATAAAACTATAATCGAACATTACGCATTTCCCCCCGTGAAATGGAACAAAATTTCCTATTAGAAACGAGACTCCTGTCAAAACTGTCGACGACATAACACGGATCTTCTCTCGAGACGATGCGCCTATCGCTTTATCGAGACGCTCCGTAGGAAATGGAACTAGTTAGAAGGTCAATTGATTACTGGTGTAAGCCGTGATATATGCCTTTCGTCCGCCATCAATCTTGCGAATGTATTTGCATACGTACATTGTCCTCAATGATCCGCGATGGCTCGGAGCGAGCGGGTTGATCGAGCCGATTAACTTACCAAATGGTAGCTAAATTGCGTCCGCAGAAGGACGCGTTCGTCACGATGACGCCACTCTAAATGCAAAGCCTTTATTTCGGGGCCGCTCGTTCCCCTCGTTCCCTACGCCTCCGTAATCGTCGCCACTTCCGGTCTCTCGGCTTGGAAGCGGAGCGCGGAACGCAAAGGGCGACGAGAAGGATCGCGAGCGAAAAGCGAGCGTCGAAACAAGATCGCCGCGTGTGACTTTTGCCGACGATTTCGACGGCCATTCGATCGCATTCGGCCAATAGACGAGTCACGGGCAGGAAGAGCCTCGTTATACGGGATTGAACAGCAACGGTTACCCCTTTTTCTCGCCTTCCTCCCCCACGTTTTGCGACTCTTGGTCATTGCCACGGTCATTTTCAATTAGAACCTTGAACCGCCGTTTCCTTCCGCCCGTCTCGGCTGCTTTTTGTTTGCCCCATTTTATCGATCGACACCCTCTTGCTTTACTAAACCTTCGGCCTTCGATCGCACAGCCTCCTTTTCTTTTGCCTTTCGCCGCGACCCGCGATGCACGGTGCACAGTTTAACCCTTTCACGAGTACAGAACTTTGTTTCGCGGTATAATGTTGTATATCGATTACGCGTATTCGTACGGAAGACGGAGAAACGATAAAGATAGTAACGGAACATTGTGATACACTAATTGTAAATTGCTCGAGTGGAACACAAAAGCGTAGCTCCAGTTACGTAACTTGAATCATTCACGTATGGAGTTACTCCTTTAGGCCCGACAATTTTTGACTGTACACGCATACGTCAAAGGGTTAATTGATCTAGCTGGCTAAAATTGTTTAAGTCGTTTAATCGATTCTAAATGAATTTAAGCACTACGTTTGCGTGACATACAGTAGGATTTAACCCATTGTCTTACAATAACGAGTTACACTCGTGGTTTAACATGTGGACCAATTACAATAAAAGAACGCTATATATTTTTTGATGAACTTTAATCCATTTCATTTGAATTTGTAATGTGGCGGCTCTCCTGCACCCACCACTAGAGGGACATATGAAATAGGACTTTCTCGAAAGTACTCGCTCCAACCACCTCGTCCATATATATACCGCCTTTAACCTTCCTTCCAATAGGACCCCCCCCCCCCCAACTCTAAGGCAGGGCCTGCTAGGTAGCCGCACTGATGAGTCCACTAGCAGGTCCAGCACGAAATGTTAACACCCTTCCTTTTTCCCATTCTATCCCCCCTCCACAGCTCCACATATCGTTGGCAATTTTTACTTAACTTTCCTTCCAAATTCCCAACGTCTAAGGCAGGGCCTGCTAGGTAGCCGCACTGATGAGTCCACTAGCAGGCCCAGCACGAAACGCAACACCCTTGCTTTTTCCTATTCTATCCCCTCTCTACAGCTCCACATGTAAGATTGTGAGATGGAGGATTACTATTGTAAGTACAAATTGCGCGTAATACTTCAGTGCTTCGCAGTGTTTTGTAACAAAAAACAGTCAAAAATCTAGTGAATAATCTTAGAAAAATTCGCAAGGCAAGGGGTTAGTTAAGGATAATTGGCAAAAAAATTAGAATGCGAATGAAAAACGTTAGAATGCGTTTCAATTCTTTTCACCAAAACAACAATGCACGTAACTAAAAATTTAACTAAAATATATATATATATATATATATATATATAGGTAGGAACAATTACAGATATAATTAAAGGTACGTGTAAGTAAAGCTGAAACATTAATCGGATAAAGTCCATGGATCCCGACCTAAAGATATTTCCTTCTTCGTTCGAAGAAACGTTCTCTCGAAGCTCGTAATTACCAACGCGTGGTGGTTCCAAGGAACATTTCCAGTCGCGACGTCTCCGTTGCTCTCTTCCCTCGGCTATCGATCCGATGGAATTCGATTAACAGTTGCAAATTTAATTACGTGTAACCGCGCCCCTCCACTCCCCGCCTTTTCCCTTACCCTTTTTATTTTACTTTCCCCCGCGAGCCGTTCCCTTTTCCTTTGGCCGGCAACAATCTCAGAGGTTCGACGATTTCTTCGTCCTCCACTTTCCTTTCCTTTCTTTTCTCTCCACCGTATTTCCTTCGCCGGCGTCTTTCTTTTTTTCCCTACCCGCTGGAAAGCTTATTTTCGAGGACGAACGGAACTTTGCGGAGAAGTTATTGATGGTAACTGTAAATGAAGAGCGAGGGAGAGAAGGTGTGTGCGTGTGTTTTTTTTTGTTTTTATCGCGGTTGTTGAAGAGGAGCGGGTAAAATATGTGCTCGAATAATTTCTACGATCCAATTTATTATCTCGCGTTCGAGGGTGTTACTTCGGCGTTAAAATACCGCGCTGTTTACCCGCGCGTAATAAGCTTGGAAATTGCGCGGCCGAAAGCACTGGTACGTAAGAGTCACGAGCTTTTATTTTTACATTATCGATGCTCGCGATTTTTAATACGCTTCTTAACCCTTTGACGATTGATGGGGTGCAGGTACGGTTTACTCGGGGGCCTCGAAGCTTTTAATCGCAATTCAGATATCGTTACAAATACATTAGTACGGATAGATCGCAACGAAAGCTCTCGATAAAAAGTGATTTAATCTGCGAAGGGGCTGAGCATTGCGCTTGGATTTGGTCGCATTCGTTTATGGATCGCGAGAAATTCATTTTCGTGTGAAAAACGCGTAGATTCTGTACTCCAATGCTCAATTAACCTTTTCGCCGCGGCACTTTAAAATTAAAAGCGTCTTGGTAATAGAAGCATGGCTAATTGTAAGTTACAAAACGGATTCGCGTATGCTTTTGGCAAATAATTGTCCAATTTATGAAAGCATACGTACTATTCTTAGCCAAAGGGTTAATATATAAATTCGATTACCTTCCGAAGTTAAATTAATCAAATGTTTTACCATTTAAACGAAGTTCAATCGCTAGCTGTACAATTTTGGGCGCATGCTCAATTCAGAGCCAAGAATTATTTATTATTTATTATTATTATTTGCGTGAGAAGGAACCCTTTGGTTTACAACAGCGGAGAGATTAAGTAGACGAGTAGGATCTCGTGTAAGCAGCGGGATTTTACGCGTATTAAGATTGTCAGAGTTTCGAGATTGCTGCAAGGAAAGCGTTTGATCGATTTAACGAAATCACCGTGCGTGGTTTTGCCATGGAAGCTCGGGAATTATTTGCGCGGCGGAAAGGTAAATGTTGATCCCGTATCCTTAAAACTTTCGATCTTTCCTCCTTCGAAGACCTAAATACCTGCAAAGTCAACATCGGCGAATCCATTACTATATTACACCATAGCCGGTCTTCAAGTGCACAACAAATTTACCTTCGCTCTTGCAGAAAATTCAGCGGGTGAAATCTATCCGTCGGAATGCCGATGCTTCAGCTCGAATGTCTCGATTCCCGACTAATTTGCCGCGCAAAGAAATTGCACGGAATGAAGGTTCGCAGGAAGCGAACATTCTGCTTACCTTAATCCTTTGCTTAACAAAATCAGTTGCTCGCCAAAGCCTCGACAAGCGTCGCCAGTCACACCCGGCGACGTGGAACGCTGCCTTGCCGCGATTCGAAGCGACGAACGCGGGTAATAAGGTAATTGAATAGGACGCGACGAGAAACGAAGTAGGGATAAAACGGAGAAGCGTCGCGGTGCGGATTACAAGCCGGGGGAACAATAAGATAGGCGAGATAAGATATGCAATGGTAAATGGCAGGCGGCATAATACGGTAGAGGCTGTATTCAAAGCAGACGATGGCGCATAGTCTCCCCTTAAGCAAGCAGCTATTTACACCGACGATATCCGAGGTGGCGAATAGGAATCTCGCGTGTAGATTCGCGGTACCTAGGCAGGACCGTGTCAAGAGGGTGGCTGCCAAAGGCTCCGCGGCCTGGGTAATATGATTATTCTGCTCTGCCGGATGGCCCGAATCCGTGCGGCAAACTTTAGAAGTTGTGCCACTCCCGAGCACCACTCCAAGATAATGAAACGATCCACAAGTTGTCGAGTGTTCGCTACCTTCCTCGCCTACCAACCTTTCTTCCATCCCTGCCAACTTCTCTCCCCCTCTTTCGCCCATCCCTTCGGATAAGCCCGCAGAAAGTCACCGTTTCTCTTTTACCTTTTGCGAAAAGGACGACAACTTTGCCCGACCCGGCGCTATTCCCCGCCGTCCTGCTATCGAAACCCGACGAATTGGAGCCGGATTTTTTTTTGCTTGCCTCACTTAGGGGGCGAGCCGTGAGAAATTCTACCGGGGGAGGAAAACGGGATTAGCGGGCTTGAGGATGTTTGCGCGGTTATTGGGGTTAGAAAATCGAAGTAAGCAAGCGGCTGTGGCAGGTCACGTGTATTTTGTCAATAAGCTTCCACCTCTTAAGGGAAGTTTCTTCTAAGAGTACCGTAAATTATAGACAACCCATGCTGGCGAAGGCGTCCTCGGAAGTAACGAATGGTCCAGAGGAGACCAACTCATGTACGAGAAGCTGACGCCTCAATGCACGATTTCTAAAAAAAAAAAAGAGGAAATGGAAAGACAAGGGGTTAAAATAGTGAACAGCCAGCGCAAGTATTCGTAGGCGGTAAAAAAATGATCCGGCAAATGGTTAAAGGATCTCGTCTCGCTTAATAAAGGCCTGGGAATAAGGTGGTGGATTATTTTCCGACATCTCGTTAACGGTTATTTACCGAGTGCCGCGAAAGGGAAGCGCATTCGGCGCGCGCCAGCTTCTACAGACCGCGTCGTTCTTGCTCCGCGGAGAAATATTATTTCAACCTGTTATTTTCCTATTATAATAACGAGCCGCGTAAACGGTACCCTTAAACACGCGCTTCATTTTCATATGCTAATTCTCTGTTTGCGCTAAACTTGATTTCGCCTCCTGGCATTACAGCGCAGCCTTTTCTATTCCAATTAACGGGCGAGGCCAAAAGGATCTTTAAACTACGATCGATAGACCGCGTAGACGTTGACGAATTAATGACAAGGTACTTTATATTTTAGGCTGCGGATTTTAATGCATTTATGGGAAATTTAATTACGCAAAAACGTACAGGATTCGCGTGATAGAAAAAAGATGTATAAAATATGCAAAATAGAACACGGATTGTTATATTTGGAGGGTGAAACTAATTTCTATTTAGGCTTGGCTTCTTTACGCGATATACTTGTAGTGGATCTTTATTTTCAAGTACCACTATTTCTCCCTTCTTTTTTTATGGCAATAAAAGTCTGCCCAGTTTTGTGCAGGTAGCTTTCAGTTTTCTGTGTCGCAGCAAAAGAGTTCAAATCGCGTTTGTAAAAATTCGCAGTCTACTAATTAGTAATTCAATCATGAATTCTCCGTTTACTTAAGCAGCTATTAAAGAAAAGTTGATTCTTGCGTATTCCTATCTCCTTTATCTGTTAGCCTGTTGCCAAATTTCCTACAAATTCTGCGCGACGATCCATTTAATTCGATCGACACCTAAATTGCCTATCGCGAACGATCTAAACTCTCGCGTTCGCGCGAGAATAGTTAAAATTTCGAGGTGCAGGTAGGTGCAAAGGACTGCAGCTACTTTCCCGTAGCTATTCGCCGGTACGCCGAGGGATATGAAGTTTACGGTTCGAATTTATTGGATAACCATTTTCTCCGCGCTCGATTCTCCCGTATTCCCTATCGTTGTATCACGTAGCAGGAAGTTCGGAACAATATTAACGCAGCTTCTCCAATGATTCCCTCGTAAGCCTCCACTGTCAGCGACATTGTTTCGCGCCAGTAGGTTTGTTAGCGAGAAACTCGTTTAGTTACTAACTTTGACCCCATCCACTTCGATATAAGTCCCGGGTTATCCCTGCCTCTAACCTGAGTTTCTGTCTTCGAGACGAACCCAACTTGCCGCACGTATCGCTTTCCCCCGATTTTTCTCTTCTCCTCGTCGTTCTATTATCCAACGATTGCGGTACTCGCTATTGAACAGCTTGCGGGACGAAACGATCGATCGAATGAAGACAAGAGAAACGATATTGTCGCCCCGTGGAATCGCAATGATTTCGCTCGACAATCGTAGAACGAGGGAAAAGAGACGCCGACGCGTGTTATTTTTCCGATTCAAGCGGCGTAAAATTTAGAAAAGGGATTCGTAAATTTTGTGATCTATCGCGATCAATTAGAAGAGCGTAAACTACTTTAATCCTTTACCGTATAGTAATGAGTTACACTTGTGACTCGAATTATAGCATAGCATTGAGGATGAACTTTGATTTGTGTTACAAGATTGGAGATATTAACGTAATATTTAAATGATTTGTACATAAGTTGCTAGCATACATAGGTAACAAAATAATCGTAGCTCAAGAAATTGAAACTAGTCTCTTCGTCATCGCTATTATAATTATACGTAATTCGCGCATAACCACTATAATATTATAATATCTAATTTGCATTTACTCAGTGATCCATGATCTTGTAATCTTCGAAATTGAAGCGAAGCGAATTGAAGTTTATTGATATTTAAGTGCTCCAGTTGACGTAAGACAGTAGTGCAAGTAACTATAGTTGCATACAGATCATTAATACTCGATGCATCGTGCTTTTATTGCAATGCAACGCGTGGCCATGTGGAAATGGGTTAAATACACTTTGCTGTAGATCACCGTGGATCTCTGTGGGTCTTTTTCTAGAAAGTTACTCGATTCCCAAAAGGAAAGCAATCTTAGAGGAGTTCTTGCATGGGTAGCTGGGACGATTTACATTTCTGGCGAACGCGAAAATGAAAGCGCGAAAATGAGGGTACGTGCGACGAATGGATAGCCTGTTAATTAAACTAGGCACAGATGCTTGGGCTCTTTTACCAATTACACCGTTAATGAGGTAATTCGACATGAGTCGGTTTCATCGGCGGGGGCGGAAACCACTCTGTCCTTTTCTTTTTTCTTCTTTTTTTTTCTCGTAGCCGGACGAGCGAGTTCCGATTGGCTAATGAGCAGTCAGTAGCAAGACAAACGAAGTCTTATTAAGGTTTCGCCGCGAGGTTGACTGGCAAACCGTTCTGCATGCTAAATTTTCGCCTCGCACGTGATCGCTCCGGTTTTCCCTCTTCGGTTAAAGTGCGCCTATTTGCATACTTAGCGCGATGAAATCGACGCGGAAAACTCCTTCCAGGCGCGGAGACGGTAATTTGATAGGAAAAATTCAGGCTAAGCACCGGGAGAATTAAATCCAAGTGGAAGAATAGAGTTGAAGAGTTCGCGTCTGAATTAGCAATCTTAATCGAGAAGTCCACATCGCAATGATTTAATTAGATGCAAATATGGGTGCACTCTGTTTGTGGCCACTTTAACCCTTTCACGACCATATTTAGTCGCTACCAAAAAACACACAAGTGCACTTTCTTCTGTTGGTAACAAAAGTTAAAGTTTGTTTCGGCGAATAAAATTTGTCGATCGCGAGACGAAATGTAACGTTGCGTATGCTTAACGTTAAGCCTGAAAGGGTTATGGACCGTAGCATTATTTACTGTTAGCGATACGTAATTCGATAAAAAGTACGTGCACACGAAAGCGTCAAAAGATACAAAGGAAGCTTGTAGAACGAATTCATCTCGATAATATTTATTTTCGTCGAATCCGTGCTACGATTCGTAGCACGAATTCAAGGGGTTAAAGGTATCGGAGGATTCTTTCGTTGTTCTACGAGGAAGACACGAATCGACAAGGGTTGCTTTTGTTACGAGCGGTTGAATTGGCGCGCGATTCGTAACGAAGTTGTCTGTCGCGGAATACGAAGAGGTTGAACGTCTTCCAAGAGGTAAATTCGGGGGATGCGAATTCTACGTGTATGTATATATGTATGTATATATATATGTATATATGTACGCGGACGTGTAACGTTGCCAGTGACGTCGATCGGATGGATCGGTCCGATTGTTATCGGCGACCAATGAGATCGATGTATTTATGTGACCCACATGTGCATAATGTAATGGGCTTGGACCTAGTCCGTCCTGTGCAGACGCGCTGCGGCAGCTGCAGTTAATGCATCGTGGAACACGGCCGTTACTATCTCTCGTGTCTATCGGAGACCAAGCGCGATTCTACCTACGCGCTGTCATAAATCTGCATCCTTGATTACCTGCTTCCACTGAAACTGCCGTAGAAAAACTTGCCAACTTACCCGAAAACGATCAATTCCACTGCGTTGTTCTCCATCGCGATCTTCCCTTTGCAGTGTGGAGCTGTTGTAGAGAGGGGGTAGAATAGGAAAAGGAAGGGTGTTGCGTTTCGTCCTGGGCCTGCTAGTGGACTCATTAGTAAGGCTACCTAGCAGGTCCTGCCTTAGGTTCGTTGTTCCTCCGTGGAAGGCTGCTCTTGTCGTATTCCTTATCGCGGTCACCAAATGTGGAGCTGTAGAGAGGGGGTAGGATAGGAAAAGGAAGGGTGTTGCGTTTCGTGGTGGGCCTGCTAGTGGACTCATCAGTGCGGCTACCTAGCAGGCCCTGCCTTAGACTTGGGATATTGGAAGGAAGGTTAAAGGCGGTATATATATGGACGAGGTAGTTGGAGCGAGTACTTTCGAGAAAGCCTATTTCGTATGTCCCTCTAGTGGTGGGTGCAGGAGAGCCGCCACAGCATTTTGCAGAGATCTTGTTCTCTTCTCCGTTTCCGATCGATGTAGATCGAAGATTAACCGTGTCGCTTAGCGATTAGTGCGATCGGTTCGGTAATAATTAACGCGCAGAACGAAAAGTATTTCGAGGTACTAATTAATTGGACCCAATTGTTATTAACCTTGCTGCGGTGTTTTTCTTTTCTTAATTCTTCAATCATGTTCATAATTTTACCTGAAACATTTCACAGAGTTTTGAAGCAAATGCAACACGGTTGTCGTTAGCATTGAAAAACCTAACTTTCAACATTTATCCCGAAGACTTTCTTTTTCCCAGACTCGTAACATTTTCGTAGGAATGTGATCGAGTTCGATGAAATCTCGAAGATCACAGCAGAGTTCAATTTCCTATAACTTTACAGTGCTCTAATTATTATCAGTACTCTGATTCATCAGTACTATAATTCATCGATACTATAAGTTATCAGTACTATAATTCATCGATGCTGTAGTTTATCAGTGCTATACAAATTTAATATCGCGTAGCTGAAACATAGAAAGGACTGCAATAGAGTGCAAATACATTTCGTATCCACCGTAGACGTACCGAATTTAATATCGAAAAAAACTCTGCACGTGTCCCAAAAAATTCGTGACGCACGGGGGTCACTTTATTAAACGTGTCCCGGCGATATTTGAGGCGATGAGAGAAACACGGTCGACGACTCGACCGCGAGTGAACGCACTCCTGTGAGAATTCAGGATGCCGTTGCCTGTGGGAATTGCGCGGCGTGCATTGTGCACGGCGTACGCAACATGTATATATATATATGAACAGTCAGACTATATCCTGGCGAATCTTTCAACCCTAGTCTCTCGTTTCTCCTCTCCCCGCTCGCTTCTTTTTCTTCGCTTCATTCCGTCGCTCTCATAATTAGCGAGTCCACTGGCGCGTGTCGCTGGCGCAATTACGTAACTGACACGTCGACACGTCGCGATTCCGCCACCGGGGGAATATTTAGAAGAAAGGGTTGAAGCCTGGCGCAAAAAGGGGCGGCTCGTTCGCGCCCCAACGTCGTCAATTATTCTCGTTCGACGGTCGAAGATTTGGCTATCGTTTTGTTGCACGCGAATAGAGGGAATCGTATAGGAATTTCAATTGACAGTCAGTGAAAATTAAATCGATTTGTGTTTGAAGTTTAGATCAAAATTGATAATTAATATTAATCCTTTGTCTGTAAACAGAGGAGCCATTCGTGTTCGAGAAATTCTTCTCCAATTTCCTGACCAAAGTTGTTAGGTTCGGGTTTGGTAATTTTAGGTAATTTAGGGAAACGGTGCGTCGTATTTCTTTCCATTCCAGTGGCGTATCACGAAAGTATAAATAGCTAAAAGGAAGATATAACAGAAATATAAATTATTAACCCCTTGCGCTACGATTACTTTATTATCTACGTATGCTAGTGTTAGCTGATCACTGCTTTCATATCGTGTTGCGTACAAATTATTCGAGTATTACGAGCGATGTTTATTTCGTAACTCTCAACATTATAACGCAAATCTAAAATTAGAGTTCAAATTAAACTTCGCTGTTAATAACATGTATTCTTATGGAACGTGCGCCATAATTCACACAACTAGTGTGACTCGTTATCGTAGTGCAAGGTGTTAATAACGATAGCGAACAGAAGCACAGCACTAAAGGGTTAAAAAGCAAAGACGCGTGTAAAGATTATCATTCGCTAGCCCGTTTCGCGAAACATTCCCCTGCGCGTTACACCTGGCTACTAGTTTAACCCCTTTCTTTACTACTATTTTCGTACCTACTTAGACTACTGTAGCGGTACGTGGCTCGCAGCGTTGGTAGAAAATAGCATTGACCGCTTACAGATGTTTGGGTATAGGCAATTAAGCCTACCCTAAAGTCTGTAAGTCGGCGAAAATATTTGATACTGTTTTCACGTGCGTAGCTGAATAAGCTACCCTACCATAAACGCTGCCAGCCATGTCCCGTTACGGCTTGTCCGTCCGCACGGTCAACGCGGACCGAAAAAGAAAACTACGTTTCAGAGAATTATAATTTTTTCCCCTGCCAAAAATCTAGGCGACTTCGGAGAAGGGAAGTAGCTCCACCCTCGAAGTCGCTAAGGGGTAACGCCTTTCCGGAGGCGAAAATAAATACGGCGGAAAGGCGCGATACAGGTAATTATCTACCTTGCCTCCGACCAACGAAGAACTTGTGCGTACATCAATAAAACTCTTGCGAACATACTTGTCGTGGATGCTCAATCATTCCTTCATCCCGACACTACCATTAGTTGACTACTATTTTTCTATCGTGTCACATACTAAATCGTTTGAATATTGTACACAATTGTTCATCAATAACATCCAATCTTCTAATACCAAATTAAAATTAGTGTTCAAACTAAATTGTATCCTTATTAATGTGCATTGTTCTTCAATCTGTGCCATAATTCATAGAACGAGTGTAACTCGTTATCGTAGGGCAAAAGAGTTAACAATGGCCGCGGAATGAAGCCGTAACGATTAGTGATTCGAAAGCGGTTCTATTTCCTTAGCTACTATTTACGGGTTGGTGTAATCGAATAGATTGTACACGACGGCGTACAAGCGAACGGGTTGTATCGGGGAAGAGAAGACAATGAGATTGCAAGGTGGCGGTTGAGGCGGCTGCGGTGTCGGCTCTGTTAGATTTCACGGTCTTGGTTTCGCCGTTGCTGTCAGGCCCGTATTCCTGCGTCTGGAATTACGGGGAATTGCGTAAGAGCGAATTGCTGGTGTGCGTGAGCGCGTGTAATTCGATTTCAAGTTCACGGAGAGAGAAAGCGGGTAAATGGTTGTCGTCGCGATACGGGGCGACACGCGTGATTCTAAGCTCGTGTGTGCGCGCGCGATCAAAGCCTCGGCAGCTACCCAATTCCTTTGAATTACGCGACCGCGATTCCCTCCCTCGAAACGCACGGATTTACCTTGCTTACCGGCTAAAATGCTTGGGGAAATGAAGCATATTCGAACCGTTTTGCTTGAGATGAGTAGAAGATTAGAGCAGAGGATAGACGATTCTCACGGTTGAACTCGTTTCGTTTGTGAACGGTTGCAGCTGTAGCGCGGATCTTCGTGCATTTGTGGCACATTTAAGTTTTGCAAAAGAATGGAAGATTCAATACGATGTAAGGTATTTAAGGTGTAGTAATATTCTTCCACGGAAAGAAGGCACAGCGTGTTTACATTCCCACTCTTGCTGCAGTCCGCTGATTCGCCTATAAACATAAGCAGCGATCGCTACTGGTCAAAGTCGCTGTACGAATGTAAACACGCTGTGCCTTCTTTCCGTGGAATATCAGTAGAAGGTACGACATTTAGAGGACCAAACGATACACGTCCAAAGCAACGATCTTTAAGTAAAATGCTTAGATTCAATTTGCAGCTGTTAAGCTGCCATTAAAGTCCACTCTTTCAATTTTACTCGAGGAGATGCGAATTCGTATATACATTTCTAGTTGAGTTATCATATCTTAATGGATTACACTATCTTTCTTAAGATTTTGCAACGTGCCATAAGCTTGTCTCTCTACCTTTTTTACTTTATTCACCTATTTTCTAACACGTCTTGCAATGCACTTGTATAAGAGACAAAAGCTACGCTTCGCTTAAAAGTAACTTTTAAACATAAGGTTCATCGAGTGCAATTTTTCACTCACGTGCATGCACTGTTACGTGAAAACGAAGTGGAACTTCTAGTATCGATATTCTTGTTCGTCGCGTCGTCTTCGCACGTTGTTTTGCCATTAAATAAACGAATTAAAGTGGCAGTACGCGTGGGACATCTAGCCTATTTTCTCTCTCGAGGAATAGACGAGAAGAGGGAGAGAGAGAGAAAGAGAGAGAGGAAGGAATTCGCCGGTGGATACAGAGAGGAAAATTTTAACGATCCTGCCTGTATTTTATCACGGTTGCTTGCATGGTATAACAAGTAGTTATATGGAGCTGTGGGACCGGCATGCCGCTCACCACAGGATTCTCCCTTGTACCATGGGGTGCTATATTTCCTAGCAATGGGTGGTAAAGTTTTTTTCTCCGCCCGGGTTATGATATACGCTCAAATCCTAGCGTCTCCTCGCTTACGATTTTCACGATAAACTTCTCTCTCTCTCTACCTTCTTCTTTAGCCGAGATTTATCACGATTCGCCCGTGAAATTATTAATACTCTCGCAGCCGCGGATCTTTCATCCGCAGCTTCGTTTCTCTGCGTTCCGGATAATTATTCCCGATTCTCCGCGATCGAGTTTTCAATACAGCTGCGATTAAAAGTCTGGGTACACGCGGTTGTTGCGTTCGTTTCAAATTTGTAAGCAATTGTTATCAGGTGTACCGCAGTGAATAGTTTTTTTTATTCAAACTAGCATTTGTTTCGAGTAAAATGGAATACTTGTTGTGGTTCGTACAATGTCGACCAGAAGTTTGGAATCACTTTCTCGTTTATACCTATACGCGATCCTCTGATCATTTTTCTTATTAATCCAAAATTAACGTTCTAGAGGTTAGTACTTAGCTATCTCTTTCATTTCCATATATTTTTTATTGGAAAATTGCTTAAGGCAATACATCTTATATTGTTCTTCAATTTTTCCATTCCTTAGAACGCGTATAATATAAACGTTTGCTAGATTCCTCGTGGTACGATGTAGATACTTTTCATTTCTTTTCGCCTTCTGCTCCAATTTTTATTCATCTTAACACTAGGTTTACGGACGTTACGCGCATACGTCGACAAGCTTCCGGAAGAATACGTATACTGCATATAAATATTCGAACGTAGAAGCGTGAGGATGAAGAGAATCACGTAGAATACATATTCATACCATCGTATTACGTAAAGTTAACATAAAGTAGTGAAAAATAATATTTACGGTCTGTATACGTTTAGGTACGAAATCTGAACGTCGTCAACGTGTGACGAGTTCCGTAAACCTAGTTGTTAAACAACCTGATATTCCAAGCACGCTTCGCTTCCTCTACTTATGTCGAATTCATCCGCCAAACGAATAACTGCACAAAGTAAACACGATACTGGTATTCACGAGTGACGAATAAATAAATAAAAAAGACAACGAATAAAGGAAGACGGATACTGGTATTCACGAGTAACGAGTAAATAGAAAGATAGCGAGAAACGGATCGATTTTATTCGTTACCCTTTTCCGTTGTCGTTCGAAATAACTTTCGGCGAAACTCGTTGGTTGAAACGTTGAAAGAGAGGCGGACGAGTGTTGGGGAACCGTGAGGTTGGCGTATCCCACGGGAGCACGCTTTGGAAGGGGCCATTAAGAGGTGGCACCAGCTAGCTTTCCTGTCGTTTCTTCGCGATACCGCCGTCTGGCAAATGTATTACCCCTCCCCTTAATTACACGCGTTACTTACGCTCGTTAATTAGGCTCCGCCCGGGAATTAGAAAACCGGCTGAGGGGCTGCACGAGGTTGCACGCAAGTGATCGCGCGAGTGCCGCTGCTAAGCGACCGGTGCCTCTACGTCGAGCGATATTTTTTTCTTTTTCGCGAAAACGAGAGTTTCGTGAATTTCGGGGACGCGTTTGATCGCTCGGTTTCTTCTGCAATTCCGCCATGCAAATGCGGAAACGTCTCGTTACGTCCTTTTATGCGCGGAGCTGCCGCACGCGGTTCGATCTCGAATAAATGCATGGGGGAAATTCTGTTATGCGCGAATATGGGAACAGCGTTCACTTCCGTGTATCATGGTTCGTGCAACAAATTCGAGTACATGTATACGCGCTCTTGCCAACGGAACGAAGAAGATCGTCGCGGTAGAGAATCGGGTTTCTAGCGACTTTTATCTCTATTCTATGGTATCGGAATAGCAAGGGAAGAGAATTCGCAAGGGAAGGAAACAAAGCATCAGTGTGCCGTGTTTCTCTATTTGTATATTCGCATCGAAAGCAGAAGCTTTGAATAAAATTTAGTCCCACGTAGATTACAAACTTCGAGGTAATATCGGATTGGTGCGCGATAAGCGTTGCTTTGGAGATGAAGCATTTGGATAAGCGTACCTTCATTTCAAACGAAAAGGAGTCGCTTGAGTTGTAAGTAATAGAAACACGGTTCCAGTTGTTGACGGATGAAGCAATTGCAATATGCAATCCCCTAATTATTCTAAGCAGCGTATACTTTTATTCGATTTCGTTCAAGCTAAACTGGATGTGATCATTTCTATTGTACAATTTTCTGTCTGCTTCTGCGTTACCTGCAAAGAATTTCGATCTAGTGAATTCATTCCTACGGATAAAGACTTAAAAGTCTACAAATGTCCAACTTGCAATAATAAGAATATATAGATAATATATAGATAGATAATAAGAATAATAATAAGGAATAAATAGACAAGCGATACACATGTAGGGAATAATTCGCGACAAATGAAGCTACTAAAAATATCTGCGATCTTCTTATCGACTAAAAATCGACAGAACTTTAGCGCTCACCTAACGCCTACCATTTCTTCTACTACATTTCCTTCGCGTACCATTAACAAAGCTACTAATAGCCCGTCAGCCTAAAAAAATTCAAAGAAAAGATCCCGCCGCGCCATTCAGAGGGTGAAAGCAACCCCTATTCGGTCACGTTCGTTGAATCGTTCTTCTTAAACATTCTCGGTGTGATTACGGCTTTCCACGATCACAGTGGAAGGGTTAATGATGCTTAATAAGTAGGTGGGAATCCGTGCGTGGGGCGGACAAAAGGTTGCAGAAGAATTGTTGGTAAATTGGCTTACGCCCGGAGGGTCTATCGATCGATGCTCCGGCTGAAAATTGAGAGACTGATCTGGGAGAGGGGGGAGGGGCGAAAAAATTCCGATCTCTGATTCTGTCAGTTCACGTCGCATTCCGTGGGTTCATTCGTTTCGGTGGACCGTCGCCCTGACAGGCTTTAATTTATGATGCCCTCGCCCATCCGACGCAACCGGTATTAAAATCCATAATGAATGAGCGAAATGAATTACACACGTGCCGCGCCTCGTGTCTAGTCGCGAGTCGCGAACTCTCGCAACGGTTCGCTGAAATATAATTTTCGTTGCGCCGCCGCGCCGCGCCGCCTCAGTTCCGGGGCCATTTTGAATGGATAATGTTCCCTTCGAGTAGGGGAATTAATCTTGCGGAGCACGCAACGCCGCGTATTATCATTTTATGTACTTATTCGCGAGACCACGGGAACCACTTCTGCCATCCTTTCTTTCCCCTCCCCCTGCCTTATCCTCGCTCCTTATTTTCCACTGGCATGCAATTATCGGTGAACCCGTACACGATTACACGCGTGTTTCCTTGGGGAGGAATGTTTAAACCTTTTTGCCCTTCTACGTAGACATTTTTAACCCTCTATTGGACACGGTGTCGTCGTATCGGTTGTGTAATATTGGGTTGGGGTTCGAATAATTGCGGCTTTCGAGAGTAGCCGTGGAATTCGTTCGATTATGTTTAAACGTCGAACAGCTGCTGAACGAGAGAATAACTGGAGTGTTGGTTTGCGCGCGTTGGATTCAGCAGTGCTTCTTAAATTGTTGCATTGTTACTAGACTAGACTAGAAAAAGGTGGAAGATGCACACAATGCCAAAAATTATACGAAACGTCCGAAATAAAGAATGCGTTACGATATTTAAAGGATGAAACGGATCTGTGTTAACGACCAATTTCTTTAACTGGTCTGGTAACTTTGGCTTTAACCATTAACACTAGGTTTACGGACTTTACGTGCATACGTTGACAGACTTCTGGAAAAATACGTATACTGCATATAAATATTCGAAAGTAGAAGCGCGAGGATGAAGAGAATCGCGTAGAATACATATTCATACCATTGTATTGCGTAAAGTTAACATAAAGTACTGAAAAATAATATTTATGGACTCTATACGTTTAGGTTTGAAATCTGAACGGCGTCAACGTGTGACGAGTTCCGTAAGCCTAATGTTAATTACGTGTACTTGCGTATAATACACTTGTATCTCAGGGAAGCAGTGAGATTACCCTGCTAATGTCGGTGAAACTAATTGTTAAGCATGCGAAAATTTTGCGGGTCTCGGATATTAATCAACGTTTACCAGGATCGGCGAAAAGGAGCAAAGCGCAGCGCGCTTTTAATTTAATTCGTCGCGATCAAAAGATTGTCCATGTCTTCAGTAATCGTAGCGACGTTCTTCGAGTTTCTCCTCGAGTATCCAACTGATTAAAACTTCGCTTTTAGCCAAACTTTGCTGCACGGAGCTCTGCAAGACCCTCGAGAAACGCTTGCCCTTTTCAGGCCAAGGCGCACACTATTGCCTGGGAATAATTTTACATTTCAAACGCTCGCAAAGATACGCGCGTAATTAGAAAGGAAACTTGATATCCGCGAGTCGCGAAGAGGGTTGAAAGAAAAAGGAAAATTAAGATGATTCGCGTGAAATAGACGAATTAGGGTGCATCGTCATCCATCTACTGTCGTCAAACGCTATCAATCGATCGCCAAAAATGAATTACTTGCACCGCAGTAACGAATCACTCTCGTTCTACGAATTATGGCGTAGATTCGACGAAAATGGATACCGCTGACGATAGAATTTAATTCCAACGATAATTTCAACGTTGTATTATAATATTGGGGATTCCTAAATAAAAACGTGCCCATGGTATTCGAATAATCTGTACGTAACGTATTAAGAAAGCAGTGATTAGCCAACGCTAGCAAAGCAACCAAGTAATCGTAACGCAAGGTATTAACGATCGAATAAATTCAAGACCCTCGTTGAATCGAAGATCGATTCGTGACTAGAAAATATCGATTCGCAGCAGAATTCGACATCCAAGAATTGATTGAAAAAAATTGAACATCGAGTCAGAATCGAACGTGTCAAATCGTTAATCGCCTGGCCGTAAGACAAGGGAACGGCGTCGAGTCGTTGATTGATTTGCCTTTCGACAAAAATTGTTGAAAGCTTTTGAACGGCCGCGAGACGGAAAACGAGCAGCTCGCGGCGGAAATGGCGGTGAAAAGCCTCGGTATATCCGGCTGCCGACAGATCCGAAATCCCCTCTTCACGGGAATCTTTGCGCGCGCGGAATAATTTAGCGGCCGAGCGACCGGTCGTCGAATGCAATGAAAATCATAGGGGTGAATCGCTGCTCTTCCGGCGATGAAAATTTTAGCCGACCGAAAAACGTGTTATTAACGTTCGCTGCACAAAGTGGCAGCTTCTGTTTCCGCGTAATAAAAAGGCAAACACAGGCCGGCGATGCGCGAACCGTTGCTAACGCGCGAGAATTATATCGAATGCAACATTAACGCTTTTCTCGCTGCCCCGCTATCGATTGCCAATGGCGGCTGAAGCAGCTTCTTCTCTCGGCAAAGCTTTTTTAAATATCCCCTTTTTTCTCCCCGTCAACGTTTGCGTTTCAAACGCAGCAGCGTAAAAAGCATCCTCGTTAATCGCGTTTCGTTTTGTTAATCGTCCGATTTTTAACGCTCACGCGCGGCCTTTGAAATTCTATTCCAGTCGATTCGATCGCGCTCTGCTTTCTTTCGAAAAGTACCATCATTTTCGGGAGGCCGAAGCTTCGACGCGAGAACCGAAACGCGCGAGTTCGAAACGAAACTCGCGCGACTGTGAAGCCATTTATTGAGTGGCAGCCGCAATCGATCTTCGAAATTATACGCTACTTAAAATGAATATACGTGTTAAATTCACTTTAAGCTTGCACGTTTCTCCGAAGCAAAATTAAGATAAGCTGCCCTTCGTCGAAGGTAAACCGAGAGCTCCTCGTTTTACCGTCCACGGAACGCTGGTGAAAGATATGGAAAACGGGGAACGTTCGCGCGTCAATAAGCATGCATAAATTAAAAGAGAAACGACAAACGCCTAATACGAAACGCGTAAAAGGCCTCGACGGGGTTAACGTGAGGTAAGTGATAATTAAAAAGAAGACTCGGAGAATTCTTATGTAAATTCGTATTCCCTATTTAAGGCTCGCTGTTGTAACTTTCGGGAACCTCTTTTTCGATTAACCGGGTTACCGTTCGAGTTACGGTCCCCGTTTACGCGTTTCACTTTCCCGATTAGAGAAATTTCGGCTTTACTAAGTTTGCCGATGTTTTTGTGTTTCAGAGTGCAAGTCGTTGGCAAAGAGAGAGAGAGAGAGAAGAGAGAAGTTGGTCGACGAGCCGGAGGAGTACGCGAACCTCGGTGAGCTTTCTCCACCCCTTTAATACGATTATAAATTGTAAACGGCTGCAAGAAACGACCGCCTTTCTCCCATTCAATCTTCTGCCTCGTTTTCTCTTTCTCGCTCGTGTGCTTTCCCACGCCAACCGACGACCACTTAATTTTCCAGGCTGCATTTAAAGAGCAGCGAAACGCCGAAACTACCGGTAATTAACGCGTACCTCGACTCCTTCGTCTGCTCGCAGATCAAAATCTAATCGGTTGGTAACTTCATCGTTGCACTTGCCGCAGCCGTTCTTATTTCGCGCCCAGCTTGTTTCAACTTCCCCGTAACTTTCGCCTCTCCCTTTGCCCTCTTTTTATTTTTTTTCTTTTTTTTTCTCTTTGTTTAAACCAGACGATCGACGTTGCGTGAAATCCGGATGAATATTCCTCGACGCTGTTGCTCTTAAACGAATAAACGAACGGTAGTTAAGATGGTAAAAGTAGAGAAATTAAGTGGGAGTCGATGAAGAGCAAGCTACGAAAGTAATTACGGTCCAAGGGTTAATGTTGCGAATGATACGTATATTAGGTTGCTTGAAAAGCTCGTAGCAATATTTGCCATTGCTGCTACTAATATGTATGTACTAGTTTACTTACTTATACTACTTTACGTACTTACATAGTACTGTACTGTTTTACCAAAGGCCATTGCAAAGTAGTAAATATATTTCACGTTATTGAGTAACGTTGCATATAATATTCATTTTGGTAGCAGATGTATGTCGATTTCATTAAGATCTGGATACATAATTTCGTATATTCTTTTACCAAAAACTAGTGATCGAAGATTAATTCCTGCAAGTATTTCTATTCCTTTAATGTGCTGTCAATTTTTCATCGTTAAATGGTAATATATGTCAAGGTTTAACAATCTTTCGCAGTAGTTCATCGATGCGAAAAGCTGAGCTCTGTCTCATTAAAAAATATCGCTCCTTTTATGTTCCTCTTCAATTGTTGTACCTGAATCGAATTAAAAATTCCATTGACAAGCAATTCTTCTCCAATTCCATTGCACACAATAGAATTTAGTGCACTGGGTGTGAAGAACGCTGCGAACTTTTCAAACAACCCGATATAATAATACCCATTATTCGCAATATTAATTCTATGGACTGCGATTGTTTTTCTTCTTTATTTTCAGCCAATTCTTATCTCATTTTTCCTTCTTCTATCTTCCGAACAGCATAAGGTGTTACGTCAGAGGTGACTTCGTAGCGCGAAGGATTAATAATATTCCTGAAAAAAGGTGACGTCACCGTTAGACGCGAATTAGAATTTATCGCTCAATCCAACAGCGTTCTCGTGCAACTACGCGAATTCGTCGCTTCGCAATCGAAGGTACAACGGCGCTCGATGCATTCGCAAGCAACTACGCGGATGCATATTTACCTAAGTATCGCGTGGAGGGTGTAATAAATTTTGCGTGGGAAAATTTCGCCTGGCTCCGGTTGCGAAAGCGTTTGCTCGGTATTGTGACGCGTTAGCAAAGTCGGTGGTATCGTGATATCTGTCGCGAGGATTGGAGGATTCTCCGGGAAGAGGGAAAAGGAAAAAGGGGGGGGGCGGAGGGCACGGAGGGCGGAAAAGGTTGGCATTCCTTCTCACGGGCGAGTTCACAGTAATTTTCAACTATTCACTCGCTCGCTTTTACGTCGCCGCGTGCACCGCCTCTGCGTCGCGTTGGAAAAACTCGTCTCAGTTCCGAGTAAAAGAGGCGTATCGAGCTAAGGAAACCTTGCCGCATCGAGGTTTGTCGTTCGCTTCGATACAAAGTACCTTTGGTTGCTTCCCTTCGCTATTTACATCCTTTCTCTTCCTTCCACGAATTTACCTTTCGGCGATCCTTCGCTCTTCTTCCAATTTCCAAATCCAGGCTGCTTTAGATTAGGTAGACGTTGCATTCGCAAACGCCAATTAAGAGATCGTGCATCTTTGTGCGAATTCATACTTTAAACGGCATGATTAGAGAAGCGAAACTTTCGGTTTCTACAAGATTGCTTAGATACTTAAATACATTACGTTTTACCGCGTTTCGAATGTCGCGTACATTTTTATTTATTTATTTAACTACTTAACAAGCATAGCTGTTCATTAACACTTTGCATAATACAGTGGTACGAAATGAAGCGTATAATGCAAAAGAGAAATACAAAGAAAAGGGACAAAAGGAAATATTACACAAAGGGAAAACCTTATACAAATCGTATATAAACGGAACAGTATCGTAGGTGGCTTTTAACATTCTAAATAAGTTCGTTCTAAGGGAGACCGTGAATATTCCATCGTGCATTATGTGCATTTCTTATGCTGCTAAATTTCCCATAAGTGCATAAAAATCCGCAGTCTAGCAATAATAATAATATTAATCGTGTCTTTCTCAAGCAAGTGATCAAAGCATCTGATTCCCATTTGAGGCCAAGGATCCTAGAAATATCTAAATAATTACATCGTTGTATATTTCTGCAGTACCTTACGATTAATTTAAAGTCGCCGCAACATAAATACAGCAATTAGTAGCGATAGCAACCAATTGATTGCTCCTTGAACATCGCGCGTATTCCAGCGTAACAAAACTACCTGATTCCAATTTGACAACTAACATCCGACCAACTTCCGAATAATCGTATCGCCGCGTATTTCCCAGCGCCTTACAATTAGTTTACAGTCGCGTGCGCTCGTAAAGCGAAGAAGAAGGGTAAACTAAATGGTAATGCGAGTAGAATCAGCGCGCATTTCGCGTGCATTCATACGGGGCTGCCGTCAGATTTAGCCTCTCCGTTTGATCGCGATGCATTCATTCGTTTCCTCCGTTTCTTTCCCTTCAACCTTGCCCGCCAACATCTCCAGCAAAGAAGAAGAAGAAGGAGAAGAAAAAAAAGGAAAGAAAAGAAGGAAAAGGGAGAAACATATTTTTACTGCATCCGCATCGCGCTGTGTAGCTACTCGCGTACGAGGAAGTTTGCTGCGTCGCGATGAATGCTCGCATCAGAGACGCGCGCGAGGGAGGGGTGAAAAAAATTTCGCTGGGGTTGGCGAGCTTAATTGAAATCAAGCCTGTATTGCTGGGATGTTCTTTCGCTGTAAATAGGCGCGCTTGCCAGATGAAAAGAAGAATGGACCCATTTAGACGTAGATGAAACACCGCGTGATATCAGCATCGAGCAAATTTGGCGCTTAAATTATGCTTCACTATTTCCTCTCTCTCTCTCTCTCTCTCTTTCTCGTTGCGCTCAACTATTTCCACGACTTCGTTTGTGCTACGCTTTCAAGCGTTGAAAGCCGGCTGTGGAATGATTTCTTTTTGTTCTCCTCTTCTATTTGACGATTCACGCGGGATTCGTCGGAAGGGTAGGGGGAATTTAATCGAACACAACTTGCGTAAATGGCGAACGAGTTAAAGCAGGAAGCAATCGAGAGGTTTACAACGAGCTCAACCCTTGTCAGACTATTGAATCTCAGTCATAAAGCAGACAGCTTCGCCATTTAAACGGATTCAATTCTTTCGCGATACAATTGCTGATAAGATCCACGGTACGCGCACAATGAGATGAATATTTCGTCGAACAGAAGCGAAGTTTATTCGATTCCGTTGCCTTCCCGCAGGAAGACAAAAATCGGCTACGGTTGCTTTTGTTGTTAAATCTTCGACCGTGTAATTTAGTGTTCCGATGGTAGAATTTATTTATTAAACGGGTAATGATTTCTTTCGTGCACACTTCTGTTCACAATTCATTGAACGCTCAGCAAATTTGGTAGAATTTAATATAGAATGTTACAGTTAGGTTTAATATACGGTGTAATCTAATACTTTGTTGTAGTTGTACAATGAACCCACTGTTCGTTAATGCAATGCATCGGAAAATGCATTAAGTTGCACTGGCTTTTAAGATGCTACTAAATAGAATAGAGTTTTATTGTTTCCAAAATTCGAGTACAATGGATTCCGCAATTACTTAAGTTTCGTACAATTCAGACTTAAACTACCTCGAACACTTATAGTCTTCTTCGTTCAATCCTACCTTTTTAATAGTTATTCTTCACTATACACGCGCATTTATATTTTCCGACGAAAGTTAAGAAACAAAGTAGTCACTTACGAATTTTTGTATGTCCCTTCGCTTCTACGATTCATAGCTTAGAATTTACAATAGCATAAATGTATACAATTAAATACATCAACAAACAATAAGTTCTTCTACTTTTAATTCGAATCCATGTATCTGAAAAGCGAACGACGACGTAAAGCTTCGCAAATACGTACCACGTTTCTTAACTTTCGTCACGAAGTGTATATTCCGCGCTGTCAACTACGTCAACTAAAATATTATCTTATCCGATAACCAGAACTATGCAATACGATAAACATAAGATGCTGCTAAACGTTAGGTTCGATAAACGTTTATTTGAAGCCTGGTGTCCGGTCACTTGCGAACGAAAGCGTACGAAAGGTAAAAGATATTACAACGAGCCGAATTGCAGCTCATTATATTCGAATCTCTATCGACGAGGTTCCTTTTTATTTCGGAGAGGCTTCGTATTGCTCGCGTAGATTGCCAATCCCCCGCGATCGCCCGTTATCGTTGCGTCCCGGAAACCCGTGGCAAACAAATTTGAATATTCATCGGGCATACGTATCTTTCTGGGCCAGCCAGTTCCTCTCGAATTTTTCCCCGAAACTCCGCGCTCCATCCGCTGCTGGCGCGGCACTTTCGAAGTCACCGGCGCGCGACGAAATTTGGAATTCCATCCGCCGTCGGCGTCTCTCGATATCGCGAAATTTGATCGTTGGAAACGCGACGGAGCGACTTACGCGCTACGGGTGTTGCGGCGAGTCGCGTTCACGCGCGCGTTATTGCCTTGTCTTCTTATCATTCACCGAAGCATGGGCGAATCCTTGAAGATGGAAGGTTCGCTCTAGATATAGCCGCCTTTCCATTTCTCTATCGAGTCTTTTACCGGCTCTCTTTGTCGATTTCAGTTCATCGTTGCATTCCCCGTCGCCACTGTTCGTTTCCTCGACTTCCCTATCGGCTCCCTGCGTTCTTTGTCGCGTTCCCCGCTAGTAATACGAGTGATATATTAAACTAGAACTGTATTGCGTCGAATATGGGCGAAAGAAGGGGCAGAGCGATCAGTCGATTCTAGGGGAGGTGACGCGAAAAGCTTCGAAACGCGAATACCTTCTTCGTTCTACGCGCTCGTCGAGCCCCACCGATCCTTTTACACCGAGATGCATCTTGACACGAATACCGTAAACGCGTTTCACCTCGCTCGATTCTTTGCGCGACGTTCGCGAAATTCAATCGCAGTGTCTATCGCAATATCGTTCTGGCGATTCATCTCGGTTTAACCCCTTAGCGCTTTACGGTAACGAGCCCTACTCCTGACGAATTTATCGTTTAACCCCTTCGCAGAGATGTAGGAGACAAGATGTACAGATTAATAGAGGTATTAGTGCGAAGAAGATGCGAGGAAAAAGTCGATTTCACTAGGCGAATGTTTTGCGCTTTGACGTTTTTTGCTAAGTACCTTCTTGAGCGTAAAAATTCATTGTTTAATTTTGTGCACTCTGCGACATTTTGGTAATTCTTGCCGACTTGTAATATTCGCAATCTGGATTCTAATATTCCTCGAAACGTAACACGATTGCAGGACGAACGAATTTATTACTCAGCTTAATACTTACTGAATAATATTCCCTAATATTAATTACATTAGCGATCAATTTAATTCTTCAAATATTACACCGACTACTTTAATTGGATATTTGTTGTACGTTTACGCATTACAATTGCGCGCCTTTTCCAGTGGCATTTAAATCTGCCCCAAGAGTACTCAGATCCGCAATTGAAAAAGAAAAAAGAAAAAAAAAACAAAACGCCTGCCACTTAGAAAGCTACGCGCCTCGCGTATTTTTTCTTAATCGCCCCGCTAAATTTCATTTCTGGCCGTCTGCCATTATCGGCGCGAACGACTTTCCCCGATAAAACAGAAAATTTGTCGCGGCTCCGGGTTCCACCGGCAACCTTTAATGGTTTTACGATCGCGACTCGCTTTCGGCTTTTCTCCTCCATGGCGAAAAGACGCGGAAGAGTTATTAGACGCCGATGCCGCTAGACACGGGTGAATTTAAGCGGCTTTAATTATAAGCTTATAGGTTGGCAGCCGTGGCCCGTAACGCATTAATAACAGCGTTTATATCGCGGGCGTAAAACGTTTTCGACTTTCCGTCGGAAGTTGCCGAGATCGCGATACGAAACTAAAGCCGCTCCCCCGGCGGCACGGATTTAATTTAATGACTCATTCAGCGATTCCACGCGATATTCACCGAGAGGGGCGGGGGGAGGGAGAAAGATCTTTATATTCACTTGGCAGAGCGAACAGTTAAAACGCGCCACTCGAGCGACGTTACCTCTACCGCCACCCTCGACGAACCGCGCCGAGAGTTTACATCCCTTTCCCGATCCTTTTCTTCGCCGCTTCTCTTCTACGCGCGAGTACACGGCCGTTCCAGATAAAGGGGGCTTTATATATGTATGCGAAAACCGCGGTATAAAATACGGAAGCGAGAGCGGAACTCTCTCTCGCTTCCTCCTCCGGTCCGTTCATATTTTACGACCCCCTCTTTGGCCGACGTCGAGGGCGTCTCTTCACGGAGTTGGCAACAACGCGCTTCTACTAGGTCGTTAGCGATGGGCGAAGTCTTATCGTTTAGTTTATTCCGCCGTTGCTAATATTCCGGCACCGTGCTATACGAAGAAAGGAAGCATCGGTGAAAAAGGATCGGCCCGTGTAACGGGGGGGGGGGAGGGGACGATAAGCGATACTTAATTCCGTTCTCTTGCGCTTCTTCAATCTTTTCCAATCCCACCGTTCAGTCGGCGATGGAACTTTATATATCCGATGGCCTTTATTAATATTCCAACGCCGTTTCCAACGAGATTTATCAAGGCCTGATTTTTAATGAAAGTTCGTACACGTGTAGAGCGTAATGGACTGTGTATGGGGCAATTTTTCGTCGGTAGAAAAGCCCTTCGTGGGGTCGATATCGAGATTTCTTTTGCACGAAGGCGGTACAGCATTCGAAACTGGACATTTTTTATACGAAAGGTTTTCTCTTTCTCTCTCTCTCTCTCTCCTGCACTGTCACGATGCTATTTTTAAAAAATTGAAGACTGAATGATGTTAGAAGGACTGTGATTTCACTCATGGTTTCTTAATTTGTAGCGCTCGCGGCGACTATTATTGTCTCCGTATCTTTGTACACACTGTGGAGAGTACAAGTATACTCTTGTGTACACTTGCAACATTCGGGGGTTGTTAAATAAGAGTTGCTCGCGATATTCGAATGCCTCGCACGCATTGGGTGAGACGCTATAAAAGAGGCGATCGGCTAACGTTGGCATACCGCGGGCGATAAACGAATCGCAGGGCACGGGGTTAAACGTGGCACTGGAAGCCACGAACGAACGAACGAAGCGGTAGCAAAAGTTGGCATAAAGTAGCGCGTATCGGGAGGATATTTGTGTGGATGCATGCGCGAAGTATCGCGTTATTCCCGGCACGTCTGCCGTATGCACATATTGCATTTCTGCGTAGGGGATACGAGTACGCTTGTACCAGGCTGGGAGATGACGCAGGAAAGGGATGCGGAATGGGGCTCTTTTAGAGCTAAGTGCATCCACAGCCCTTCAACCGTCTCGTTTGCCGTTTTACACCGCCGCCGCGCCCTGCCGCGACTTCCAACCGAATTCTCGCCGCTGAAAATACTGCAATCGTTAGAAAATACGTTCCGCAATCGTCTCGCACGAAATCGAGGATCCATGGGGTTGACGTCGCGCAATCACGGGACTCTGGGACCGTATTTAAAGTCGAAGAAGCTATTATCTATTTCTATATCGTGTCGAATACGAAATATTCAAATATCGTACGGTATTATTCAGGTTTAACGCAATCGAAAAGGTGAAAAAGCATGGTAAAGAAGCTCGTGAGCTCCAAATTTGGGTGACAAAAAATTACAGTCGATGAATCGTCTGTCTTGTAGCTCATCTATGGCCATACACGGTACCGATCTTCGTATCGTTCCTCAGCTTCGAAATTACTTTACGAGTCCATTACATAGACTCTTGTGCAACTCGGTTTTGTGCCAGATTTCGTTTGCAATAGTTTTAAAACCTGTTACATGAAATTAAGTTCGTTTGAGATCATACTGACGCACGTGATATCACAGCAAGTTGGTTTCGTTGAATAGTAGCGTTATCGTTAAATAATTAATTCGCGATTATGGGAACGCGAAATCGTTGTAAAACTATTACAGTATCGTCACGAATCGTCCGAAACGGATAAACCTTCCGAATCCCCGCAAGTGAAACGGAAAACGACGTGTTCCATCGTGAAGAGGTTAACACGACGACCGTCGATACAGACGCAAGCGAAGCTAAAGCGCGTAGCCCCTCGAAGACATCTACAAACTCTAGTAGAAACATTTACCGGAGCTTCGAGCAACCAATCGAGCCAATGAAGTAAATACAAAGCGGCGAGTTCCTTCTGCAAACGTCTTCGGGAAAGCTGGACGCATCTTTCTCGCGCTATAATCTCATAGCTGCGCGTTGCAATAATCGTAAGGTTAAGTCGGCGAAGCAGCAGAAAATTGCACTTATCCGTAGCTAAGTGCACGCCGCGCTTAGAACGATCCCCCAGACGGTTCTCCTCCGCCGGATGAAACTCCCCCGGAGCGCGAAGCAACCGGAGTGCCAATAAGTCTGGCGAATCGGATGTCGGGTAAATTGTCAAAGGAACGCAGCCGTCTCGGATAGACGTCTACCCTGGATATCCTGGATATCGCGGAGGAAACGGTCCGCGATGCAGGATCGGTGGACCCGGATAGACGCGCGTGAAACTCGATAGACGCGTTCGCCGGCTGGAGGGCGAAGCGAAGCGGAGCGGAGACGAGGTATCGCATGACGGAGAAGTCGGTCTCGTCGAATCGGGGACGAGAGGGTAAACTTAGGCGGCAAGCAGCATCCGGTGCAAACGGCCAACGGGAAAGAAGTAAGCAAGAATATTCCGCGATGGGGTTTACTCGCCATTTTATGCATTCATGACGCGCGCGCGCGCGCGCACTTTTATGCATTCACTTTTACGGGCCAGAAAGCGACTTCTTAACGGAGCGGAGAGGAAGAAGCGTGAGAGGACAGGGAAGGTGACGCGGCGAAGTAGGTTGGAGGTGAACGCCTGTCTCCCGTGCAAATTCCCTCTCGTTTCTCTTTCGCTTTTCTTTTGCCTGTCTCTTCGCAGCCTTTCACGCGATCGCGTATACATTCGGTTGCTCGGAAATTCTTGCCTCCATCGGGAATGGTAATGGTTTTAACCCTTTGGCCACTGGTGCAACTTAAAACGGTGTAAGTTAGCGTTTGGCAATTGCCGTTGGAACGTCTTCCGAAGCTGACGAATATTGGCATTTTCTTTTGTATTTTAAGTTGCAGGGAATTAGAATATGATTTTTTTATCGTTTAAAGTAGGGGGAGATTAGGATCGTGCTTTGTCATTGAACTTAGGGGGAACTTGGGATTTGTTGTTAGCTAAAGCAGGGGGAAAACAGGGTGTTGCTTTACTATATAAAGCAGCGAGAAATTAGGATTCTTTATCGTTTAAAGTAGGGGGATATTAGGATCTTGCTTTGCATTTAACTTAGGGGGAAATTAGGATTTGTTGTTAGCTAAAGCAGGGGGAAAACGGGGTGCTGCTTTGCTATATAAAGCAGCGGGAAATTAGGATTGTTTATCGTTTAAAGTAGGGGGATATTAGGATCTTGCTTTGCATTTAACTTAGGGGGAACTTGGGATTTGTTGTTAGCTAAAGCAGGGGGAAAACGGGGAGTTGCTTTACTATATAAAGCAGCGGGAAATTAGGATTGTTTATCGTTTAAAGTAGGGGGAGATTGGGATCTTGCTTTGGCATTGAACTTAAGGGGAAATTGGGATTTGTTTTTAGCTAAAGCAGGGGGAAAACGGGGAGTTGCTTTACTATATAAAGCAGCGGGAAATTAGGATTGTTTATCGTTTAAAGTAGGGGGATATTAGGATCTTGCTTTGGCATTGAACTTAAGGGGAAATTGGGATTTGTTATTAGCTAAAACAGGAGGAGATCGGGGTGTTGCTTTGCTATATAAAGCAGCGGAAAATTAGGATTTTTTTATCGTTTAAAGTAGGGGGAGATTAGGATCTTGCTTTGGCATTGAACTTGGGGGAAAATTGGGATTTGTTGTTAGCTAAAGCAGGGGGAAAACGGGGTGTTGCTTTGCTATATAAAGCAGCGGGAAATCGGGGTGTTGCTTTGCTATATAAAGCAGCGAAAAATTAGGATTTTTTGTCGTGTAAAGTAGGGGGAGATTAGGAGAGTCTCTCGACATTTAACTTAGGGGGAAATTAGGATTTGTCTCGTTCAAGCTAGGGGGAAATGAAGATTTTCCTTTGGCGTTGAAGTTAGGGGAAAGTTAGGATTCTTCTATGGTTTAAACTACGAAAGTATTAGAATTTTCTTTTGGCATTTAACTTAGGAGAAACGTAAGATTTTTTACCGTTTAAACTAGGGGTAGATAGGGATTTCCTTTTGACATTTAACTTAGGGCGAAATTAAGATATTTTTGTCCTTTAAATTAAGAGGAGATTAGGATGTTTCTTTGCCATTTAACGTAGAAGGAAATTAGAATTTTGTTCTACCATTCATCTCCGGCGGAAATTAGAATTCTGTTTTGTCGCTTAACTTAGGGGAAAATTGGGATCTCGTTTTGCCGTTTAAAGCAGGGGAAAATTAGGACTTAGTTTTGCTATTTAACTTAGAATTTGGCAAAGGAAATTAGGATTTTGTTCTACGCGAGGTTTAACTTGGCGCAGCTCTGCGAGACCACCGCTGATCCACAGGGTAATCCATAGCAGTTCCCCAAACACGCGTTTCACATATCCGAGGGTGATTTCTTTGGCATGTGAATGCGATTGGAAGGCGATTTTTCATTTCTTCGATACGTAATTCCTTTACGGATACAGGGCGGGCAGGCTTGGTTCACGTTTCAGAGGAAAAGTTTGGCCGGCGCGGCCGAGCGAGCCGGGTTATAAGGTATAAAGTTTATCGGGAGGCCGCGGAGAGCTAGTTCTTTGGCAGGTTTTCATGTAAGGGATGGAACGCTCGACCCCGATCGTAGAATAGCCGGGGATTTCTCATTAAATACGACTAAACGATCGAAACAAAAGGAGGGCACCGGTTCGCCGGCGAAAGAAAGACGAGACCGATTCAGTGGTTCGAGCAAATAATGAAATCAATCGCGCGTCTCTCTATTCCAGTAGCGGGATCTGGGTTGCGCCGCAAAGGTCGTCAAGCTTTTCAACTTTAATCGATTCTGTATTTCAATCTCGGCTACTTTAAAAAGTAATTTCTTTCCCCGGTCGCGGCGATTCTTTTTTTAAAACAGCGGCAAAAGAGGGTTGGGGGGACAGGGAGGAGAAAGAAATGGACGGACGCGGTTGAAGCATCGATCCGAGGTTTGCCGCAAACGCGAGATTCTTTCTTCATGGTCAACGAGAAGACACGGTCTCGTTTTTTAGCCTTCTTTACGGCTGGGTGTAAAGTTACCTGTGCAGCAGGTAGAAATACAGCCGAGTCCCAGATGCGCGCTCTACGAGCACTTGCACGTGTGTGTTTAGCGTGTGACCGCTTCCGGCACAGAAGCATGGCTTCTTCGTGGTAACGTAATGTCTCCGGCCACTTCCTCCTCTTGTTTTTTCAACGCTCAGGCAAGGCTGCAGGAAATTTCGTGCGCACCGGGTGTCGCGTAACCGGTGAGACAATCGCCAGGCAAATAATTCTACCATCAGAAGCTCAAATCGAAAGCGTATCACGGAATAAATTCTTTTCCTTTTGCGCGTTCTTCGTTTTGCATCGGTCAAACGTATTTTAACAATACCGCGTACAAATTATTTTGATACGCGTTTGATACGATATCAGGGTATTCAGGAATTGATACACTTACTGACAAAAGTTAAGAAACAAAGTAATCATTTGCAACGTTCCGTATATTCTTCGTCTTTTGAACGAAATAGCTTAGAATTAAAAGGTAACATTACGTGTGCCAATAAACAATGAGTTATCCTATTTTTAATTCTAATCTATGTACCTCGGAAAATATAGAGTACACAAAAGTATAGATATGCTTACTTTGTTTCTTAACTTTTGTTAGTAAGTGTATGTATCGAGGTTCACAAGTATATCTCTGAATTTGTCACGCAAACTTCATTTTCGGTCTCTGCGGCCAAGTAAAGGAACTTGGTCTTACAATACCTTGTTACCTCATTCACCACCGCATCCGCAACTTGCCGTACAAATAATATTAAACTAACAATGAAAATGAAATAGTACAAATTGTAAATTACAAAGTAGTGAGATACCGTCTAAGACAGATTTTCAATCAGATATTACATTTGCCTAACTTTTCATCGCTCTGTACCTATTTAACTCTTTCCGCAGTTCGGCTCCGTTTTAATTCTCTATCTACGCGTTGCAATCGTTCTATTGTCTCATCGTTCGACTTGCCTTTAACTACTCTTGCAATCCCAAATCGTATCGAATAGAAGGAGGTAAAGATGCGAAGATGGCGGCGGTAGATAGGGAAAAAAAGGAGGAGAGACGTACGAAAGGGCGCACGTAGAGTGTGTAGCATTGAGCCGCGTTACTGCGGACGCGGCGATTTCACTCTGGTCGACTGATTTCTCCCCTCGTCGCCGTATCACTCGGCTCGAGCTAGAGAAAATTTCCTATCGTACCGGATGCGGAGAAATGACGCGGAAAATCGCGAGGGAATGCCCCTTCTTCAGTCCGTTGCAGCCTTTTACTTTCCTCTTCTTTATTTCGCCCATTTTCCATTCGAACCGATTTATTTTGAACCGCGTGACCCGAGTTCTTCTCGTTAACGCCTGCCAGCTTCCGTCCGCCGGCCATTATCCCGAGCATCGCTGCTGCTTACCATCAAGCGCTCATTCAACGGAGTGCACTGGCACAGATATAAGCACTCGATCAAACGTCGAGTTCTCGTTGCAATCTTTTCCCGTGACTCTGCTTAAGCAAAGCTAGGCTGCAAAGCGTCGTAATATCGGCATGAAACATATGTACATTCGTTCCATTCCTGTTTAACCTCTTCAGGGTTGATTAAATTGCCGATACTCTGCAATTGTAGACGGTTCTAACAATAATGTACCTCTCTGTACAGCACTAAGTAGCGTAAAAGCTTCGCGTGCAAATTTGTCGAACCCATTAAGTACACAGCCCTCGCGTAAAGTTAATACATTTCCTAATCACTTCGAAACAAAAGCATTTCCTTTTATTAAAGAAACGCACGCGTTCGAACGTCGCGCATCGTCCGATGTTTGCGAACAAAATGAAAGAAACGAGAATCTAACCAGGGAGCTTTCTTTTTCATCCCCTAAACCCTGTACGTTTACACCACCGTTGGGGTTTGGATCCACTGTGCGACGATGGATCGTTGCTCGTGTTGTCTTTCTCCGCCGTCGGAATCCGTGGAACGGCGATTGCAAAAGATCCCCGGTTGGATCGTGCGCGCCGCCGCGCCGGAGCGTAACATTATTTTCAGTTCAGTCGAGGAAGCCGGCGGCGAAGGAATACGGCGGAGACGAGTTGGAAAAAGAAACAAATGGCACCTTGGTGGCTCAATCTATCGACTGATTTGAATAAGTCGACCGTTGGAGGGATCCCTGGTCGAGCTGCCACCTGCTCCACCCTCTGTTGCTCGTCGTTTACTTCCCTTGCGGATCCTCTATTCATCCCTCGTCCCCTTCGCGCAGCCTGTTTCACTTCTGTTGTCGCCGCTCCGACGGCAGACATCTTTGCTAGCTCGCCTTAAACGTCTCCTGATGGAAATCGCGATTATACCGTCGTCTCTCGTTCTTTCCCCATCCTATCGCCGGCAAAGTACTTTCCAAGGGCCGGGCTCTCGCTGGCTGCGGCTGTTCGCGTTGTTCCCGTTGCCCCCGACGATTCCTAGTGGAAGCGAGTCGAAAAAAAAGGGGCAAGGCCGGAGATAGCGATCGCTTTGAAAATGGCTTTTCATTGACTTCGCGATGGAAATTCAGTCGCGTTAGCGCGGATCTCTTAGCGGTTGGCTGGGGAACAATCTCGAGTAGCGGAGGTTAAAATATCGAAGCCGAGACTTCTATTCGTGACGCGTTTTAAAGGCTGAAGCTTCGCAAGATATTGCTTCGCGCGATAAGAACTCTTCTTCGCGTTACTTTAGGCCAGGGATATTTAACCTTTTCTCAATATTCAGGGATATTCGACCTTTTTCTTTTATTTAAACGAAGCGTCTAACTACTAGCTTAGTTAGTTTTCGACGTAGCTTCCTACGACTAATTGCAAAAGAATTGGAGAACGCGAATGATACGAAAGATATCCAAAATAAAACACGTGTTACTTTACTTAGGGGGTGAAGCAACCCTTTACTTAGATTCCAGCTACTTAATATTGCTAGCAGTAATGCGAATTTGCACAGAAATGCGCAGGCTAATAAAGCAACCCTCTGTTAAGGTTTCATTTCTTTAGCTTTCCTTAAACTCCTCGTTTAACTTTCCCTAGTCTTTTCCGTAGTTTTCTTTACAAAGATACGAACTTGCGTAAACATCCGCGAGTTAATTGTTACCAAGTGTTTAAGCGTGCGTCGCGGCGCGTTGTTCTTACGCGTCGCTTGCAAACAGCGAGAAACAAGTACGATGAAAGTTGCCGTCGCGTTTCTTTCGAGAATTTGCAAATTCGTCGCGGCGCGAAGCTCGCCTATCTCATTGATCCCGAGGAAAGCAACTTCAACGAATGCAAAGAACCGTATTAAAAGTTGGAATGAAATTATAATTTGAGTTTTGCAAATTATGGTAATAGAAGAGGGTCTATGCAAATCCCGAATGTATTCAATTTTCGACCGCTTAATGCATAGCTGTAACGGTATAATCGCAAGAATGGAGCCGAAGTGGCTGGCTGAAGCGAGCCTCCCGAGTTTTCTCACCGCGTTACAACTTTCTTCGCTTCTACCTGCCATTCGTATTCCCGTCGATGCGATGCGTTATATCGTAGCTTCGTCCTTAGTAAGTAGACGAATTTTCGCGATTCACCAGTCGCTAATCGAGTTTCGCGCTTCTATATTAGGAGAACAATTAACCAAACGCTTGTCGTGTACGCGGGACAACTATCCTATTTCAAAGCAGCAAGGCGAAGCATACATAATTAAATTAGTGCGGGTTGAACAGAAACCTCAACGTGGTTCATCGACGATCCGTTCAACGCGTTATTCCTCGACTTGTACTGTGGCTCATAAACTGTGTATTTTTGTTAGAATATTTAGCAGACTAAATACTATTGTAGGGATTATTTTAAAGTAAATCCCTCGTGTGTTGTTGTAAGGTGCGAGAAGGCAAAGGAAAAAGAAACTCAGCCTTTGCAATAATTACTAGTTTATTACTAATACTGAGTTCGCACAATCTCACAGGTAAAACTCTCGCTCTGCACTCGCAACGTCCTCTCGCACTCGACTCTTTTTCTCCACTCCTTTTACCCACGCATTCTCTACCCTTGCACGCATTCATTCTTTCTCCTTATCTCTCTCTGCTTCTCTCACTCGTCTCAGACATTCGTAGAACCGAAACAGTCACGTTCACACGAAACCTAGCGCGACCACGCACTCTTCGACCACGCGTCAACTCAATCGCTCTATCCCAAACACTTCTCATTCACGCCTCAGCCAATCTTACCCAAATACAACACCGTTCGCTCAGCAAACGCTCTGGTCCAAACATTCACACGACATTCTGTCTTCCACACTATTGAGTATTTTTAGATTATAGTTAGACTATTGCATACTTTCGTAATACGTTCAATCTTTCTGCTTTACTTTCTGTACAATTTTCTCCAAATGGGTAATGACTAAAGCGAACTAAGGTATACTTATGCGCGTGTGCGTTTCCGTATCTGGTATTACGATCTTCTAAAAGATGGCAACGTTGTTGATTCTCTTACAATGTTACTCCCCATTCGTTTTACGAATAAAAGTATCGAGATGCTATCGCCCTGTTCGTAGCTCGTTGCTGGTACCATTTTCTTCTCGGTTGCGTGGAAATTGTTGCTCGGGGCAACCGCAAGTACGCGAAAGCGACACGCGACGCGGATTACATATTTTTTAATCGGATTCGAGTGTTGGGAAGTGGGAATGGTTAATAATCGGAAGGCGATGATTGTTGCCGCGGCGAAGGTAATTCATTGTTTCCGGGTGTACCGTGACTGCGCCGTTGCTCGCAAAGCCGCAGCTTGCGGCGATTTTTTGCCGCGTAAAACGGTAATTGAAGGCGCAACAACGTAGCTCTCTGTTTCCAAGGAACTTCAGCTCCTTACTTAATTACCGCAACGAGGCGGCCCGCTTTTTCCGCGTTTGCGTTCCCTCCGTTGTAATTGTGATCTTCGGTTGTTAACCCCTTTGCCGTTCTGCGGTCACGCGCCAACCAATGCAGCGTGTTCAATTTGTTCGTCGCGCAATCCCTGACACTTGTACGAGCGCTACCTCGCGCATAGAACCGTAATAAAAATCGTGCGCGTCGAATACGTCGAACAACTAACACCAATTACAACGAACCAACGCAGAAGCTTGTGTCTATATGCGTGCACGAGTTAACAGAGCCAGGAAAAGGTCGATATCGTCGCTTAGCGCGTACGTATAATCGCATAATCGCACGATCGCAGATATCGTAACGATTCAAAATCGTATCCGCGCGAATACGTGCGAAATAAAGTCGAGATCTCCCTGCTGCTTCGAAGTTGCTCAGCTATTCAAATGGTTAATCGTTATCGGGAAGGAGGGCAGAGATTCGGAAGAGGTGATCCATTAAGAAAAAGTATCGATTGGAAAAAATTGTACGGCGAGACGGCGAGCGAGGTTGGGGAAGGAGAATGGGAATATGTAGTATGCGAGGAATAACCATAAAGCAGTTTGAAATGTCTCCAGTGGATTTCTTCGAAGCCACTCGGTCTCCGGTTCGCCGGTATGCCGGTATTTCCTTTGGAAAAATAAGTATCCTTTCTGCGTTCCCGCGAACCCTTCGGGGATTGTAAAACGGGCGACGAGCCGCGATAATTCTGTAGGTGTCGAGAGAGGATTCGGAAGTTGCGAAGAAATGGCACGTTGGCCGAGTGCCCGTGAAACTTGGGAGGTGTCGCGCAAGAAAATCCGCGCTCTTCTATAACCTCTTCGGTTTCGCCACTACACTCGCCCCCAAAACTATTCCCGCTTTCGAGGAGCAAGGCAACCGAACGCAGAAACTGTACTCGATGTTTCGAGATATTGTTTTTTATTCCAGTGTAGGTGTATTAGGAAGTAACTTTTAACCCTTTCGGTACAAGGGATGCGTACCCCTATTCCATAAATAATCGGATGCTTACGAATCGATTGAATTTAATTTTTAGTAACGTCTTCGAGAACGGTATAATTTAATGCACTCCCCGATTTAAACAATTGGTGAATGCTGGCTTCATTTGGTAACTGTAATATAAATTTCGTTTTATTCGGAATTTCCTAGATATCAAATGAATTATGGATGGGAATGTATATGTATGTATATACGCTTTCAAAAATGGAATCGCAACTTGCTTTAGTGCAGTGATACTTCTGCTATCTTTCTTACATATTACAGTATAGATAATATCTTAGATAAGCTCCATGCATCACCGTGCAAGCTCTCCTTTCATTGTACAAAAGCCAGCAAATCATTGTTTAGAACAGAGAAGATTATTTAGCGCAGTTTATGGGAGCATAATATCGGTCTGCATGTTTTAAACCACATGCTTAATATTGAATTAGCTTATTGAAATTATTGCATCTATGTGTCTATAAAAAATTGCGGGATATGTTAACCCTCTGCAGTAGCAAAAGGGTTAATTAACAGCGATACAGAATGGCGAATAAAACAGTATTGGAAGTACTGTAAACATTCTTATAGTTTTCACATCTTTCGTTACCTTCTTACCCGTGCTAATAGTTTCGTGGTTCATTGCTGATCACAAATTTTGGAGCACCTCTTAAGCTACACTCGCATCAAGCTTCCCACTAATTTTCCAATAAAGAGTTGATAAGTTTATGTCGCCAAAGTCGCCAGAAATGTCTAGATTTCCTAAGCTGCATTCGTATGAAACTTCTTATCAATTTTCCAATTAGGAGAGACGATAGTTTCAGTCGCCAAAGTTGCAAAAAGTTTCGAAATTTCTCAAGCTGTTCTCCGCATGCAACCTCGCCATAATTTTCCCCTAAAAACCCGCCGTCTTTCCAAACACCTGTACGCACTTGTTTTTTTTTTCAGAAACACGAATTTGCGTAAAAATTCGCAGTCGAATAATTCGAGCGGGGTTGAATGTACTTACTCGTATTTCGATGGGGCCGTCGGTGTATCGTAAAATTCGCGTGCAACGAGAGGCCTCCCGTCTAGTTTTACACGCCGTTAAATAGTAGCAGGAATGAGGGATGACACTTTTAGTGGCACTTGGTCCTTTCCGCCGGCATTTTCTCTTCCAATCTCTCTTAGTTGTACTCTGCGTGCCACATCGGCCTCAGGGTATTGTTAAGTTCTCCACCCTCTTACTCTTCTCGCTCATCCACTCTTGCAGTTCGGCACCATTTCCGAGCAACTAGCTCCTTTTGTCTTTCTCGAGCAAATATGTAGTGTCAGACAGCCGAGCCGTTGCCTTCCTCCCGCCTTTGCACACCTCTCTTCCTTCTCTGCCTGGCGTTTTCTCTTTGTGACGATCGCTTTATCGCGCGCCAGAACCGTTCGACCGATGTTCCGCGCAATGCTACACCAGGAGAGCTAAAGGAACATTTGCGCCGTCTCAGTAATTAAACTTGCGCTATTAGATGAACGAGGAAGAAACGTCCATCGCGTTCCACGATTAATGCCAGCGACTCAAGCCATTGTCGCGCCCCTGCAATTGCGGGCCGCGTTTGACGTTTATTGCTACAACACCGCCGCGAAAAGTCCTGTCCCTTGCTTCGTTTTATCAAGCGCTGCTGCGAAGTATCGTTGGGACTCAAAGCGACGCCTTTAAGTGGTCAAAGACGCTCGTCGAAGCTTGCGAGCAGAGTAGAGGGTGACTTTGGGGTAGCAGCGAGTGGCATTCGTTAGGGAAAAGTGGGATAAAGCGAAGCTTTATCTTTCGGAAGGGCTACGAGTTTGAGTTTGGCGAGGGATACAAGTTTGCAAGGACCAGCTATGGTTTCTATTGTCACATTACTGCGCTGGTAAAGGGTTATCCAAAATAGACTACAGGAACCCTACCTTCACTTTTTTTCTTTCCCTTTCTGCTTTACCCTTTTCTAATCTGTTTTTTACTTCTATTATCTTCGTTCGTTCTCGTTTTCAATTCTTATTCCTTTCACCTCTATTTTACTAACAGACAGATATTCTCATTCAACATCCTAAAGGTACTTTTGGATAACCCTTTACATTGGGGCTTCGATAGTAGTCGCATTTTTGCCTCGACAGTAGACGCAGAGTTAAGTCCACCCTTTTTTGGAACTTTAACCGAGCAAAACGCCGCGTTACCTTACCCTTTAAGACTTCAAGATTTGTGCTATCAGTTCAGGAACGAAACGCTAGCAGCGCGATTCGGTTCAGGCACGAACCATAAGCAGCGGAATTCGGTTTAGGCGCGAAACGTTTGCGGCACAATTCGTTTCAAGCACGACACGTTTACGGCACGATTCGGTTAAGGAATACGTTTACAGCGCGATTCGGTTCAGGTACGAAACGTTTACGGCACGTTTCCGTTCAGGCACGACACGTGTACGGCACGATTCGGTTGAAGAAAACGTTTACAGTGCCGTTAGCTACGGACGCGACGCATGTACATCGCAACGCGTTAAAGGGTTGAATATCCGAGGCGCGTCAGGTGATTCGGAAGCGTGTACGGTTCCGAAGCGTTCGAAGAAGAAAAGTGGCGAAAGCAGAAGGCGCAGCGGATAGAAAGCAGCGTTAGCTGCGGGGGATCGTGGTCGGGATGCGGAGGAAGTGTCGGATCATGAGAGGGTCGGTGGCTAGTCTGGTTACGTAGCACGGCGATACCAACAAGGGGTTGGTTTTCCCTCGGGCATCGTTATTCACAACTATCCCAGACTAGCGGCAGTTGGAAGGAGGGTGCGAGGATACAGGTTGGTCGACCTCGAGCCGCGCGATGCCTTCTCTTCTATTATTCAGTCGTCCCTGAAGAGGTCAGGCTCGCACTGGACAAGGGAGAAAGCTTCCCGACGTCCTCGACGTGTCGTCTGGGAAACTCTTTCAACTACCTTTCTCCGAGCGACTCGGCCATTTTGCTGATTTCTCCTAGCGATAGCAGCGGAGATCTCGATAAAAATTCCATGTGAAAATTTTCGCCGGGTCGGCGAAACTTTTTCCGCGAAGTTCGCGTCGAGTTGGGACGGAGGAAGCCGGCGAACAAAAGAATCGGAGGCGAGAGTTACGCGGAAGATGACTTCGACGGGCTTTGTCGGGAGTAGCCTTGTTTCCTTTAAATGCTTCGAAGTCGAGCACGATTGCGAACTCTTATCGGGGAGGGGTATTCATTTGTGGGTGAACTTTGACAAGTTTCGCGACAACTGCCGAGCAAGATTAGCGATTATCGGGTCGCAATAATAGTAATTAGACTGCGGATCGTTAGGCAAATGGTGTTGGAACACGCAGAAAATATTGCGAGTAAAGTACAGACTACAGTATTTAAGTTAGATCTCGTTTCTTTAACTCTTTAACTATCATGGACGTATATATACGCCTTCAAGGATTGGACTGACGTTTGTTAAAAGCATACGTATATCTTTCTCATGTTGCAATATAATTTTTCGTAACATTTGTACATCGATATTACGGTACAATTAGTTGTGTAGATCATCCAAATATTTATACATCATATTATCTCTATATTAATAAATGCTACCCTTGCCAATTCCAGGGGTTAATTTCATGCGTAAAGATCTGCAGTCTCATAACAATTATTATTACTACTTATTTATTTTAATGGGTAAGAAGAACCTTTAACTGCTTCCCCAAAAAACAGACTAGGCAAAAAAAGACAAAATCGTGCGCCCGTTGCGTCTAAAAGTATAAAAGTAACGCGATAAAAGTGCGCGCGTTTAAAGTAGAGATGTTCGTCAGCAATTAGCGCGAAGATGATTGCGAAGGTTAAACGAAACATTACGGTATCCGTTCCACGGCGTTGACTTTCTCCGTTGGCAGCGCGGTCAGGTGGCGCTTAGGATTATATACCGAGGCGCTGTTAGCGTAAATTCCACGGGGAATTACAGGGAATCGCAGTGAAATATCGAGGCTGAGACATCTCGCTTATCCTCTCCACGGATCTCTTTCGCCTTCGTTTATACTGGGCGTTTCTTAAACCGTGGCACCGCAAAGAACACTTTTATCCACGTAGTACATCCTCCGTGTATCAAGAAACATCCCGCGTGTAGCCTCGCTGGTCTCCTTTCTCTACGTCTCATTAATTTCCATCCCCTTCCCTCCTCCCCCCTTTCTTCGCGTTCTCTCATTCGTCTCCCAGCAGCTCGTACAGTTCGCATTTTTCTCGTTTCTTTTCTTTCCACCGACTCTCTCTCTCTCTCTCTCTCTTGCCGATGTTTTTTCTAGCCGTTGCTCCGTCTTCTCGCGCACCCTTCACGGGCTGCTTTTATTCTGGCTACAAGGGTGGACCGAGGATAACGTCCTCGCGACCTTTGCCACCGCTCCGTGACCCCTACTCGTTGCCAGTTATCGTGCCGCGGCTCTCTTCGCACCTTCTCTCCCCTTCTTGTTTCGCAAAACGAACAACATCTCCCGTGGACGGAGAGGAGTTTTATGCTGGCCGTGGTCGTAAAAGTGTGACGGCAACGGGGATGAAGCCGGATTATGGAAATGCCCGCCAGGACTTTTCCAAGCTTCATCGACGCGCGTAAACTGCCACCGTGTATCAGAGAATCTCCGTCGAACACGCGGCAATTTCTCGTTCGTTTATTAGGGCTACTGGCAAGCAGACGCATTTTTTTGTGACGTACGTTTGTTTAGCTTTCTAGACTAAGCACGAGGCTTTTAAGACGCGATGCCTTTTTACGCTTCTGAACACTGCCATCGAGAATTTGACACGTGGTCAGGTTAACCCTTTCGTCTCGCGAGAAACGCGTTCTACGTAACACGCTGTACATTGCGTAAATGCTACTGTTCGGGCCAATTTTGTAGGAAGTTTATGGCAAGGTTTAGAAGTACCGCTATTTTTGAGGATTCGTTAATTTAGCTTTTCTGCCATCTGGACGACACTCGTCAGATGGTACGATTCCCGGATTTTTACTTTTTTGTTATAGCATTTGTATAGCCCTTAGTTTCATTCGCATATCTTTCGTTAGCCTCAATAGCTATTACCCTGTCGTAAACCTTCACGGCCTGAGCAGTCTTCGAGAACCATCGGTCACCCAACGGTTTCTGCGGCCTATGCAAGGGGCAAGGAAACCGTCTCAGGTGTTGACCAGATGTATCGCCCACCCCCGTCAAATTCTAACGTTTCGCCCCCCTTGGAGAACTCCGCGACCCCTTCCTCAGGGAAACACGCCGCGAGCGTAAGGGAAGGTGTGTCTTTCGAAACTAGGCCCGCTGATTGGAACTGCCCAAAAATTGGAAGGAACCAATCAGTGGGAAATTGCAAACTCCAAGAGTGGGGCTGAGACAGTCTCGTTAGTTACACAAAGTAGTTACACAAAAACAGTCGTCTAAAACAGTTACACAGAAACAATGGTCTAGAAGAGTTACACAGTAACAGTCGTCTAGTATAGTCACACGAAAGAAGTCACACAACATAGTCATACAGAAACACATACATTAATAGTTAATTGTAACCGCTGCTCGTACTTTGAACACACATTAAAATACAGTCCACCTTTCTATCTAAGTCGCGAGCTCCGAACCGATTGAGAAACGGAACGCGATTCAACAGCTACAAAGGACGTATGCATACGTCCTCAAAAAATATGGATAATCGCTTGTCAAGATACGCCTATGTTTTCTTTTCAATCGTAGTAGAATTTCTGTTACTAATTAACCATATCAAATATCTAAACATTTGCACGAATGCTGTTTCTAACTCAATAAAAGCTACTCCGATTCGTGCATCCGAAACGCGTTCAAATTTTAACACACCTTAGCGAAAGGTTTAACGATTGCTGCATTTACGTGCATTCGTAAATTTCCCGTGAAGTTTATCGAGGAAAAGCCACGCTGCTTTCCGCGGTCCTTACGCCTTCCAATAACTCGCACGCCCCGTCGTCGCTTTCACGTTTCTCGCGCAAATGCAAAGCGCGTGGCGCGATTATTTTTCGAGGCTCAGCGAATGGATGGACGGGGCCGGCGTTAATTGTAGAAGCGATGGGCGAAACGTGGGACGCGGCCGGTGAAATGTAATCGAGCGATCGTTTATCCGTAAACCGCGCCCCGCCTTGAGAATGTTTCAGGAAGTGACTAACGCCCGCGGAAAAATTTTTATAGTCGAGCCATTATCGTAAAAAGCCGCGGTGCTGCGGGTAGGCCTCTGGGAGCGGGATTATGAAAACGACCGCCGTAAGTGTACGTTACTAGCCGTGACTCGTCTATCGCAACGCGTGACGCTCTGCAACCGAAACGAACCGAACCGAACCGAAATGGTCGCTACCACCGTTCCCGATGCCGTGCAGCGTAGAATTTCATTTAACTTTTCTGCTTCGATGCCGCCGCGAAATCGACTCCGCCGCGGCCGGCTATCTCGACCGTTCAGCTTGATCGACGTCGCTTAATTTAGACACCCCGAATATATATGGCTGGGAACTTTTTCCGAAGCGCCTCAGGCTTGTTCCCTCTCTGTATCCACCGTATCGGACTATTAATCCTAGATGGGATTCCTGTGACGAGATCAGCTTATATTTCTGCTTTTTTTTCTGCCGCTCGCTTTTCTGCCCCTCTCCAGAGGCCGATAAAACGCTTTGTTCGAACGGGTCGAGTGCAGGGTATTCCGCGATACTGAGGCGCGAGTTCCCCCGAAACGATTTCAGATAATTTTGCACGCCGTTGGTTGCGAATGTATCCGACTGCATTGGGATCCGAAGAAGGGTCGAAGAGATACACGAATTTGCGTAAACATCCCCGAACTAGTCCATTAGCGTTTTGATGCGGTCAATTCCAAGACGGCACAAGTCTACGAGGCAACGTTTTCAGAACAGCAATGGTTCTCTTTCTTTCCTTTCTTTAATCGTTGAATAACGTTTTCGATTCTTGTAAATATCAGCGAAGATTAAATTTCCTGCTGTTTATCAATTGTTTTTAAATCGATCCGAGTGCGCTTCATAAAAAATTATATCCGTAGCAGATATAATATAAAGAAGTGGACTTATGCTTCCCTGCAATTCGTGACTTCGACTAGCATGTTCGCAATTTTTCTAAGCTCCCACTAGCGGGTCGTTTGGACAGGATTGGCGATTCCGGTGTTAGAGGGAAGATTATACGAAAGTCAGCTAATTGCATAAAACGCTGACCGCGATGAATGAATGCTCGATGGAAGAGGAACAGCGTTTGCCCGTTTAATCTATTCACGGTTGGTATAGGTCGCTTTCCCTGCAGGATACTTCATCCAGCGCTGTATGATCGGGGCTGTTGGATTTGCATATAAGGCGCCTCGCCGCGGTTTTCAAGCTTCCTTTTGTGCAAGGGATTGTTTCCGCGTGCGGTGGAAGCGATGCGATGGGGCTCGGTGAAAATGCCTCGTTTCCAAGGACCATTACGCGATAATAATAGCCACCTGAATTCGCCGATATTATACGGCGTATTGTTTTCAACGATTTACTTAAAGTAGCCGCGATACGGTGATTATAGAAATCGGACCACTTAGCCGTTCGAAATGCGGGAAACGTGGACGAGCGATGGACGCGGGTACAAAGAGGCGTTTAGAGAATGGAAAACATTTCTTGTTACCGAAATTTTCGCGGGCCGCGGGTTTACGAAACTTTTACAAGAGCGTGCCGGAGATATCTACGAACGGCATCGTACAACATACGTAAAACAATGGTAATCTAAAAGTGGGTAGTTTCCTCCGCTGCGCGTTTATTTATGGAATTCTTGTCGTTTCTATTGTTCCTACGTTATACTTTGAAAGGCGACGAATGCAGCGAAATACCTATATACGGTGCTGGATAAAAATCATCGATCCGCTATTAACAACTATACTTTGTTACTTTACAAATTACATTTGAGGATGACTGCTGTCACTGTAATCGTTTCGTTACCTTTTAAGGGATGTTTAATTCGAGCAGTATCAATAACGTTCAAATATAGATTAGGAATTGGAAATTATTGTTGATTTTACTTTGAATTGTGTTTGGGTATTTTGATCGTTCTTAGACTAGCAGGCATAGGCATACCTGGAGCTGGGTGTCCGAGGGACAGCATGCTTTCTGACCTTTGTACATTTCGTGCGAAGGCTGAATTTCTACATTAGTACACGTGCATTTTTGGTTCTTGCTTTCCCTCCTTGACCGTCGTTTTATGGCATGGGCCATTGTTGTACACGAGCCGCACGTTCATGCAGGCGTTTTTCGTCACTTCACTGCGTTCCCTCAGCAAGGAAACATCAACCAGCTTTGTATTTAGTTTTACTCTTATTAAACGTTTATTTTATTTCGTTTCGATACAAACTATATTCGGAAGCATAATCCCAACAATTATATTAAGCTATATTCGACAATGTTGCACTATACACTCGGTATTAAACCAGTGCGTCATAGCTTTTTACACTTCCAAAACTTATATCGATGTTTACGCAATAGATTAATTATTACGAAAATATCTTGGTTACGCTCTTGTTAGACAGACGAAGTGGGTGAAACGCGTATTCGGAAACATCGTAACGCCTTGTTTCAATTTCAAGTACATCGAAGTGAAACTTTAAACACGTATTTTCCTTAAATCGTTGTACGATGCACAATGCACCGTACAACTTAGTGTCACGGTACCGATGGGCTCGTAAACCTTCAAAATTAAAAAGGCAATCAGCCACGACAGTTAGTCTTTTAATCCATCGTAAACCTCCATTTAAACCATCCCTTAAAACTTCAGTCCGCGGCACGTTGCAGGGCCCCTCATAAAATTTTGGGGAAAAACCCGAGAAAATACCGCTTACCTCGCCATTCCTACTGCCAGTTTCCCTCCACCACCTCTTTCCTCCACCCTTGCCAATTTCCAGAATTCCTAATCCAATCATCACAAAAAATTTCCCTCTTTTTGCATAGTTCCTCCTGCATCCCCACCGATCCACCATAGACTCCTCCTGAGTGAAGTTTACCTTTTTTGGTGCAGAACTCTAGGACGACAGATTTAAGAAAGACACCATACAACACACACACCGTTTAAGCATCATCTGTCGAGCGGTTAACTTTAAATAAGTAAGTGTTGAGTTACAATATTGTGTACATCCATCACATCACCTACTAAACGCGTACCTCACGACATTAATTTGCCGTCGAGCACACCGGTCAAAGATTCGTTAATTCCTTTACGCGAAACGCGAGTTCTAAGACCGTACAATCGTCGAGTGCACGAATTACGAATTTGCTTCCTTCGACCCCTTAACCGAATTAAAGAAGAAAATCTCGCATGGATGGTTTAATGGAATAAGACGACTCAAACCTCTTTCATGCCTAAAGTTTCGATGTACGACTAAAAACTGATCCGGGGTTGACGCGTGACGAGAGGCGCGCGCGACGCAATTAAATGGCGCGAATTTTGGTAAAGGCTTAAACTCTGCTTAAGAACACGTCGCAGGGATTAATTACCTAATCAGCAGTCGGGATTGCGAAGTTACGGTACACTTAAACTTGCAGCTAAGTTGGAAGCGTGAACGATGCGACCGCTAAAGCTCCGGTACCCCTTCGTCGACCGAGTTAATTGCAGGGTACACCGCGGGGTAATAGTTTACCGGTGCGTCGAGTAATCGCGTCGCGATTTTCCTTCGTCGAGCGAAAGAATTCGCGCGATTTAAAAGACGCGACCACGTCGTCGCACTGTGCCTCGATTAGGGATAAAAGTAGGAAAGCCAAGTTGCTTGGGTTTAAAGTCGATTCGAAGGATTTAACGTCGACTCGCTCGTCGTCAACAATGCAATTCATTAGATAGTATTACTGACAAAAGTTAGGAAACATATTCTTGTGTACTCTTTATTTTCTGAGGTATATACATATGTAGATTAGAATTAAAAATAGGATAACTTATTGTTTATTGGCATATGTAATGTTACGATTTTATTCTAAGCTATTTCGTTCGAAAGTTGAAGAATATACGGAACGTTGCGAATGATTACTTTGTTTCTTAACTTTTGTCAGCAAGTGTAGTATTACAGGCTGTTCACGCGATTCAATTTTCTGACGAATTCAATTTGCCAAAGCCACGAATTTCCAATACTTTTAATACGCAAAGCTTTCGATTCTCGATGCTTCGAACTCTCGAAGCTTAGAATTCGCAATGCTACGAGTTTCCAAAGCTTAAGGATTTCCATTGCTTTGAATTCTCAAAGTTTCCAATCCTCAAACCCTTTGAATTTATAAAGCTTCGAATTCCCAATACGTCGAATTTCTAACTTTTCAACTTTTCGAAGCTTCGGATTCCCGATACGTCAAGTTTCTAACCCTTTCGACTTCTCGGAGCGCCAAATTCCCGACGCGTTCAATTCCTAATGCCTCGCATTTCCAATGTTTAGAATTTACGAATCGTCAACGTTGCAAACGTTCGAAGCGCCGAATTTCTAAATCTTCCCTAGATTCTCGTTGCTCGCGTGGCCTTAGGCTCGACGCACGGGTGCGTCGTCGTCGTCGTAGTCGTCGATATGGAAAATATTACAACGGCAGACGAGGCGATGGGTGTTTCGCCGCGGGTAATACAAAGTAAAATCGATATATCGGGCCGGGTTAGCTATTGTGGCAACACGAAAGAAGGAGAATAATGCAGAGAGGCGTTCGCGGTGGGTAAAGTTCCTCTGTTCGCTGGAAAATTCGCTTTCTCGCGCAAACGTGGCGCGGGGAAATTTGCTTCGACGGAGGGAGAAAGAGTTGGCGATTCGAGTGGAAGGGAAAGCAGCAGCAGCAGCAGCTCGTGGCGGAAAATCGAAGCGATTTGTAATATCGCGGAAAGTGGGCCGTCGGCTGTAGGGCGATCGTAAAGCTTACGACGTCCATCGCACTTAAAACGGGACCGGGGGCGTTTTGCGATATCGTAAAGCCCCGGGAGGAAGACTGCGCGATAGGCGAACCTCGTACCAGCCACCGGCGCTGGCGCGTACGCGTTACGCGGAACGCGACATTAAAATTTGAACACGATCATGAAAGCTCTGTATAGCGGCGATATAATCCGATACCCAGGCGGGGGGGAGCTTTATGGAATTCGGCGGTCCCGGTCATTAAAACCTCTCCGGAGATCGTTCCACTCTCTCTTCTATCCGAGTTTGTCGTCCGAACTGCTCGAGTTTAGCAATCCCACGCCAATAAGTCCCGGTCCTGAACGGAAATCTTAAACCCTTTTAGCGTGGACAAAGCAGACGATGCAATTGCAAAGTGTTTTACAGTTTCGGCGGTAGAAAGTTTAGAAGGAGGATTTATGGATTCTGTGCTGCTTCGGTGTACAGCGAAACAAATCTTTCAACGTTCAAATCAAGTTTTGTTACGGACTTATTGCTCTATACCTTTTACAATTATTTATTTGTAAATTAAGAGATATGGTTAGGCTTCACAAGACTGGGCAGAGTACGAGTGCACCCCAGACATGACATTGTTGCTAAAACGTAACTCTTTGTATTAGAAGCAAGCAGGAAATTCATACTTCAAGAGATCTTGTCCAACCCCAATATAAAGGATAAAGCAACTGCTTAAACGTCTATTAACGTAACTGAGATTTCCCTTAGTATTTTTAAACGAAAATCTAAACAAAATTTCGCGAATAATGAGAACTAGCTTCTACAAAAGTAATCGAGGAATAAGAGGCAACAAAAGCTCCGAAGTTTCAACGATCCCTTGCGAGCAACTGAAGATTAAAGGGTTAAAATCTCACCAGAGATCGTCGTTCCCTTCTATCGCACTTGGTCGCTCGCAAAAGGCATAACGTTAAGAATGCCTGCGACGAGGTGCATATAAATTCGCGTCTCGACGAGCTGCGAAAATTCTTGAAACGACCGCTAAGCATCTCCCATCGCGTTTCGTCTATCGTTCGTTGCTTCTCTCGCGGTCATTCCTCGCGACTGTGAAAAGAGTCTGGTTCTAATAAAAAGCGGTGTAAAGTAAAGACTGGAGAGTTTGTACATCGTAACCACACGGGTTGGACGCGAGTCCCTTTCCTTCTCAGGGCTTAGCTTCGTGTTCCGGTTCGTGCCTGGCCGTGTAAACGCCATCAGGTTTGCTTGCATTCGCGTGCTTCAATGTATACCTTCTGTGTCAGGAATTACCGGCTGATCGGATGTCGAAGCGAACCACCAATCACACGATCGGCCGCCGAGCTGTAGTCTATAGTGATCGATGCGCCTTTCCTCTTTCCCCTTTGCCCTTACCTTGCTTTGCAAACCTTCCACCCCCTGTCAAACGAAAATACGAATCATTAGGTTAGTCCAAAGATAATTGCGCCATCGACTTAACCGTTTCACGCGTTTAAAGTGTACTTACTTGTACCAAAGAAATTAGACTCGTGAGGTATTCGCAAAGCATGTGATTTCAATATTTTGTATAGGAAATCACGGAGTATTCTAAAAACAATGCACCGTTGCAAGTTTATATATATATCACTTTTATCCACAGTCATTTTGATTGGTTTGGTAGTTCCAGTGTTAAGATCCGACTGCAATTGCAACGATGCAGGAAAAGGGTTAAGTTAGTCGTGGAAAAGAAGGAAACTCGGGCGACTTTATTTACTTACAGTAACGAGTTACACTCGTTTTACGAGTTACTTTAGTTAAGATTCCAGGTTATATTTTGCGTACCTTTCTCCGTCTTCCCGCGTTAATGTTCACTACTGCACATCCTACGCGTCTCACGTTTATACGTATTCGCGATAAACTGAGCTCTGCAACGTGGAATAATTATTTTTGCCCTCGCGTAATATTTCGAGGAGGAATCGAATCGGTGCAATCTACGTATGTAGCGGTTCGTGTCGGCCTTTCCGTTTCGGCCTCCTTTATCGTCCCACTCACGCCACCTCCGCCAAATTATCTTGAAAAAGAAGCGCATCGTGACCTCTGCTATTTTATATCCTCACCCCTGACCTTTCGCCAACGTCACGAGTATTCGCGGCCTTCGCGATACGATGCTTTCCTTCGGCATTTAAAATCCACCCGATGCTTTTGCATTTCTCGACCTTGGCGTTGCCGAAACGTTTCTCAATCGCGTGGCCGTGCTACTCGAAAGTAAAAATCAGCGCGCCCTGAAATACGGCGTCCCGCAGAGGAGCGGGCAAAAATACGGGCGCGGTGGAGAAGTAAAGAGGACGACGACGGTTAAAGAGGGCGAGCGCGATGAGTTACGAGCAGCATCCCCGATTAATAACGAGCGGAAGCGCAGCTGGAAGCTTGACCAGCGGATAACCGATCCTACGGAAGCCGAATGAACGTTAATTTATTTGCGTAGCGTGGCTCGCGACGCGAGAACGCCTGAAATATCGGATACACCGACGCAAGCGTGTTCACAGGTGTGCTTCTTCGACTTCCATTTATTTCCACGTTCGTCGCGATCCTTCTTTTGCCGAGATCATTACACTGTTCGCGAAACGCGGCAATCTGCGAAGCGTAGCGAAAATTACCGTCGACTACGATAAAATTGATCCACGAGTCGCGGGCTACGCGAGAATTCGTTAGACGAATTCTTATTGCTACATGAAAATCTCTCGGTGAGATTTTTAACATGAATATGTTTTAGGGATGGGGGGTCGCCAGGTGAAAAAGTGAAATGCGTTACGAAATTTGACTGAGGACATTTTTCTTCTGTGCTGCTGGGATGATGTCATTATTTCTTATCTATATAAGGTTAATCCGACGCTGAGCGCTCAGTATCGATTTGACTCTTGAGTGAGAACAATGGATGAAATTAATCATGAATATGTTTTAGGGATGGGGGGTCGCCAGGTGAAAAAGTGAAATGCGTTACGAAATTTGACTGAGGACATTTTGAAAGAGAAGAAAACATATTCATGTACTTCTTATTTGAGAGCAGAGCTCATCAGATCAGTTTCTCCTCTGATTCGAAGATCATATCCTGCAACAATTCATCTATGTGACTGATAGCTTGCGCGCAATATATCGAACGTGAATCTTCGGTGAATTTTACTCAGAGTCGCCGTTAATTTTTATAAGGGGAATTGTTCGGTAGAGATTGTTTGTTGAAACAGTAGTGATCGTAACATCTTTTGTTAGAATAAGACAACAGTAGGCTAGTTATGGTTAAGTAGCGTCTATTATAGGTGTTTCGGGTATGTCTGACTATGTTGCGTGTCGTACTACTTACTCTTCGGCAGCCAGAGCTGAAAGATTCTCCTGCGATAATCGTGAAATATATGAAGCGTTTATTTTGAAAGTGGTGTAAGTCCATTTTCTCTTGTTTCGAGAAAATTAAAGGTTAACATATCTGTTAATTAAAAAATTAAGGCAAATTATATGAAGTCTGGCAATGTTTCTACTGTTTTATCAATATATAATTTGGTTATATAAATTTCTTTTAGGCGTATTTGACTAAAATGACGTATACTTACGGGCTGCAAATGGACTTACACCACTTTCAAAATTAGACAATTGTAAAAATCGTTTAATTTCAATTTTGAAAAATCAAATATCACTTAAAATATACTTCATATTAATCCAATTTTCTTTACAAATAATGACACGATATAAAATGGAAGTAGTATTTTAAATTTTAGACGCTAATTACATTGTTAAAATTACAAGATGTTGATAGTATTTACTTATGCTCTGCATGTGGTAGTGTTTCGAAATATGCATGATGCACCGGAGGTATATAAGGTAATAACTAGTAACTCTTGACACGTAATATAAAACAAATGTAAAATAACAGGCTACTGATCGGCAACTATCTGCTAAGCCACCTACCTCTATTAATTGGACTTACACCACTTTCATAATCGATGATTATGCAATTTCAGTTACCGACCAATTTTAAATTGTACAAAACATGGAAATTTTTTAAGAAATTAAACACGGACTAGTTATACATAAAAAATTTACATTAAATTAAGCATGAATTACGTGATATCTCATTTTTTTCAAAAATGGACTTACACCACTTTCAAAATAAACGGTCCATATGTAGGTACTGTTGAATTCGATGTCTGGCCACTATCTCTATAAACCATTAACGCGTCTGGCAGATTGGAAATCACGTTACTTACAATCGTAATCAATTATAGTCGTGGTATCAGTCACTGCTAGACTGCGGATTTTTATGCAATTGTTGCGTGATATAATTTCGTGCAATATTTTTCACTCTATCTTATGTAGACTCGTAGGCTTAATTATATGGTCGCGTAGCGAGTGTTAGAGGGTAAGAGCCTGCCGTAGCAACAATAAAGCCCAAGGAACCAGTACTTGTTAATTTTGCAGCTGGTCAGCACGTGAACCCAAGATTTGGGATAGTTGTAGTTTCGTTATTTTCGCATGTGATTTCAAAGTCGAGGCGATCCTTGGTTTTTATTGCTGGTTGCCGAGTTCCGGGTAGGTAACGGGAAAGGCCGAGTGACCGTTGACGGGGAAGTAGGAAATTCTAAGGGGCAACATACCCCTTAGCTCTCTCCATCGGGACTCTTCCCCACCATTCGAATATTGAAAAATATAAAATGGTACGCCAGGCAACGAAAGGTCTGTCTGCGTCTATCGCTCGTCGAAAGAATAAAGTAACGTTAAACGAATTCAATTGTATCTTCCTCGCCTCCCCGAGTTCCGGTCTACACTTATTACAATATATTTAATTCTACTTTTTGAAATGGGCCACTGTCTATCGGTACTTTAACAAATAAGTAAAGAAATTATGATACTTTAAGAGCGAAGCAAGCTCCAATTTAAGCCCTACTTCTTCGAACTAACCTATTTATAGACGTACAAATTTGCAGAAAAATTCGCTGTCTAGTCGTTACTATTGCTCGATCAACCATTTTAGGGAACCTCCGAGATTATTCTCAGCTGTTACGATAATAAACGCGGAACAGCGTCGGACGAGAAAACTTCAGTACACATCGGAAGACTCGTATCGCTACGATTCGCGTGATTTTCACTGTGCAATGTGATTCGAGTTGATTCGCGGTCGAATCCAGCGCGAGATACGCTTTGCTCGGTAGCTTGAAATTTGCCGGCTTGGAAGAAGCTGGTGACTTTCGAGTCTTGTTACAATTGAGGGAATTCCTTTCTTAGCCGGTCCGATTATCTAGAGTTTCCGTGTCGAGTAAGCAGATACCTCTCGAATCGAGTTTCCTTTCCTATCGGCTAAAGTATCCCGAGCTGCTACCTGTAGGTACCTCGTTTCGCGCCGGATCAGCCTTCGGCTCTCGATTGCGGGCGAAAAAAAAAAAAAAGAAGAAACGAAGCAATAACGGATATTAAAGGTACACTGTATAGACTTTCGTCCCGCTTTTCGGATCTTCGTTTCCCAATATTAGAAAACTTTGCTACGCTGCATGCATCCGCCTTTGGCGATGCACGCGTACAAAAGGAACCGATGAAAAACGGAGAGAGAGAGAGAGACGGCTGTTCGTTTCTGTTTCGCCGTTCGCCGCGGTGCTACGTTGTCGGTTTAACCCTTTTCGTGGCGGCCGAATTTCCAATACAGCATGGGAACAATTATAATAGATTAAAGGGTGGCATTAATCCTACGATTTATTCTTGCGTTATTACGCGACTGCGGATTATTATGCGTTCGTGCGAAATTTTAATGCGCATACAGGTGCAAAGTTATGAATCGTAATCAAAGCGCAAGTTGCAATATTTGGGGAGTGAAATGAATCTCTGTAAACCCCTTGTTGTACGATTATTTTGTTACTCGCGTATGTTAACGTTAGTTGGTCAATATTTTTATACCACGTCACGAACAAATATCGATTGAATAATCGGGACAATTTTTATGTAACTCTGTTGTTTTGCTTGGGTCTACGTGGCTCAATACGAAGATTGTGTTTTACTTATTGGTAGTATTACATTTCTACATACTTTTGGTTGTTGCTCAATATACTTGAAATTTTACACAAGCAATAAATACTTCTGAAGCGTTGCATATTCGTTCATCATTATCAGAGTAAATGGAGAAAATACAAACGTAGAAAGTGAGTAAGAAAAGCAGCAGGGTTAACCACCTCTGATCTTGTAATACAACGTTAAAATTAGAGTTCACTTTAAGTTTAATCATCAATAATAGACTTTATAGAATCCTTAATAATATAATATATGGAATATGAAAAATAGCAGGTCAGTTTTTGTTGAATCTGTAGCATAATTCATAGACCAATTCGTATACAATTACTGTAGGGCAAGGGGTTAATTCTACTTGGGAAAATAAACATTCGCACAGAGATTTTTAGCCTAGCCCTTTGCGGACGATGATTAATAACACTTAAGGGAGTATTTTGATTTTGAATTCCAAGCCTTTAAATTTCCAAGCTTCTGAATTCCAGACCATTACATTCCCAAAGCTCTGAAACGTTTATTAACGATATTAATTTAAATTTTCTGCTTTAACATCGACATGCGTCCACGAAACCTAAAAAAATGATTAGGCGGCTATTTGTAGACACTAGTCCGCAAAGGGTTAGTAACCCGTGGATCTTTATCCAAATTCAACATTTCGTACTGTAAGGGTCTTCTTTACACAATCCCTTTCCACGACTCTCGCGACTACACTTTTCCTAGTCTTATGCAATAATGTCTCTCCCGCATTCTCGACCATCCCCATATCCTGGGCGCCCCCTCTCCTGCCCCCGGGAAAACCTTACAGGGCGTCGGCCTTTCCCGAGGCTTCGCCTGCACGACGCCAGCCAGGGGTGCACGTGGTCGGGGCCTTCTCGTACTCTGGCCACTTAACCCTCGCTACATCGAGTGGGCGCCAAATGTTGGGACTGAGCCTAGATTTATGGCCAGGTCTGGACTTCTTCCACTCGGTGTGCCATAAACCAGGCTCGTCCCTTCATCCGATGCCCTTACAGTACACCTAAATAAAGGAACGGAATTTAAATACAGACTCCTTTCATCCCTTAAATACCTACATTATATCTTACTCTATTTCGACTACACTCTATCCAAATATCACGATATACCTTACTCTATTTTGCATATCTTTGCTCATCACGTGTCCCCCGTACCTTTTCGCACCCTTCAACTTCCTACGAATGCTCAAAGACCCGCATCAGCTCAACGTTCCTCTATTTATTCGCTAACCATCCTCCAAACGATCTCAGTGGAAGCTTGCAACCCTACGCGGCGTTTATTTCACCCCTTTAAGTCGCGTACTCGAAGACGAACAGCTATCCATCCGCGACGGGGCAGTTTGTAGGGTTAAAAGCAGCAGGGATTTCTCGTCGTTGGCGCTCGGGTAGGTTTTGCATTTTTGAAAGGTACACGCGGCGGCGGCGGCGAGGATAGGGCGGTAGAAATAGTAAGAGAAAGAAACAGAGACAGGGAGGCGAAAGAAAAAGGGTGCAGAGCGAGAGGGGGCTGCGGAGATTAATCAGAAACACCTCTCGACGTTAGTCGACAGAGGGGGTTGGTTCTCTCTTGAGCCGTTGCCAGCTACCCTCTCGACAATGCAGACGCTCCTTTGTGTCTGCTACTGCTTTGTTTAATGGCTGATGAGATGGAACTTTCCTGAGAGCGTGGCGCCTTCGCTTCGTTCCCTCGCGAACTCCGCTCCCGCTGCCAGCCCACGCTCTTCGAATGACCGGCTGCTCGATCGTCCCACCGTCGTAACTTCCTCTTCGATACCTTTCCCTTTTCCCGCTTCCCGGAACTCGCCGCATTTCCCTGAAAAGATCAATCTTCGGTTTACACCGCGCGCACCGTTCTCTCCCCCCTATGGAAAACGGCGCGATTGTGTTTTCCCCCGGACCGCGGAGTTCAGGTGAAATCGAATTGCTCGCAAGCCTGGGTAAACTGTGACCGAATGTGCCGCGGCGGCTCTTTGATCCACCGTTGCTCCGCGAATGATTGCGAAACCAGTTCCTGTGTGACGAATGTGCTTCAGCTGGAGCAGAAGCGAACGACGGAGATAGAATTGAATTAGCGGGAGGAAGATGGTTGACTATTGGGAGGGATTCGCGCGTGACATCAGCGAAATTTTCCGTGGCGGAGGCGAATATTCGTGGGTATAGTTGGAGGGACGATTTTAGGGGGCGCGTGGGACAAAGCGTAAGTGTTTCGGGCTAACCTGAGAAGATTTTTACCGCGACAAGGGGATGGAATATCGTGTCAGGGATATACGGTGTCACCCATAACAATTGATCGGTCCTTTGCAGGATCCGCGCGCCGAGATTCTTTTAGGGTTACTTTGGGTCCCTCGACAACGCGGCACGATTCCTTTTCTTCCTCTCGCGGAAATGGACTTCCGCGTTTCAACAAAGTTGATACGCCTCGCGATTAATCTAGTCCGCTATTCAACACACGTGGAAATAGTTCCTTTCTTATTTTAAATAATTGTTAATTCTGTGGTCAGATGGAAAAACGAGAGATGCGCAGTCTTCTTGGTTTTACAGTTTGACGACTTTATTGGATGGCTGTCTATGCAAAATTGCTGCATTCTTTAAAATACAGTTTCTCTTGTGGGTGGCTGTAAGAAGTCTCATAATCGCCAACAAACAGTTCTTTCTGTTCTTAATAATTACTAATTCTCTGGTCAGATGGCGAAACGAGACGTGCACTTCTTAACTTTACAGTGTAACAATTTTGAAGGCTGGTTTTAGCTACGAAAAATTACCGTGGAAGACAGAATGTCGTGTGAATGTTTGGACCAGAGCGATTGCTGAGCGAACGGTGTTGTATTTGGGTAAGATTGGCTGAGGCGTGAATGAGAAGTGTTTGGGATAGAGCGATTGAGTTGACGCGTGGTCGAAGAGTGCGTGGTCGCGCTAGGTTTCGTGTGAACGTGACTGTTTCGGTTCTACGAATGTCTGAGACGAGTAAGAGAAGCAGAGAGAGATAAGGAGAAAGAATGAATGCGTGCAAGGGTAGAGAATGCGTGGGTAAAAGGAGTGGAGAAAAAGAGTCGAGTGCGAGAGGACGTTGCGAGTGCAGAGCGAGAGTGTTTCCTGTGAGATTGTGCGAACACAGTATTAGTAATGAACTAGTAATTATTGCAAAGGCTGAGTTTCTTTTTCCTTTCCCTTCTCGCACCTTACAACAACACACGAGGGATTTACTTTAAAATAATCCCTACATTACTATACCTGTGAAACTACACCTATGAAAGTACGCAAGAAACTTCACAAGAATACGTCACACTTTCCTATCGTACTATTCTAATCGTACGAAAAGTTACCCGAATTTTCCTAAAACTAATTCGATCCTTAAGCGGTTAAAAACAGGCGTTATCGCAACGTGGTGCCTAATGTATTCGACTCGAGATATTCGCGGACAAAGTTGTTGGTAATCGCTGGAAAAAAGCAGCATCTTGTCTGATCTTTGGAAAGAAGCGGCCTCGGTAATTTGGACAACGATAACGAGCTGGTCGTTATAATATGTAAAAGCGTGGAAAGAGGGAGTGGAAGTTTATGGGGTGCGGTTTGGAACGGCGAAAGAAAGAAGCGGGGAGAATAAACGGTTGCGCTAACCAGACCGATCGAGTTTCCTCAAAAAGGACGTCGGTAATACGTACGGCGCCTATTTTCCCCGAGATTGGAACTGTTAACGGAGATAAAGGACCCCGCTTTAAAGTCTCTCCTCCCGGAAGAACAACAATTCCTCTCCTTCTATCCTGCTTCTTCCTCCTATCCGGGCAAACTTTTCCCTCCCGCGTATTTTTCGCCCGAGTACCACCGACGACCCTCAATTGACTCTCGTTGCAACGACCGCGCTTCCGCCAGTAGTCCACAACAATTATACTAACCATTCTCCGCTCGCGTCGTTGAACTCTAGCGCCTCTCTCGATCTCTTTCAACCTGCGAGACGTGATTCGAGAAACGGACCAATTACCTAGTCAAAAAGTACGGCGTTCGCGTGAAACGGCAGCTTTTCCAGGCTACCTCCCGGCGACTTTCGTAGCTCCATCCACGCGAACCACTTTAAACGCGAGGAGACTAGAGGAGCTTTCGAAACATTGTACGCGATACTCGGCTGGAATCATTTTTATACCGTTCTTCGATCCTCGTGCGAGGAATAAAGTAGTCGGACACCCGCTTCTGTAGCTTTCTCGAGCGATTTCTTTTGTATTTTTGCGGAAGCATTTAATTAACTTGCTACACTTGACAGACTTTGAACGCTAGTACGCTGGAGTAGCTAGGTGGAATCATTTTTATACTGTTGTTTAACCCTTGTGCGAACAGGAAAGTAGTCGGACACCCGCTTTTGTAGCTTTCTAGAGCGATTTCTTTTGTATTTTTGCGAAAGCATTTAATTAACTTGCCACACGCGAAAGACTTTAAACGCTAATACGCTGGAGTAGCTAGGTGGAATCATTTTTATACTGTTGCTTAACCCTTGTGCGAACAGTAAAGTAGTCGGATATCCATTGCTGTTGTTTTCTATAACAGTTTCTTTATTTTCTCGCGAGAACGTCTAATCTAAATTGCTGCACTCGAAAGACTTTAATCGCGAGTGGATTAGAATTGTTTTCAGAACACCGTACGCAATACTTAGCTGGAATAATTTTGATATCGTTCTTCGATCCTCGCGTGAAGAATAAAGTAGTCGGATAACCATTTCTGTAGCGTTTGTAAGATTTAAACGCGAGCAGAGTTTACAAAGCATCGTAGATACAAAATATTGGGTAGTGGGAAATATTCGCGTGAATTTGTAATGCAAAATTCAAGTAAACCGAACGAAGCTTTGTTCGAATGCAGTCCCATTTCACGGAGCAAAGAACGGGCGAAATTTTTCAGCGATGCCATAGCTGTTTAATTACTTTAATGAAATATTACGAGAAGTGACGAAAACATTCCGGTAGCTAATATTTAGCTCGAATAATTTTTATATTATTCTTTAACACTAGCTTTACGGACGTTACGCGTATACGTCGACAGGTTTCCAGAAAAATACGTATACCGCATATAAATATTCGAACGTGGAAGCGTGAGGGCGAAGAGAATCGCGTGGAATACATCCTCATGCCATTGTATTGCGTAAAGTTAACATACAAGTACTGAAAAATAATATTTATGGTCTGTATAATTTTAAGTATGAAATCTGAACGGCGTCAACGTTGTGACGCGTTCCGTGAACCTAGTGTTAAATATGTGGAACCTTGACAGAAATTTATTGCAATTTGAACATTATTCAATAGTATTCGACATCACTTAACGCTATCCAACGCCATTCAACATTACTCAACGTTATTCACATCTCAAAAATGTATTTTTCATTTTGCTTATGCTGCATATTGCATATATTTCGTTCATTCTGCATGAATCTTGCATATACAAGATTTGTTTATAAATTAATTCGACTACTTCCTATACACGTCTAAAGTGTCGACATTGCGGACTACAATAACTCTCGCGCAAGCAACCGGCATCCATTTTTTACCTTTCGGCCTTCCAAATTTATTTCACAATTTTCCTGTCCCTTTAATTCGCTCGTTCGATGCATCGCGCGTCTTTTTGGTAATTAATTAATTAGCGCGACGAAATACCGAAGTTTTCCCCAAAAAATTATTATAATTCCGCGCTGCAATTAAACGCGAAACTCGGGTAGAAACGAGCGCGACGTTTCGGAGCGGCCTAATATTTCGGTGTACTCGGCCCGGTCGCGGCAACGGAACAGCGGAAATCAGATTAATTGCAAACGGTGTCAGCGAGTCATCGGTTCTTTCAGCGGAACGAATGTAATTAGTATTCATAGCGGGAGTCGGGCGGGGAAAAAAAAAGAAAAAAAAAATACACGAACTTGTTGATTACGCAACAGCACGGGGAGGTCGGATTCAGTTAATTACATCGCGGTACGCATGGTTAATCGCGAGCGCCGGTGTTACGCGCCGCGTGCCGGCTGCAAGCCACCGAAAATCTTTGCCGCTGCTTAATTAAGTCGCTAAATGCAGCACCGTTAATAACTTAACGCGTCCAGCGTTCGTTCATCGGCCTATTCGTTGCGCGGCGAAAAACCGAACAGCTACGCCGAGCTGTTGGCAAGATAGAGAGATTATCGCGCGCGCCACGCGTACAATCGCAGCGAAAACCCTTTCACCGCGAATCGTGCAACTCTCGAATCGCCTTGAAAATCCTCTCCTCTCCATCGAACTTTTCTCTCTCTCTCTCTCTGGCGAATTTCATCCAGGGAAAAACAAAGCACGGTGCAACGTCGTTCGTACGAACCAAGCAATCCTCGTCGGCAGTTATGGCAACTCATGGCTGAGCCTCTATTATTATCGGAACTACGGTCGAGCGTAACTTCGCTTACGCGAACGCGTACCCCGTTTTAGATCCTTGATATTGTTCGCGGGTAATTCGTTCGAGAACATTCGTAAGCACGCGATAAGCGTATTTTCTTAACGCGGTGCGAAAAATTTAACTGCTGTTCGCCCTTCTTTCGATTACCTGGGTTGCAAATTCCTACGCAAGTTCAGAATAATTGTATGCACGGTTTAAAGGGTGTTGTTACGGTTACTCGAAACTTTCCGCGATCTCGTGTTGTCTCGTGATATTATTTACGCTACGAAGCACGTTGTTTGCATTTAGTAGCTCGGTGGTAGAATTAAAAAGAAAAAGCTGTACAGTGTGACAAACATTGGAAACCCAAAGAAGAGTTAACATTCGCAAGCTATCTTGCCCGCGTATTCGAATAACCGAGGTAGCACACAGTATCGTTTCGCGGAGGGTGAAAACTTGCTCGCCGTGCAATAGGGCGACTTTCTCGCGACGAAATTAGGATCCCGTAGAATCGACTTTGCGAAGAAGCTTCGATTCCACGTCTCTTTTCCATCCCCCTCCGTTATCGGTGTCGAAGCTTCCGAAAAGTCGAACCACTTCTCTACGCTGCCGCCTTTTCTTTCCACTGGATGCCGGTTGCCGTGCGCGGCTAGGATAGAAAGGCACAGCAAACAGGCACGGGGGCGAAGCGGAAGAAAATGGAGACGAGGTAGAGGAAACACGGGGTTGAAGGGTGAAAGTAGAGGGTGGAAGAGTGCACGGTACTCTGGTAGATGGGAAGAGAAGAGAGAGAGAGAGAGAGAGAGGTGGCACGCGACGGCGACGGCGACGACGACGACGACGATGACGACGACGACGTCGTCGACGGGGAAATACGCGGTGTGCCGTTGCACGACGGTGTTCGGACGGTTTCGGTTAAGTTCGTGGATGGTCGGCGGTCGATAGAGCAAACACGGCCGCGCCCCAACCCCCCGGGGGGTACAGAGAGCGCGGGGGGTGTTGGCGAACGTGGGCGCATGTAGGTGCGAGCGGAGGGGGTTAGCCGGAGGGGATCAAAACCACCCCGTGACGGAATATCATAATTATTACAAGCGTTACGCTCTCGGGGGGATTCGCGATGCAGCCTCTTACCATTCGCTAAGGACAGAATAGACCATTCGTTTATGGGAAACAATTTCAGTTCAATTTCGCACGGAAATTCCACGCTTGTGAAAAAAGCAGAGGTTTCTTTTTTTTTTTACATCCCCTGTTCGTTTGAGAATTATGTCCAATGTTGCGAAAGTTAACCCTTTGAAATAACCATTGCGAAAGTAAATTGAATTCGGGTTAAAGAGGATTAGTAGCGCGATGCGAATTAAAATACACTTTTAACACTAGGTTTACGAACGTTTACGTGCATACGTCGACAGGCTTCCGGAAAAGTACGTCTACTGTATATAAATACTGGAACGTAGAAGAACGTAGAATACATATTCGTACCATTGTATTAAGTGAAGTTAAGATAGAGTACCGAAAAATAATATTTATGGTCTCTATACGTTTAGGTATGAAATCTGAAAAGCGTCAACGTGTAGTAAAAAAATAGCGTGCGTATATTTCAATCTTGGACTTGAATTAGTTTCGTTCTCAGACGCAAAGATATTCAATCACGTTTTTTGCGATTTGTCAAGCAACGTAAACCTCTCCTATTTGCTTAACCCCTTGTCCAACAACAACGAGTGACGCTCGAGCTGCGAATTATGGCACAGATTCCACAAAAACGCGTAGCAGTGCGGATGAAATTGAACTTGAAACCAAATTTTGGCACTGCGTTACAATATTGGAAATTGTTATGCAAATATTGCTTACGATATTCGAACGATTCGTACGTGTAGCGACGGGAAATCAGTGATCAGCACTAGCTAGCGTACGTAAGTAATAAGATAAATAATAGGACAACGGGTTAAGCGGAAGAAAATACTCAACTGTAGGGTTAATCCCTGTCAAGGCTAATTTGTTAGTTGCGCGCGTTCGCGTTTTTTGTTGCTCCGTTCATCGATTGCTCGGTTAAGTAGCCAGCGTACGAAAAAAACTTGCCCCCATGAATGCGAAACGCAGTTGCGCGCGGGGCTGCGAAAAAGTTTGAACGAAAAAGTAATTTTCCGCGGCTGCTTGAGCCGAGAAAGTTGCAAACGACGCGGCGCGGTCTACGGCTTTAGGCTGCGAGGAGGATTTGCTCGTTCCTCCGTCGTACTTTCGGAATTTATACAAGTGGCAGAAATAAGGCGAAGCTACGGCGAAGGAAAAACAGCGGAAAGGATAAGAATTGTTTTCATAATGCGATGCAAGCTCGCGGGTAATCCTTTAACTTACAAATGTCGCGGATTTGCCCGAACAATTGTCCACTATTATTATTAGTGGCTTGCATTTCTCTTAATTTGCGTTCTAGATTCGCCACGCAATGATACGGTCTCCTTGACGTACAAATGTTTCTCGTCTTTGGTTCCTTTGGTTTAGACAAGTTTTAAATTACCTTTGATGGAGTTACTTCGGTTACTCAGGTAAAGAATAATTCGAGCTTCGTTTCTCCGTAGACGAGACGCGTGACGCTTAACGAATTACGAACTCGCTTCGAACAGCACGCGATAACGTTTAACGTGATTTTACCCAATCATTAACAATAGCGTTTATTTGGACATCTACCCGACATTAAATGTTTCGCTTTAAAAATCGCCTCGCGTGCACAGAAACAAAAAAAGAAGAAGAAGAAAATCTTGGATAGTTTGTCGATAGCCGTGTACAAAGAGACAGAGAGAGATTTGAAGGGGTTAACTCGAGCATTGGAGCGACGCGGCGTAGGATAAGATCGCAGTAGTATCGCCGCGTCACTAGTCAGCCACGAAAGTTTAGCGCTGGTCGGCGCGGCACGGCGGCTTACGCGTTCAGTCGCTGCAACTTTGGCCCCGCGATTTCTACGAGGTCTCCGCATTGTCAGCCGCTATTGCATCCCGGCGAAACGTTTCAGTTGGCGCACATTTGAAAGCTTATCGTAACTTCTTGAAATCTTGCACGCGGGGCAGGGGAGAGATTTAGTAATTACGAGAAATTTTCCTCCCCTCGCTGCACCGCGCCGCGCTGTTTCCGTTTATTCTCCGCCGGTCTACGTACGTATGTATAATTCCGAAGCCCTCGTGAAAGCATCGCAGCATCTCGTGGCTTCCGAGAGCAGTTTCACTCGCTCTCGTTACGATTCCAATCGTATATTTACAGAGAAAGACGCTTCTTCTCTTCGCCCCGCTATGAAAAATGTTACGAGCCCGAGCGCGGTTAAAAGTATAAACACAGATATACCGTTGCGCCGCCGCGGCGGTATAAATGTTTCTTCTTCCCCCATTCGCTTTTGTTGGCTGCCTTCGTTTGACGAACGATACGTGGGAATAGGTTACGTAATACCCGGGATCGCGTTGTCTACGCTAAACGTTGGTAACGTGGAACACCTGATTTTAAGAGCTCGCCAAAGGTACGGAAATGTTTCTACTTTAACCCATCCTTGCATTACGGTGCCGCAAAGGCCCGTGCGAATTCAAAATTCACGTTGAAGACGAGAGAAGTTGAAAGTCTACGTAATCTCGTATTATCTCGCGGCACTTTCCGTGCTACAAAGCAATTAGTTTGCACTTATAAGCTAGGTGGTAGAAGTAACAAGAAAGCCGAACAGTGGAACTAAATTTGGAAATTCAACGAAGGATTAATAATGCTAACATACACTTCGTGTTGCGCTCTATATAACTAAAAAAATAATATACTTAAACAATTTGAACTTCATGGAACTAAGAAAATAATATACTTGTATAAACATTTCGAACTTCATATAATTCAAACAATAGCATACTTAAATAAACACGTTGCCGTTCGTGTAATTGAAAAAATAATACACTTAAATAAGCCGTTGCTCTACTTTTCCTTTTCGTGCTCAATTTAGAACGTTCGAAGATACTACGAAAATTTATTCGAATAGTTTCAGAGGCTTTTGGCCACTCAAACTTTCACGAGATTGCCGAGGGTAAAATTTAAGATGCACCCTAATTTTATCTTTGTCTTGTAAGATTGGGGGTTATTAAATAAAAATGGCCACGAATATTTCAATGATTCGTACGCGAAACGATATAAAAGCATAACAAAGCACTAACATACGTAGGTGTTAAAATAATCGTGAGGCAAGGGGTTAATGTTTACAGTATGAAGCGCGTGAGAAAACGTTCACGGTGTAAGGGTTAATTATCGGTACGTTCCTCAATCGTTCACAAGGAACTCGTTACGCGGTTGCAAGTAAAAATTCGCTCCTGGATATTATGAAAATTTTGCAAAGCTTCGTATTACCCACGCTTACCCTACGCACGTAAGCTCGAAAGAGCGAAGGCAGAGAGACACGGTGAGAATAATCGAGACAAGATCTTCGGTTCGCCCTATCCTGTTCATCAGCATTAGGTACTCCGTTTCCGCGACACGAAAGACGGTATCGCGACGCCGAGGCCAAGGGAAAGAACACCAGTTTCTTAGACGATCACGGAAGCGCCAGGCGACTTCAAAGCGTCAACCGTGCTCTCTCGCGTTCATCTTCTTCTTCCCCTTCGCCCCGTTGCCCGCTTCGCTCCACGGCCCCGCCGTCGTTTTCGTAGGCCTAGCCGCCAGATGCCGGGAAGGCATGCGCGTTATGATCCGCTTCAACAGATTGCCAAGAAGATGACGCGAGCCGAGGTTGGCCTCTCAAAGAGCCCGATGAAACCATCCGTTGCTATCGCCGTGTCTCGTGTTTACCCCGGCAAAGAGAGTGGAAGATAAGGCATAAAAGAAAAGAGAGAAAAGGAAAAAGAGAAGTTGGAGGGGGGGGGGGGCGTTAATGTTGGCCAGGGGTCGAAGAGCAGAGGGACGACGGGACGCAAATGGGATTGCCTCTCGAATTCCTCCAGGGCTCGTGCCAAGGACGAAGAAAGATCTGAACTTGGTGCGCGCGTTTCGTTTGTCTGGCCTTGATAAAAGCGCCTTCGCTAGCCGAGGAAATTGTCTCGGAAATTAATTCTTCGAAATTAATCCTTCCTTTGTGCTTTCCACCACTCCGCTTCGCCTAGCGAAACACTCTCGTCGGAAGCCGCGATGAAATTCGCTGGAAACGCAACCCCGTTCGCCGCTATTCCTTTTCCTCTCCCGAGCTTCCGTTGAAAGCTCGAAAGATTCCGAGAATTTCCGCCGAGGAACGACGCGGGAAATCTTTTTTACGAGTCGAAGAGACTCGCCGTTGAAAAGACCGGCGGCGGCGCGAGGATCGATAAAATTCGCGTTAAGGTTTCGCAAGCGAGCGAACGGCGAGCGAAGGAAGCGGAGTAGAGTCGCCGGCCTGGAAATCGTTAAAGTCGCCCTCGTAGCAGAGTTACACGTAACTGCAGCCGGCATTCGCCCGTTTCCGTGGATGGCTCGGTGTGTGTGGTTAACCTTTTAGGCGCGCGGATGTTGCTTCCGAGTTCGGGACGGTCTGAATTTCCTCCGCGCGGGAATGAAAGCGTGCAGGTTGTGCGTTGCCTTGACGCGGAGCAGCAGGGCGAACATCGTTAGAAGCGCGCGACGATGAGGGTGGCGAAGCTTTGCGGAAGCCGTCCTTCAAAAGATGTTACTCGTCCCGACGCACGCCTCGAATGCACTTGCACGCGACGAGTGAAACGTGCTCCCGGACGTGTAGTCGGGAAAATTGCGCGCCACCAAACAAGGCGAAACGAAAGTTGAACTGGGGGGATCATTGAAACTTGGGCGCGCGCTTTCTTCTTTCCTTTTTTTTCTTCTTAAAACTCGCTTTATCGTAACGCGTGCATTTCCCCTTGAAAAGTTTGTAACAGGCATTGCATCTTCTTCGAGTTTGGACATCGATTCTTCGTTAAATCTCGAAGCAATTAATGCGTTCGATACGTTATTAATAATCTTGCTGGAAAGCGTTAAGTCGAAGAGGAAAGTTGGCAGGTTTCGCGCGCTTGCAAGGAAGACGAAAAGCGAAGGCGAAACGAAAGTTGAACGGGGATGATTCAAACTTGGGCGCGCTTTCTTCTTTCGCTTTTTAAGAGCCGCTTTATCGCGACGCGTGTGCATTAGCTCGCGCTTTACACGAGGTATTGCATCTGCTTTGAGTTCGAAAGCAATTACAGTGCAGCTCGTAATTATTCGAACACTTGGCTACTCGTGCTTCGTTTCTACTTTGGTAAAGAAGATATATAAATTTCCCGCACTATTATTATTAGCACGGAATGTTTTTTTTTAACTTGGAGGTTAACGTCGCATCAACAGCTAGATTATTAGCAACGGTATCGTTAAGTTATACTATTTTATTGGCAATGTTAATTTCTTTAACGAACTCAAGGAGATTTCGATGCGAACTTTAATTGCGCTTTCAATTCTGTCTTTGGACGGAATATTGTTTATCGGAATAATCGACATTCTTTCGTGGAGCACTTTACTTAGCTCGTGTCTAAATTATTATCGAAGCTACGTGTAACTGTCTTTCGAGGTGAATCGAATACGTATGCGCTGTACCGTAGGCGACGAAAACGAGTCTCGGATTTGATACTTTATTAATAATTTTAATGGAAAGTAATTAACGAGTTAAATGGGAAAGTTCGCGCTCCTCCAAAGAAGACAAAGCGAAGACGGAATGAAAGTTGGAACGGGGATAATTCAAAGTTGGACACGCTTTCTTCTCTTTTAAGAGTCCCTTTTCGATGGCGTGTATATTCCCCCTTGAAAATTGTAGAAGACTCGTTGTGTCTTCTTTGAAGATAGGATTCCTCGGTCTTTCTCTCTCTCTTTCCCTCTCTTTATCTCTCTCTCTCTCTCTCTCGGTTCCTTCATCCGATTCTACAAATTATTCCTTGGTAAACGTTAAGGAAGAAAGGTTCCAGCGAACGAGTTTCCTCTCGGTTGCTCTTCGCCTATTAGACTCGGCATTCCGTTCCGCTTCCGCGGCTCTCGGTTGCCCGAGTTACAATTACGATCTTTCGCTGCGAAAGATAGAATCGCTTCTCCCGTCTCGAAAGTAACTCGCGTTAGCGTAAATAGCGAGTCCAGGTCCGATTGCCGTTATATTTCGTTTGATCGCTCGCGCAATGGAGCCATTGTCGGTGGGCAGCTTCCGAAAGCAAAGTGATCCATGCTTTGCACCGTGAGTTTGCAAACGGAGGCCAACGAAATTCAGTTAAGAAGCTTGGATTATTCGTCGATGCATCTAAGGGTAGATATCCTAAGTTAATTCTCTTGGAAGGACGCGAATCTTCCTGCTTTTTTTCGCTGCACTCGATTGCACTCGGTGCACCGTACTTTAAGATTCGGATTACTTAAGATTGCTCAAGTTAATCCTTCGGGAACGATACAAATTTTCTTGTTCCTTTCGCGGCGTTTTATCGTATTCGACGTACAGTACTTTAAGGTGAAAGTTACTTAAGTTAACCCTTCAGGGATAGACCAATTCTCCTATTTCCTTCCGTGCAATTGGTTGTACTCGATGCACCATCCTTTAAGATCAAGATTACTTAGGATCGTACAAGTTAACCCTTCGGGAAGGATACAAGTTTTCCTGTTCCATTTGGCGCATTTGATCGCACACGATGTATCTTAAATACGATGGTAAAGTATAGTACATCGACCACGATCAAATGCACCAAAACAAACAGGAAAATTTGTAACCTCCTCGACGGATTACCTTAGGATATCTTCCCTAAGTAACTCGTATTCCAATTTCATACGACAGCCTTGCTACTACAGACCACTCTTAACAAATACTTGTCCAATTTTTGATCGTTTACGCAAGGGCGTTCGTAGCGAGAGGGTTAGAAGTCGTTCCAAATCGATCGAAACGCAATTTGCTCGGTCAACTTCGTTCGACTTCGATCAACTCGGTTGTCCAACGCAAACGTAGCTCGAGAGGTCGTTGGCTCCGGTTGCAGGACACGCGTAAACCAAGCGGAAGACGCGACGGACCCAGCGAGTAGTTTGCGGAGATACAGGATAGGGAAGACGTGCACACGTGGATTGACGAAATGTGTGTACACCGCTAGTTAGCATGTGTCGGAACTTTTGCGAAGTTGCCTCGGGTCTACTCCGCTCTAGCTTTCCTCGCGACGCGTTCCCGTCCGCTTCGCGTCTCGCTTGCCAACTGCACGCGACGCGACGCGTCGCGTCGTCGCCAATGAGCTCGCTCGATCTACTTATCGTTCCTCGGAACCGACGAGTACGTTAACGCGTTGCTTCTCGTCTCGTCGCGTCGCAGACGTTCTCTTCTACTTCTTCTCCGAGGCATTTTGCGTACGTAGACGGATCGTCGTTCGCGACAGCTACTGTCGTCGCGTTTCGTACTTTTTGTCGAACGTATCTATAGCCAGCGACAAGGATTCTCTTCCGTTGGAAGTTGGAAAAATAGCCGCGCCTCGATGTTCCGCGGCTCTTTCGCCTGCTTTCTACGCGTCGCGACTGCGAGATGATTTCTTGCTAGGAATATCCCAACGCGCTACGGTATCACCTCGAGCGTATAATCGCGTCGCATCAGTCGCGCAAACGTTTGGAAAGAAACGTCGCGTTCGATTTAATGCTCGCGCTGCGAGTGCAACGGAGATGGATAGGCTTGACGCGGAGAGAGAGGCGGCGAAAGAGAGAGAGGTGAATCCGCGAGGCACACACCTAGCCAGCGAAGCTTCGCTTCTTTCATAGTAGCGCGCACACGAGCGCACTCGTTTGTCCGCTGGTGTACGCTATTGTGAAAACAAAAGCGCCACACGGAAGCGGAGCAAAGAATACCGCCATTGACGAAGCACGGAGTAGACTATCCATTCCCATATAGAATGATCAGGGGGCCGCCTGACTCCCTTACCATTTTAGCGTACCATGCGTTATTCCCGGTTCAGGCTGGAGTAAGGCAACGTAGCTTTTATAAAGGGTGGGAATTGTAACTAACAATAAGTATTGCAGTAATCAAATTGTCTATAACAGATGAACTGCAAGGGCTTGTTGCAAAAAACTGTAGGACAATATTCTCGGTACTCAAATAGAAACACGTTTTACGTATATTAACACGTCAGTTTGCGTTACAAATATAAGATACTAGTAATCGTATCGCGTTTACCGAATTATCACACGGTCCATAATTTATACGTACATTGGTCACGTTTCAATGTTCAGCGGCACATTTACCTCCCACTATTTCGTTACAAATATTGATCGTAAACGAATATACATACAATGTCTATGCGTTGTTACGTAAATCCCCGTCCAAATTTGGTATGAAAATTTCTTTACCTACGATTCTTCGTACGTTACTTTGCCATTAAATAAACATATTAAAGTGGCAGGCATAGGAACAGTGACAGGACGCTGCTCATTTACCGTAGTCTACCGTATGCTTCGTCGATGGTTTCACACTGCACGCCCTTTCAAACCGAATGCTCTGTCATTTTTCTCTCACGGTCAGCTTGATTCCGCTGGAGCCAGCGCTCGCTGGCGTTCGCCTGTGTTTGCAGCGCGGAAGCGCAAGCGGCGGCATCGCTCGTTTGCCTCTATTTATGTCGCCCGGTGGACAGTGTGTTATCACGGAGCCACGTACGCGTACGTAGTACGCAGTACGTATTACGTGTTACGTGTTACGTGTTACGTATTGCGTGGTACGCGTGCGTTGCGCAACGAGGAGAGCACAGGTTGCCCGCGTGCACACGTGAAAGTGGACGTGCGTACACGGGAGGAACCGCACGGTGTTTGCACAGTCGCCGGCAAACATTGTAATCCGGTAACACTCCGGCTGCGTGGATTGGTTGCGGCTGCAGGGGCGAGAGAGGGTTGAGTGGTAGCAGCCTAGGGAGGAAAACGGATGCACCGGTGTGCGAGCCGTTGTCCGTACTCCCCGAGAACTCTCTCTCTCTCTCTCCTTCCGCGCCCTTCTCTCCACGTCGACTATGGGAAGGTGGCTGCAACCCCGTTGCGAGAGGGATGAATCGCGCGGTACTTTGTGCACCCACTGCCAGAGTCAGTCTGCGAATGAACGGACGAGTGAGCACATCCACCGAAATCCGCTTCGAATTACGCGCTCAACATTAAAACGAATGCAACCTTGTTCATAATGGAATTATACGGGGAACCCTGCGGCCAAATTGTACCGCGTCCCCTCTTCTTTTCTTCTTCTTTTTTTTTGTACTCCTTTTGTGCATCCGCGCGCGCGACGTTTCGATGCTTTTTTTTTCTCTTTCCTTGTTTCGTTGAAGGATTCGAGGTTATCCACAATTTCCAGCACGAAACGTAAACGTAGCTTGCCGCGTTTAATTAGACGTTTATAGTTGGGCCGGCATTGGATGCCGGGGAGTCGTTGGGAGCACAATGGCCTCGTATCATGGACGTTGAAGAGAGACCGTTTGGACGAGATCGTATAACGCTTGGCATTTCGTATTCATTGACCGAAGGATAGAATAGCGGGATGAGTCCAAGTCCGTGGCAGCGTGAAGGAGGAAGATTACAAGCGGGTTAATCCGCCGCTGGAGGCTCGAACGTTACGGCTCTTCCAGCGAGACATTTCGCTCGCTTTCGTCCGAGCGTTAACGTAGAAATTGGTCGATTTACTGCGAGGCACAGATACGCCAGCGAACTTGGCTGAAACTCCGCCGCGCCGCACCGACTTCTTGATAAACTCTCCCTGCATGGACGCATCTCCATTCAGGCGTGCCACGTTCGAGTGGAAATCAACGCGGGAGAGGAGGGAATTTTTGTTCCATTTTCAGGTTTCAATCAATCGAGATGTTCGCACGGTGTGGTTTCAAGCTTCGGTATCGAACGCTTTTCGCGTGGATTTTTTATTTGCCCGATGTAAAGTGTGAGAAAATAGTCGAACAGTAAGAATCTAGGAGCATATCGATTTGTCTTCGCGAGAAAGTGAAGAATTGTCAAGGGAAATTATAAAAGTAGATACTTGGATATTCAGTTGCTCGATCAAGGTTTAATTCTATGAACAATTAATCGTGCTTACGGGAATTGGCAAATTAAACGCGTAGACAAATTTCTGGCAACGGAGAAAAGTTCCTTCGCCAATTTTCGAATCTCCCCAGTCGAAGTTTGCGATCGCTATCCGTTTTAGGGAACCCAAAAATGGAGAATTTGGCAACGCGTTATCTTGGAAAACCCTTCGGCAATCGTTTGAATAAAATTGAAGTAGAATTACGCGATTACTTTATAGAATTATGGATATTAGAACATTACGAGAATTCGATTTCAAAAAAGTGTCTGTTATTTGTTAATAGATCCGAGAACTATCGTAGAGTAACGCGAAACGACGCCGGGATTAAGGTTCGAGATCGCGTTGACGTAACGGCGTAATTAACGCGATTCGAATGGAAGAGCGAGGGATGAAATGGCCGGCGGTGGTTCCGGATGGAGGCACAGCGATCGTGAGTTTCCTCGAACCGGTTGCTGTGACGCAGCAAACGAATGGCCCGTCGTAATCGCGCCCCCTAAACGCCCGACATTTGTTATCTTTAAACCGACTGCGGGGGCAGGGATTGGAGCGGCTCGGATAAACCGGAAGGGGGAGGACGCGTAGGGTGGAACATGGGTGGTTGAGAGATGGATTAGCGGAATGATTAGCGACACCTAATGGGAGTCGGTGGTACGCGGAGGTTGGGTCAACCGCCAGCAACCCTTCGCATCATCGTAGGCCGAAAACGCGTCGCCTTCCCCGTGCGTTTCCTCGCAATCGGTCCAACGATTTAACGCGTTCACTGCCGCGCCTTCGTTTTACTTTTCTCGCCCCGGGTGGTGACACGTGTCACGAATACTTGTTTTATGGCCCTGTATCGTATTACGCGTAGCTCTGTTCGTAATTATTCGAAGCGGTGCTTGAAATTGGAAAAGTTGGGAATTGAAAGGGTTGGATATTCGAGGGCAATGGATATTCAAGAGCTTGGGAAACCTAAAGCTTGAGAAATGAAACGCTTGGGAATCCGGAAGCTTAGAAATGTATAGGCTTAGAAATCCAAGGGTTTGGGAATTAATATGTTTACGAATTCAATCGCTCGCGAATTCGAAAGCATAGAAATCTAAAGGCTTCGAAATCCAAGGGTTTGGGAATTAATATGTTTACGAATTCAATCGCTCGCGAATTCGAAAGCTTAGAAATCTAAAGGCTTCGAAATCCAAGGGTATGGAAATTAATATGTTTACGAATTCAATCGCTCGCGAATTCGAAAGCTTAGAAATCTAAAGGCTTCGAAATCCAAGGGTTTGGGAATTAATATGTTTACGAATTCAATCGCTCGCGAATTCGAAAGCTTAGAAATCTAAAGGCTTCGAAATCCAAGGGTATGGAAATTAATATGTTTACGAATTCAATCGCTCGCGAATTCGAAAGCTTAGAATTTCGAACGCGTAGAAATCTAAAGGCTTGGAAATCCAATCGCTTGGGAACTCAAGCGTTTAGAAATCTAGAGGCTTGGAAATCCAGACGCTTGGAAATTCCAATCGCTGGGGAATTCAAACGCTATGGAATCCAAAAGCTTGGAAATCTACACGTTTGGGAATTCAAACGCTTTGAAATCCAGAAGCTTGGAAATCTACACGTTTGGGAATTCAAACGCTTTGGAATCCAAAAGCTTGGAAATCTACACGTTTGGGAATTCAAACGCTTTGAAATCCAGAAGCTTGGAAATCTACACGTTTGGGAATTCAAACGCTTTGGAATCCAGAAGCTTGGAAATCTACACGTTTGGGAATTCAAACGCTTTGGAATCCAAAAGCTTGGAAATCTACAACGCCGGGAATTCAATCGCTTTGAAATCCAAGAAGCTTGGGAATTCTACACGTTTGGGAATTCAAACGCTTTGGAATCCAAAAGCTTGGAAATCTACACGTTCGGGAATTCAAACGCTTTGAAATCCAGAAGCTTGGAAATCCAAACGCTTGAAAGCCTCTATCCTTCCGTGTTCCATATTGCTGGGGAACAACCTTTACGCTACTAAAAAATGAAAATACCGCGCGACACGTGGCCCTCGCTACATTAACAAATTAACACGGATCGAAAGTAGCGGATCGCGAGCTACTTGCAACCGCGTGTAAGCCGGGGAATAGGCGAAGATGCATCGCGATCCGAGACCGGATTTGATTAACCGAGTTTGAAAATGCATTAAAAGTTAATCGGTTGGAGGCTCGCAAGCTCAGCCCTGCATCATCGTTAAATTTAAGAGGGCGGAACTTTTAAATTGCACGCTCTCCGATCAACTTTTTATTTTCACCCAGCAGAAGAAGATGGTGGGGCGGGTGTAGGGGAATGATTATTATCTGCGGATATTTGCGCGATGAAGGAGGTGGCGGGAATAATCGCCGGGAGGACCGTAGAGGGGTGATATCGATAGATAATAACAGCGGGATGGGATCGCGGGGACGAAAAAGCGAGTAGGAAGGGAGCTGGTCTCTCTCGGCGTGCCTCGAATATAACGCAGCTCGATCATTCTTGAAGTGGGTAGTAAAAGCTGCGTCGAGTGACGAGCAGTTTTTCTCCCTCCGCGCACTTTCGAACGGAGCACACGCGGAGTCGTCGCATCGCTGGTAGCGTCGCGCGAGGAAGACGTCGCATACGTTACCGAATCAAGATTTATCGTATTACCTAATCGTATCATCCGACCCCATCGTTTCTGATAAAGTAAAAACTAGAAGGTTCCGCGAAGAAGAAGATATCCCTGCAGATATGCTCGCCTTCATAGTGTTGGATGACCAACACGACCACTCACACTGTAAACACACCATAGACTTATCCTAAACCAAATTCATCTGACAAACAATGTAATCTCAGTTCCTAGTGATCCTGTACTCCGTACCTTCCCTTAGTCATCCTCTTCCTCGATCATTGTCCTTACCATTAGTCATCCCCAACAACAGTACTTAAAAGCTCGCAAAATCATAGAACCGACAGATTTCCGTATTCACTAGTCGAGTGCAGTAGCCGTATTCATAAACCCTCTAAGAGTTATCTTCAACGCGTTGTCAATTCTCCCGGAATCCAACAATAGAGATGTCGGAACATTCTGCACCTACGCGAGATGATAACGACGCTTCAGGAATCATCGTGCAAAAGGCTTAAAGAAACATATTTATTGCAAATAGGCGAACGTATCGATGTACATTCTTCTTATTTACGCCTCTGAGTACCGCGTATGTATATAGTGTTACTGCGTAACAAAGGCATACCAAAATTAAATTCTAGTGTAGTTTAGTTTTATTTGACAAGAAGAAGCACAGGGCAATTGATGTCCAGAACCATAGATAGGAAGTATGAAAACATAAACCGTTAAGTTAAATTCAGCCGTTTCTGTTAGGAGAACAGTTAGGCCAGCTTAAGTGACAATAAATGTCGCTAGGCATTGAAGCAAAGGGCAAGCACCATCTGCGAAAAAATACTTTATTAGCGTCCAGCACATCTGGGAAAACTTAAATTGTTTTATAACGGTTAGCGTCCTCCACTCGCCGAATTTCAGCAGTCTACCTGACTTGTAACGGTAACCCACGCGGAGTAACTTCCATCCCTCTAGTTTTGGCAAAGGTTAAAATAACCAATCGCAATCGAGTTCAGAAAACCCCACCACCAAAGCAAGTTTACCTGAAAGCAAGTTCGCGACAACACAGCAGATAAAAACATACTTTTAAACGAGAAACATCATCATTATATTCAAGTCGCCGTCCGAAAATTATTGTTACATCTGAACATTAGAAAACTTGTGTTAGCAAATGTATTTAGTCTCGGTTTACATTGTGTAAATTCATTATCCATTCTTTTCCAAATATTCATTCGCCGTTAAGTCTGCGTGTGAAGTGGGCATTCAAAGAAAGTTTCTTTCACATAAGTTGATCATTTGCCCACGCGGTATAACATATAGCATTTCAAATACGCATCACTGCTTAACCGATAAGCCTGCTAGAGGCACAGCGATACTTTTTTTTCGCGTTAGAAAGACGATATAGATCACGGTGCGACGCCGAGAATAGTTTAGACACGTTGCAGCCGGCGTTCACGCACTGAAGCTGGCGAAAGCCGAGTCCGGGGCTGAAGATGCGACACAAAGGAATGCGAAATTAAGGCAAACGTTCCCTTTTTTCTTCTTCTCGCGCGCATCCGTGCTAGCGCGAATATATCGCGCGCCCTCTAATGAAACAAAGTGCGCCTCTATGGATACCGAAGAAGAGATTCCTTTGAAGCAGCGAAGAAACATGTTACCTCGAAATTATTCAGCTGTTCTTCTCGCTGTCGCGCGAACCTTCCACTCGCGGAGAATCGAATAGGGCTCCGCGAAGCATCATCGAAGCTACGAGAAGTGTTTTTAACCCTTTCGTTGCCACAGGTATTTGAAAAATTCGCAACGCGTTCTCTTCGTTCTCTGTATTAATGGTTACCAAACTTTATGGGTTCGTAATTCACTTTTGAAAGCGCCCATGTCGTGGTTCACGCGTTTAACCCTTAAACTATGGCACGGAGAACTTTGGTTGCTTCCTGATACTTTCGTAAATAATTGTTTCCTGTTGATCTGCTTTCGAGTAGTCCAATTTTTGCGCACAATTGCTACCGCCATGTATCCAGCGTAAATTTCATTTAATCATTGTACGAGAAAAAGGAAAGCTTTTCGTTTGGGGGATCCAAGCTACCCCATTACTTACTCTACAATCTACGATACAATTCTGTAGAACACGAAAATACCAGCAAAAGTATAAACTTAATTTTATTTTACCCCGTACTTTAAGGGTTCAAGGAAGGTGTATTACACCCGACAATTTTTAAACGATTAAAGTCTGTTGTATTCCGCTGAGGTTGTCGGTTTATTGTGTATAATAAGTTACAACGTCGAGCGAAATAAAGACGAAGTTAAACGTATAGCAGAGTGTATTCGCGTAATACAAGAGTTGTTACGCGTCCTAAGACGGTTTGGACTGTTCTTACGTTTCAAGGGAAAACTAGTAGCTTTATAGACTCGGAAAATAGAGAGGTAGGGGTTCGGTTGGGTTAAATAGTCATTAAGGGATGAAGTAGCAAGGTCGAGGTTCGGAGATGACTAGAGAGGGTGAAATCAGCTATCGAAGGAAGTATTTTTGGATGTTTGCTGCTGGAGTTTGATTTATGATGTTTGAAGAAGGATGAGAAGGCCGCGTTGTCTTAACCAAAAATAATATTATACTATAGATTACGTTAGTATACAACGAGTCTTCCAGCGAACACTTTCTCTCCTCGTATTGCCATGCAAATTGAACGTTTCGTAGCCGTATACGTTTAAATTCGTCGAACTTCGTCCCGTTCGCGTATCCCTGGTAGCGTTGCAACGTTTCTTATTCGTTTCACACTTGTTTGCCGCTGTATCGATGGTTCGCGCGATTGACGCTTTTGTCTTGGTCTTTCGCGAGCTTCTTCGACAGGCGACGGTGTTTGACGTAAGAGCGTACGCGCGCGTCTCCGTCGTCATTCACGGTCGACCCATTTACTTATCAAACGCAGGGTGTCTTATCGCGTTCGACGTCTTCCGATGCGTTAACAGAAGCCGCGTTGACAAGCTTTGCTATCGATAGTAGGCGTGACGAGATCGTGACCCGAACACGTTGCCGTTCCACGACCATGCATCCGTTTATCAGAGATCGTTGCGAGACAAGTTCGCGATGAGTTTGCGCCGATAATTGGCTGCCCGGAGATTTCCAAGTAATTTATGTACACCGCAACGGAACAGCTGTACAACATTATGGATCGAATCGTTGGCTAATTACCCCGGGGAATATTTAAGAATTCTTTTTCCACTTCGGATAATCTCGAAATCATTGAACAATCTTGTTAATGTAGGCTAAAATCAGGAAAGGGAGATAAACATTACGGGGTTTTATAACAGCCGGCATGGGTAACGGTCGAGCCGACCGGAACGGCGACCAGGTTTATGGGGGGGTCGAATCCTTAGCGACTTGAGGAAGGAAATTTTGGCCACCTCATAGATCTGTTGGATTTCGAGCGAAGGGAATTGACAACACCGTTTTTAGAGAAACTCTTAAAGGTTTTTATTCGTGCAACTATGGTCTGCACTCTGGCAGTGAATACTCAATTCTGTTCCGTTCGGAGGTATTTCCGAGCTTTTATGTTGTGTTTTGAAGGATGAGTAATGGTAAGGACAGCGGTCCAGGGAGAGGGTGACTAAGGAAAGGTACGGAGTACAGGATGACTAGGAACTGCGATTAGGGTGTTTGTCGGATGAATTTGGTTTAGGATGCGTCTATGGTGTTTACAGTGTGAGTGGTCGTGTTGGTCATCCAACAGATCCTGGCACCTACGGAAAATTACGGGGGAACGGCTCCTATGGGAGGGTGCCCCACCATAGTTCGAGGCCGTAGGCGGGTTAAAAAAATCCACTGATTGGTGGAGAGGAAGAACGTCCGCCTTGCGAAGGACGCTTTAAAAAGCCGGATACGCGAAAAATAAGTCAGTGGTAAGACAGATGTAAGATAGAAGCAGGACAGCTGTAAACCAGACGAATAGCGTTAAATAGATAGAATTCTTTTATTTAGAGACTGTGTAGATCTGGCTTGTGTAAAACCCACGATCATCTCCGAATCCTACACGCCCATCCGCATCCTTTGGCCATTATCTTCCTACATTAAAGACATTTTTTCCGATCCACGTTAAAAGTGCACGCTTTCGTTAGAGAAATTCAACGCGGATAAATAGTTTCGCGACTGCCTGTACGTTTAATCGGCGGACCGTTTAAAATTACACGGCTTAGATCGACTATTAGCTTTCTGTACGCGATCAGCGCGTGTCCCAATACTTAATTAAGGATCAGTGGTAAACGTACCTAATTAGCGCACGCGTTTAAGCGGATGTGTGACCCAGCGTGAAAATACTTCCACTAACGGGATCGATGTAACGTGTAACGAGAAGCAGAATCGCGTGTTTCTTAAGCGGCGTGCGTGCGGCTGCAAGTTTACACGCAAGTGTAGTAGGGTGGAAAAGTAGGTCGAAATAATTTAGCCGGGATTTAAGCGCGCCGGTTAAAACAAGAGAACGAATCGGTACGCGAGCGAATTCTATAGGCGGAGAGACATTCTCGGAGGTAGCGGCTCGTTATTCTGTAACGCGTTTATATATCCTTTTATCCCTCGGTCGTGCCCATCAATTGTCCGCGTTTTCTTGCCTCTCTGCCCCTAGACGGAACCCTGAAAGCCTCCTTTTCCCCGTGGGACCAGCCAAGATTATTGGTTTATTATAAAACCCTGTATCCCCCCCTGTGTTGGCTTACGCTACCTTGAATCACTCCGGGCCGAGGCAACGTGTTATGAAAAACCGCCGTGCGACACAACTGCTCGTAAACTTTTCTAACGAACAGTTTCTTCGCAATCGTCGAGAACCGTAACTTTTATCGGGATCTGTGTAACTCGACGGAAATTACACTGCTCGAAAGAATTGAGGGACTTGAGCTATCTACGCTCGAAAGAATTAGGGGACTTTCGCTATTTATGCTCGAAAAAATTAGGAGACTCGAACTATGTACGCTCGAAAGAATTAGGGAACATTTGTTATTTATGATCAGAGGAATTAGGGGACTTGAGAACTATCCACGGTCGAAACAATTAGGAGACCTTCGCTGTCTACGCTTAAAATAATTAGGCAAATTATCGCTGTACATGCTGGGAACGATTAGGGGACTTTTATTACCTATGCTCGAAGGGATTAGGAGACGTTTGCTATCCAAGGTAAGAAGAATTAGGGGAATTGAATAATTATCCACACTCAAAAGAATTAGGAAACCTTCGCTATTTATGCTTAAAAGACTTGGCGGAATTTTGCTATTTATGCTTAAAAGACTTGGCGGAATTTCGCTATCTATGCTAAAAGAAAATAGGGAAGTTTCATTACTTATGCTTGAAGGAATCATCTTTATACAAGTATTGCACATTATTACGTTTTACCAGGAGGTGCTCCTTAATCAGATTCTACGTTTCATTCCCCTGATACGAAATTACCGTAGTCGCGTAATGGAACTATTCAATTATAGAAAGATAGACGTAACCAAGCCTAATTAATTCATACTCGAGTATGAAAATAGACAGAACTGCAACTATGTTCTACAATTCCAGAGTTCTAAACTCCGGCATGGATGCAACTATATTCGCAACAAACAACTGACCAATTCTCCAACTCGTAATTTATATTTCGCGGTATCGGTTGCAACGTCTGCAGGATTGGTTTCGGTTGCACAGTGCAAGGGCCGGTGGATGTTTGATTTAATTGCAGCAATTAAGACGAGCCTTCGGCGAGAAGGGGCAGAGTAACGATTCCAAGGAAATCGAGAAATTAATATTTCCACGGGTGCCGCCGGGTGCGGAATGGAATAAAAGCGTACCGGCGCAGGAAGAAAGCAAGGGAAGGTGAAAGTCGGAAGGAGAGGCTTGTAAGAGAATAATTAACAGTCGCTCTATAAAATCCAATCGAGACATCCACGGGGAAGGGTTGGGCGAGGCTGGCTGGAGCAAAGGAACGAAAACAGACGAGTGGTTCGATGAGCGATGAGGAGACTCAGGGCACAGAAGTGTATTAATGAATTCATTTTCGCCTCCGGCATTCCGCCTCGCAAATACAAGGCGACGCTGTGTCTGACTACTCGCGGCCATCCGCTACTTCGCACTGGTTAAACCTTTTGCCTCGTAATCACCAACCGTTCCCAGATTTCAACGCTAAAACTACCACACTATCGAAAGAACCCACTTGTAATCCTGTTAATTAATAGCAAAGAATTTTTTAAGATCGCCAATAATTTTGCATAGGTTTTATTTTTGCAAATATCTATTAGTTTGATTAACTTGATACAAACAAGTGGGGACGGTTTAATAGCAGGTGATTTTAGCGTTAAATATTTTACACTGGTGTTATCAAAGCCACGGAGATAACCACAAACTAAGATATATTCGAAGTAAGGAAGTTTGGAAGATTTTCGGCAATTTATCGTAAAAGTTACGAGCAACAGAGATTCGGTTCTCTCGAATTTCATCACTTCTTCGTTTCTTCGAATACGAGCGCAATTTTTTATACGGAGGATACCATTCGTGTTGCATACTAAATTTTCTTATCGCACTCGTGTATATCCTCCTAACGTGTATTCCAATTTAGTGTAGGAAGATAATGGCCAAAGGATGCGGATGGGCGTGTAGGATTCGGAGATGATCGTGGGTTTTACACAAGCCGGATCTACACAGTCTCTAAATAAAAGAATTCTATCTATTTAACGCTATTCGTCTGGTTTACAGCTGTCCTGCTTCTATCTTACATCTGTCTTACCACTGACTTATTTTTCGCGTATCCGGCTTTTTAAAGCGTCCTTCGCAAGGCGGACGTTCTTCCTCTCCACCAATCAGTGGATTTTTTTAACCCGCCTACGGCCTCGAACTATGGTGGGGCACTCTCCCATAGGAGCCGTTCCCCCGTAATTTTCCGTAGGTGCCAGGATCTGTTGGATGACCAACACGACCACTCACACTGTAAACACCATAGACGCATCCTAAACCAAATTCATCCGACAAACACCCTAATCGCAGTTCCTAGTCATCCTGTACTCCGTACCTTTCCTTAGTCACCCTCTCCCTTGACCGCTGTCCTTACCATTACTCATCCTTCAAAACACAACATAAAAGCTCGGAAATACCTCCGAACGGAACAGAATTGAGTATTCACTGCCAGAGTGCAGACCATAGTTGCACGAATAAAAACCTTTAAGAGTTTCTCTAAAAACGGTGTTGTCAATTCCCTTCGCTCGAAATCCAACAGATCTATGAGGTGGCCAAAATTTCCTTCCTCAAGTCGCTAAGGATTCGACCCCCCCATAAACCTGGTCGCCGTTCCGGTCGGCTCGACCGTTACCCATGCCGGCTGTTATAAACCCCCGTAATGTTTATCTCCCTTTCCTGATTTTAGCCTACATTAGTAACATTTAAATATCCATATCTGAATGCAGTAGAATTCCCCGCGATTCTCACCTCCCACCCAGTTAAAGGGTTAACTTATTCGTTAACGAAAATTAGCCAGGGGACGGAATTTCCGCAAGCAAGCTAATACAGTGGCAATCTGTCTAGACGCGATCAATTATCCGCGCGCGTCCGAATTTTTTTCCACCTGATCGATCGGAACAAGCAACGTCGAATTAGCCGGCGCTTGTTTTATCGAGCTGCACGTTTCCCCGCTGCTGGTTCGGTGGATTTAAGCACGTACCGCCGTGTGCGCCGACCGACCAGCTCCGCTTCTAGCCTAAACTTTCACCCCGGCTACGGTTTTTCCTCTTTTTCGAGGCGCTTGCATTATCCGGGAGAAGCGATTTCGTTCGGTGTGGTTCGAGGTTTCCCTCCTTGCTTCGCGGGGGTGCAAAAATCCGATTAGCGGGCAAACAGGCGCGTGTGTGCGTGCTTATGTGTGCGCTAGTCTCGTCGACTTGAAAAGGTGGCTGTGTTAGTGGCTGCCGATATATACACTTACTGACAAACGTTAAGGAACAAAGTAGTCACTTACGAATTTTTGTGTATCCTTTCGCTTCTGAGATTCGCAGCTTAGAGTTAACAATAGCATAAATATATTGCATTACGTACGTGGATAAACAATAAGTTCTTCTACTTTCATTTCAAATCCATGTCGCTGAAAACATAGCGACGACGTAAAGCTTCGCAAATACGTACCATATGTTTCTTAACTTTTGTCACGAAGCGTATATTGGGTCGGTCCATGAGTTCGCGCGGTTTTGTCGAGAGTGAGAAATTTAGTGTTCCTTCTTTTCCTTAAATACAGCGACCGAAAGAAGTATTCGTAAACGACGAATTCTTGACCTCTATTGAAAATATCTTTTCTAAAGCAACGCGTCGAGTTAAAGTCTATTTATGGCTTGACAATTTTTAAGGATCTTGCTCTCAATCCAAATGTACACAGCTAAGTGTCTAAATATCTAAGTAAAAGGAAAGTGTTCTTAATAGAAATTTGAAGTTCGTAATAATTCAATGATAAATTACTCGGGACAGAAAAGAGGACAGAATTAAATGAAATTCTCGTGCAATCTAAACGCGGCACGTCGAAAGTATAGCAGCATTGTCGAAGCATAGGATAGACTACCCATTCTTACGTAGAATCGTTAGGAGATTGATCCCCTTACTATTTCAATGTAACACGCGATATTACTAATTTTGACTAGAATAAAACAGTAGCGTTTTTAACCCGTTGCCCTACGAATTTTTCATACTTTATATGCTGCAACGTTAGCTAGGTGTTACTATATATAATACTGCGTCAAGTACAGGGCAATGAAGTATATATGTGTATATATATATTTATCGGAGGGTTGGCAGAGAAGAACTCGACCGATTTCATCCGCGTTCGGTTATTTCGTTTTTCCCTTCGGCCAGGAGAGAATACACGCTGCTCTCGCGGCTCTGATACGAAGAAAACGGGAAACGGAGTCCCCGAATAGCGAAGGTTATGCGAGGAGAATGAGAATCCCGCGGCGGTATTAGCCAGGGAATTTTCTATTTCAGATTCCGCGAATCCATTTTATCTTAAACTTCGTAATTCCGTACTGCCAGCCCCGTCCACGCCCGCCCGAGGAATTCACCCTCGCGACCTTTCATCCCCGCGAGGATTCCTCGCTTCTTCCCTTTTCCCTTTTCCTCTTCGTCTGGATCAACTTTGCTCGCGTCCTCCGCGCACGCATATCTTTTATTCCACTGGATCAGCGGATGCTCTTCGTATCCGGCGACGATTGCGAATCTTTCTCACCGTCTTCTGCTACTCAACGCGTTCACTTGTTCAGACATTTAGCGTAGCTGCTATTCTCGTGTTCAGCAAGGCAACGAAATACTCTTAGCATAAACATTCTGCCTCCCATTTGCCATGCAAATGCAGCTTATCGTAATTTCTTCGTCGTGGCTACGAGACAGCGTACGGTAACAAGTTTTGACGAGCTTTATTTTAATGCAATTCGTTTAGTCGCGATTGCGCGCATCGCGTACGATGCACGGGACAGCGAACGTGGTAATCTAGTTAATTTTAATACACCCTCTTTTTTGGTAGCAGGGCAAATGTGATCCCCGACAGAATTGAGTTCGTTTTCTGGCTCTATCGATGAATGCATAAATGCCTGCAAGATTTGTAGCGCTCGTTAATGAGTCAGCCATACGTATGTAATTAGTAACTTATATTTCCTATTCGTTGCTTTAACTCGCTCTTCGATTGACCCGGTGCAATGCTTTAATTTACATACATTATGTTTATAAATGTTATGTATATATTATATATATAATGTTAGTATATATAAAGTATATATATTAGGTGTACCAATAAGTAATCCACCAATTATAAGTAAGAGCAATGAATTTATTTAGTCAGAAGGGTAAGCTTTCACTCGAATAGGGAATTTGCAACTTGCCTGAAGAATGTAGCAACCTAACCCTAATAGAAAATGTACAGCTTGCTTGAAGAAAGCAGCGATAGCAACAATTCTAGTTAAGAGCCAGCAAGTGTCTGCAATTTACTTCGAACTAAATGGCAAACTGAACAAAAGAAGTGAATCGCTCATTGGTACACCTAATATTCGCCTACCTCTCGCAACTTCGCGCTGCCCGTTTAAACGAACTTTTGATCCGTCGATGTAAATGAATGAGCAACACGAGCAGAAGAACGGCGAAAGAAATCGAGTGCACGGGCCAGGTATTTCAGAGCATCGCGTCGCAATCGCGACATTAAGGTAGTCGTCAAGGGGTTAATTTATCGCGGCGCGTTTTAGCAAGATGAGGAAACTATTTGGCAAGTTGCAAGTAAAAAGGTCGCCGGGGAGGGAGACTGAAAGTCGCCTGAAACTCTCGGCGGATATCCTAAATTATAATAGCAGGTTTAAAAGCAAAAAGGGAGGAGAAAGGATGAAAAATGGCGTCCCTCCCGCGCGAGTACCAAGGGACCCAGCCGACTTCTGACGTATAACTCGCGCACATTTTACGCGAGTACACACAAATACGCCTTCAAATTAGCGCCAGCCATGCTCCGCTGCACACCTGCGTTTGTGCTTGGATACTTGGCAAGCTTCTTCTATCCGAGCACCCCCAATGCCAATTTGCAATAGTGACTGCTACGATGCATTGTCTCGTTTAAATCTCGCGACGCTCGAGAAGCGTAGAGTTGTGCTGGACCTGCTACTTTCGCGTAACGTTCTTAGCCGTCCTTTAAATGATGGAGAAATTTAGTCCGCGCACGCAGATGCTTTCGTTGAGACATATTTTACATTATCAAGAACGTTGCCGTACTCCATATGGTCGCTATACGCGTCTAAATCGCGTCGTTATTGATGTTAATCAGCTTATGAAATTCTTGAATTTGTTCCGCTCCCGTGAAACCTTCAGGTGGAATGTTGTTCGTATTCTGTTTAATCAAGAAGAGACATCGTTTGTTTCCTTTTACTCTTTCCCTTCTTTTTGCGTTTATACGTTTCCTTTTGTTTCAAAGTTTCTCGTCGCATCGACAGATAGGCCATTAGCAACGATACTCGATTGTAGTGTTCTATATTCGATGGTGCACGTTTATCTCCTTTAGGTAGTTTATCGTATTTTTCATCCGGTCCGTTTCTGTTAAATCTGTGCTTTGAGCGAGGCTATTATCTTCCTCTTACGCGTTCTAATCTTAGACACTTATAAAATACGTGGCTAGATGTTAGAGGTATTTAATTTTGACATCGTTCGCACGGGGCTGATTCGATTTTCTTTAAAATATACTGGTGAGTGATTTATTTCGTAGCATTTATATTATTAATATTTTTCCTTCCCTTTTGTTTTCTTTATTATATTATATCGCTATATTTCACTGCCTACCATATTCTGTTACCTGCATGTCGCGCCAAAGGATTCCATTACCCGTTAATAAATAAATAAATAAACGCGCTCGACCCATTAGCCACCGCATTTGCCGAGCAGATGTTTTCCCCTCGCAAAGAATCGGCAAACGCAACGCCGCACGCGCTGCCGCGTCGATGCGCTCGCAGTTAGCCGGCCAATAAAATACTGATATTTATAAAAAAAAAAAAAAAGAAAGAGGCTCAGTCGATCGAGTTTGGCTTCCGCGAAGCTCAATTGAGCTGGCAAAAAAAATTGGGAATCGGTTGGGGGGCGCGTGCACGCACGTGTGTTTCATTAGAGAAAACGGTAAAAATCTATGGAAGTTTGGCGTGTCGCGCCGATACATGGATAGCTGGAGTGTTACTCGACGCTGGTATCGGCTCTCTGCGACCTCTAATTTGTCCGTTGCAGCGCAGCTTTGAGGCTGAATCTCGTTTCGGATGCCATGATCGCTCTCGAACGCTCGGAACAAGAGCGTCCGCGACGAATCGAGCGTACCGAAATTGCGCGTTTGATCATCGCCGATCGAAACGTATTTATAGACTTCCCCTGGATGAATCCGATTTGAACTTGGCAAATCGTTGCCCCTTGATTCTACGTTTTCAAGCCGGGCTAATTGCACGAGGCGAGGTTTAAAAGCGGAATTCGTTTCATCATTCCCCACCTCAATTTTTCACCCCTTTTTCGACCGCCGCTCTCTTTGCGATTCAACCTTTTCCCCAGTATATTTTTCTATGTCCACTGTTGGCCTTTCTCCCTCGCCGAATTTACGGTCTTCGCGAGCTACGTAATCCAAGATTAACTCCACCTTAACCCTTTGCAGTATCTCTGATCTCGATTATTAGTGCAGAAAGACAAAACTGTATCACTGTGTTACACGAGGTTTGAGCAAAACGTTCGTGCAAGTTTTATTTACTTGAGAAAGTCTGGCTGTATTCGTCAGTATTTTAAATACAAACACATTTATTCCAAACTATTTTCCAGCTTTCAAGATACTATATTTGACGAATACTGCGATCGTGATATGATTGTGTTGTTATTTTTGGACAAAAATTCTCGAAACTGCGTCAACGCGTAAGCTGCTACATTCGTATCGTGTGCAATTCAGAAAATCATCGAATACACTGAAACACAGCTTGCTTGATTAGCTGTCACATCTAAACTTCGCACCCGATATGGCCAAGAATTTAAACAACCGCGAAGGAGAAACGATAGTAGCAGCATCGCGAAATATATAATAATTTCTCGATCGGTCACTTCTATTGCGAGAAATTAAACGTTCCATTCCCAAAGGGTTGAATCGCGATCGCGGCGTGGCTTCGTCGTGCATGGCGACAGTTTTCAAAGGGCAGAGAAGAACCGCGAAATAACAGGGGCGCAGGGATACGCGGTCGGTCGAAACGGAATCGCGGGAAGGAAATCGGATTGAACAAAGTAACCTGGCGGAATGAAAAACTCTCGAAACGAGGTTGTCCTGGTGGCCGGCGGCACAGCGGGATACGCAAGGGTTCAAGTGCCGTAAAAGCGATTCGATTTGCACAATCGCTCTCTGCCGATTCCACCCTTTCATCAAACTCTCCTCGCCATTGCTACCTCAAGCTGGTATCCTCTCCATCTTCCAGTCTTCCATCCCTCTGTCTCGCGTTCTCGTAATTTCCTGTCGTTACTCATCTCTCCCCGGCTACCGATGCTCGCCACAGTTTCGCGCCCAAGGGAATACGCGATTTCAACTCGTCGAAGATTTCAGAGGAACAAAGGAACGCTGTACTTTTTACGATTCCAATGTCCAGCTTTAATTGGCAACGTTGTACTTCTATCGGCAACCTTTGCGGTTGTATTAACCCTTCGAGAACGGCCGCGGCTTTTGTTCTTCAAACGCAAATGGAAAAGATTTTTGTATTTCGACGAATTTACGTCGCTGTAGCTACTACTGTGGGATTTTACTTTAGATGGTGGAGGGAAACGATTCGGGGTTCGATTGAATTAGTGAATGTTGCAGTAAAAACTATATTTAATATAATGGATACTTAAGCTACAACGACGAGGCTACGACAAAACAAAAACGACAACTTTCTCCGATCGACGACGTACAACGACTGCCCTTCGCTCGGGTCTCCCTCATCCCTCTCACCTTCCTCGCCTTCGTCGCCTTCTCCTCTTTTCCGGGCTTTTCTCAAGAGGACTTTTCGTCGCTGGGCCCGAGAGGGGAAGCGCGTTACAACTTTCGCTTCGCTAGGCCTGCAGGCCCTTGACGCATCGCCGTGACCCTACCCTAAAGCACCTCATCCTAACTACACACACACACACACACACACACACACACACACACACAACCATGCATACCACTGTTTTCACTATTCTACACTACTTTAGTTCGTTATCCGTAAAACATGCGTCTTGTAATCGCCAATAAATAGTTCTCTCTATTTTAAGTAAATATTAAGCGGTTCATGCTAATCTTAAAAGGAAACTATGGTCCGTACATCGTACGCATGCCGTACATGAAGAGTTAATTTTACGCACAGGTGTAGTAGTAGACTTAATTCAAAATTCATTTTCATTGAACGAACGGTACTAAATAACTAAATAACTAGATAACTAAATACCTAAATAAATAAATAACTAAATAACTAACAGCGTAACGCGAGATTAATAAAATTTATTGCATTTCGTTGAAATACAACGACTCAACGCCATAGGGGCCAGCGTGGGCACGCCAGAAATCACGTCGTCACAGGGACTTGTTTGTCGCAGTCATCAGTTTTCTTCTGCTTTCCTTGCAAACGCGACCGTAGCCCTTCAATTCTGTTTTTTTGCTAGACCTCGCCGCGGGACTACCCATCGTAAAACAGTATTATTAAAATATATAGAAGTTTATTTCTGAAAAACCAATTATATTCCCTACACGTTTGTTTCAATTCTTTCTACCCGATGGATTCTGAAAATTCTCGAGTGCAAAGAGTTCGTTTCATATACGTACGACGTTGGATGAAGGAAAAAAGAAAGAAGAAGAAGCAAAGAAGAAGCTTGGGATAACTATTTGCCACGAAGCATTCGCGGAGGGTTAAAATTCCGTGGCGCAGGCTTGGGCGTCGGCATTCACCTGGATGGCGTGTTTACGAAATTTATGAATAGCCTCTCTCCGCGGCCGGGTGCTCTATTTGGAGATCCGAAGGATAAAAGAAAAACCATCAATCTAGGCGACCCAGTTGCGCCGGTCGGAGGAAGCACGGCCAACGGGGCCGAGACGGAAATCTTTCCGGCTGGTGCCGTTTATGAGCGAACTGTTCTCAAACTGTTTCGTAAGAAAGATAAATAGACGCTTTTGATAAAAGTTGCTCGACACCGGCACACCGGGCGCATTGAATTTCATTATTAAACGGCCCCTGATTTATCGTTCCTCTGCAACTCGTCGCGATTCTCTCGAAGCGTTAAAAGCGAAACCGTTCGGATTCGTTTACGACAATGCCGAGTTACGAGCGGCTGCGTCTCTATTGGCCAAAATTAAAAGCGCGGCTGGAATGTTTTTCCTCGCGGTTGAATCAGCAATAGGAATGTCGAAATTCTCCGAGTCAATTTGACGACGTAGGGGAACCCATAGGCGAAGTTCGTTGCTTGTCTTCTCCACTGACAATGAGAAGACCTCCTGAACTTCATTTGGGATCGGTTGGCCGTTGCATTTTTAATCTTCCTTTTGTCCTGTGTCTTTAAAAGTGGCTTGACTTAGGTGGTTTCCTCTGATTACTCGATTCAGCGAAATCGTTTGATATTCTACTTCTTCCTTTTATGGCTTCAGCCACCAGTGGAGTGATAAAATCATTACGGAAAGTTTCGTTGCAAACGTACCATGGTGCGTTTGCCATTTCACGCGGCATTGCAAACTGCGATATTTGAATAATAGCAACGAAGCGTTTACATAACTCAATACCATATGTCCATGGCGGTTTTACTTTAGCTATGATCTTAGCTATTTATGTCCTTACTTAGTTACTTAACTTACAATCTTTGGAGATTAGTATTTTAGTAGGAAGCGATAGTTTCGATCGTCTACCGAGCAACCGAAACATGCATTTCAATTTTTGCTCTATCTGTTCCCCCTTTCTTTTTTGTTACGCGATACCTCCAATTAAGCTTGCGCGCAGCTGGAAATACGGGCCAACGCGTTTCGCACTGCACACGGCCGCGGAAAAATATTTCCCCCGAATCGAGCGGGCGCAACAATCGAAGCCGCGGCATTCAAAGATTTCGTTATATTCCGTGGCCTCGGGGCCATGGAAACGTTTCGTTTCACCGTGGCCTTTTTTCGCTGCCAAATATTTTCCGCGCGCGAGAAATTGCAGGAACAGGCCGCAGGGAAGCGAAATCGACCGGACTTGGTCCGCGGCGATCGACCGAGAAAAAAAAGAATCGCGCAACCAAACCTCCGCACGCTCTATCCTTCCAAACGTCTTTGCTGGCGTGTCATAAAACTTTCATGGCTCTTCGAAATTTCCACGAGCGATCTTCCGCAAGTAGGCAGGCGCTTCTGCGATACGAGCGAGCCCTTTCCCTTTGCCTTCGGCTCGAGCGCAGCCGGGCCGGGATGAAGGAAACGTGTCGAGGGTAAAAATATAGACGGAGGGTTCGGTCCATTACGGATCGCTCGGAACCAGCCCGACCTAATTTGAATATCCCTTTCAATCTCGTTACGTATGCAGTCGCCGAAGCAGATTTCCCTTCTCCGATCTGCTACCGGCAATTTTCAAAACACCTACTACGCGCGCGCCGCTGCGCTGTCGTCGGGGCTTTTAGAACGGGTTCATAAGTACGCCAATAGTATGATCTATATGGTATGTGCGTATTGGGATGGACGCGGCGGTAATCAGTGGCGGATCGACGAGAATATCCGCTCGCTCGATGCCAAGTGAGTTAACCCTTTTGCTACACGCAAGCGGAACGTGCATTGGCTCGAGGTATTCGTGCAAATGCAACGAAATTTTAATCCTATGATGCCGGACACGTGGAATTAAGTTCGATGAGAGGTGTGTAACAGTGAACAGGGGATGCGACGACCGCTTTTCTGTGCCTTCGGGCGAAATTTTCTTTGCAATATACCTACTTGCTTTTATTTATTTAATCTATCAACGGGATAACCCGTTGATTTGCATTAGCTTACATTAGAATAAATAATCCGCGGTCTTTGCAATGAATTACGAATTTGGTTTCGGTATAGAACAACAGAAACACCGCAAAGATCAATAGCGGTACAATAATTTTTATACGTGCCACTTGCGTACACGAATGAGTGAATCCCGTTAAATCGACTGAAGCTACGTTTATTTAAGTTGAATGTAATATCAGAAGTGTATCAATAGCGCAGCTACGGATAGGTGAAACGTGAAACTCTTTGGTTACGCGGCTATGGCGCAGGTTAGCCGACAACAACGTCACGACGGGCGTGCGCTAAAAAGTGGGCAAGTTTAGGGTGAATTAGTGGGCTTAGCATGGGGGCAAACGCAGGAACGCGAGCGAAACCCCAGCCATTTGCATCGGCTGTGACGTTTGTCAGGTTGATGGACGCGAGTCGCACCATGCGCAATCACTGCGTGCCCGCGACGCGCTGAAAACTGTCATTTCATCGATCGTTTGCGAATCATTGATATCGCCGCTCCGCTTCGCGCTCTCCGCTTGCCTTTCGTCACTTCCGCTCCGCTGTACCGCGATCAGGCCCTAGGTCATCGCGCATTCTTCTGTCTTTGTATGTTCCTCGGTCCCTGAATTCCTAATTGCCTTAATCGCCGAGCGCTTAAATGCCTAAATGCCTAAATATCTAAATTCCCGAATACTTGAATGCTTGGATTCGTAAATGCTTGGATTCTTAAATGCTTGACTTCGTGAGTGCCTAGATTTGTGAGCGCTTGTATTCCTCAATGCTTAGATTCTTAAATGCTTTGCTTCTTGAATGTTTGGATTTCTGACTGCTTGGATTCCGAAATTCTTGGACTCTCGAATGCTTGGATTCTTAAATGCTTGACTACGTGAGTGCCTAGATTTGTGAGCGCTTGTATTCCTCAATGTTTAGATTCTTAAATGCTTTGCTTCTTGAATGCTTGGATACCTAAGTGCTTGGATTTCTGACTGCTTGGATTCCGAAATTCTTGGACTCTCGAATGCTTGGACTCTCGAATGCTTGGACTCTCAAATGCTCGGATTCTCGAATGCTTGGCTTCTCGAATGCTTGACTTCGTGAGTATCTAGATTTGTGAGCGTTTGTATTCCTCAATGTTTAGATTCTTAAATGCTTTGCTTCTTGAATGCTTGGATTCCTAAATGCTTGGATTTCTGACTGCTTGGATTCCGAAATTCTTGGACCCTCGAATGCTCGGATTCTCGAATGCTTGGCTTCTTAAATGCTCGGATTCTCGAATGCTTGGCTTCTCGAATGCTTGACTTCGTGAGTATCTAGATTTGTGAGCGCTTGTATTCCTCAATGTTTAGATCCTTAAATGCTTTGCCTCTTGAATGCTTGGATTCCTAAATGCTTGGATTTCTGACTGCTTGGATTCCGAAATTCTTGGACCCTCGAATGCTCGGATTCTCGAATGTTTGGCTTCTCGAATGCTTGTTTTTCTGAATGTTTCTATTTACGAATGCTTGGATTTTTGAACGCTTTTATCGGTGAATTTCCGAATTTCCATAGCAATTAAAATCCCAATTAAATCCCCATCGATCCTCGTTTTACGATTTGCCGTTCGCTGCGAGTGAAACTTGCGACCTCGAGTGATTTCCGCGGCCGCGGTCGTCTGAGGCTCGTCAATTTTTCTTTTTTTTTTTCGCCGCGAGTTTGACATTTCCATTTCTGAAAATTGCAACGCGTTCTCTTTCGATAGCCGGTGAACCGAAAACCGCCGCTCCGCCGATCATCCGCCAGCCATCCTGCCGCGTATTTTCATTATTTCTTTTCCGCGCTGTTTTGCAACTTCATTACCGTGAAACGAACAACGGGCGAAGCACACGGCGAGTATGATTGGCCGCGTTGTTCGTCGCCAGCGACACGCGGCGCAACGCAATCCTAATAAAAGCTACGCCTTTCCCGATTCCGATCCCGTATTGTCGTCCATTCGTTTCGCCGTCCGACCGCAGAGGCTTCCCAAATGAACCCCGCAACGTTCAAAGAGAAGCTTGAATCAATTAGGGCAGGGGAGGATACTTAACGTGCTTGATTATTGAACGCGCGTCGCGTTTCCGTTCGGTGATCTATTTTACGGCAGGGTCGCGTCGATTCCGATAGGATTGCAGGAACGTCGAACGTTACTTGGTAGTTTAGGAGAGAACGGTGGAATTGAAACGCGATTACAGCTTCCGGGCCGCTGGCGATAGTTGTGCTCCATTCCACGCATCCATTTACTTTGCGTTCCTTTGATCTACGCTCCGGAAACGTTTACCATCGACCGGCAATTCGCCGCGATTCGTCCCTTCGATTTTAAGTTGCACCCTGGACCGCCCTCTTGCTACCCGAATGGTCAAATTACATATGGTGGGTGTCGCTGGACGAGCATATTTGTAAGATCGTTCCGCGGATCTCTGTATCGCAGTGACACGCATTGTTACGCGAACCGAGGTTCAAGAAAGAGTTGGACAAAACAGAGTAGCTTGACGAAATGGGGATCGATTTCTCTAGGTATCGGATCGTTCAGAAAGTTCGTAGCATTTCTGATACGTACTATTAACCATTTGCGGACGAGAAGTAATAACACTTGTGAGAGTACTTTAGTTTTGAATTCCACGACCTTGAGTTTTCACGCTTTTGAGTTCCAAACCATTTCATTTCCAACGATTTCAAATGTTTATTATTACGTTAAGTATTCATTGCATTAAGTTCCGTGCTTTAAAAGTCGACATGGGTTCGGAAAGCCAAAAAATGATTAGACGACTATTTGTCGACGCTCGTCCGCAAAGGGTTAAGTTCTGCTGTGTAATCGCTGGAATTGCAAGAAGATTGTTTTACGGAAATTTATCGAATAATGGCAATCTTAACTCGAATAAATCCTGTTCCCGTTTGGACTATTTGAAGCGCAACAATGAAACTAGTAAGCTTTACGCAAAATTCCGCGACCTTCGTTGCAAGTTTGGCGTATCGGGACTCGAAGGACAAAGTCGGATAAAGAAGCGGAGAAGGACTCGTTTAGTATAGGAGCCCGTGTGCATGGTTGGCACGGGTTAATCCGCAGCTGCTACTTTTGCAGTCGATTAAATAACTCGCGCGGCCGAACAATTGGAAAAGGCTAATCGCGTTCCCGGTGTTGGTCGTTACAGCGGAGAAAACCGGGCGCATAAAATGGTTTGGGTAATTAGCGAGAGCGGCGAGTCGGCTGGATCCGGACGCGTTAGCTTAGGTTCGGTATAAATTTCAGCGGGGTGTTCGCGGTAACGCGCGGCGATTCGTGAGCCGAAGCGAAATGAAAGCTGCACACGGGCAACGGGAGAGCCGGCCCGTCTTTGAACGGCCATCGGTTTACCGTAAACAAAGGGAACAGGATTCCGCGCGAATCTCCTATCAGGCTGTTAGTTACGCGTCTTAAAAGTTATCCGCAAGCCTCGGTCCACCGACGGAGCCGGGGAAACCTTGCAATCGGAGCTTACGATTTACCGCAGTAATTACCAAAATTACTGCACCGCATAATGACGGTAATTATCAGCGTAATTCGTGGTAATTGCCGCGGCAATTACCGCGACTCGAATTCCGAAGAGCGGGGAAAAGGTCGACCGGTGACTTGGCTACCGATCCCCGCTCTTCTTCCTTCCTTCTTTAAGCCCCTGTCATTATCGGCTCCATCGATTCTAAAGCTGCGTTAAGACTACGAACGAACGCGAACGTGCGCGAGTAAACTGCAAGCACGAACGTTGTTTCAGATCTCACGCTTCGAGTTGACACTTTACGCGTCGAAATTTTCGTAGCAGGTTGATTGTGCCAGTGGTTCGACACGTTAAAGACTGACTCCGTACATCGACACCCCTTTAATCATTTGCCCTACAACGACGAGTCGCACTCGTTCTATGAATTACGGCTTAGATTCAACGGAAACAGATATTACCGAGAGTGGAATTTCGTTTGAATTCAAACTTTAGCTTGGTCTTGTAAGATCGGAGGTTCTTAAGGGAAAATTGCCAACGATATTTAAATAATTTGCAAGTGAAACGATATAAAAACAGTAACTGGCTGATACTAGCATACGTAGCTAATAAAATAATCGTAGCGCAAGGGGTTTGGACAACTATTTAGACAGATCTTAATGTGTCCACCTATTAATACACGTGTCTTAGCTTTCTCCTTTCCCTCCTTCCTTTTTTATCGTCGAAAAAGAACCGAATAAAGTAATCGTACTATTAGCTGGACGCGTTAGGATGTAACCCAGTATCCGGACAGCTTTTTAATTTACATTGGCGTTCGACTATTAGAACAGACCTTAATATGTCCAACTACCAGTGCAAGTACCTTAAGAATTTTCGCTTAGAATAGCTGAGTAAGTACAGATGCACAAGACGCGTGTCCCTCTAATTGAATCAACTGCGTTACGCATTGTATCACGAATACGAAGTGCTAAATATTATCTTCCTGTACTTTACGTTGCTTTCGATCGGCGTTAACGATACGAATATTTATCCTAATTCAACATTCCCTCTTCCCTATCTTTGCGACGCCTTGTTTTCAAATTACGCGAAACAGCGCCCCGAAATCTAACGCGGAGAACGCGCGTTGTTGAATCGAGTTCTTGTTCCTGTTCTTTCGCGCTGTTGAATCGAGGAACGCGAAACTTTGTCGCGTTCGGGCGACTCGGAAAAATTCCCGATGCTCGCGGGCTATCTTTTCCGTTTCCGTTGGCGTTAAATGGCAAGCGTCGTTGTTGAGCGTTAAAAAAAAAACGTACGAACGATGCGCTAATTGGATCGTTGCTACTTTGTTGCAGGTCCACCGAGCTGCGAGAAGGCTACACGCCGCGTTGAGAGGTGTGTTCCAGGGCGAGGTGAGTTTATTCAACGTTGCCGCGCGGAAAAAACCGCGGCGAAGTTTAACTTTGGCTGAAAGTTACTCCTAAATTACGGTTTTCGTGCCCGCAACCGTGGCCATGCATACTTAAGTACCTTTTTGGTCGTTTGCGCCATCCCGTCCGCGCGCCCCCGAGTAATCTCCAGCGATATCGGTGCATTAGCGATAATTGACCACCTTGCCTTCGCCTCCGTCGCGATTCTTTCCAATTTATTTAACTACCTGTATTTATCCATTAGCGCGGAGGACGCGTCGCGATTTTCCTCCACGGCCGTTTGAAACGCGCTGCCCGGCTGGCGATTAAAATTTCTACCGCGATGCGAGAGGAAAAACTCTCGGCGCTCTTTCATCGCCGCGCCGCAAACGCACTCGATTTTTATTTCGAGCGGAAGTCGAGGGGAAAAAAAGTCGGAACCTTAATAACGATCGTATCCTTGAGCGGTTGATTATCCGTAAAGAGTCGGCGAACAAGTGATTATCATCAGTGGGTATACTATAGTCACACTGCAGATGCGCAAAGCTCCGTGTTTTCGTCTACTTTAGTTGCTTGCTTTTAGCCCTTTCGCTGCGGCTGCTTGGAACCAAAATCTAAGACCACAGACGAGGACTACTACGTTTGATTAAGAGAATGTTCGAATGCTTATTGCATCGTCAGTTGAAGGGTTGGGTGCAAAAACAAGTTAACACGATTTAAGCTTGAAAAGAGGAAAAGACATTCGATTGTTTGCTCATAAATTGAATGAAGTTTTCTAATCTAATCGAGTAGTTGCATCGCTTCGCAATGAATTGCGATCAAAATCCAGCTCTATATATATAAATGCAGAACCTAAACAGGTTTAAACTAACTGTTTTTGCACTCAGTACCTCAATTGTGGTCTAATATTATTACGCAGATGAACGCGAAAATAATCCTTTACTATAAACAGACAGGGCTAATGTATTTAGCAAACGATTGTCTAATTTTTCAACGCGTATTATATGTATCCCTATCCTGTACACGCATCGGAAAGGTTAACACGTTTTGCAACATAGACGCCGCACCATTACAATTAAACCAAAAAGCAGTCCTCGAATTTTGAGCCACCAAAAACGTGAACTCTACCCGTACTCGTTTAATTTTGCATCTTACGACTTGCCCCAACGAAAGGCAGCGCGAGATCCTGAATTAATTTCGCGGAAAGGAGGCAGAAGCATCGATCGCGGACAAGTATACTGTAGACCGGAACTCGGGGCGGCGAGGAAAATACAATTCAATTCGTTTAACGTTGCTTTATTCGTTCGACGGGCGATAGACGCAGACAGACATTTCGTTGACCGGCGTACCATTTTATATTTTCGATATCCGAATGGTGGGGAAGAGTCCCGATGGAGAGAGCTAAGGGGTATGTTACCCCTTAGAATTTCCTACTTCCCCGTCAACGGTCATTTGGTCTTTCCCGTTACCTACCCGGAACTCGGCAGCCAGCAATAAAAACCAAGGATCGCCTCGACTTTGAAATCACATGCGGAAATAGCGAAATTACAACTATCCCAAATCTTGGGTTCACGTGCTGACCAGCTGAAAAATTAACAAGTACTGGTTCCTTGGGCTTTATTGTTGCTACGGCAGGCTCTCACCCTCTTACATTCTCTACGCGACCATATAATTAAGCCTACGGGTCTGCAATACTTAGGTTCGTCGAAGATTCGACGGGAACCGCGAACGAAAGCAATAACGACACGGTTATCGGTGCATGGCACGTGGCTGTTTCGCATGCTCCTTTATCTTGCTCCGCTTCGCGATAAGTATCCCCTTGTCCGCGCGTGCTAGCTTCCATTTCGAACGCCGGTGTGCTTCGCCGGATGGATCGCGGATAGCCAAATTGTTGCCATCGATGCCGATGGATACGTTTCGCTGGCGTTTTCTCGCGGCGCGGCGGCACCGCAAACAGAGCCGCGCTAATCTTGACGAGCGATTTGCACGTGAGCCGTTTATCGAAAGGTGTGCGCGTTGCCTGGTTTCGTTCGCGTTTCATCGGGTTAAACGCGAGCATCGGTAACAATTACGCCTGGATCGGGCTGCTCGGTTCTCGTAGCTAAGATAATAACGCGGGATAGGTTTTCCCTCGTTACTCGCACGTGAAACACGTTACGCAATTGACCAAGCATAGAATAGACTATTCATTCCTGTAGAGAATCGTTGCTCACTATTTTAATGTAACACGAGATAACGCGAGATATTATTAGTTTAGCCTAGTGTGGAGCTGTAGAGAGGGGATAGAATAGGAAAAGGAAGGGTGTTGCGTTTCGTCCTGGGCCTGCTAGTAGACTCATCAGTGCGGCTACCTAGCAGGCCCTTTTTTTTTTTTGTAACGAGCGTTTATTTGTGCCAAAAAGAAGACAAATTATTTACAAATAGGTACAAAATAAACTATGAACAACGCACAAACAGTTTACAAGATGTTAACAGAACGTAGGTCTTTATAACTAGATTAGTGGCTCTGGTATTGAGCGCTCGCAATCTAACTTTAGCTGTATATTGAGTTGCACTTATTGCTATCGCTTGCTATTGTAAAAAAAAACAAAATAGAGAACTTAATCCTTATAGACTACGGACTTAAATAATGTTTATAATAAAAATGTATTGTTATGGCACTTCACATACAATTTATCTTTGGGCCTAGCAGGCCCTGCCTTAGACTTGGGATATTGGAAGGAAGGTTAAATGCGGTATATATATGAACGAGGTAGTTGGAGCGAGTACTTTCGAGAAAGCCTATTTCGTATGTCCCTCTAGTGGTGGGTGCAGGAGAGCCGGCACACCTAGAATAGGACAGCAGTGCTTTTAACCCTCTGCCTTATGAACTTTTTGGAGACTATACCTAGTAACGTTAGCTGGCTGTTACTGTAATACTGTGTCAAATATAGGACAGTGGAATGTAACACGTTTCCTATAAATGAGTGGTCTATCCTGTAGTTGGTCAACGGTTACGCCAAACTCGCGCGGAAGAATAATTCTTGCTCGATTAACCCTTTCGCTAGAAAGTATGGGACCATCAGTTGCTAAAAGTATACTATTTTCTATTCCATTCTATTTTAATTCACGCGTAATCCACCGCAAGTAATTCTACGCAGCATACAAATACGTATGTATACTCGTACTGTTTTTCACCCCATCCGCGCGCCGAGAATTCTTCGAATTTTAAGAAAGGGTTAAGCAAGCTTCGCAAGGGAAGATAACTGGACGTAATCCAACCTTCGCCCCGAATTAAAGCGCGCTATAATAACTTCATCTGGCCGGTGTTTTACACGCGTAGCTCGCTTTACTCGCAAACCCGTTAAAAGCGCGTAGCCCCTGTGACTATTGCGCGAAACGGGATATTCAAAGTTGCCCCGTAAACGAGAGCGAGATGCGAAAGAGATGGGAGGAGAAGAGGGGTCTGTAGTTGAAAAATATGAAAGCGCGGCGCATCGGAGGACGCGGCAGAAGTCGGCCGGTTTATCCGCTTGACGTTAACTTTTTAATAGAACAATTTGTCGCGACCGCGTCGGGAAATGTTGCCCCCGCATAAACTTCGTTATTTTAGTTACGTTTGCCCGTTCACGTGCAGGCCCACGTGGCGCATGCAAATGTTATCGTTGCGTCGATCCAACGTCGAGCATCAATTCCGACCAGGCATGCAGGTGACGCGAACATTTCCCCCGCCTCCCCAAAACCTATTCCGCCGCGTTTCGCTCCGCCCCGACAAGCTTCAATTTTTCGAGGGTTCGCTCGAGATTTACGGCCACTTAATAAAAGAACCGTTTCGCGATTCCGTCGCCCCCGGCCCCCCGAAAGTACCGCGGAATTCGCCTAACTTATGGCTCCATCCGTACTTCGCGCGCATCCTCGAGCGTTGCGACCGGTGCCGATAGCTTGGACGATTCTTTACGGCGGTCAACTCGTCGGCTGAGAATCGAGGCTGCGTAGAAGTCGTCGATAACGGATTTAACAGGGATTCGAAGGCCATGGACTGTGAATTTTGGCGCATTTATGAGGAATTTCGGCGCGCGGAAATACAGACTACACGCGGGACATGTAAAATAGTTGAAATGCGGCGGAAGTTATAGTATTTAGAGATTAAAGCTGTGGAATCGTCGATAGGGAATTTAACAGGAATTGGAAGGCTATGGACTGTGAATTTTGGTGCATTTATGAGAAGTTTGGGTATGAGAATAGATAGACGGCACGTAGGATGTGTACAGGTGTCCAAAATGCAGCGGAAATGATAGTATTTAGGGGTTGAAACTTTGAATGTCCTTTATTAGAGAGGGGATAGAATAGGAAAAGGAAGGGTGTTGCGTTTCGTGCTGGGCCTGCTAGTGGGACTCATCAGTGCGGCTACCTAGCAGGCCCTGCCTTAGACGTTGGGATATTGGAATGAAGGTTAAAGGCGGTATATATATGGACGAGGTAGTTGGAGCGAGTACTTTCGAGAAAGTCCTATTTCATATGTCCCTCTAGTGGTGGGTGCAGGAGAGCCGCCACATTACAGTTTCGTTTCTTTAATTCTTTAATGGAAATTTGCGCGTTACAGACAGACTGCGGACCTTCGTGCGAATTCACGTGTATATAAACGAAGCTAACGAAATGGGATGTAAATAGAGGGTTGCTTCGTACTCTAAACATTATTACGCGCAGCTTGCTTCGGACATTTCCTAAACGTTTGCACGTTACGCGCACTGTATACTTCTTAACGCGTTAAAAATTTCCCATAAATGCACAAGCATCCGCAGTCTAGCTGTAACGTGCACCTTTCCTCCCTATGTTCCCTTTATATCTACGTTTGCATTTGTTTGCACTTTTAAATCGCCCATAAATGCACAAGAAACCACAGTCTAGTAACAGTAACGCGCAAATCGTGGCGCGTGCAAAATGCAATACTAAAATGCATGCTAAAGTTTTATAAAACAACCCCTTCCATTTAACTTTCACTTTCCGTCGAATTAACGACGCGCCGTTCTTCTTTTCCTTGCCCTCGACGTTCCCATTTTTGCCTTCGGAATTTATTAAAAAGCTCGCGCGTTGGAAAAAGGAAACGGGAGAAGTGCACCCTCTCTTTCTCTCTTGAAATCGTTCGCGGTGTATTCTGGAAGCCACGAACGCTACGCGGGCAGCGAAACAGATTCGACGAGGGAGTTAAGAGGTCACGATGCAGTGGAATTTAAGGAAGAGAGAGGTTTCGTGGTGCGGTATCGACATGTACGAATCGACTCGGCTCGCCGCGTAGCATTGCAGAACGGGTGTGGAAAAATATAAGGCATCGATTGGCGCGTGGGGTTGCTGCGAGCAAGCCGAACGCTTGCTTCCGTGTTCCTGACATTGCTCCTCGAAAAAGCGGCGCGCGACGCGGCGTGTTTCCTGCTGGGAAAACGGCAAACCTCGGCGCTTTAAACGCGGCAGGGACGCGCGCGGCCATCGACTCTGCTTCCCATTCACGTTTACGGCAAATTTTCCAAATCCGATACACACATACGCGCGTGAATGCAGACTGTGCATCGAATCGACGAGGAAATCGAATCGGCGCCCGGCACAAAAGGCGATAAATACGTGTTCGCCCTGAGTCGTGATAGTTTCGCCTGGCCCCGTCGACGCCCGTAAATTTTACACGCCGCGAAAGGGGCTGTTAAAGCGAAGGAATTAAGAGAAACAGCCATTAAGCTCGCGAGAATGGGCAGGATTCGGTGAGATCGCGCTTCAGCCTCCATTCTCGTGGATTCGAGCAAAAATAGACCGGGGAGAATCCATCTAGGAACGTTTGCAGCTGTCTGAGCGCCCATTGTCTCGTCCGCCAATGAATTAACTATGGGGCGACTTTGAATGTTTCGCGATAGTCGGAGAATTACGTTGCCTTCGTCGTTCGCCTCGCTAGACTGCGGGTTTTTATGCATTCATGGGATACTTCACTGTACAAACGAGTCGTTTCTATTGTTTTGAAAAAATCTCGTACGGTAGATGCAGCACCGATAAATGAACACTCGAGAAAATCGTTCACACTTAAGTTGAGTTTCAGGGACTAGTAGCGTTAACGAACATTCTGGCGATTCAAGGCGGATTCTTTAATGTTTAAACTTTCGTATAGGACATACAGGAGAACTTAAAAGAAGTAGAAAGTACAATTCGTTGCGTTGATTCGCTGGTGCATCTACCGTACTATTATCCTTGGAAATTCGTGCAAGTAATGCTAATAAACAATTTCGTTTATGGTTGATTATCTTCCAACTGATGATCTAACTAATGATCTAACTATGTAACTATGTAACTATGTAACTATCTGACTATTTAACAATCTAACTATCTACGCGATGCGAACAAAGCAACAGACAAATGCTTAAAATCGCGAAACATCAACCTCCCAATTCTAATCTCGCCGCCAAAGGTGTATAAATCCTGCTGCAATATAAAAGTACTCCTTTCGGAAGGTAGAATTTCCCTCTTGCTTAAAAAAACAGAAGATAAAAGAAACCGATAGAAGTTTGCGACGAAGGTAATATTAAGGCGAGGTCAAGAAAGTTGGCTGGCGAGGAGCAGAGATCAGATTTACGTTGAAATTCGGAGGGGTGCGACAGCGGCACGTCCAGGGAAATGCATTTGTTTGGGGGGATTGGAGGGTTGGGTTGGCGTGGCGCGTGCACGGAATTGCACTCGCAAACGCAGACGGCCGTGTCCACGTCCACGTTGGAAACGTATTACGCGAGAAACGTACCGGTCTCCGTTGCCTCGTAAAATCCGCCCCGACTTCTCCTCCACGCCCAGTGGAATATCGCGAAACGCGTGCGTTATTTTTTTTTTTTTTTTTACGGCCCCCCGGACCTCGTTCGCCGATAGCGACAGCGACAATAATGACCACGGTAATATGTGTGTAACTCGCAACAGATTAGTTTAATCGGGCGTCGCTGGGTTAACACAGCCGGGAGGGCAGCTTTCCTCGTTATTTGCCATTCATTTTAATTAATCATCGTCATGGACGCGCGTTATACAAATCGATCGAAAGGAGTGAGGGGGGAGGGATGGTGGAATACTTTCCGCGAGGAAGCGTGCGTGCGAAATAAACTGTATTATACCGGGAAACCCATTGTTTTGGTGCTCGTTATCGTCAATCCGGCGCTCGCCATAAGTGACGTTCATCTCGTTCGTTAATCGAGCGATCGTTCCGAGCCCGTTATCGTTGCGCGTTCGTTAAATCGCGAAGCCCATCGCTACGTGCATGTATCTCTTCGCAGAAGCATCGGCGCGCGTTTATGCAAACCGCCCGATAACGCTTGACACTGCCTACGTGCTCGTACGTCTTTCGATTTTCCTCCCGAAATTTCTCTCCCCGTCCCTTTATAAACCGTGTCGAATTTAAATCCGCGTTTACGGTGCCCGGAATCCAAAGAGGGGTTAATAAAAACGAGAAGCTTCGCAGCACGTGGATAGAGCTGTTTAATTTTTTCACGCGTGGCGATTTTTTTCCCCTGTTCGCCGAGTTTCGCGGCGAGTGCGACGGACATCGAGCGTTACTTTTGACGCGAGCTGTACGTGCACGGCGTGTCCTTGCTTCTATCCCCGTGAGCCAGCCCTCGGTGATGCCAGTCCAACGCAGGGGAGCGAAGGGAAGAGGGAAAGCCCGAGGGACGTGATTTATTCGTGCTTTCAAGGATCCCTTAAAAGGACCTTTTGCTTTTCCCCCGCGAAAATGTATCAACCCTCCCTCCTCTCTTCCCACTCGATTTTTATTATATTTTTCTAGCAGTCCGCGCGGTTGTCCGCTTTGCGAAAGAGAAAAAAAAACTTGCGCGGAGAATTGGAGCAGCGCGGCGATGGATCGCAAAGCTTTGGATTACGGCGCGAGGGAAAAACGCGGCGACGCACACAGGCTAATGCGAGAAATGAAAGGCACTCGAAACGTAATTTTCCTCTTCCGTTTCTCTGTCCGCGAAAGGGTTTCCCGCGAGCCTCGATGCGACGATGAAAAGACTCTTCTTCCCTCCTCCTGTCTTTCTCTGTCTCGCGTTTCGCCGTTCGTTTTCATCCCCCTCCGATTGTTGTTTTCGCTTCGGGTTTTCAAGACCTCGCGTCGTCGTTAGCCTCTCCACTCTCTACGCGACCACCGTTTTCGCTTCCTTCGTCGCGGGCTTGCATTTCCACGGATAATCCCCCTGCAAGAGACGTAACTCGATTGAGAGCAGCCTCGTTCGTCGCGGCTCCGCTCACGAGTCGCGAAATTATTGGCACAAGCTAACAGCTTAAAAGGGAAACTTCCGTATTGTTTCGCCTGGAGTTATTAAACCTCTGCAACGCCGTGCAATTTAAACATTACATCGTCCTGCATCTGAATTTCTACACCTTTATCCTATTTGCCTGCTATTCTACTTTCGTTACCTCTATTTCTTTGCCAACCAGCGATACGAGTAATTACCAAGTCGTGATTTCCAAAGCTGAATCGAAAATTGTAACCAATTGTAATTTCTTTTGTCTTGAGGATGAACAAAATACGGGTTTCAGAGGGTTGAATATTAATCCAAGGTTTCAAAGTCCAGCGTACGAATTTGAAAAGAATATCGAGAGATGTGGTCCTGGTAATTTTGTCAGCCTCGTTATTTAGCGCTCACCGGGTTAACATTATTCGCTCTGTCACCGTTTCGTCTCTGCGCCAATAATTTACAAATTTCCTGCACTCGCGCTCGTTCCTCTGCCGAATACACGTCGTCGGCGCGAGGCATCGCGCTACGATTCGCACAACTCGGAAGAGGGCCGTACGAATTTTTTTTTGTTTCACCGTCACACTCGACCAGGTTAAATTCGTTTCGGAGCGTTGTAACGATGCAAAAAAAGAAAAAAAAAAGGAAAAGGGGGAGAGGAGTATTTCCGCGAATAGGAAAAATACGTTTGTCGAAAGTGAAGAGAGGAAGGCGACACGGATAGAAGCGGGAGCAAAAAGCGTTCGATGGCCGATGTTCGAGCATATTCCAGGGCAAATAATTGCACGCTTACGTACAAAGGAGAGAATTATCGGATTAAAGCGACGTTTAAATTGATGCTTCGGAACGTGGCGAAACGCGCAACGAAGGATAATCCGCGTGACGTCAATGGACACGGGGGTCGGGTCAAAGCTAAAGCGAGGGGCAAAATAAAAATACAGCCCCGGCCAACGAATTTCTCGAGAAAAAGGGTTGAAAAGTGTACGGAGCCCGTTGTTAAGCGGACTTCCTCACAATGGATTCCCGCCGCTTGCGCTTGCGGCCGCCTCCTTTTTTTTTTACCCCCCCTTCTTCACTCGCTCGCCGCTGAATAACTCGCGTGCGGAAAAGTGAGGCGAGTAATTAAAAATGTAAATGAGCGCACGTACTCGGCAGAAGACGCGGCTAATAGCGACTATCTCGCCCGCGAATTCGGCGCGAAACGTTGCCGCGCGTCAAACGGAAATTCAGAACCCCGCCTCGGTCTTTCTCGCCGTGAAATTCGCCATTCGAAGAAGAATTTTCGCGCAGGGACTCGCGAAATTCTATTTGACGTTTAACTCCTTGCCGTGTGGTAACGAGTTACGCTCGTGGCACGTATTTTGGTCTAATTACTAGAGAAACACCTTGTACTTTTTAATGAACTTCAATTTCAACCGATGTATAATCTCGGTTCGGAAGATAAAGCACTAATATGTACAAATTGTGTATAATATTTTAGTATTTCGCATTTGGTTATTTTGCAGTGTTGAAGTAGAAAATAGCTCACGTCCCGATGAATAGCCTTCGCAATTCGTTAATCGCTACGTTACGATAGAACTGTTAAATCGTTGCGTATGAAGTAGCCAACTTTATATAACTAAAAGCTTTAACGAAGAGTTAGTTAACCAGAAGAGCGATACTAAAGGAAGGGATACATTATTGTCACGTCACGTAAAGACGCGTAATTTCAGTTGACAATCGTAGAGCAAGAAAAGAAGACAATGATTTAATAATATTTGCTAAATGATTATTAAATTAATAATTCGCGCTGCCACTTCTTTCTCTCCTTCTACTCGTGTCTACTGAAATCATGCGATTTCACGCGACGAGACAATTCTGCGCCTCTGCCTTAATTAACCCTAACTTCTACGTTGATATAAAACTCGAAGCTGCTGAATTTATAACGCGGTATATCTAATAATAGTTTCGCGTTGATCGTTTTCGAGTTGACGTAAAAAATGGTTGGCAAACGAACTTCGAACTTCGTTTGCGACGAATGCAACGCGACCGTTGGTAGAATCGAACGATCGAGCGCGGTCCAATTACTCGCGTATTGTATTTTTATTACAGAAGCGAACGCGAAAATGTACGAAACGCGTTGATAGGGCGCGGAGCGGGCTATTTATCGAGCCAGTCGCCGGTTATAATAGACGCGGTAATCGAACGCATTCAGGCGGCCATCGAAACGGAAAAGCTCGTCAATTATTTTCCCTTGTTGTGACGCTTATTTAAGCTGCATTCAGGCTGCGATAGGGTCAATAACGGCACGTCAGTCGATGACGGACAAAGAAGCGCGGGACCACCGCCACCAATTTCGTGCCTCGATTTTCGGTGTAAAATTAAAAAGCTGCCATTGTACGGGGAATAATTGGCGGGCTGCACGCGGTTTGCAACAATTGCGCTCCTCGGGCGGGAATTAGCAGTGGCCAACAGCGTCAATTTTCCTCACACTAGCCGTGTAACATTGTTGCCGCGTAAACAATTAACGTCGCCGTCGCTTCGTTCGTACGAGCAAACTTTTCCACCGAACGTCGCGCGGATTCAAGAATCGGCGAATGAAACGCGAAACTGATTCGGTCGTACGATGGGAACGCGAGCGAATCCCGTGGAAACTCGATGCTGGCTCGTTACACCGAGAGCAAATAATAAGCTTCGATTTCGTCGCTTTTTCGAATCTCTTCTCGTGGATGACAGTCGTCGCCTGACGCGATAAAACGACCGATCGAGCGACGAAGAGGCCGAAGAAACGTTCGCAGAGAAAAAAGGGGCAGCCGAGAGGAGAGAAACGTCGTCGCGACGGGTCTTCCGCTGGCTTTGACGAATGGATTTCGAGGTATGCTCGCGCGATGCCACTTGGCGCCATCCTCCTGCACCCGACACTGAACAATCGTATTTTTCACCGGGCAATAAATATGCGAGAAGAAAAGCTGGAGTCGCGCGAATCACCTGATCCGATACACCTTTCCACCAACTTAACCGATTCTCGCGTCTATCCGCCGATTCTTCGACTGTCGCGAGTCACGCGTCGCGTAAAATAATTATTAACCGTACGCGTAATTCAACACTAAACGTTTGGACGGCGATTCTTATAATACGCAGCACAGGCGATGGACTGGAGGTCGCGATTGCTTGTATTCGTTCGGCATAGAAGAATTATCCCCACTCCAAGCAGATTCGTCTTCTACGTCACACGATTCCGCGCGATATAAACATCGAGGGAGAATAGTACACATGGGCCGAGGCTCAACTCGTTCGGCATAGATGAATCCCCTCCAAACCGATTCGACTCCTACGTCACACGATTCCGCGCGATGTAAACTTCCAAAGGTGAATCGTACGCAGAGTCGCGTACATTGATTTGACGACGGTTGGAAGGCTCGTCGATTCGGTGGGGAAAAAAAGTTCCTTAGCCTTGGGACGCGGAACGTCAACACGAGTTTTGTTTATCATTGACCGGTCAAGCGCCAACGGCCGTCTTCGAATCGAGGCGGATGTAAATAGACGAGGAAATTCGCACGGCATTGACGAAGTCGATGATTCACAGTGCGTGGCACGCGTTGGTACCGATAACCACGATTACCGTTACGCGTTTTTGTATTTAACGTTGCGTTCGCTAGAGACAAATTTACGGTAGCCACGCGGAATTCGCGAGCGTTGCGGATAAAGTGAATAAACAGATCGCGTGGAAAAGTGTGATCAGCGACATGTGAGCGAAAGAAGGGGTTAACGAGTGGATAAAGGAGACGTAGCTTCGAAATTGGATACTGCGTCGGTCGCACGAACGCAGCAATGCGTTTCTTCGGTTGTAAAACAACGCAACGTAAGTCACGTTCTTTTAGCGAAGCTTATCCGTATATATTTGCTTAGTCGAGTTCATTAACCCTTTGACTGTGGATCACTTTGCGTTTAACCCTTTCAATAGCAGGCAATTTTAGAATCCGCGAATTTATTTTTATCATTTCTCCACACGTATAGAGTTGTATAATATTTATTTGATCTTTAGTATTCAGAACGATATGCTTAACTTTATATTTCTGAAACACGTTGCATTAGTTGTTAACTATTTTAAGTATCGCGAATTATTCACTGAAAGGGTTACACGCTCTTATATACGAATACTTTATACTCTTTTCATTTACTGATTAATTGTACAAAGTGCAACTAATTTACCATTACGTTATCTCTTTTCGTGTTCATTTTAAACACTGACGATTCTCATTGGTGTACGATACAATCTTCTTCTTTACTTCAGTTTCTTAAAATCTTATATACGATACTTATATACCACGGATGCATACACCACAGTCAAAGGGTTGGTAACTAAAATTCCGCGTTGTCTATTCGTTTCTCGCGATGTTCGAAGCTCGTTCACATGTGCTGGTCCGAACTAAACCGTTTAGTGGTAAATCTCGCAACTCCTTCATCTACTAAATTACCGAACGTGTCGGTATCAGTATTCGCTCATTGTCAGAAGAATATCCAAACTCTACGAAAGAATATAGCAAAGAAAATAGAAAAAGAAAGGATATAGTTTGGGTGTCGCGTCGGGGAAGCAAATGATTGCGACGATTACGTTATCGCAAAAGCAAACGCGGCAATTGCGGCGGCATTCTGACATCGGGTCGTTATCGTGTCTGCACGTGGAAACAATAACTCGATTGCGCGAAAATATAGGCGTCTAGGAGACTTCATTGTGAACGACACTTCCGATGACGGTAAACAATACTTCTCTATCCCACACGGCGAATATGTTATCGGTTTACACGGCGTCGGATAATATCTGAAAGCGTTCCTGTCACATGCAGCCGCGTTAACGGCGCGCGGCCTATATTCTGCATCCGAACGTACGCGCTCGCTCCGTGCAACGCCGCTTTATTGTCCGGATTCCCTCCATTACACGCTGCAGCTGTTTGTTATTGCTAAATAATAAATGCACCCACGCTCCAAAGTATCGGCACGCGAGCGAGCTATCGAGTAAACCAACCGCGAATCGGTAAAATCTTTAAGAATCGTTGGCTGCGGTCAACCAAACTATTCGTAGCTGTTGGGAGCTTCAATATTACGGATATTTTGCATCAATTTTAATTTGGGAAGGGTAAATGTCCAAAGAATAAATGTTCGCATGCTTTTTATGGGGGGAGAACGTAAAGAAATTGTTATGGAAAGCTATAGAATTACTCGGTTCTCTAATTGTTCATATAAGGGTGAATCTTGCAATATTCTTTTGGTCATTTTGCATCCAAATCTGTTTTTCCTTTCGTAAAATATTACAGTTTTTAGCTTCGAGACAAATACAAAGGGACCATAATTAATATGTGCAACTTTTAGTTAAATTAATTCTTTCGCTACGAAGAACGTACATTTGAACGAAAAGTGGTTCATGACTTGATACAAAATATACGTGTACAGGTTTTCTGTAATCATTTCCGTATATTACACTGCGATTAATAGTATCCGTTTAAATAAAAATTTCTCCCAAATTTATGCACCGATTGTGAGAATTCTTCTAATCTCAAAGTGCCGTAGCGAAGGGGTTAAGTTAACCCTTTGATGCATAAGTTCACGCGTGTTACGAGTTAGCCACTTTTCTTTTCTTCTACAATTATTATTAACAGTTAGCGTTTCTGTTCTTTTCTTGGCCTCGCCATTTTCTATTTCCATGAACGCACTTCATGCATCATTAATAGCACGGTATCAGCAAATTATGAATTTCTACGACGAACACTGACCTCTTTTATCCACCAACCCAACGAATAATTTGATCGTTAAGGGGGTACATTATAAAACACTTCCCAAATCGAACAGATATACGATTCATGAATTGGATTGAATAAAATTCCGAAGACCATCGCGGGGTTAACTCTTTTCTATCGAATTGTGGATGCACAGCGGCGAGCACGTAAACAGGGAAAATCAATACGCGAAGTTTAATTCCATTTACATTTTCGTAGGCAACGAGCAATGATAATATTTGCCTACAGCTTTTTAATCTATAAAATAAGTGCTTCGAAACGGCATATCGCAAAGGCAAATAGAAACGCGACGCGCAATTGTACAGCCGAGCGAATGTTAAGAGGCGTTTCCTGGTTTACATGCTCGCCGGTGTAAATTAGAAGTAGCCTAATTTGCGAACGTTTACGAGCGCCGGTTCGATTGTTGGCGAACGGGCGACGAATCTTCGTTGTTTACCGTTGAAATCGATGAATCGGTATTTATAAAAGGTGCGACACAGTGTATCAACCCTTTATCCGTGGCTCTCGTCCTTCCCGTTTTATCCGGGGAAAAAAATTCAATGCGCGTCTGCGACCGGGTGACAGGTTCCATCTACGTAAGCGACGATTATCGATTCCCCCATTGATCCGGGACGTCCGGTGAACCTGTCGGAAATGCTCGAACCGCGTATAAAACCCCGTAAAAATAGCCCCGAGCTCGTTTCACCTTCGCCTCTTCGCCTGTTCGCTTTAAGGCTTCCCTGGCTTTACGTTCATACACGCGAATAAACCAATCGCCATCGTAAAAATTAGTTTACGTTCGTCGAAATGGATCGCCGTTGCGGGATGAGCGAAGACGCTGCGCTATACAACGGAAACTGTCGCTAGTAGACTATAATTTTTCATCGAACTGCGAGATATTTAAACGGGTGCTCATCTAAATTCGATTCTCTGCTACTTTCTGCGCCTATTATCGAGTGATAGAATTGTTCAACGATAGAAAAGTGATAGAGGCAAAATATTTATGGATATAAACATGGTAGCGCGCAAATGCTTTGGTTGTGTTCCATTATTTAATACCGGAACTGTCGAAGGGATTAAAACGATTCGTTCGTAATTTCTCGTAAAAATTGCACATATCCGCAGCGATACATTTTTGCATGTATGTTGCAATTTTCGAATTAAGAGAATTCTATTGCGTTATGCAGGCTTAGTCTTGGTAACTCGATCACCTCAAACAACTCGTGCATTATTTATTATAGCGAAAAGTGTATCAATAAAAAAGCAGACTAACAGAAAACTAATTACGGTACTTTATGTTCCCGTTGATAGCATGTCATTTTTATTCCAAGCATTCCTTTCCATAACGAACAATGCACAAGTTATTTAAGGTAATCGAATTATGAGATTCCCCCTGCACATTGTTTCAAGATTTTATCCTTTTAATTTCGCTGCTTGTCCTGCTTTTGGGTTCATCTGAACGAGTTTCAAGGAACTGTATAAATCATAAAGATTCATTTGACGAAACGACTAACAAGCCACAGGGTTAAATATATAAAAGAGGGATGAACCAATATAAATCATCGAAACGTTCCCTTCTACGTTCGCGCGCCAAATGCAATCCGAATTCTTATTTCGACCCGAAAACGACTAACAAGCTGCTGAGTTGAATACACGAGAGAGGATTGAACCGATACGAATCACTGAAAAATGTTCCTCTCTACATCGACGCGCCAAATCCGATGCGAATTCTTATTTCGATCCGATTCGCCTCGCTTTATTCTATCCGCAAATCCCCGCCCGATATAAGAGCAAACGAAAACGGGTGCTACGGAGTCCGCGGCCTCACATTTTTGTCCGTGCAACGTAACGGTAGAAAGGAAAGCCGCGATGCGCAGTGGACGGGCGGCAGTTTGATATCGAGCGAGTCAAATCGGATGATATTTCTGGTGTACACGGGCGTAACGGGAGCGACGGACGATGCCTGACCACGGAAAATAATGAACAGGTCAACCGAGGCCGGCCAGTATTGACACTCGGCGTTCATTTACATCGTAATGATGGCAAAGTGTCAGTGCTGTCAAGCGCACGATAACACGGCGCCGAGCGGCTGACAGGGGCCGTGTGCAGCCGGGGGAGCGCAGGGGGGGGGAGGGTTTTGCAGTCGGGTCGAGGGACGGGAAGAGCGATTTCGCGGTCGGCTAAACAAATTATCGCATTTCGATAACGAGGCCGTTCATAAAGCGGCGCGCGGTTCACTAGCCCCGAACTCCAACCCCGAAACTCGTCTCGCGCTAAAATCGTTTCCTCGTTTCCTCGTTCGAGGCAAAAGAAGTTGTCGCGTCGCCGTCGTCGTCGCGAATTCGAGGTTGCAGGGAATTCTCTCTGTCTCTCTCCCTCTCCCTTTCAGTGGAAAGTTGCAAGGCGTCGATCAACTGTGGGGTGGAAACTATTCGAAACTCGGAGACAGGGGAAGAGTTGCGAATGAAATAGGTGGCGGTTAGCTGCAGCGGTGGCGACAGTGATAGCGGTTGCCGGGATGTAAATGCCTGGCCGTAGTGGCAGCGCAAATGTTAGCTCTATTGATTGCGAAGAGCGTATATAAACTCGTTAAGGAAAGTTGCCGGTGGGACGAGTCGCGCGGACGCATATAATTATAGATACGCGGCGCGGTGCGCGCGAGGGGAAATAGTTTGCCGCGACTTACTTTTCACTTGTCCATTTGCGCGTGAATTATTCAAACGTTTCACCCCCCCCCCCCCCCCCCCGTCCGACGCTCGCGTGCGATCTCCGCGATTTTAATTGCGAGCAACGTGCTCGTCGATGCATCTATTCCAGAGAAATTGAAGCATACACGAGTCGGGGAGAGACTCTGGATCAAATATTTGCACTTTTTAGCGGGGCTAATCATGCCGAGTTTCGAATACATGTTACTCTGAATTCTGTTTTCCGAGAATATACGCATTGAATGCAAGGGACGAAGGAACGTTGAAGAAATTAAGCTACCCGTTAACCATTTGAGCGCTAAGCAATTTTAGCAGCGTGTCGCGTTTCCAGATTCATTTTCACGGATCACGCGGGTACACGATATTTAATATGAATCGCTACGATGCTTCTGAATTCATATTTGGCGAACATTTTACATGAATTATTTCGCGGGTTGAAAGACGCGAATGTGTAAACTCTACGCGTTATATTTAAAATTGGCTGCATATATGCGTTCATAGCGCTCAAAGGGTTAAAGCACTCATTGGATTGTAAAGTTACGTCGACGAGTTGACGTATAGATGATCGAATGCTTCTCATTCGTAGCAAATACATAAGTAGATGTTATAGATCGCAACATATTCGACTCGTTTTCTCAAGCTGCAAGAAGCCAATGCTAGCATAATAATAGAATAATCACAGAAGAAGGGGTTAAACTGGTTTCTAAATTTACAAGTAAATGATTTTAGAGACGGTAAACAACTTGAACGTTAATAATTCCGTAGTAATTCTGTACCCGAGAGCCAGACTAACCCGAATCTATTTCTATCAAAGCTACGCTACATACATTATCTTATCGTTCATTTCTAACTTCATCCCAGCCACAAGAATGCGCTTGCGTTACGCAACGCGTAAACTGCTTCAAATATACCGTTCGTCTCGCGTAGCTTTAATTTTCCATTTCACTCGCTTGCACACGTTTGCAATGCAAGCCGCGAGTAAATCAAGCTCCGAGGTTTAGAATTGTCATCTTTCCATTAGAAATTCGGTTTCGCTGCGAAGCACCAAAGCTTCCGAGTGCAAATGGTTGAAATCCGCAAACGCACCGAGGACTTGCCCGACCGAGGAGGCCAGTGTAGGTGCACCGAGAACACCGTTGCACCGAGGCGACGCGACGTTAAGCGCAACGCGGAAAAGAGGATTTTCTATTGATCGACGCGGCGGCAGCTGCAAATATACACGTATATCCGGAACGTAATCAATGTATCGGCGTGTCCCGATGCTGAAACCGGTAATTAATTGCACACGGCTAATACGCGTTGCGCGTGCACCGGAAGTGAGTCGCGCGTCATCGACGGCCCGATGCACGCGCTACGTTCCCGGCAACGACCCCTGACCCGGGCCAAACCCGCCACCGCCGGTGCAGTGACGTTGCGGCGTGACGTCACCGAGTGCATCTGTGACGTCAAGAGGGTGCGGATCAGCAGGGTGGGGGCAATCTCATCCAGGTGAAACATTTTACGAATCGGGTCAAGTTGCTTAACCCCTCCTCCGCCCTTCGCCAGCCTTCGCCATTTCGTTAGCTTACCATTTATCGTTCTTCCGCGCTGCTCTCCGTCCCTTTCCCTCTCCCGCCCTTATCGCACTTTTCTCCACTTCAATTTTCTTCCCTTTTTTTCCGTCCTCCCCTCCTCCCTCGTCGTCTTCGCTTCGGGAGATTTTATCTGGCCAGCAACGAACGCGACATTTTTTTTTAAAGAACACCACCGAGCATCGCGATTCGGTTGCGCAGTTAGCGATGTCTTTTTCTGGGGGGAGAATGTCGGGGTGCTTGGAAAGTTTGGAGGGAAATTTGGGGAACGATTAATCCTTTGATGGTGGCTGTTTGGAGACAGAATGTTCGCGTAGAATTGAGTTCGATAGCGGCTGTTACGCGATTATCACTAAAATGCGTTAGCTATTTCTCGAGTGGGATAAGTTTAACAAACTTATGTCACGATCCACGGCAACAAATTTTGTTGCAATAATATTAGGTATGCCAATAAACACCCTACTGCCTTTAAATGAGTTAAAGAATTTGTTCTAAGACAAATTCAAACAGTTTGGTCCCCGCGGGATGACGTCAAGCATTGCAGAACAACAACAGTTACATATAAAGTAGAATAAGTGTCTGATTGTGTTCAAAATGAATGCGGATTTGAACAAAAATAGTGGACTATTCATTGGCATACCTAGTAATAGATACAATACAGGATAGAAGAGTACGAATAGATTTTTCCAGGCAACGTCCAACAATTTTTACTGACACAAGATCTGACTTTGTCTAATTAGAAAGCGTTGCCTTTTCTTTTAATCGGTAAACTGCGGATCTTTATGTATTTACAGGAAATTTAGATATGCAAACGATTACAGAACGCAAGTGACGTTCATAAATACCGAAAACATTGAAAGTAAAATACAAACTATAGTATCTAGAGGGTTAAACAGCCCCTTAGTTATCTCCTTCCTTCAATTTCACTGGTAGAAACTGCATTTGCATAAAGATCCCCAGTCTATTGATCAACCATAGGCACTGTTCTTTAACCGTTGCGTTTAAGTTACCCAACTATGTACGGTGTATGTTTAAATTGAGCATATTATCATTCAACAAGGGTTAGCAAAACGATAAGTCCCGAAATTTGATCATCCACGCGAGAGAAGTTAGTAGCGTGAAAAACGGTACGAGGTCTGCGAGGAAGGGAATATTTGGGGTGGATATGCGGGCACAATAAGCGAGCAAACTTCTTCTTTGCGCGGTTTCTCCGTCTTCCGCCCGCAAGGGGTGAGGAAACCTTTGATCCGTGCGACCTCTGACCGACCAAAGGGAAGTGCGGGTCCGCGCGTTTATTGGAAATAAAAGTACCCACGAGGTAAATTGAATGTGTCACGATAGAGGCGAATGAAACGATTTCCCTCAAAGAGCGAGCAACTTATTCTAAAGGGTAAATTGCACCGCATCCGGCTCGGGATAACGCGCGGCGGCTGCTTTCGAAATTTATACGATCGATTTAATCGTAACACACACCGCACCTCGCCGTGTCTGCGTTTTGTATTAATATTTACACACCGCCGGTGGGAAACTCGTATCGAAGAGAGCGGCGTCAAACGTCTTCGAAACGTTTTCTTTCTCCCCCCCCCCCCCCCCCCCTCTTGCTACCCAATTTTCCCCGCGTATTTTCCCATTTCCAACGGGCTTCTCTGTCGGCTGCTTTAAAACAATAACACGTCCATCTTGATTCTCCGTGTCGACTTTCTCTTTGCTTCTCCCGATCTTCTCTTCATCCCTTCGTGTTTTTTCTACGGACTCCGGTTTTCTCTCGCCTGTTCCCTAGGACCTCTTTCACGCGACGAGTTGTGACCGATGCTGTGGCCTTAATTTCGTAGCTAAGTACCGCTGATTTGCCTTTCAATTAGCGATACGAAGAAGCATACAATGAGAAGAGAAAAGGAGGTGGAAAATACTGGGTTCATCCGATTAATAGTATCTATGAGAAGAAGAAACTTTCCGTACTCGATTCGAAGAACTTCTAAGAAATTAAATGCAAGCCATTAATGCTTAAGTCTGTTTTTAATTACCGATTTATCGAACATTGCTGTATATAATTTTTCCGATTCCTTAGGAAATTCTACGAGTTTTCCTTTGCAAAATTTTGGACACGCTTATTTAAAGGACTCTAGGAGACGCTATTTATTGAACGAGCTTGTGCTTCTCGCAAAACTTGTTTCTTTGCTCATTTTAATCCACTATCGAATTCTAAGTAGCAACGCACGGTCCGCAGTCGTGCGTGCAGTATTTATAAATGCTTCTGTCGTACGTGCATGGTGGATCGCGATTCGAAAAGGGCAGGAGTCGCGTTCGCAGCGGCTCTTTCCACCGCGAATCGCCACTTGGGTCCCTCATTTTTTGCCCGCCCTTTTTTGGAATCAATAACGGTGCCTGCCCCAGGCGGCTAGAGCGGGTCAAGTGGCCATCCGCGCCTGTAAAGCCCGGATGCTTGGGCGCACCGAATGCAGGGTAATATTAGCGAGCTAGTTTCGGCTAGACTCGAGCGAGGAATTGCCGAGTCAGCTCATTGGGATCGCGCTTTGTTCCGCTTCGGTGGGCTCGACGCGCACCGGAGGGCCATCCACCGTTGCATTCGGCTTAGACGAGTCGCACTCTATCTTGTCCGCCCGTTTACCCTTCTCTCGGCTGCCCCTATTCATCCTCTATCGTTCGAGCGCCTTAAGCCGGAAATTCATTGCTCTGCCACGCGACTCTCTCTCTCTTTACCCTCTCTTGTCTCCGCCGCGTCAACCAGCCGACCAGTTTTCATACGTAACTAACTCTCTCTCTCTCTCTCTTTCTCTTGGCTATATACATACATACTCTCTCTCTCCCTTTCTTTGCGCCCGTTCGAACGCGTTTGGTCCGCGCGAGATAAATTCGTCCGTTCATGGGCTTGTCTCAATATTTCTGGATCGTTGTCCAAGCAAAAACCGTGCGCCTCCCGTCGAGACGTATTAACCATTCCACCGCGACGCGTTTGCGAGGAGTACTTTCTTCGTGGGCTGTTTAAGCGGCGAAGAAATGGCTTTAACTTTGACGTAGGGGTAGATATTTCAGCCCCTCGAAAGCTGATATACTCCACAGTTTTATTATTCCGGTACACGGTTAATGTTGAACTTCCCGAAACGTTAATTCAATTCATTTTGGGTAGATGATCGGTTTGGCTTTCGAACGACTCGTTTATTAATCTGGATGGAAGTTATGGGAAAAGACGGCGAATCAAGTTACGTCTAAATAAAAGCATCGTCTTTCTATTTGACCGAGGAACTTTTATTTCATTGGTCGCACTTTGTGGCTGGGCTTCATAGCAAATTAAAGTCACTCGCAAAACAATGAATGAAATCAGGATGCTCTGAAAGAAGCTTCGAATTATTTGCGGAGTCACTTCCATCCTTTTCATTTTGTCATTCCTATCATTTATTTCTCTTCTTTGCTTCCTCGACAGTACTGCTCAACTGATCTATCGCTAATGTTTCGTTGACCAGTATTCCGATGATCAAATTTCCCGATAACCAATTGCTAATTAATGTTCCGACTATCGAAGTTCCCCTGACAACCTCTGTCTTCATTCGTCGACTATTAATATTCACGTCCGATCTATTTATTCGTCCCTTAAACACGCGTCTCTCTTTCCCACCTCGTCTCGTTGAACCACCTATGAAACTATCAAAGCACAGCAAGACGAGCAACTCGCGTAGCTTCATAGAGAGTTAATTAAATCCCCGATCGTCCAGCAAAAACGATTCGACGCCTCGCAACAATAGCAACGGCCCGAGTAACGTTCGCTTTTTGTCGGCGATCTTTGCTCTTCGATTTCTGTCACTTTCCCGGCGGTCTTGTATCGGAATCGTGTCTCTCGCGCGCACACACACACACACACGTAGAACAGCTTGCAGGTCGCGCAAGAAAGCAGCGGAGGAGCGCGACCTACATCGTAACATTGCGGTTTTTGCTATTGTCGAGGGGTTCGCGGTCGCGATTCTCCCTGGGCCGAAGCCGCGCCCTGCCGCGTAATTGTTTGACCCGCGCCGCAGCAGCGAACCTACGCCCGTGTTTTGCGACCGTTTCGTACCCGGTATTTGCATGTTAAACGTTCTCGTTATCTTCGCTTCGACGTTGCCTAGCAGCTAACGCCCGTCTTTTTACTTCGGCCAACTTTCAAAGTGGAATGTTAACGTTCGGGACCGTTGCTCGTGACGGCCTGTTAACGCCCGCGTGGATTTTCGACCGACTGATTACGGTCATTCTCTTTCTAAACGTGGCCGCCGATCGTTAGTATTATTATTATGCAAATGAGGTGCGCGAATTACCGGAACCTTCGCTCTTTTGCACGTCTTGGAAATATACTTCGCGAGAGCTTCGAAGGTTCGTTGATATTTGCGAGGATTTTTAATCCTTTTTTGGATTATGGGGCTTGCACGTTACGTACGTTTACAAGGCAAATTTATACTTGGCGTGGTTTAATGGGTTCGATACGATTACTTGAAAATTTACGCGACGCTGTATCGCCTCGTTAATTTATTAACGCTACGAAGAAACTATTAGTCTGCGCTTATTGACACGGCGACAAAATTCGAGAGAAGCTTAAACTACGGAGCTAGAATAGTAAAATGTGAAAGTGACTAAACGCCCTGAAAGAGCAAAGATAGATGCTAAATATCCCCAAAAAGCAACGCCTACTCGTGCCCTGCTACGAATAAATCGCCTGCTGGATCTCTAAAACAGCGAGCCAGCGACTGCAAGCCCACCTCTCGCCTGAATATCCGTCTTGCATCGTCGTGAAAAAACAAAAAGAAGGAACGAAAAAAAGAGCAGAGTAACGACGGCGATGGGAGCAGCTGAGCGAGAAAACTCGCGGGATGACGTCGATCATTGATAATCGATGTGTTATTATGTGCCGGCACGGTGATACGAATTTAACCGAGCGAAGAGTAGGGCACAGAGCGTGACGTCACCGGCACCTACGACGACCAGGGAGGAAGACATCGTGGTCGTGTGGCCAGGGTAAACTGGAAGGTCTGCCATTGACGTAACACGCAGAGTCTCGCCGGTGGAGAGAGCAGTCCGAAGAATGGGGTGACTATAAAGAGAAAGAGTGAGGAGAGAGCGGGGTGGAGGACACTGGGTGACGAGCATCGGTATCGACCGTCACCGAGACGCGACGCGACGCGACGCGACGGAGCGTGCAGTCGAGGGATGCTCGACCGTGTCGTGGACCTTACGAGTCCTCGTCACCGTTTAGTCCTGACGTTTCTCCTTCGTCGATCTTCCTGCGGCTGCGAAGCAACGCGACCGGGGTCGAATGCAACGCGATCGGTTAACGTCGAACGGCGACGTCCGCGTTAGATGGATCTATCTCGGTGGCGAAGCGATGAGCTTCCTTGAGAGAAATTCGAGATAGCGGCAGATATCGGGGATGCTGGATAGCGAAGCGGTTAGATGCATCACTTTGTTTAGTCCTTTATAAGGCTAGGCAATTTTAAAGTTATCGTATTATCGGTAATCGTATGCAAGGGGCTGTCAAACTTTAACTTTATTATATTTGGTGCATGGAAATATTTTTGGCGGGTAGTTTTGTGGAGAAGTATTAGGCGTACAAATTAATTCGGCGCTTAATCGTCAAATCGTCACCCTTCTTATTCGAATAGACTTTGTAATGTGAGTAATGGGAATTATTCCGATGTAAAAAGACACTGAATTAATTTGTACATCTATCCCTGTTGCGAGTATAATTAGGTGTACAGGGTTAACCCTTTGCCAGTTTAAATACGTGCCACATTTCGCGATATAAAAACATTAAAGCTCAACAATGTTCCAATGCCAACGTCAACGCACGTGGCGAGAAAATGATTGCTTAAATTGGTTCCCATCAATCAGCCGTCTTTTGAAGTGCAAACAAATAAGATGCATCAAGTGACTCAGTTATGGGAAAGAAAATGAAGAAGAAATGGTTACCTGTAGCTTAGAACTCGGGGAATCGTGAGGACTTAAAGGAACCTTAAAACAAAAGCATCTCGACTTCGATTCCTTCTATCCCAGAGGAAACCAATGAATCGCAAAGGCGGGACTAAATTCCGCCCTCTTATCTCTTCCACTCGCGTCTTCTCCGATTGCTTCGAACCATTTGTATTTCGACTCGCATCCATGCTTAGTCGTTTGTCGATGCTTAATCCAACTAGCAGCGAACGGTAGAAGATCGCAACGAAAACCGAGTAGACGATTAACCTCTTCCCTTGCGTTTTAATTCAAAGCCGCCGGACCGAAAGGTACTATTCACTTCTGCTTCACGTTCCACGCGCGTAACGTTGGAAAATAAAAACTATTTGCGTCGGCGTATTGTTAACTAGACAGCGGATTTTCATAGCAATTTCTATTACACTGAGGATACTCTGTTCAATCTTACAGATCGTATGCCTTCCGCTCTGTTTTGCTCGTCTAAATTTCCACCAAATGCTCGTACGTAACATGTGCTCCAAGTTTACTCTTAATCTGTCATAGGTTGTTTTATATGGTTTGTTCTGTTGTTTAGTTTATGCTATCATATCATATATGTGTGATAAGTAACTTATTATCATGTGTATAAGTGATAAGTAACTTAGTTAAATAATTGCACAGTTAGATTAAGTTGAAAGATGTAGTATCAGAAGATTATTATGTACATATTAATTAAAAATTAGCGATTAGGTATAAGAAGAATGTACATATATATATAGGAAGTATGTATAAAGAATGAGAAGGGGCGGAAGGTTTGTAATCCAATAGGAGAACAGTGAAGATCTATCTATCTATGTAACACGTGCTCGAACGTTACTTCATCACGCGAAAGTGGTCATATGTCCCGTAACGTTTGCAAGGGAAGGGGTTAATCGAGAGAGCGGCTACCGGGGAGATGTTTAGGCGATAATTTCTAAATAAATTTGCGCGGGTTTAGGATGCGCGTTAAGCTTCCACCGCAGAGGCGCGCGTCCTCGTTAATCATATGATTCTCGTTCGCGTTTAATAAATTGCCGAGAGGCTAAGGTAGGTCGGCGGAGCGCCGATAATGAATCACAACAATGCCTCGCGTGGCTAATGAATTATCTTAGCGGCGTTCCCTGTTCTCCTCTTCTCTCCTCTCTGGCTGCCACCGTTGCTTCTCCTTATTCGGCAACAAGAACATCGGCGCCTCTTCCATCATTTCGGTCTGCTGGGCGAGTGGCTGCGGGAGAATCGGCATCCGAGGCCGGCGATGAAAAATTACAGGTGCAGCTGACGACGCGTTAAAGCCTTATTAATTACGTCCAGTCCGACAACGTATCCTGCGAAATCCCGGATCAGCCCGGGGACATTTTTCACCTATCGCCCGACCATTCTTTTCCCTTCCACTTTCTTCCGTGCTATTTCCCACGTTAGAGCCAACCTTGCCGCGTGCCCCGCTCTTCGATACAATCGTGGGACAGTTGCTCGAATTTACGCGGCAAAGGAATAGCTAGAATTCGCTGATTGGAACTTGCGAGAAGCTTGAGATTTCGGGTTGAAGATACGGATGTTGTTAGCGACGCGAAATTGCAATTTGCAACGCGTGACGGAGTATCGGAGTAGGTTTTGAAAGGGGATACGAGAGATAAACAAACGGCTGGAATGTCCACTTCAATTGCAACTTCAATTGTAAGAGAATTTGACCGCGTTCTTATTTCGATCCAACTCGCTCCGTCATCTGAATCGCCTTGGTTTGAATTCCCAAAGCTTTCAATCTCCAAAACGTTGAAGTTTCTCGAGTTACCTAGTCGTCCAAAAACCGTGTATCGTTCGAAAGAGTCGCGTAAGATCTAGCGGAGCGTTGGTACATTTGGAAAATTCTCACGATGGCGAGCGAAGCATCATGGAATCGTTGGCAGCGGACAGGTTCGAGTGCCACAGGTGACTGGCGACGGCCGCAAATTACTGGGTTCCTCTCGGTAATCAGAGTGGCGCGCGGTAACCCTTTGAGCCGGCTTTTGACTCGACTCCGTAGTCGCGCCGCGACGCACCGAATTAACGTTCTTTGACGTTGGCCCCGTTTCCCGGGGCTAGGTTTTTCCCTGCTCGCCGGCAGACCCGGGGAGAATATCACGGTTTCAGAAAACGAAAAAGCTCCGACGGGGATGCAAGGAAATGGGATGCAGCAGCTGAAAACGTTAACTATTCGCGTCGCGTGAAACGACGCGGACTGCATTCGCGCGGAGCAATTTCGCGCCGGACGTTACGTAATTGCGAGGAAAAACGAAATCGCGGGGACGCGGGGCTGTGCTCGCAGGTGGGGCAGAAGTGGCTGTATCGGTATTAATTAAAAATTGAATTTTTCCGCTGACTCTGCTCTGGCACCGGCTCCCCCGTCTCTAGCCAGCTCCGCTTCTGGCGAAAAGCACCAGCCACCGAGTGTCGGGCGAACTCGATACACGGCCGAGCGCTGTTTTCAACGTTACATAACTCGATTGGTTAACATCCGACCGACTCTTCCCGTCGCTTTTAAACTGCCACTTTAATTTCTATCGATCTCGCGACTCGGGTTCGGAGTTCAACGCGTGGCTACGATTAAACGTCGCTGCGTTTCGAGACGTGATAGTATTCGAATCTCCTTGGGGCGCCATCACGCGCAGAGAGGATGCTTAACCCTTTTTATAGGAGATGCTAACCCGTTGCAGTCGAGGGCTTTCGAAGCTATTTCGTTTTCTCCACTTACAGTTGCCCGTTGCGTGCAGAGGGTTAATATTAGTTGCGAATTTTTAGTAAAATGGTCTCCGAACCGCGGCACAAATAAGAGCATCGTTTAGAAATTGAACGTCGCTCGAGAGATTTCGAAGCTAATTCATTTCGTTGACTCGCGGTCGCCTCTTGGCTGCAAAGGGTTAAGATTGAAAGAATACTTGAAAACGTGAAACCTAGGATTTGCCAATTTTCTGGCTGCTACAGTGACACGTGTATATTCGTGGATTAGCGCAACGCGTTTCTTCTTTTCTCTTGCTTGAAACGAGGCCACGAGAGAGCCTTATCGCGTTAACATTTAGCTTTCGCAATCGTTCCGCGATCGAGCGGAGTCTGTCGCGCGAGTAGACGCGAAATTTGCAAGCCGCGGGTCAAACGATCGCACGAAAATCGCTGACAGCGTGGGAATTCTCACGCGAGCACCGAGCGCAGTCACGTACACGCCACGTATAAATTAATTAAAAAACGCGAGCTGATAATAACGCGGCAGGATACGTCGTTCAAACGGGAGACAGCGTGGAAGACAGCGAAACGCGATCGCGCAACAGCCATTTACAAATCCTCTCGTAAAAATATTCCGCTATATTATTTATTGCTATTCATTGTTATTTATCGTATCGGTGGACCCGCGGATTTTTATGCAAATTCGTATTTTTGCGAGCACAATTGGAAAACTACGAGTTAAAGGGAAATTTGTTTCGCTGTTTAAATATTGCGACTAGACTGCGGATCTTTATGCAAATAAAGAGGTGGAACATAAATTACACATTAATTTGTTTCTTCCAAATATCATAAACGGTACTTCATTTTGAATACGTTTTATGCGTTCGAATGTTCCATAGACTGGAAGTTAAACAGAGATTTGTGTCACTCTTTAAATATCGTAACTGCACCGCGAATCTTTATGCAAATTCGTATTTTTCGATATGAAAATGAAGAGATGGAAGGAACATAGCTACATATTAATTTTGCCTTTCGAATAATGCAAAATGCACTTTACTTTGAATATCCTTTTTGCATCAACTCTTCTATACTTGGTGCATTCAAATTTTCCACGCGTGCACGAAAATCCGCGGTCGAATTACGAAGTACCCTTCGCTTTAAAATATTTTACATTACATCCTACCGATTTTTATACGGATTGTGTGGTTTCTTCTTTTACGCGTTCAACGTTCCTGCAAATGCATAAAAATCCGCAATCCACGTCGCAAGCAAAGAAAAGCATAATTCGAAAGCTGCCACGCGAAAGCTGCCTCGGTAAATTTACATCTCGCTATTTTAAAATACACACGGGGCGATATAAATGAACGATAAACGGATGAAATTCCCGAAGCGCGTTACTTTAAAGCCGGATACTTTCGCGAGTAACTGTATATCCACGTGTACGTGTACGCCGTTCGGCTAGCTGTCCGGGGTGCTTTTAAAAATTGTTCGCGGATTAAATTCCCTTCCGTTCATTTTCGCGTTAACGTTGCGGAGTCTGTTTCGCGATCGCTGGAGTGCCGAGAACGGAATTGCAGCCGGCAGACGTTTGTTCGCATTATCCGGTGCTCAAACAACGGGATCAAAAGTTATCTAATTACAGTGGGTGGCAAGGATACGGCGACGGGAAAGTGGTAGGGACGGAGTTAGGGAAGCGAGAGATGAGAAGAAGCAGAAAAGTTGCGCCAAGTGCTCTCTCCGCGAGTAGAGTTTCCTTTCTTAAAATAATACGACTCTTGCCAGAAGTCGGGCCGTATTTTCTTGCTACCGTACACGTGTCTCTCGTCCCTGTCGCGAACACTGTTTCCAAACTGCTCCATTTCGCCGTGGCAATTCCGCCTCCGCTCGATGGGGCGGCCCTCGTGCAGCGAAAACCAACCTCCGCCGTACTCCACTTCGATTTTCTCTTACGGCCCGAATAATTAAGGGCCAACTAAACCAGGTCCGGCCTGTGTAATTTGCACATGGCCGGTGTGCGGCTTCGGTGGGTGGATTCGATTCCCGACCGCTTTATAATCCATCGGGAAATCTAACCGAAGAAAGCAAACACGCTCGGATTAAATCGTCGAGTGGCGGGCAAACTTGAACTTGGAACAAATCCGCGGCCTGTTAGCCTGTTAGCGATAAATTTCGGTAGAACTTTGGTAGAACCGTGGTCCGAATAATTCGCATCTGAGCTGGATAAAACTGTGATCGATGGACGGTGAAACGTTTCAAGGCTACCTCGGTCGAAGACTAAAGGTAAAAGGGAAGGGAGAAAACGGGAAATGGAAAGGGAAATCCTCAAGCTTGCCACGGTCCTCGAAATTTGCAAATCGAATTAGAGATGCGACTATAGATTATCCGTAAGTCGTCGATAGCTTAACCCTTTCGCCGTTAAGCCACGAGGTGATAAGGACAGTTCTAGAAGTTTCAGTTATTAATCCAGAGATGACACGCGGCCGATTAAAAGACGGATTCCAAGCGTGTTTATTATATATATTGTCTTTGCAATGCGATAAAGGCGATCCTTGATCTGTTACGCAAACCGATTTGCTAATATATGTAAAAGTAATTTCCATTCGAGTGATTTTTCTAGTTTTTTTTAGTGACCGCAATAAGGACATCGGACTTTGTTGCGTATGTTCAATTAATTAGTAACGAATGCAGAAATAAATATTCGTAAACGAAAGAGATGCTAACTAATATTGTGCTCCAAATTGGAATGATTTTTATGGTACGTAACTTCTGAAATAATTAAATGAAGTTGCGCGATGAACTTAGGGTAGCAAAGTAATTGCAGTAGTAAATAAAGGTAGTAAAGTAATTGCAGTAGTAAGTAAAGGTAGTAAAGTAATTGCAGTAGTAAGTAGAGGTAGTAAAGTAATTGCAGTAGTAAGTAAAGGTGGTAAAGTAATTGCAGTAGTAAGTAAAGGTAGTAAACTAATTGCAGTAGCAAGTAAAGGTAGTAAAGTAATTGCAGTAGTAAGTAAAGGTAGTAAAGTAAATTGCAGTAGCAAGTAAAGGTAGTAAAGTAAATTGCAGTAGCAAGTAAAGGTAGTAAACTAATTGCAGTAGTAAGTAAAGGTAGTAAAGTAATTGCAGTAGTAAGTAAAGGTGGTAAAGTAATTGCAGTAGTAAGTAAAGGTGGTAAAGTAATTGCAGTAGTAAGTAAAAGTAGTAAAGTACTTGCAGTAGTAAGTAAAGGTAGTAAAGTAAATTGCAGTAGCAAGTAAAGGTAGTAAACTAATTGCAGTAGTAAGTAAAGGTAGTAAAGTAATTGCAGTAGTAAGTAAAGGTGGTAAACTAATTGCAGTAGTAAGTAAAGGTAGTAAAGTAAATTGCAGTAGCAAGTAAAGGTAGTAAACTAATTGCAGTAGTAAGTAAAGGTAGTAAAGTAATTGCAGTAGTAAGTAAAGGTGGTAAAGTAATTGCAGTAGTAAGTAAAGGTAGTAAAGTAATTGCAGTAGTAAGTAAAAGTAGTAAAGTACTTGCAGTAGTAAGTAAAGGTAGTAAAGTAAATTGCAGTAGCAAGTAAAGGTAGTAAACTAATTGCAGTAGTAAGTAAAGGTAGTAAAGTAATTGCAGTAGTAAGTAAAGGTGGTAAAGTAATTGCAGTAGTAAGTAAAAGTAGTAAAGTACTTGCAGTAGCAAGTAAAGGTAGTAAAGTAATTGCAGTAGTAAGTAAAAGTAGTAAAGTACTTGCAGTAGTAAGTAAAGGTAGTAAAGTAAATTGCAGTAGCAAGTAAAGGTAGTAAACTAATTGCAGTAGCAAGTAAAGGTAGTAAAGTAATTGCAGTAGTAAGTAAAGGTAGTAAAGTAATTGCAGTAGCAAGTAAAGGTAGTAAAGTAATTGCAGTAGCAAGTAAAGGTGGTAAAGTAATTGCAGTAGTAAGTAAAGGTAGTAAAGTAATTGTAGTAGTAAGTAAAGGTAGTAAAGTAATTGGGACATCTACTTTAAACCTCATCTTGCTTTTCTATCGGAAAGAATTTAACCTGCTTTGGGAAGCAACCTGAAACCTATAATAATAATTAAGCAGTAAAATAGTAAGCAGTTACTATATTAGGAAATTGGTCGATCTATCAATTAAGCAACGCAACCGGTCGTAGTTGTTGGCGCCTTTTATTAATGTACAACGTCTTTTCGCACCATATTTCACGAGAGAACGCGATGGTATCGCGCGTATGCACGCAATTGCCGCGAAAGCACCGTACGGTGCACACCCAAAGCCACGGTATTCCGAAGTTAATTCGATATCGGATTAAAGGTACGCCAAGGGGCCAGCAGGTTGAAAGATACTACCGTTACCAGGCTACGTTTACCTTCGCTAGAATGTAATCTAGGAGGTACGCGAGCTCGTGTGTGGCCACGTTTCGCTGATACTCGGTGCGGGAGCCTAGCTCACTCTCTTACAAATTCCTCCTCAATAGAGGATTACTTCGGCTTCGGTCATACATATATTCGGGTTACTTATTTTAGCAGCCCGTAGCACGGCAATTCTTTCCTCGTGTAGAATCGTAGCCAACTTTATGCTCTCTCGAGTGGCGACGTAATACGTTGGACTTTTTTTTTGTTAACCCTTTCGCGAACGCTTAGAAAATTAGGGAGATGGTTAGAAATTCAATTGCAATTATTGCGTGGGCGTGTAGATATTCGTATTGTCGCAGAGTGAGATAACTTTTGCTGCGAAGGGCAAAAATTCATGACTGGTACCAAAAATTAGTGGCATATGGTCACCTTAATTGTGCTGAAGATTCGTTGATAAAATTAATCTCAAATAGTATTAATAACTGTGGGATAAATCCCCAGTGGTATGAACAATGATTGGATAAATCTCAAATAGTATTAATAATTATGGGCCAAGTCTGAAGTAGTATTAAAAAGAATGGGATACGTCCCAAGTAGTACGAATACCTATGGGACAAATCTCAAGTAGTGTAAGTAATAATTAGGTAAACTTCGAGTAGGCAGTGCGAATAATTCTGAATTGTGGATCGTGATGCAAATGTCTATCCTTCTAAACTCCAATACGGAAGCAAAACCTAAGCAATAGATTCATTCATCCTCCAAATCCACTACTCAACAAAATTATGGCGTACAAGAATTTTGGACCAAAAGTGATCCAACTTTGTCTGACGATAATTCCGTCAAAAATCATCCTAGGATCGCGATTCTTTTTCTAAATTCAAGCTTAAGGTCTTCGCGTTAAAGTGCCACGTTATAATTACATGTTCCTTGCCGTGCATCAACGAAGATCGTTAAAGGGACGCTAGAACGGAGGCCGGTCTATTTTTTCTACGAGGATTGCAGAGGCAACGCGTAATCGAATATAACGAATGGAATATTAACGGAGTTTACGCCGCTGCGAGTATATTATTAATTTGGCCGGCCGCCTCGCGCCGCGCGTAATAACTGTTTATAATTTAATATGATTCCGTATTGGGCGCGGGGCAACGAGATTGTTTTAATGCGAGCCGAGGGGAGCGGCGTAGTGGGAATTGGCCGGCCTACTCCCAGAGGCGGCTGAAACTCGATTTACTTGGAGGTATCGTTGGCCATTATCTCTGTGTGCTTGGCGCCACGCGTGCTGGATCGCCTGTTTCCACGCACCCCCCGATAGTTTCGTGCCCTTCGTCGAGGAAACACGTCGAAAACGCATCGGCCGCGGCAGCTCTATCGAAGATAGAACGCGCGGCTGCCTCGCGTAACCACCGCCGAGATTCATCCTGTTTGCCCTGTTAATAATTTCCGCTGACAACTACTAGAAGCCTTCGCGTTTCTCCATATCCAAACTGTGCCGTTACAGTTCTGGTATAATAATTTTTATAATCGAGGCTGCGGTGATGATTTCTAAAACGATTAGGAGAGACTTTGAATATTTTTCTGTTGCTAGACTGGGCAGGTTTGTACAAAATCTCTCGAACAATTTGGACTGGCGTGGTAGACTATTTTTTGCTATGGTGGTTGACTATTTTTTGCTGAATAGTTGACCCTTTAATTGCTAGATTGCGAATGCTCATGCAAGTCCATGTTTTCGTAGGTTAAGTTAAAAAAATACGATCGAAATAGGGGGTTGTTTCATCCCTCGAATGTAATAGTTTGATATATCTTTGTGGGACATATGTATCTTGCAGTTTGTTGCACATTTAACCCTTTCGCTACGAGGGACGTGTATATAATAAAATGGGCTAGCATTTTATAATATCATAAATGGGCTAGCATTTGCTAAAAGTATACGTATAGCTTTTTCATAACTTACACGTAGTATTATTTCTATGATCATTCGTATAATGTATCCTATACTATAGCTATTCAGAGTATTAAAATATTTACACTTTACGTTACACTTACAAATAGTTACACTTTGCATTCCCTTATATTAATAAAAAGTGCTCCCACTTATGCATTGAAAATGCCGGCAATTTTTAAGTACCGTAGCGAAAGGGTTAAATACGCTCACGAATAAATAAACATTCGCAGTTCATTTGTTATCGAATAACCGCTGTAGTTTCCGCGAAAGTTTCCCATTAACTCTTTCGGTACGTGGACTACTAGCTCCATACTTAGGAGGGGCTAAAAGCGATAGACGCAAGCGGTTTGAACAGAAATTGGCGAACGATCGATCGATCGAGGGTACGATTAAATTAGCTGGAACTGGAAACGCGCGATCGGGAGCCACGGGGCGTAGGACGCGAAAGATCACGCGAGTGGCCGGAATAAGCGACAGTCGGAGAACGGGGAACGACCGGTGTCAGCGTTATTAATAATTCCCGTTGACGTCGGATAGCATTCCGAATTTGCACACCGGCGAGCCGTCGGACTCCGCTGCGATTCGGCTCTTTCACCGTTGAATTATTAATGCGACGTCGCTTGAAATGACTGGTGTGCTCGCCGGGAACGATTCTTTTTCGGGGTCACCGCTGTGTGTTTACCCCTTCGATCGGTCTCTCTCCGTCTTGTCGCAAATATTTGACAACTTCTAACGCGTCTCTAGCCTCGCGGCCGCGCGGAGAAAGGTATCCGGCTAGGCGTCGCGAGAAATGAACGCTTATAACCGGAGGTCTCCGGCTGGAAAGTGCGCGCAGCTTTGATAGCGAGGTTATTGCGATTATGATAGCGTAAGGATGGTAGAAGCAAGGCGAAGGAATAGCTTGCAGCTGGTTTCGGGAAACTTTTCCGCGATAAAGGTCTCGCTTCGAAGTAGGTACTTTTCTCCTCCCTCGAAACGGCGGATGCTCTTGAATCGAGCATTCTGCAGATGCAAAGTACACCTTCCGCGTTCGTACCTTCGGACGAACTTCGACGTGCCGTTGTTATCCGCCGCCCAGAACCAGAGAGAGGGAGAGAGATAGATAAAGACGGAATAACGAGTCGAAAAACTTTGCAGCGAAGGCGACGCGAAGTTATCCGCCCCTCCCTCGTCTACCCTTTTATTTCTTAGCTGGGAAACGGATGCGATTAAACGGCGCCCCTTCTTGTTGAAACACTAAGGCCACTATACTGTGCCGGGTCCCGCCGGAAACTTCCCTCGTTTCGTCCAATCGTTTCCCTCGCGATATTGGGTGTATCTCGTACGTAATAATCGCCAACGACTTAACCCTTTGCTCTAAAACGACGACTATTCATTTATTTATTATTTAGTTATCATTGTAATCCGCAGCTTTCGGTATTGGATGACTTGCGATAATACAAACTTTATAATATAATCTTAATCTCTAAACTTAACCTGCTTAACGGTTACTTACGTCTAATGTATATTGCAGTTAACTTTACACTCTTTGGTTTTCCTATCGCTTAACTTATCTTCTAACTTTGCTTGGTTTTTATTTAGTTTAACACCTTCCTTCCTCCCTCATTCAGACTATATCTTTCTCAAGCGACTGTGTCATCTCCCTTTCTTCTCCTTTCCATTATCCGACTATTCGTTTATTTATTTATCACACGAGGTGTTAAACCTTTGTACGCAGAAACAAGATTAGCTATCAGTGATTATTATCGGTAGAAAATTTATTTATTTAGGCGTTACGGGAAAGTTGATCTATTACAGAATTAGTTGACGTTAATTACAGTAACTGTATTATGCACGTTTGCAAAACCTGCGCCGAGAAAGTACATATTTGTGTACGTAAACGAAGTCTACCCCAACTTGCGCCTTTTCGCAACTAATTGGCACGTAAATTCGAGGTACGACCATATTACATTTCCCTATTGCAACGCATATACGAAGCTTCCGGTTAACAACTACGAGCAATGGAATGTTCATCATTACGCGTCAATCGTTTGGTCGATTACTTAGGGGGTTAAAATCATATCGCTATACATTACAAAGTTCTATAAATCGCCGTCTAATTCGTGGCTCCATTTTGTTCGTACTTTCATTCGGAACGTTCTGCAAACGTTCGCAAGATTGCTCGATAATTGGTACGTGGTATAAATCTAATGCCAACGAGTCAGGAAATTTCGATTCGACGATAAAAAAAGAAAAAAAAAAGAAAAAAATGTAAAGGAAGTAGGGGATTGCGTCGGATGTTTGAACGGTTGGAGGCGAGTTGACGCGAGTTTGGGAAGATTCGGAAGCGATTTGCCGCGATCGATGTCTGGTGCTTGGGATCCTAAAATTGAGTTCTCGGCACGGAGCGGCGCGCACGTTCGTCCGGTGGCGCTTTATCGTTCCGCTTTCACCCGACCAGCCTTCCAACCAACTTTATTTCCCTTTTTTCGCTGGCGCACGAAACCTCCACCTAGCTAGACGCTCCTCTCCGCTCCTATCCGCTCTGGATCGCGATAAAATTTGACTTCCAAATGTTGGCCGAAGTTTCGTTGCCATCGAAGTTCCAATGATTCCGCGGAAACTTCGCCCTGCGATGACTCCATTTCTCTTGCCACTCGCTCGCCCGTAACTTCGATCCTTGCTCCTCGGCATCGAGCGAAATGCATCTCGCGCATTTCCTGCGATCGCTTCTTCTATCGCTGTATTTCTCAACCCTTTACAGTTGCGCTTCCCTTTTCGAGTAGCTAAATCATTCGCAACCCTTTGTACGGGCTAAGATAAGTTTAACAAAGTGGATGGAACTCGTTGAAAACAAGCATTCCTTATCTTATACTATTTGTTATTTATATTCTTATATTGCACGTATCTTTCGGCTTAGAAGAAATCAGCGTTGCATCGTACTCTTTTACAATGCAGTGGAAAATGCGATAAAAAAGATTCGGTTTCTTTGTGGTGAAATAAAAGCTAGAATAGTGCGAATGCGCGGGTTTAAAATCTGAGTTTCTAATGTAAGACCCAGTTTGTTTGTTCTTGAAGCTTACTTTCTTTATCCTGCTTTCTTCGTGAACCCATCAGTAACACTTTATGCACTTAACCCATTGTTCGCCATATACATTCGAAGAGTAAATCTACATCATAGTTTTCTTCGTAATCCCTTTCATCGTTTAAACCCCTGCTTTAAGCATTAGCAGCATCTCAGATTCTCCTTTCACCGTTACCATTTTTTATCTGAATTCGCCTAAAACAATACTGGATACGTAATACAAATTCAATCCATTGATAGGAACTTCCACCGGTCCTAACGCGTTAACAATTATTAAATAGCTTCGAGATTAGCCTTTTATTCTTTCACCGTCGCGAGAACCGAGCAACCATCGTTCCATTGGTTCTCAACATAAATTCGTCTCCGGTGGAATGATTAAACGTCGTCCACGGCGGAAGAAGCTGGCCGCGATTTTCCGGTACGCTGTTATACACGAAATGCCCGGGATAAAGGCGAAGAGGGAGTTGATCCCCGGGAAGGCGTTTTCCTCGAGGCAGGTCTAGGTTTAGTGGCACTTAAACGGCAGATGTCCTTGATACGACGATCTACCGGGTCGTTATACGAGTCATTGGAATTGTTGCAGCGACGAGTGCCTTCGATTTTCACGAGCTTTACCGGACGAAAACGCGGCACGGCGTAAGCATAGCTTCCGCTGGTCCGTTTATCCCTGCGAAATAACTACGAGTAACCGATAAACTATCCCGGTGCAAATCCTTGTCCTCCCGGCAGGCTGGCCGCGCGACCCTTCCCTTTCGCGATACACCGGGACGCGCGGCTTTATGAGCTTTATGACCCGTGCTGAGACCGGGTCATCCGAGTTTTACGAGGCTTGTTTAAAGATCGCTCTCATCTCGCCCTGTTCCGTGAGCACGCAATTCCGAGGGGGGATGGCTCTCCTCGGTCACGAGCTCGAATAAAAGGGAAGCCGACTCCTCTAGGCCCTCGATAACCTCAATTACGAGATAAAAGTGTCGCTGCTTCGTTGCAATCGTCAAAGTCCACGCTGGAGATGATAATGAAAAGCGTTTCCCTTGTCGACAAGGGTTGGAGACTGCGGCGTTTCCGCTTCCGCTAAGTAGAAACCAGAATAAGGGAGAGCGACGACAATAGTGGTAGTTTTTATATTTAATCCAGCATCCAGTTAACTTTTAAAGACGTAAACGGGAGAATTGCGTTACAAAGAATGGGTGTTTATTTATCTATCATTTGATGTAAGTTCAGTCTTACACGATAAGTAGTGAAGGAGCTGTGCAATTTTCCATTATTCAGCTATGATTAGAAGATTGATTTCTTATGCAAACGATTAGTTGGGGAATTGTAGCTGGTACTTTTAGTATTGGCAACATATTTGTGTTACTTATTATTAAAACTGCTGCACATATTCTTTCTCTTATACTTATTGGGCTTTTGCGCGTTAATAATAATAATAAAAAAAAAATTGATTCGTGACTATTCATGTCACGGGGAGTTAATTTCCATGGCAATCGATAAATACGCCAAATGAATTATAATATATAAAGTCCTTCCTGCAACTCAAATAGATCGCCTAATTATTCACGCTATTAAATTTCACCAACAGTAGATAATACATCGTTGGTAGCTCTCCTATCTTGATCAATTTCTTTATCTTTATCAATCCTATCTTTATCAATTTCAACTCCCAAGAAAAATTACTTTTAACCACGCTACAATACCGCAATACGTTAACTAACAAATACTCATCAGGTGTTTGGAACCTACTTCGATCCAGCATACCCGTGCAAACCAAATTTTACCAAAACGTTTGTAGAAGTTTCACACTATCGTGACTTTCCTACGTTTGTTTCTACTCCAAACGATAATTACGTTAGCAGAAGGAAAGGCACACTTCAAACGCGAACCGTTCTCCCGTGTCTGAAGCGATTCCAGCTGACAATCGTTGTCGCTTAATTCCTTGAATCTCGTCGGAACGGTTAGGCGTTGCCGTTTCTCGCGACCTCCTCAGCCCGGTGTTCGCGGATGGCTGGCGAAAGCAGCTCTCGGCAACGCGAAACCGCGTCCCGACGTGCCGCGTAATTTCCTACCTGCACCCCGCGCCCGGAAACACCCGCTAGACAACAATGCAACCGCGACGCGTTCCAGCCACTCGTTCTTCGCCGAGACGCGTCTTTCCGTCGGCGAACAAGTGGAAATTACATCAAAGACGCGCGTGTGCTACCGGCATTGTATCGGTACTCGAACAGGCGCTGGAGAAGAGGAAATGAACCGGGATGGTGACGCGGTTCGCGCGTTCGGTTCCTCTGCCTCGCGGGATTATCGTTCTCGGGCAGGGCGAGCATACGAGACGAAGAATGGTTTTCATATCCACTACGAAAAAGATACGTTCGGTAATTTCTTGCTACGCTAATATGACATAGAAGTGATTCGTGCTTCTTAGGCACGCGTGGAACTGTTTCGTTGTTCGTATAGAACGATAGTATATAATATAATAATTACGATGCGTGCGACGTGGATGAATTCGTTGAACTGAGAAGCGAAAGATTTGCGAGTTTTTCGCGTGTTTGACTCGTTGCAAAAGTACCGTTTGGCTTCGGCGATACGCGACGAGTCCAGCTCGTTACTCCGCGCGAATGGGTTGACAAATGTTTGACAATTCTTCAAGGAATCTTCGAATATCTTTGGCCACGGCACGGGGACTATTACACCTCTCGCTTCTTTCTTTAATTGACGATACACTTTTCGTTTCGTTCCGGTAACGAAGTAACTTGACTCACGCTTGGTCGTCGATATAAATTCCTACCCTTAAAGGGTTAAATTAGCTTTCGAGGCTGGATCAGCTTTCAAAATGAAATCGAGGCTTACCACCTGTGTCTTCCGAAAATTGCGAACTCCGCGCTTCGTTCCGTTTACAATAACGATTATATCGGCAGAATTGCGAGCAACTTGAAATTTTCGTGCCCCTATTGCTCCCTGGAATCGTATAACAGCTTTGTTCTCGTTGCACTAGGCTAGGTATCACCGTTCATACCCGATGCGTTAATAACGTCGAGATAATTCTCCGACGACGCGTTGCACGGCGAATGGGCCATTTCGCGCGTTACGACTTTCCTCCGCGCCTCGCCTCGCCTCGTTACCGAATTATCGTCTAAACTTTCCGCCGTTCTACGTGAACGCGAGCCCGTTTCGACGAAACGATTTTTCGGTATCTGCATCAGCGAGCTAGGAGTTTTCGAAAGCAAACGTGCGAGAATTTGGCGCAAAGAACGGAGGCGTGGCGCGGCGCGGAAACAAAAGAAGCAGCGAGCTCGCGCGACGAAAATAGTCGAAAACGCCTTTGCCACTTGTTCGCCCGACGGTTTCTCGCTTCCGGTTGCAACGAAAAGCCGCGGCCAAAGAAGGCGGAGGGCGTTGGAACGAGAGCTGAAGAGGGAACGCGAGCTGCAAGTGTTTCGACCAACCCCCGAGCCGCGAAACGAATGTACGAGCTGCCTCGGTAATTAAGAAAGAAGGTGGGCAGGTCCTTCTGACACGGAAAGCGCGCGTTTCGCGCACAAACGCGCTCCTGTTAACTTCTTCCCTAGCTGTATCCTTTCTCTCCTTCCTTTTCCTTCCCAACCTTTTGTTGCCGGCTACGAGGAAATTTGAAAGGCAAGTAGCTGGTAACGAATGGACCGCGGATCTTTATCCGAATTCACATTTTTTTTTTTACTTTTTCTTCTTTAGACGCTATTAGGGAAATGGAACAAAGGATTTGTCACGCCCTTTAACGCTAATCGCGCGCACACTTATTCGATAAATCTTGCTCGGTGAAAAGAGAGGCGGAAATGAAAACGTAACGTGAGCAACTGATTAGTTTGTACCACAATTAGTGGGTACTGATTGTACGAGTTGTATTACGGAGTTATCTGCTGCGAAAGAAATATCAATGATTGTAGGATCTTAAATGAAATATCTTAAAACCGGTCGTTTGGCCAAGCGTGTTGGCGATTAGCGTTAAATATCGCGACTACGAATACTACTTTGCTGTTTATATTTCTGCATCTTTTGTATTTAAATTTCCCAGAAATGCGTGGAGATCGAATTTATTTATTTACGGGTCCTTCCGTTGTTCAACGCGGAATCTTGTTGCGCTTTTTCCTTTTTTCCTTCGCGATTCCTTACCTCTCCCCGTTAATCCACGACGGTACGGTGGATGTTGATCCTCGAACGTGTTTCGAATCGTCGGAACTCCGACGGGGGATTATCCGTTGCGCGATATCAAACAAGGGGAAAAAATGTTGCCAGCGAAGAGAAAGAGAGCAGGAGGAGGAGGGAAGAGAGGATTCGATGGAGAAGGGTGGCTTGTCTGTGATTCCGACGAACGCGAAACTTTGCTCGCGTATAAATCGCCTTTATCGTCGGCGAGAGCCGCCTTTTCCTTTTTCCGTCTCCGGTGCATCGTGTATCGATACCCGGTGGTCGAGCGTTTCATTGTTAACAACTAGAATGAATCACAGCATGATATTGCTATTCTGGCTATCGTTTAATTTTAATACGTTCCGTTGAAAAATGTCGCGTATTCTTTCGAGTAGCTGTTTGGTTGCAGTCAAGTGACTCACGAAATTGATCAAATCCTTCGATTCGTTACGGTTTACATTTAACCCTTTCGCTACGAAGGATGTACATACATACGCCTCTATAAATTGGACAATCATTTGTTAAGAGTACACGTATTCTTTCTCCAAAGTACATTGCTGCATCTAGTTTCATTTGTGCGACAAAATTGCAATCATAATTGACGATACAAGGCGTGTAAATATTCATATCTATCCTTCGTTCTCGTATTAATAGAAGCTGTTATTTGTCTATGGTTTCAGGCTTGCGCTTCGAGAAGCGGTAGCGAAATGGTTACGTAAAATGTACTCGCCAATTGTGAAGCTTTAGTACTCGCCGTGCAAATTGTATTAAACTCGTTCGAGATCTAATCGTTCCAAGAGTATCATTTGTAATGTGATCTCATAATATTGCTACTATTCGATCGATCTTGCGAGTGACCGTATTTTAAAATGCACTTTACTACGTTTTACGTGTTGCAACGCGGATGTTGCTCCCTTTGGCACACGGTAACTTCCTATAAATGCGTAAAAATCCGCAGCCTATTCGTAAGCATTTAGAGGCGTCGAATAGGCGCGGCTAATTATCGAACTTATTCGAACACGATTAACCCTTTGCGTTATTACAACGAGGTACACTCGTGGTGTAAACTATAGTAGTCTACGTGCAATAAAAACAGAGTGCACTATTCTTCCACGGAAAGAAGGCACAACGTGTTTACATTCGTATAGCGTATTTAGCTAATAGCGATCACTGCCTGTGTTCGTAGGTCAATGAGCGGACCGCAGCAAGAGTGGGAATGTAAACACGCTGTGCCTTCTTTCCGTGGAAGACTAGTACCGTTTCCTACGTTTCATTTTAATCGCAATTATAGTTTTAACTCGTAAGATTGGAGACTACCAAATACAAGTTACGTATAACATTTCAGTATTTTGCATTCGACACAGGGTGAAAGTAGCAAATACTTAACCCTTTGCGGACGAGCGTCGTCAAATAGTCGCCTAATCATTTTTTGGCTTTCCGAACCCACGTCGACTATTAAAGCACGAAACTTAATGCAATGAATACTTAACGTAATAATAAACATTTGAAAACGTTGGAAATGAAATGGTTTGGAACTGAAAATCGTGAAAACTCAAAGTCGTGGAATTAAAAACTAAAGTACTCTCACAAGTGTTACTACTTCTCGTCCGCGAAGGGTTAACATCCCGATGAACAGCGTTCGAAAAATTCGCTAAGGCAAGGGGTTGAGCATCGATATACACGTGAAACAAGAGAGTCGCGTTGGAAACGGCAGCGTTACAGTTCTCCCTATTCCCTCACTACGCGAAGAATCGCGTCGCTCGTGAAATTTTCAGGCGACTTCTGCCGGGAAAGCGATTGCCGGAACACATCGAGGTTCAATCGAGACGCGTGACTCGACGACAGGCGCGTCGGCGTGCGATCGGAGGGTGTTTGCGCGTGCCACGTTCCTTTCCTATGCAAACATATCCGCGAGTACGCGTTTATAAAATATTAAAGCAAGCCAGAGGAGGGGGGAAGGAAAGGGAAGGGCGTGAAAGAGAGGAGGGAGGTGGGAATAATTCAAAAACGCGTCACATCGCTGAGAAATTTCAGCTCTCGGCTGTGGCAACGAGGAAGGAGACGGAGAAGCGGAAAGCGAGAGGACCGCCCTTCGCGTTTTTCCATCCAGTATTCATTTACCATTCTGGCGCGCGGTAAAAGGGTACATTTGCATGGAAATTTTTCTCCGCGCCGCGCTCGTTCGCTCGTTCCTCTCGAAAGGTGACGTATACAAATCCACTAGCCCATTTTTCGCTGCGCAGAAAGGATTAAAGTATTTACCGTGCAACAGAAATTGTTGCCCGCGGAGGAGGAAATTATAGCGCGCCAAAGGAACAGCCTCGCGAATCGCCCCTTCAACCTCCGCCTGTGCCTTTTTTCTCTTTCTTTCTTTCTTTCTCGTCTCGTCTCGTCGATTCGTTCTTTCCGGCTTTTTTCAAACGCACCGCGCGCACGCGAGCTTTCGGTAATCCTCCTTTTCAGCCTTTCGCGTCTATCTCCTGTCGATTTTCTCGAATCTAAGTCCCCTCTCCTCTCTCCCTCCGCGTTCTCTACGCTTTGCTTCGCGTCTTGCTTTTGCTTTCCAGTTGGGTTATCCGGCTCCTACGGACGTCGTGATTATAGCAGCTCCCGAGGAAAGGCAATTTTTCCAAAGGAATTTTAGATCGTACACGTTTGTTCGCGAGTGCGATTTATTTATTTACGCGGATCGATTCGCATTTGTGTACGGTAAGACGTTGCTGCGATCTTTCTAAAAATGGGTTAACACGGAGTCGACTTATTTTACAGAGATAACACGTGGCGAACATCTGTACTGTTTGCAACACCACAGTAATACTTTTGATTATCATTGGCAATGTTAGGTTTGTGACATTAAACGTTGAAATGTTTGCTTACAAAATGTTCTTAGATCAATAAAAGTTACCCTCGTCTTTGCATCGGAAGCGCTTCTCAGTTTCAAGATATCGTAGCGAAAGAGTTAATTATGGTGTAGCATTGTTGCACGAATTGAGAAGCAAACGCTGTTATAATATACAGAAGATATACGTATATGTTCGACAGATGAGCGTGCAATTTTAGAAAGCGTGTACATATATGCTTGGCAACGAAGGGGTTAATCGTGTCTCGAGAAAGATGAATTTCCTTAGAAAAATCAACGACGAATAGATAAGTAAGGCTCGCGGTTGTTCAGCTGGCGATTGTTAACGATAGACGCGTGGCGCGCGGTCGCATAAAATGGGAGGCGACTCGATGGATCGAGGTTCGCGTGATTGCTGATCGAATTACCGTCGGCCCAACGACCGGCAAAGGATTCTCCGGATTCCGTAAGACCGGAAATTTAATTCCGAAGCTCGCCACAAAGGACCACCGGCCAATGGGATTAACGAATTCGACGAGACTTCCCTTTCGTTTTTCTTTTTCCTCCCCTTTCCTTCTTTCTCCGTCGAACGTTCGATCGGCGACGCGACATCGCGATTGGTCCGCTCCTGCGACTCGTCCAACCGAAATTCGGCCCACAGTTTCCTACGTTTCCACGGAGTTTGTTCTTCTCGGTTACCTACCAGCCGCGCTAATGTCATTTGTCATTGTCTTTGAGCCTAACTTTTTACCCACTTTCGTCGTCGTCGTCGTCGTCCGTCGTCTTCTTCTTCTTCTCGTTCTCTGGTTTTTGTCGATGCGACGGAAAACTCGGCTTCTCTCCTGTTAGAAACGTGTTCGCGTGACGGTAAAAGCCGCGAGTTTTCCTAGAACGATAGCGCGTTTAGAAAATGTATGCTGCTTTGATTTCCTCGCGCGTTAACCCTTTCAACTCTTGCGTGGTTTGCCGCGACGTTCATTTTCGTCGCGGGTTTTCCTATTCTCTAGCTCGATTCGATGTTTCATAGAATAACGCGAAGAATTCAACGACGCGAATAGGCCGGAAAAAGATTGCAATTGAAACGCATCGGTCCTTAACGAGTGGACCAAATTCAGCTACACTAAATTATCTGCTATCGTTCGACAGCTGTAGTCCGTGCAATGCTGATAAAGCTACCAATATTATTATTACGATAACTGAAACCACTGCCGAAGCGATAAAAGACGCAACGCGGTCGAAGCTAATTAAGCGGCATTCGAACGAAAAGAGTAGTAGTACACGCATGAAGAGCGGCTTGAAAATCGTTTGCGTCGATTCTCGATGTACCGCGGCTCGCGCAATTAATTGCCGCTTAAAGCAGCCACCGGGATGCCGTACAATCCACTTTCCAGCCGATTAACGCGTAGCCAGGATAACCAGCTTTATTAACCAGTCTAATGAAATCCAAAGTTATCGGGACACGGGGATGGGAGAGAGAGTCTGGAACAGGCTGGTAACTAGAAGGCACCGGACACAGCCAGACACCACGATACCAACGCGCATCTCTCTCTCTCTCTCTTCGCTGGAGTTGGCTGCAATTCGATTCGGAAGGGCTTCGTCGGTGATCCATGCTTCGCGGAGACCGAGTTAGAGGCGGCTTCGCCGAGCAGAAGAAGAGGGTGAGGCCACCACCGAGAGACCGAGAGACCGAGAGACCGAGGGGCCGAGAAAAGGGAAGAGGAAGAGAGTAGGTAGGATGGGCGACCGTACGGAACTACCAACTGGCTCGACCACCGGTTTCCCTCTAACTCCCAGAAATTCCACGGTATTAATTTATCTTCGTACCTTTAGTTTCCCCGTTCCCGTATCCCTGCTCCCGCTCCCTTCTTCCATCGATCAATGTGTCTACCGTATGATGCGCGTCCTAAGTACTTCATCCCTCGTCCTGCCCACGCGCTTCCGCTCCGTAAGTATTCGCTCGTCCACGTTTTCAGCGTCTCTGAAGTAACGTCAACGTTCGCTCTTCGACCAGGGCCACTCGAGCACCGGTGGAACTACGAGTTACAATAATTACGTTCCGCCGGTAGCTGCGTTACGATTGACGCGAATTTCGCACGCGCGTATGAAAGAAGGCGACGAGGTTGTGAAGCGGACGACCAACACCTTTCACGTCTTCCTCGCATCTCTGACTCAACCGATAAACCCCAACAAAGTATTGATCTTATACAAATACCACGAACCTATAATAAAGCAATCTTCATTGTGAATTAACTGAAAGCTGAGTGTGTTACGATTTTCTCAAAACTCGTTACTATTCCTAATACGGAGATACCGAGTATCCTACGCATAATTCAGAGAAGTGAGCTTGGCGTGTGGGCATACGAATTTTGTTGTGTTTTAACCACCGTCCCGTTACAAGAGACAAACGCCAGTGGACGAGATCCCTCGGACGCGTCACAGCCCCGAGGAAGTCCGCGCGCATTTCCTTTTATACCGGGGTTCCGCTGTTCTCGTTCCGCCACATAAGTTACAGCTTTTCACCTAGGCCAGCGTCGGCAGTAAATATTCCTTTGCAACCAATTTCCATTTGCGAGTAGAGTCTGCTGGCGCGCTCTCTTCGCCTCTTTCCACGACCTTACTTGCTTTTCTCTTCTTTAAGTAAACCTGCCGGCCCTGCGTTTCCCGGCAACCGCGACGCAGCGGGGTGAAAGTGAGAATTAAAAGAGTCGCGCGAGGAGCGCGGAGCTTTTGCCGAGTGTTTACTCGAGGAACGCGTCGTAATGCATGCGAGTCAGACGTCCGCGTTAATTGCGACCCTCTGCCACCATTTTCAGAGAAAACAATTCGAGAAGAGCGGCGAGAATCGAGTCCGATGTGGTCGACGGCAGGAAAATCCTCGCGATCCCGCGTCTCGCGCCATTTTTCTCCCCGTTGTCTGCCCGGCTATCTCTTTCGTAGAGCAATTTTTCAACCGGTCGGTGAATCATTCCCTCGTTTCGATCCGCTGCTGTCTATTTGCGTTTCTTCCGCGTCTGCCGCGTAAGTTACGTAAATACATCATTTCATCCCTTCCCTCCTTCACAGATCTCTTTCTATCTTCGGTTTGGCCACGTTCTGTTTGCGAATATTCGCATCGATGCTCTCGTCGCGCGAGATTTACGCCAGACTCGTTGCCTTCGAATTGCAACAATTCGCTCGACGTTTCTCCCCAACGGATTCATCGTTCTTTATTAATTCGTTCCTTTGTTTTCCTGTTGCATCCTTTCCTTAAGAGAAATCGCGATCGCGAGGTTAAGATAGAGACTGCGCAACACGATAGAGAAATGTTGGTTTTTCTCTTTCAAGAAGAGAAAGTTTTTCATTTACAAAAACCATCTCTGCGCGTCTTGCGTTTCTTTACGAGACGCAGCTCAAGAGGGTGCAGCTGTGTCCCGTCTTAAATTGTTTAGACGAAGTTTGGGACCGATATGGTCTATGGGTACGTGACGAATCCTTCTTCACTCACTCACTGACCTCTCGTCATTCCAACAGTTTCTTTCGTGCTGTAAAGACGTGCCCTTCCACGTGTTTAAAATAAAGACAAAGTTTTAGATCTAAAAGTATCGAATTATTCTATTTCATAAATTTCCACCACCTATATTTCCAATAAGAAAACTATCGCAGATGAATGCGCTACTTTGTAGAGAATTAAAGGAATTTAGAGTCGGAACAGGATCGAGCATCGGTCAAGGATTACTACAGTGTAAAACGCTGCGTAGGTGTTTTAAAGGCAACGATGTCAGGGGTCATTGGGGATTGCAGGACAAAATTGGATAGCTTGACGAAACAGAATATTTCATAGCTTTTGCACGCGCTGTTATATTGTTAACAGCGATACAAATATCTTGTGTATGCAACGCAAATATGGTACAAACAGCGTAAGGCTGCAAGACGTTTTTATATTTTAAAAAGTAGAAGCAAAGGCATGTGCAAAAGTTATGGCTGGACCGTGGACTGAGGTATTGGAACTTGAATATAAATTTGACTTCCCTTTTAAATATTATATAGCATAATAGAGTATCATATAATATCATAATATTGTATACCTTATTTTATATATATATTTTTTATATAAACTTACTGACAAAAGTTAAGAGACAAAGTAGTCACTTACGAATGTTTGTGTATCCTTTCGCTTCTAAGATTCATAGCTTAGAATTTACAGTAGCATAAAAATATATAATACTATTACGTACATCGTCAAACAATAAGTTCTTCTACTTTTAATTCAAGTCCACGTATCTCAAAAGATAACGACGACGTAGAGCTTCGCAAATACGAACCACGTTACTTAACTTTTGTCAATAAGCGTATTTTGTATATGGTTCTTACTTGGAATATTTGGTACGCTGGTGCACTGAGCGACTTGCACGGTTAAAACAGCATAAACGCATAAATATCCCTATTCCAGTTACGGTGTTCGTCATCCGGCTTTCCTAATTCACTCCGGCATTGTCGAACTTTCCCGGTAACTGTAACACCTACTTATTTGACCGATCGGTTGCAGTTTTCATAGGAAATCGATCGGAACCCGCGCGTATCCTGACCCGGAATTAGCGAAGCAACGCGAAATCGCGGGGATGACTTTTCGGGTGTTGCTCGACTAATTAATTCGTACAATTTATCACGGCATTGTGCGCGCGACTTTCGGCTAAATCCCTGTAACAAAAGCTATCGAAAATTTGGTTGACGCGTAGCGCAAACAAACTGAATAGGCAGCGTTAATGCAGCGTCCTGGAAGTATTAGCAAATTGGCGTTTATAAACGATGCTGGAGGTATTTATTAATTTGCGCGTATCGGGATGGCGCGTACAGGCTTATGCGCGCGTGCTGTCGCGTCGCGTCGCGTCGCGTCGCGTCGGTGCAGTTTCATGGTTGTTTCACTGGCCTGCGCGCCACGGCTGCGTGATGGCCGGAATTCTCTCAGTAGAACACGAGTCGAGCAGCGAGGAGCACGTGTTCCCTACAACCTAATCCTCGTTTCGAGGCAAGGCACGAGCATTGACTACTAATCTGTTCTTAATCAATGATGATAGAAATCTCCATTCTATCGGTGAAACAAGTATCTTCTACTCCGTGGAAATACAAAGTTACAATATAAAGACGAAATATTACCAAAATAAGAACGGTACAACGTATTGGATACGATGGGATACGTGCATCGATTCGTAAAGTATAAAGAAATTCGTGTGACGCGTCAAGACTCCGATTTCGATAGGTTTAGAAATGGGACCATTACGAGGGGCCCGGTCATCACATGCCCACGTATCCGCGTGTTAGCTAGAGCTATTCCTTTTTCACGTATCGTTCCTTTAGCGGTTCTGGGGTAAGTGCCGTGAGGTTCATCACAGTCCTCTTACCAGAAGGCACCCTTGCCTTCCCCACTCCGTGGCCAGCTCCTCAAGAACGGAAAACCTTATTGTTTATAGCAACGCAACGTCGGGCTGCTTGCTATCTCCTTCTAAATTCATAAATCAGTCCCAACGGTCGATGGCTTGGGGACCCAACGCGGTCGCCAGCCATCGCCTGGTTTCTGACTTTTCAAGTAACCGAGACGCCGGACATCGGGGGGTAATGTCTGGAAAGTCTCAAGCGCTAGGGCACTTTCCCCGGCCCCACGTAGTCTAAGTCCCAGTAGTAAATCAGTCACTGGCAAACAATGCGTCGCTTGCGACCCTTAGCCGTCTGCAAAATACGCGGACGCTAACACGCGTGTCAAAATGTTTAGATTGTAGAAGGATATGGAGGGTGATGAGATGGGTCCAGAGTCCGGAATAAAACACCTCCGACTCCTAGTAACTATGATAGATATATTTACAAAGATACATAATCGGAGGGCGCGCGCGGGTGTCCGAGTCAATCCTCGTCAGAGTCTACGCCGTAACTGGCCTTTTTTCGCCGTTTGGCCGTGAGGCTCGTTATTTTATCACCTGACCTGTTTGGCAGCGTCATCCCTGAGCCGCTTTCCCGTTTCCTATGTGGAAAACGACACGGCCTACGCTACGGGTACATGGGCTTTCCCTATACAGTGTCCTTCATAGGCTAAAACTCCCGTTAGCCTTCTACAAGATCAAATTAAAGGGAAAAGTCGAAGGAATACCTTGCATGTTGTTTCAAAACCATTCTAAGTATAGTTTTTGAGTTACTTCGAAAAATAGGAAATATTTGTTTATAACAAATGAATTGGAATGTTTATGGACAAGTCGCCTACTGGATAACATTATTTGGACTTTCCTCTTTAATTTCAGTCTAGGTTCATTGAAATCGGATGTCTAGAAGCCGAGAAATAAATATTTTTCTGCAAGCATATTTAATGGATACGTTACATTATCGCGATACTTTTGTTTACAACAAACGAACAACAACGTCTATCAACAAATGGCTTATGGGTAACATTCCTGGGACATTTACTTTTAATTTAAATCAAGTGGCATTGAAATCGGGTGTTTAGCAGCCGAGAACGTAATATTTTTCTTCGGATACTTTCTAAGTAATCTACCATGATGCGATATATTTGTTTATAACAACGGAACTGCAAAGGCTAGTTGCAAAAGGCTGCAGGATAATATTCTTTGGACCTTTCACTATAATTTGAGTCATGGGCTATTGAAACCGGACGTCTAGGACCCGACAAATGAATATTTCTCTTCAGAGACTGTCCGAGTAATCTACCAGGACCTAAAATATTTGTTTATAACAAATTAACTGCTAGGGCTAGTTGCAAACGACTGTAGGGTAATATTCTCTGGACCTTTTCCTTTGATTTAAGCCAAAAAGCATCGAAATCGGTCCACTAGAAGTCGAGAACGTTTGCTATAGGTGATGTTCGAACATAGACGAGGTACAAGATCAACTATTCCTCACCGAATGCAATATAATATAACCTATCCTAATTACGTGAAACGGTTTCATCCAAACCCTATTTTTTATTGCAAAAATATCATTGTCTAAGGAGAAAACGACGTTTGATTATTTTTTAAACTACGCTTGAACACCTATTAAAGTAGCTCAATTTTTAAATCGCCGCCATTTTGAAACAGTTTAAAATTCTTGCATTCGCCTTAGCGTATGGAAAATATGGAAGCTTTCTCTTTAAAATCCTCTTTGTTTCATCTAAATCCTAGTTTTTATTGGAAAAATATGATTGTCGAAAGAGAAGAGTATATTTTACTCGTTTCTAACCAATCCCAAAACATCTATTAAAACGTCTCAAACTTTAACTCGCCGCCATTTTGAAACGGATCGAACGTTTTCAAAATCCCTGCCGCGCCATAATCGATGAACCTTCCCCTTTAAAATGCTTTTTATTTTACCTAAATCCGACTTTCGGTTGCCGAGATATCATCGTCCGAAGAGAAGAGCAGTTTTCTACTCGTCCCCAAACCACACCAAAACACCTACATTGAAACGTCCTAAAATTCAAATCGCCGCCATTTTGAAACGGATCGAACATTTTCAAAATCCCTGCCGCGCCATAATTGCGGAACCTTCCCCTTTAAAATGCTTTTTATTTTACCTAAATCCGACTTTCGGTTGCCGAGATATCATCGTTTAAAGACAAGTGTAATTTTTTCTTAATTATTTCTGCGTTTCTCGGTCTCCGCGAAGTGACCTACTTTGACTACCTCAACATTCGTAGTATTGCGCAGGTCAGTTTTACTATGTTTACTATGTCATTAATAACTCCGCGCGCGCCAACCGTGAGGGTAAACTTTAAACGGTCATATCTCGCGAACGAGTTGAGATATCGACGTGAAACAAAAAGCGAATTGAAGGACACATTTTTCTCTATCTCCGGAATCATCCGTTCACCATTTTTCACGATCGCAAGCGTAGCTACGGAGCGAAGAACGTGGGGGACCCAGGAATTTTTTTCGAGGAAACTACGAAACCAAACTTCTTGAAACTTAGTGAGGGGTAGGATCTATGACTAAAGAAATGTTGGGAATTTTTGCACGAGGAAATTCGAAGAACAATAGCGTCTGCGTTTCGTTATTAGAAAAAGCACAGTGCGTAAGGATGGTGAAGTTCGGGAATTTTTCAGAGGGAAAGTATGAATCGAAACTACTTGAAACTTGGCGCATACTTGAATGTATCATTGAAGAGTTTTTAAGAATTTTTTCGTAAGGAACGTCGAAGGACAATGGCGTCCGCACAGTCAAATAAGAATTATCTGGTTTAAAAACCACGCGACGAAGACGTGGTTTACTATGGGAATTTTTTTAAAGAACTTTTACGCGTGTCATTTGCCCTATACTTCGCGACGCTTCAAAAATGTATTTCACCGTTCCTCTGAACTACGCTTTATTGTTTTAAGTAAGATCAGCTGGAAGTTTTGGCCCGCGGCCGGCGCGTTCTAGGATGCGGAGGGCCGCGTGCTTGACACCAGCGGTGTAGCCGGTGGCAAAGCAGACATTCATTTGCGTTTCACCGGTCTCGTTGGCCTCGAGCTCCCGTTCCCATTTCCGGCCACGTCGAGCGTCCAAATGAAACGTTCATTCAAGCCCCGCGGCCTCTTTTTCCCTCCCACGCGCGCCCGCCGTTCTTCGTCTTCGTTATCGTGCTTCCTTCCGCTCGCCAACTATTTTTCCCGCGTTCGACCTTCGATCCGCTCTTTCTCGATCCATCGAACGATTCCTCGCCTTCGATCGACAAACTCCGATTCGGTGGTCGACGAAGAAGCGACTTTGTTTGGAAGGATAAATAACGCCGGTCGCCGCGAAACGAAAGGCCGCCTTCTCTTCTCGTTCGAACGAGAACGCGATGAAATTCGTTTTGCTTCGGTGGTCGAAACACGTTTTCGTCGCCGCGGAACGTCTGCCTGAAAACGCGGAGCACGGACCAGAGGCGAATCGGGTAAACGCAATTATCGGGAACGGGGCAACGCGAGGAATAAATTTCAACTTTCGAAGGGGTTTTAGCCGATTCCTCGCGATTGGAAAAGTCTAGGATTTCCGCTACGCGGCCATTTCCTTTGCCTCGCGTCTCGAAAAGCTCGCCGCTACGATTACGTTGCAGCGCGCCGCGTTGCGAATAATATTCTCCGGTGCGTTCTTCCCAACCGGCGAGAAGCGAAACAATACTTTGGTAAGCGGGGCTCTCCTGCTCCACCGAGTTTCCGAGCAGTCGCGGTATTGAGAAGCGAACGAGCTTAGCTCGCAAGATTTGTCCACTTCCGTTTGCGCGCGATTTCATTTCCCCCTCGCTTCTCAATCGAACGTAGACTCGAATTTCGCTGGATAGTGACAAAGAAAATAGAAACTATCGCGACGTTTTACGTGTATACGTAATCATCGAGTGTACGGGTGTTATTTATTTATTTATTCAATCCGATAAACGGGATAACTCATTGCTTTACATTTGAATACACGACGTGCGGCTTTTACGATCAATCACTAATTTCGTTTCGACGTACAACAAATTCCGATAGTTACACGTTCACAGGAACAACGTACCCGTTTACTCTCGATTAAACCGACGATGCGTTGCAATAGAAGACGATTCTATGTACTCGTTCCCGTATCACCTTTTTAAACGAAATCCACCATCAAGCAAACCAAAACGTTAATCAACCCCAAAAGGTTTAAACTAATCGCCAGCCGCGACGCGCGTTCGAAGCGTGAATTCGAAATTCGTCTTTCGGTGGGCGAAGTGGTAGAAATTCGTGGAACCGTAGGATTATTGGGAAAGGGTAGTAGAGGGAGGCGTCGGGTGGAAGTCTGTCCCTGAAACGCGTACGCCTGGTGCCGCGCGCCTTTCGGCGTGCAAGCTAGCCTAGGGTGGTTGGTACCGGGGCTGGTACCGTCCAGAGGGACATCGATTTCCTGGCGAGCAATTCGATGCTCGTACACGGGGCAGCGCACACAGAGTGCTCTGGACGTACGCGCCACCGAGAGAGCTGCTCTGCTCTGCTGTCGCTCCACTGCTCCGCTGGCCAGCTGCATGTACGCGCGCACCTTCGCGTGCATTATTAGGTGACCGACGTGTATTCATGCCCTCGTGTTCGCTCTCACGTACACCGAAACACACGCACGCATACGCACGCAGCCAGTACACGTAGAGCCAGCGGTGCACCGACTAATATTGCCTGCCGGATGGATTTATCTAAAATTAGAGCTGCCGTCCGTCCGATCGGCTCGTCGGCCTGCCGATGTGTGTGTGTCTCGTTGCTCGCTCGCTCGCTCGTGTTCACCTATTACGAGTAAAATTAGAGTCCGCGCTCGCATGTCCGCGCGCTATCTTTGGATCGAGGTAAAGGACCGATTCGTGATCCCGATCGGATTCTCCTTTGGATAGCGCGAGTCTTGCCCGGGGCGACTTTTGCTATTGATCCGAGCCGGCATTCGGAGAGGTCAACCGTGGGCTCTTTCTTCGCGACCGCTTTTCGCGATTTATCGCGTGTCCGCGATTTAACGCGCGAGTACGCGAGGCAGGCTTATGCTGCTCGGAAACGGAAACGACGTAGGGGAGAGGCGAATAGTTCGCTTGGTAAACTCTTGGGGACCTTTAGGGATTCTTAATTTTATTCGACGATTGTCGATGGATAGTTGGTGCAATAGGTAATGAGACTCACTCGGATGATATTGAATCGCGTATGCGTAAATCGGAGATGGGTTAGATTAGATTAGATTGGATAGAGGCGTTGGATTAAGTTACACAATAGGGCGACAGCATTTACAGAAACGCGACTAAAATTGGGAACATTTAGGAGTTCTTAATTTTATTCAACGATTGCTGATGGATAGTTGGTGCAATAGGTAATGAGACTCACTCGGATGATATTGAATCGCGTATGCGTAAATCGGAGATGGGTTAGATTAGATTAGATTGGATAGAGGCGTTGGATTAAGTTACACAATAGGGCGACAGCATTTACAGAAACGCGACTAAAATTGGGAACATTTAGGAGTTCTTAATTTTATTCAACGATTGCTGATGGATAGTTGGTGCAATAGGTAATGAGACTCACTCGGATGATATTGAATCGCGTATGCGTAAATCGGAGATGGGTTAGATTAGATTAGATTGGATAGAGGCGTTGGATTAAGTTACACAATAGGGCGACAGCATTTACAGAAACGCGACTAAAATTGGGAACATTTAGGAGTTCTTAATTTTATTCAACGATTGCTGATGGATAGTTGGTGCAATAGGTAATGAGACTCACTCGGGTGATATTGAGACGCGTATGCGTTAATCAGAGGCGGGTTAGATTAGATTAGATTGGATAGAGGCGTTGGATTAAGCTAGACAATAGGGCGACAGCATTTACAGAAACGCGACTAAAATTGGGAACATTTAGGAGTTCTTAATTTTAATCAAAGATTGTCGATGCATAGTTGGTGCAATAGGTAATGAGACTCACTCGGGTGATATTGAGACGCGTATGCGTTAATCAGAGGTGGGTTTGATTAGGTTAGATTGAATAGAGATGTTACATTTAGGTGTAGACTAAGTTAAACGATAGGACGATAGCATTTACGGAAACCGTGACTTTTGGAAAAAATTTGTACGTCTATTTTGCACTACTTTATATTATCGTATACTCTTCTATACTATTTTATATTATATAACGCTATCCAATACCATTTCTATACTAATCTGTGCTTAGATTGCCAAAGATGGATAGATGTATATACGTAAATTATACCAACTATGCGATGGAAATAGTTGATAACATGTGCAAGGAACAATACATAATCGTTTCTTTGAACGGTGATATTATATATAGGCTATGAACTCTGTTTCTGTCTTTGTTTAACGTACGACATTTTACATAGGCTACAAGCAACGTTTCGTTAATTTTAGAACAATATACACGTAAACAATTGAATACAGAGATAGAGCATGATACGTGCATATATGTAGAGGTATAACAAGCTCACGCTGCGGGTGGTAACGAAGCGGAACGCTTGTGATTCGCAAAGAAAACCAATAAAGTATTATTACTAATCCGTCCTCCGCGCTCTCGATCAAAATGCGTCGATTTCAAAGAGTGGCAGATTTTCAGCGGGACGCGATTTAATACCACTCCGCGAGTTCGCGAGACAAATGGGTCGCTTAATAAAAACAGCTGGAGGGATTCCGTAAGATTCTGTGTTTCACGAGCGAAGGGAGAACAATTAAATCGAAGCGCGAGCGAGCGAGCTAGCGTGCTCGCGAGCGAACCAGTCTTGGATGCTGCAGCGTCACGTTTGCAGTCGTTGCATGCTTCTGGGGAACGAGTGCACTCAGTGGAATCGTTGCTCCTCCGAGACGCTTCTCGCAGGACGAACGAGCGGACGATTAGATTTGGTGGCACGGTTCTGCCAAGATATCCCGCTGCTGCGAGTCGTCGTTACACGTTCCTCTGCTCCCAAGCATACCCTTTTGCGCTACTCGCGTTTCCCACCGAACAGCTTTAGGGCCAATTTCGACGTGTCGCGTCCTCGGAGAGACACAACCGGTGGGGAGTTAATAGCCGAAAACGTCATCTCTCTCTCTCTCTCTCTCTCTCTTCTTCTCTTTATCCGGAAGCCTTTCTTCGCCGAGCGAGAAGAGGGTGGAAGAATCGTCGCCGAGGGGGAAACATGAAAACGAGAGTCCCTCCCAAGGTGCTCTCGCAGATGAGAAGGGAGGTGTCAAGGGTGGATTAACGACGCGGCACGGGAAACCTCGAGAAATCTGTTTATTTTTAATGAGACTCGGCTTACAACCGGATTGATGCTTGCCGGCAACCTTTCCAGCTCGCGCAGGGACACGGACACCGTTGCGTTTTCTTTAACCCTTTCGCTGCTAAAGATCGCTGCCTGTAAGTTTCCGGTCCGTCTATAATTGTGTTTCTACTTAAGTTGCGCGTTGGTAAAATTGTTCCCGCGAGGAGCTCGATAAGAAGATAATTTGTGAGCACAATAAGACGGTATATTTGTGCGGAGGGTTTCTATTATATCAGGTCGTGTTGAACTTTGACGCGTTCACAGTGCACGTTTGTGAGCACATTCATAAGATGATAATTTGCAAGCAGAATAAGACGGTACATTTCTGCAATGGGCTTTTATTATCGGGTCGTCTTGATATTTGACGCGTTCACAGTCCAGGCGAAAGCTACTCGCCGCCTTTGAAAGCCTAACAAAGCGCTACGAATTTGATTTATCGGGTATTCTTGGTCTTGCGAAAATGATAACGTTATATTTCGGCTGCGAACTTTCGGCAGACCCTGTGTATTAGAAGGAAATAATAGATAGCCTGATTAACCTATAGAATGTTACGGTTTCTTCGTAGACTGCGGATCTGTGTGCACCTTCACATTTTTATAAAGGAATGGAAGGTAAATCGGGGGTTGTTTCGCCCTCTATTTATTTCAATCCGTGCTCTCTTGCATATTGCACGTTTCCTCTATTTTTCCAGAATCAAATTTCCTGTAAATGCATAAACAAACATCCGTAAGTTATTCATCGCTGAAAATACGTTCTACGGTACCACGAACTCAATTAGTCGCTCAGCTATCTATTCGATGTATTACCGTAGAACGAAAACGTACTTTCGGATATAAATCTAGAAACGTGCCGGTCTCCTAAAATTGCTCGCCAATCGAAGGGAAGTTAATAGCGAAAGAGTTAATAATGCAGCGGTGAATTTAGATCGTCCGGCTCTCAATCATTACGGGTTTATGTAGATTTATGGGACGCGGTATTTTATTGGCGGATATCGGCGGAATCGTATTTATTCGGTGCACGATAGCGCGGTACTTTGCCGTGCTCGTTCCCAGCAGGTCGAGGACTTCTTTCTTTCTTTCTTTCTTTCTCTCTTTATTTCTCTTTTCCTCCGCGCTAGCGAGAACAGAAAATATTGCCACGACGTTTATATCGAACTCTCTGCAAGCTACCGATCTACGCGTGTGCGAATAACGTTTCGCGCGAATGTTAGATCTTTATTCGCAAGGTTTTAATCTAGACCGCGATGCGGAATGGGTAATTTTTGCGGGCGAATTTCGCTGAAACTCATCGACGCATATCGGAGCAGCGTCCGCTGGTTGGCTAGCTTTAAGTGCGGGTATTTAGCAATTTATGGCTGCTAGTCCTTGCCGGAAACGCATCCCTGCGACGGAACTGCCGGGTGGTTGAGCCGCGAACATCGCATTAATGTCAACCAACCCAATTTCCTAGGAAACGCAGCCCCCGACGAATTCGAGCGGATAATTTACGCCGACGCGAATAACAATGGCAAACCTCGCCGAGCTTTTGCATCCCGTTTCGCTGTTTTTTTTAAAAATACTCCTCCTCCGAGCCTTTTCGAGCCATTTTTAAAGGGATTCCTCGTTTAACTCTTTAAGCTCGATGCTGTCTTTTGACGCATTCGACTCTGTGTTGCATCGCATACATTACTGTGATCCGGATCTATCAATTTCGTGAGATATTTATTATTATTCTTAGTATCGGTATTATTCGATGCGTTTGGGGATTGCATTCTATGCAAGAACATAGGAAATTCAACTAAACAAGAAGATTGTATTAGTGGTCAATGAAAGTCAGCGGTGGTTGAAATAAATAGTAATTACACAAACGATTAGTTGCACGTTTGAGATAATTAGTTTGCAGGTTTGAAGTAAATGACAAGATCAGTCATCGAGATCAAAATGACATGATAAAGATCACACGATAAATAGTAATCTATAATTGGGTTGCAATATATTTGATTTAATTAGGTATCATCGTTTCTTGACTTAATTTCAAGCGCAAACTAGTATCAATACTTACACTTGCTTTAATCATTAATTTTTTCCATTCTTCTGATTTCTTAGGAAATATTTGGATTTGTTTTTTAAAACATACTAATACGCCTAATTAAAGAAATCTGACTAACGACACGTTACTTATGAAATAGCAAAGTACGTATGAAAGTATTACGAAATAACTTAATATATTCATCCCGTTTTATTACCGTCTTCAAAATGATTTCTTTGCAAATTCGCAGCCACGATTAATCATCCACAAACGTACGTCATATCGATGAAAAACCATTTTTCCATTTCTCCGCTACTCGAAACGTTCCCACGAAGCAAAACATTCTTACAAAATTCCGTCGCTTAAAAGGCGTCCTAAGAAAGCAGAGAGAATTTCCATTGCACCCGAACACGATCAATTAGACGTTCAATAGTCTGTACACCGGGTACGCGAATAGGAGAATCTTAACGGTTAAAGTCAGCTTTCGTGAAGCGTAGCAGAAATTCATGCTCGGTACGAATTCTTGCTTGCGCAAATATTGGCCTGGGCCTTTGTCTCTTCTCGTACCCTCGCGCGCCATTTAAAAGTCAGATTCACAGGATCAGCAGGACGAAGAAAGCTGGCAAGTTCGATCTATGGAATCGCAGTACCGCGAGAGAGAAAGATTTCGTCAGCTACGTAGAGGAAGCGCAGCAGAGGATAGCAAGAAATATCCAGGACTGCAGGATTGCGGGCTCTCGGGTTTATCTGGCGACGTCGATTAGAGATCGGTCGATGGCCTTCCGACCGCCCCTATTATCTCCTTTTGATCGTAGCACGATGTCTTGCCCTGGCTGGACGTCACTCGCCGATTAAACCCGGATACAATGGGATTTCCCAAGTCCGTGAAGCCGAGGGACTTCGGATCCCGCGGTTTCCCTTTCTTCTATTTTCTTCCCCCTTTTATTCCGCGGCGGCAGGTTTGCAGCTCGATTTTCTCCCCGACGCGCACGAAAAGTCGCCCGACATTCTCCCCCAGTTTAGCTTCTGTTTTCCGGCGACCTCTGGCCGCCTCCTTTTGGTCACGCGATCGCTCTTACGGGAATTTTCCGGGCTGTAAATTGCAAAAGTTGGAGCAGCCGCCCGACGGCTATCGTATCCCCGAGACTAACCGTTGTTTCTTCTTGTTTCAGATCCCCAAGGCGTCCCTCCGCATCCAGCCGAGCGCACTCGCGGGGTAAGTTTAAGCTTAATAACCGTGCAAGCAGCGAAGCTCCATCGAACCGCGAAATCGCGCGATCTAGCATTGCACTAGCCTCGCTACTAGCAATTCGACGAAAGCGGAATAATAATTCTTGCCAACTCGTGGGCAGGCAGGCAGGCAGGCAGGATTTTCGGCCGTTCTTTTTATCGAGGTCTCGTATTTTGCACTCGTTACGTCGCGTGATTCCGCGCGCGCTCGCGGGGTTCGTTTATATTTCCCTCTCACTCTTTTTGGTTTCCTCTACTCGAAGCGGGACGCAACGGGGAGAGAGAGAGAGAGAGAGAGAGAGAGAAAAAGGGATACAGTTGGAGGCTGAATAAAGATACGGGACGAACGGGCCGCATAAATTTATGATGCTTGCATATGCATGAACGCAACGTTTTTTACGAGCTTTCTCTGCGCGCCGTTGGATACCACTTGGAACAATGCGTTCCCCCGTTATTTAGGGATCGCCAAGGATCCCTGCGTTCGACACGCGAGAAATCGTAACGCGTCCAGTTCGATGGTCGAGGGAAATTAGGATCCAATGTTTCGAGAAAAGGTTCTTCACTCTTCGCGGACACGCGTGAATCTTTAAAGTTAAGGACTCGAATTAATATCGTTAACCCTTTGGGCCCAGCGAGTCGCTTTGTAGTTTAGCTTACACTCTTCAAGAATGCAAAAGTTATCAGCGTTTAAAGTGAACACGTATACTCAACACGTTCCTGCGATTGCTGTAACTACGATAGTTAGCAAGATTTAATTAATTTCTCAATGCGACTGCTACCATAGCTAATCAGATCTGAACGGCTTCGCATTGAAAGGATTAACGGAATCTGCTGTTACCAATTTAATTCGGATAAGAATTCGGAAAGTTCGTGTCGTGGTGCAACGAACCCATCGGAGGCGAGCTAATAAATCGGTAATATTCGCGCGAAAGAGAAACGCGTGCCGAACACTGAATACGAATGTAAGCCACGCGTTCAACATTATTTAAGGGGCTACGAGGCACTCGTTTCATTGCGATCCAGACAAAAGCCGAGCTTACGCGGGTCTAGAGGGTTGAACGGCTTCCATGAACGGCTCGCATTGTGTCTACCAAGAAAGGGGAGATCAGGTGTCAAAAGCTACCCGAACCAACCCTGCATCCTATCTCCTTATTATCTATTACGCGATCCTTTTTATCAGCCTTCTGTTATGCCGCCCTGTTGTTGTCGACGCGACAGCAAATTAAACTGCTCCCCAAGCTGCTCGATACGCGAAGAATCTTCAGGTTTGATTCGCGCGAGCTTAGAATAGTCGCTGAATTTAATTCACGTGAGCTTTGAATAATCGTCAGGTTCGATTCGCGCGAGCTTAGAATAATCGCCAAGTTCAATTCGTACGAGCTAAGAATAGTCGTTAATTGTAAGTTGATTCGCGTGATCTTACAATCATGGCAAAGTTTAATTTCCGCGAGCTTTGAATAATCGCCAAGTTTTACTCGCGCGAGCTTAGAATAATCGTCAAGTTTTACTTACGCGAGCTTTGAATAATCGTCAAGTTCGATTCGTGTAAGATTAGAATAATCGCCAAGTTTTACTCGCGCGAGCTTAGAATAATCGTCAAGTTTTACTTACGCGAGCTTTGAATAATCGTCAAGTTCGATTCGTGTAAGATTAGAATAATCGCCAAGTTTTACTCGCGCGAGCTTAGAATAATCGTCAAGTTTTACTTACGCGAGCTTTGAATAATCGTCAAGTTCGACTCGCGTGAGCTTAGAATAATAGCCAAGTTCAATTCGTACGAGTTCAGAATAGTCGTTAATTGTAAGTTGATTCGCGTGATCTTACAATAATGGCAAAGTTTAATTTCCGCGAGCTTTGAATAATCACCAAGTTCGATTCGTGTAAGATTAGAATAATCGCCAAGTTTGACTCGCGTGAGCTTAGAATAATCGCCAAGTATAATTTCCGCGAGCTTTGAACAATCACCAAGTTCGATTCGTGTAAGCTTGGAATAATCGCCAAGTTTTACTCGCGCGAGCTTAGAATAATCGCCAAGTTTTACTTACGCGAGCTTAGAATAATCGTCAAGTTTGACTCACGCGAGCTTAGAATAATCAAGCTTAATTTCTACGCGCTTAGATTAATTGCCAAGTTTGATTCGCGCTAGCTTAGAGTAATCTTCAAATTTGATTCCCTGGAGCTTAGAGTAATCGCCAAAATCGCCAAGATTGGTTCGCGCCTGCTTAGATTAATCGCCGAGTTCGATTCCCACGGGCTAATAATAATATCTAAGCTTGCTTCGCGCGTTTCGCGAGAATAGCGAAATCGTCTCGACTTTACGAAAAGTTTTCCACTGTTGGCGATGGCGCGGGACAATCGCGATGGACGTCGATGGCCGGAAGGTTTCGTTGGCAGGGAAAATTCGCAACGAAACGCGGCCGGGCACTAGGAAAATGACCGAGGAGACGTCCGCGGCGCGTTCATTAACGTTTGCAGTGCGATGAACCGTGAAATTTCAGCAGTCCCTTTGATCTGGCGAAAAGTCCCGCGGTTGAATTATTAATGCCGAGAGCATGCATACATGCATAGATGCATGTTAATTCTAAGATAGCCAGGCGCAGCGGTGAGTTTCGTGTCGCGAGTTCGCGTCGATTCGTGCGTCGAGTACCGATCGGAGAAGGAGAGAGTTGCCTCTTTATTGGCTAACTTTTTACCTCGTTCTCGCGTAATTAATTAACTCTACCGCGATGTTTGCTCTAGACGTTTCGCTCGGACCGCTCGGTGTACAGGAGAGCAGTCGAGGAAACTCGAAACGAGCCAGAAGAAGTCGCTTAAATATTTGATTTCCGAAAACACGGTCAGCCGGAGGAGGGGCCGCGAATGTTGCGGAGGGTGTCGGTGGTGGCTGCGATTAAGGCGAAAGGGATTAAACGAACTTATAATGTGAGCAGCGGCGCGAAACCTTGGTTATCTGTTTGGCCAACAAAAATATAGGCCCGGTGGAAGATGGCAAACGGACGCGGAAGCTCATCGAAGCGGAGAAGTGGATTTGGTCTGTGCGGGGCAGCCGCTCGCTCGCCTGCCTATCGAGTGCACGCGACGCGACGCGACGCGACGCGACGTACCACGTGTAGTATGCTGGAAAAAAACAGTTACCCCGTGACGCGGTGTCGGAGGCCGTGGAAAAAAAAGGGGATAAACAAGCCGGAAGAATCTGTTTCGCCCAGGCAAATGCGAGAAATCCCTCGGGAGAGCGGTTGGGAAAAAATCAAGGATGAACGAGGAGAAGACGGTGGAGAGGAAAAAAAAGGGCGGCAGATGACACGAGGGACGTGGCCAGGGCACCTCTGAAAGTCGTTACGAGCTTGGATGCCGCCCTTCCGCCCGATCAATATTGCGTTGGTGGGGCCGAGGCAACGGTTGGCAGGGCGAGGGACGTCAGGGGGTGTCGGAAGGGGTGAAAGGCGAGGGCGAGGGGGGCGAATGGAACGGATCCGTGGCCACGGAGGAGGCAAAAGTTGGGTCGGCGGGGTGTCGAGGGGTTCCGAAGGGGATTTGCTGGCAGAAGAGGGGTTGAGAGAGTTGCGCCGACGGTGGGGGTTGTTTGGTGGGGGCGGTAGTAGAGGAGCCAACACTGTCATGGCGCCGCGCACCACCGCCAGCCAAGCGGTATCTCCAACTACTCCCTCGCGGTGTGCAACGCTCCGTTGGCGATTTTTCCACTGAATCGTCGCGGGATCGCGGCGGCCGCGATCGTAGACTCGCGAGTGGCCAACGAAACGTCCGCTCGAGGACGCCTCGCGCTTGGAAACGCGCGGATCCGAGGGCGCGCGGCGATCCGGCGCGACCGATTCCCGTTGCACGAACGTTGCGTCGTCGTCGCAGTCGTGGCTACGCGGCTCTCGAGAGAGGAGCAGCGAGGAGATCTTTGGCAGCGCGACGAGGCCGCGGGGATCCTCGCGGCGAGAGGCGTGGAACGAGGGTGAAAAAACTGGAGCAACGGTGCTGCGAAGAGTGCGCGACTCGGGTAGTTGGTGGACGAGTTGTTGGTGTCGGTGGTACAGCGAAAGGGAAACAATTTCGGGGCATCGGAGAGCCGCCTTCGTGCCGCGTATCGACCTCGAATCCTCGCAACGAAGGTCGAAGGTGTCTCGGTTTGCTTGGAGCGGAGCCGGGCGGAGTGTGTTCGGTGATAGAAGGGTGGTCGGAACGCTGGGGATCGGACAGGATCGGTGTGCCGCGAGGTGAATCGATGGTGTACGCGGAATCGTGACACGATCGGTTCTCTTTGGGTGGTAGCACGCACGATGTCGCGGCGCGATGCGTCACGTGACTGAGGACGAAGCAGGGGAGTAGAGAGACGGGCAGAGCGAGCGGTGCGCGAGGCTGCAAGCGAAAGCCGAGAAGCGAGAAGCCGAAAGGCGAAGAGGAAGGATCTTCTGGTGAGGACCTTTGCCGGGTCCTGACCAGGGCGTGAAGATCGTGGAAAATAGGCGGAGGTGGCTGCCACGGCTGGATCGCGTCCCCTTCAACCGTGTATCCGTCAGTGAGAACGGCCTACAGGATCCAACAATGTCCTAGCGAAGGCAGGAGTTGGTGCAGGCCGATCCCCCTCGTCCTACTCCGTTTCGTCCATAGCAACCTTCAACCCCGTTTCGCCCCCTGACCTCAAGACACCGTTCACCGTTCACCGTCCACCGTCCACCGTTCGCCGACTGGCCCGCGGATCCACGCACACGCCCGAGACGAATCGCGCTCCTACGCACGCACACACGCCAACAACACCGAGGTACACGTGCACGGAGAGTACGTACGTACACGGTCACGCTCCAGGGACAGGCGTACTCGCGTCTCCGGCGCATACATACATACATACATACATACATACATACGTACGGGCTTGGGAACGTGCTCGCGTCTTCTCCGTCCCCTATCCTTCTTCGTCTTCTTCTTGCTCGCGCCCTTTCTTACCCGAACGTGCGTTTACACGGCCGCGTCGATGCCAACGAGGAACCCGCTCGCACACACGCGCCCCGTCAACCTTTGTCTTCTTCGGCCAGTCTGCGGCTAGAAACAAGCACGCGTACACGTACGTGCCCAGCCGATACGATACGATACGATACGAGCGTACGCGCGAAGCGTCCGTGTGTGGTGTGTGTACTAGGAGACGCGTACGGAGACAGGCACCGACTTCCCGAATTCAGCCAAGTCCAAAGTCCTTAATCCCGTGGGGTGATCCTGGCCCCGCCCGTGTACGCGAAGGAACCACACCCCGGCCAGAGAAGCAACTCCGGATACAGATTTACCGGGCTCCTGGTAAGCTACCACGTCCGCTCTTGCACTTTTCTGCTCTCCTTTTTTTCTCCTTCGTCTATCCGGCTTTGAGATTTTTGCGCGACGATCCCCGTGGACGGATAAAAGCTAGGCGCGTAGGATAGGAACGGGGAAAAGGCTCGGGGGAACGAGGTGGAGGAACGTTTTTCTCTGTATCTATCGGTGGTTGTTTTACGGTTGTTGGTCCGTTTCGCGATCAACCCTATTTCCTCCGGCTCGTTTCTCCACCGTGTCTTCGGCGTCACCCTTCGAGCCACCCAACTCCCACCCATTTCGTTGTGGCTCCTCGTCGGTGGATTTAATAGCGCACATGGCCTCGTTCCATGCTGGATGCAAGTTGCAACGCGGTCGCGCAGGTTAGGTTCGCTCGGGCCACGACGCGAAGGGTGGGTTAAGGGCAGCGCAAGGATACGCCGTTCGAGGCCTGCATTTTCGTGCCGCGAACTTGCAACCGCGCGCAGGACGACGAATCAAACCGAATCGGGGGAGGGAAATCAAATTTTGGGACTGAGCAATTCATTCGTGCACGTTTCGGAAGATTGTAGGAATATTCGACGCGCAATACAGGGATATTCAACGGTGAAACGGTGGCTAGGTTTTTGGTATCAGTAGTGGTGACGCGACGCCAACTTGACGTATCCCTGGATAGAGGTATATTCTACTTACACTGATACAGAATTATTATTTGGTACCCTTTCGATGATTTTATTGCGCTTACAATGTTCTATAAACAGGCTATAGTTTTTATCGATACAATTCCAACGACGAATTGTATTTCTATACCAATACTTAACAATAACGCGTGCAACAAATAGTCGCAGAAATTTTACGCATCGAATAGTAACAGAAATTAGTAATTGACAAAGTAGAAATTAACTCGGCTATTGGCATAGCGAGTCGAGTAGATTTTTGCCAGGCAAATTACAGTAGAACTGACATACGTCACCGGGTGGAAGTTAAATAGTGAATAAACTTTCCCGTGCGATGCCTACTTTGGATCTTCCGCGTCGATCGAAGCCGAAGCGCGCAATTACTTCGACCGCGATCCCCTCGAGTGTTTCGCCGTTTGGAGAGACGCAGCAGCCGAATCCGAAAGGGTCGGTGCTCGAGAACATCGGCGCGCACGTTGCGTTTCCCTTGCGACGGAATTAATTGCCCTCGAGGCATCGGCTCGCACGGGTCTGCTAGCGGAACGAAGAGGGTGGCGGCCGATATTCGAGGAGGCGCGCGACTTGGAGTTATGCTTCGTTAATTGCGCGAACAGGCAGCCTTTTTTTTTCCCCGTCGTAGATGCCCCTGCACACCGGGTTAATTGGTGTATCGATCCTCGAGAGCAATTTCCCGTTCGACGGATAGGACGCCACGGTGTCTGGTTGCACACCTGCGTGATTTGAAACCCACTCGCTCGCGAACGCCCGACTCTTTCCGCGTTCTGGCGAACAATACCGTTTCCGCGTCCTACTACGGCGCGATGGTTCCTTGAAATTAATCAAACATCGATCGGCGCCTCGTGGAAAGGGGTCGTTAATAATTCCGTAATTAAAAGTTTCGCGAAAACAGGGCAAGAGGGATGAAAGACGACGCGGATACTCGCCGGGAAGCGTCTCGGGAACTCGATCGATCGCGTCAGAAATCGATCCGCTGGTATAGCTCGCGGCACGCTTGATTTCATTACTCCTTTGATGTATCGAAGCCAGGAAATGCGCGAACGGTTCGCTGGCTACATCCAATCACGCGCGGACTCGTCCAATATAATTTACAAACTCGCCAGCAACTATCAATTTGCGGTAATTTATGCGCGCCGCGGATTTTTGCCCGCCGCTACGCGGAAATCGTGATCCTTTGGCGATGATTTGCTGGACACCGCGTCGCGCGATCTAGCATCTGTAAGAAAGAAAAATACGCATAGCTACGCTTCGACAGGTCTTACGATTTTAACCCTTTCGTTACGAAGGACGTATGTATACGCTCTCAAAAATTGGAGAACTATTCATTAAGAGCATACGTATTGTTCTTCTAAAGTACATTACTGCATCCGCTTTCATTCTTATGATAAAATTCGGACTACAATTGGCGATAAAAAGCATTCAAATATTTATATTTATCCTACTTTCATATTAACAAAACCTGCTTCGTATTTATCGTTTTAGCTTTCAATTTCGGAAAGCCGCAGCGAAAGGGTTAATTGCGAATCAAAGTTCTAGTTTACGATTAACGTTATCCACGATTTTTCCTACGAACTACCTTCGGTTATACTTCGTCCAGTATCTGCCACGAGAACAATTAAACGCATTAGAGATTAAAGTCATAGGCAGTGTCGATTTCTGGTTACTTTGGCGTCTCTTTCGAGCTACTCGAGTCGCTCGGTGTTTCGAGTACTCGAATCGGTTCGCTGTTCGCTTGTTCGAAGCTAGCCTGCATCCAACTTTCGTTTTTTAATTTCCATAGCCGGAGGGCGTCGAATCGATCAGCGTATCGCGGCGATCTTCGCGGACGGTGAAAAACGCGGAATCGTCGAATAGGAGAACGTTGGTGCTGGCGTTTCGATGGGCCGCCGCGGCAATCAGTCGAGTTGCATTTGCTAATAGAGTTGGTTTACAGCTGGGGGGGGGGGGGGGGGGGGAAAAAGTCGGGGAAACTGCACTCGAGCACCAGCCATTCATTTGGGAATTAATACTTTTAACGCGGCTAAATTTGCGAGCCGCGGTCAGCGTTATATATATATATATACGTGTAGTTGGCCGACGAATTAATTATTTGCCCCGTTTTGTAACTTATATCGGCGTAATTAACCCCTTAATTTAATTACTCGAATACTGGGCGAGCGCGGCGAGCCGGTAATATTCGCGACGGCAAGAGTTCTACGGAAAATTTGGCCAATCGACGAGCCACGCGCACGCACGCGAAATCCTTGAAACGCGTGGCAAAAATTCGTTTTCCACGAGAACGTCGTATTAAAACATGTAACGTATTAAACTATATTGTTCCGTGTTATCGCACTGTATCATAACTAGGCTGCAAATTTTTTTAAGCGAGTTTCAATTCTGTTAAACTCCGCAAGTGTTAGAACACTCGACCGAAATGTTATCAACATTTGAATTGTTTTGGATTCGAAAGCTAAAAGATTCAAAGACTCGTGGATCTAAAAACGTCTTCAAATCTCTTGGAAATGAATCGCTTTCAAACTGGGAAAGTTTAGAAACTTAATAGCTTCGATATTCGAAAGAGTACGTAATAAATCGAAAGCCCTGCATCTAAATGTTACAATCAAACAGAAGTTACGTTTAAACTCTCGGAAATTCCCGGGGCTTAGAGACCTAAAAAAAAAAAAAAAAAGGAAGCTTGGAAATTGTAAAAGAGCTCGCAAATCCGGCGAGTTTGCAATCTACTTTGCTCTGTAAATGGCCTCGCAAAGAAGTCAACTGTAGCCCGAACCGTACTTCGAAAGACCACATTCGCAGCGAGCGTGTTAAACACGGGAACTCGGTGAATGGAAACGCGCGAATAAGCGAATTGCCAGCAGCGAGCTGCGAGTTGGGAAGCGACAATGGATTTTTCTCTTCGTCGCCCGTGTCCCATCCCCTGTCGCTTCTGTAAACGTTTAGTTGCGTTGCAATCGCAACGGGCACGCGTTGCAGGACAACGGGAGGGGAGCCCTTGAAAAACGGTCGCGCGGTGTCGTTTCCGGAAAATGGTTCGCGTTTTATGCGGCCGAACGAAAATTACGCTGTCGCCCGGCATTGTTCCGTTAAGGCGACGTTTTTCCCGGAACCTCGACGCGTGCAATTTCGCTGCACTGGAAAACAGGGACAACGAGTTCGATTCGAGGTTCTTTCCCGTATAAATTTCTCGAAGTCTATTCATAGGCACGTTTGTTGTTCTCTATTTTAATGATCGAGTGCAAGCCACTAAGATATTGTACGTAGGTTTCATTCAACTGCCTTCGGTCTTACAAACTGAAATTGTGTTTGGAATTGAAATGAAAGTATATTAAAAGATACAGTGTATCATTACTGTAGTTGGATCATGTTTTACGTCACGAGTATTTGCATCGCAAACTCATCATTGTACAACCATAAAGCTAACTGTAAAAATGTAAGCACGGTCACGTGAAAGCTTCCATAAACCCTTGGCTTTTCGACATTTTTTAAAACGTCGGTTTTGCGGTTGAAAAATCTGAGATAATTTCAAGATGTGCATAAAACTGGACAAAGCATCGCTGATTTTTCTTACAACTTTCACAAAGAAAATGGAGCTGAAACTGTAACGTACGTTTCCGCCTGTAACTTCTCTAATAATAGGGTAGGGGTTTCGAAACTTACCCGAAAATGTTCCATTTGAAAGACCAGTTTATTAACGTGTCGCAAGTTGAATTTCGTTTAGTGGTGCTCTTGTAATGGTTATTCGACGACACCTGTTCAATGGAAAATCGGCAGGAACTTTCCGAACAAGCCAATATATAAGAATGGATAGTCCGTCGTATGCTTGGTCGATGGTCTCGGTGACACTCGAAGCAATCGTTTTCCGCGTTATGGCTGAGAATCGCGTTTCCATCGCGCTGAATCGCCGGCGTGTCGCCTTGCGCCAATTTCATTAGCTTCGCTCGGCCGCCCGGCTCGCTAATAAAATGCAATTTAATTCTCGTCGATTGTATCGCGAGGCGGCGCGGTGTTCTTCATTTGCCGGACAGTCCGAATGAAAAGTCCTCGATGCGTACGCGTGGATCGTTATCGAGCCAATTTCCATAGACGAGAAAAATTCAGTGCGCCGTTTAAATCATTCTTTATCGCGGATAATGCGTTTTCGCCAAACTTCGCTCCGCCGAATCGACGGCTGCAAAATAAATGCAATGCTGCATTTATTACGCGCCGCTCGATCCGTGTCGCGCACAGTTCTGCAAAATTCTCGAAACGTGGCAAAAATTGCAAAAATGTCTTTGCAATCGAAGCTGTGATATTGCGTCGATGCGCGTGAATTGTCTTTTTTTCCGTTTAAATCATTTTCACGCGATTCTATAAGTGCACTTTTCTTCGACATCTTCGACAATCGCTTAGTTTCATTGTAAAGTATTTATCAAGTTCAGCAGTTTCTTTTGGACTTTCAAATTTGTGCATCTCTAAGACTTCAAGTTCCAAGCTATTAAATTTCTAAGCTCTCAGGTTGCAAGCCTTCGGATTTCCAAGCTTTTCAAAGTCTAAGCTTCCAAGCCTTTGGATTTCGAAGCTTCTGGATTCCCAATACTTCGACTTTTCAAGCTTCTGGATTTCCGAGCTTTCGAACTCCAGGTTATTATGTATCTAAGCCTTCGAAGTTCCAAGCCATAAGATTTCCAAGTCGTCGATTTTCAAGCTCTTAAATTTCCAAGCTTTCGATCTTCAAGCTCTTAAACTTCCAAGCTTTCGATCTTCAAGCTCTTAAACTTCCAAGCCTTCGAATTCCCAGGTTTTCATATTTCTAAGCCTTCGATGTTCCAAGCCATAAGATTTCGAAACCTTTGAATCTTCGAGATCTCAGACTTCCAAGCCTTCGAATCTTCGAGCGCTTAGACTTCTAAGCCTTCGAATCTTCAAGATCTTAAATTCCCAAGCGTACGAATTCCATGCCACCAAATTTCCAAGCCATCGAATTTTTAAGCTTTCGAATTCCGACGCCCTTGAATTTCCCCAATCTCAAATTTCCAAGCCCCCGAATTCCACAGCAACAAGAAGCGGCGCCCCAGCCTAGTTAGATCGCTGCAAAGTCAACTGGAAACAGATTCTACTAGCATTGCAAATTCCATCACGCACTTCAACACCTAAGACCTAAACTTCGTCTGTTAAAATACCGCGCGAAACGTGTTGATCTCAGCTAACCGGATAACGTTTGATCCGTTCGGAATTTCCTTGCTTCGACTGTAGCAAAAACTACCCCCTATGCGGTCGCGAAATCACGTTCGAAGCGGAGTCCCGCGGTCAACGTGTCTGGGAGCGGAGTAAAACTTATTACGCTGGTCGATCGACCGACGAACGGGAAAGTAGAACGGGGGTAGCGCGAGCAACGTGTTTTCGTCGGGGCTTTCTTTGTTAAATTGATTCAACCGTATTGACGGGGGCAGCTCGCAGTCGATGGAATGAAATTTAACCCGCCGGAGCTCGGACGCACAGATGCACCGTCATTGTTATCGGACGGTTTTTTATTGAGTAGCAGGACTATCAACTGCAGAAGGAAATTGATCGGTAAATCATGCAAATGGCCGAACGCGGCGCGGCGTTTCTCCTTGCTTTTCGTTCCCTTGCTTCACAGATTCGCCCGATCGACCGTTTCAGACAGTTTCAATGGTTCCTATTATTAACCCGCTCATCTTGCGCCTGAAGCACGAAGCGGACGTTCGTCCGCGTTTCTCTTTCTGGCGAATTTGCACCGGGGGATGGAAGAAAACGCCCTTTCCTAGTCCGAGAGAAATTTAAATTTACCTTTCGTGATCGTGGAGCTTCGGCAGGGTTGAGATCCGAAGCTGCTTAAATATTAAATACCCCGGGGCTTCGTGCACGGCTCCGCTCGTCGCGTAATGGCTAATTTATGCGGCAGCCCTCGGCTTGCGATTTTTTCCGGCTAACCCTACGTACGTACGATACGTGCAATGTACGCTGCCGCAAATCGAGACAACATCTGTCCTTCGAGTGCCGACGCAAGACGCGCGATCGAAATTCTACTCGGCAGATCGTGCTGATTCCTTCGACACGCGATGCCTTTTCTTGCCAGCATCGTGTAGGTCGAAAGTTGAAGGTCTTTCTTCGGCCCTCGAGTATAGGTAACGTGCCGTTTCGGCCTCCATCCGGCGACATGCAACCCGACGTCGCGTTAGATAGATCGAGTCGACCCTCGGAGCACAGCCGGAAACATCGATATTCTTCAGGCGAATTTAGACTTTAAGCTGCGAAGGTGCATCGCGGATGATTCATCCAAAGTGGAGGAAGGCGCAGGGGCGAATTTAAGGTCAGCGTTATATAGTTGGCAGCGCAACGCCGCGCCGTCACGTCCACATCGACTCTTTCACGCCTTTTTCTCGTTCATCGGAGATAGCGGATCATTGTATTTCAATCTCAATTACAGAAGGATAGTTTCTAATGTGTGATCGTCGTACGTATAGCACGGGATCGCCGTTTAATCAGTGAAGTATTCGCTTCGTTATCGGAGCGATGGGAAAGAGCGTCGACGTCGTGCCGGTGTCGTCAAGCGAACGCACTTCTATTAAAGTATACGTAATGCTGTGAACTTGTCTGTGACGGTCTGATGATGTTCACGCGTTGCGCTGGTAAACGAGCTATAAAACATTCGCAGCAGCCCCTATATACGCAAGTGTCAAAAGTTCCTCTTCCTTTCTACATTCTATTTGGTAAAATTTCCATAAAGTAAAACACTGCGACACTATCGAAACTCTATCTCGGCTTTGTTCGCAACGAACAAGTGGATTAAAAGATTGGCGAACTGGCCGTAAAAATATTAATTTCCACTTAACGTTGCGCATCATTGCGAATCGTCCGCGAAGCGCATCTAAATCGTGAAGTCTAAATTCGCCTATAGCGAATCCGGTAACGGAGTAGCCTATTCGATCAAACTGGAAGGCGAATAAAGGCGTTAAAGATAAGATTCGACCTCGCTGAAGTAGCCCGCAATTCTAACGAAACGCCGTCAATCGAACGGTATCGGCTCGGAATCTGGTCGATGGGAAAGGTTTCGGTGAAGGGGTTAAAATCGGGGCGAAGACGGCGAAGAACGGGCGCGTGTAGCAAACAACGGGCGCGAACGCACTAATGAGGTTATATATCCCCCCGTTTTTCCAGCAACAACACACAGGTCATACGTTAATTTACCGTTTTAATTATTGGAGAAAGGGAGAGAGAGAGAGATGCACACCGGTGGTAATGACGCCGCGTTTGCATCGAGCAATATTTTAATTTACGCTATTGGGTCTCAATTAAAGGGCTGCCACCCGGTAATTACGATTCGGACCGGAGATATTGAAGTCGCGTCCGCGCTTTTCGTCCTCGCCCCTCTGCTTGCATCGCTTCTTTCATTTCCCTCTGTGTTTTGGTTGTTTGTAACGCGCGTTGTACCAAAATGTAATATGCGCAAACGCTAATGGTATTAATTACGAGGTATTACGAATTAGGTGCTTGGCAATTTTTTGATCTCCCGCATTATTCGTACTTTTATTAACCAAATTGAAGGAATAGAATCGAAGTAGAGGGTTGTTTTACTCTCCAAATGTAGCAATATGTATTTTAATTTGAATATTGTGTACATAATTATGTACTATCCGCTTCGTCTAATTTTTTACATTTAGGCAACGGTCTAGTAACGAGTTATCAACGTTCATACGAAACACAGTCCCAATTTCAATCGGTGAATTATTTGAAAAATTCGATTATCTAATCTTCTTCACGCCAATGAGTTCACTCACTCTATGTCCTACTCCATGCTGTAGTGGAAGGGTTAATAATAAATAGTGCACACGTAGCAAACTTTAAATAGCATCGGCGATTATTCGACAGATTCGAGTGTCTAATTTTCCTGACGCCAATTAGTTCAGTCACTCGAGGTGCTACTCTATTCCGCGGTGAAAGGGTTAATAATAAACGGTACACGCGTAACAAACTTGAATAGTGTCCGCGAGGGACTAGGCTTAAAAATAAATCAAACGGCCGATTTACCGCTTACGTAAACGCGACATCGTTGACGCAAAAACGAGAGAGGAGCGAAAGGCCGATGGTTGAAAGAACGCTTCGTCGTCGTCGTCGTCGTCGTCGTCGTCGTCGTCGTCGTCGTCGTCGTCGTGGACGATACCGTGCGTCGCGTCGCGTCGCACGCGTGCATCGCTTCCGGCGCGCAGATTTATCCGCGCTAATGTAGCGTGAGAACCCGCCGCTTTATGGAAAATCGATTTTCATAAAACCTTCAATTGCTCGTGGCAACCGCGTGCCTCGCGCCGCGCGGCATCTATTGCCTTTACACTTCGGAGCCGCGAACGATGTAATTAAACCCGCCCGTGTCCAGTTAACCGTGTTCCTGCGCGAAACGCAATTAAATCGGACCGGGCCGCAATCGCGCTCTCGCCAGCGACTCTCCTCTTGCCTAACGAACTTTTCGTAGCGCGCCTCGGCCAACTATCGAGCTCGTTTGTGACTTGCGAATTAAAGGCTGTTCCAAGGTTTCCAGCTCTCCTCCGGGTCAATTTAAAAGCTTAATGTTAAGCGATTAACCCTTTGCGGACGAGTGTCGACGAATAGTCGCCTAATCATTTTTTGGCTTTCTGAACCTATGTCGACTTTTAAAGCAGAAAACTGAACGTAATGAATACTTAACGCAATAATAAACATTTGAAATCGTTAGGAATTATATGGTTTGGAACTCGAAAGCCTGAAAATGCAAATACGTAGAATTCAAAACTAAAGTACTCCCACAGGTGTTATTACTTCTCGTCCGCAAAGGGTTAATCCCCCCTTGTTCTACGATTATTTTGTTACTCTGAGTGTAGGCTAACGTTAACCGATATCGCTGTTCTTGTACCGTGTCACGTTTCGAATCATTCGAGTATTGGAGAAAATTTATATTTAATAGGCATAGTTTTATAAGACAGAGTTAAGATTGGAGTCCGAATTGAATTTCACCTTCAGTGGTATCCATTTTCGTTGAATCTGTGCGACAATTTGTAGAACGAGTATAACTCGTTATTGCAGGCACGCGCAGCCAAAATTTCTATTGCGAACGATAGGTAGTCAGTCTACGTGTATTCTTCTCGCAAACTCGTGTACTGTGGAGCTGTAGAGAGGGGATAGAATAGGAAAAGGAAGGGTGTTGGCGTTTCGTCCTGGGCCTGCTAGTGGACTCATCAGTAAGGCTACCTAGCAAGTCCTGCCTTAGGTTCGTTGTTCCTCCGTGGAAGGCTGCTGATGTTGTATTCCTTGTCGCGGTCACCAAATGTGGAGCTGTAGAGAGGGGATATGATAGGAAAAAGGAAGGGTGTTGCGTTTCGTGGTGGGCCTGCTAGTGGACTCATCAGTGCGGCTACCTGGCAGGCCCTGCCTTAGACTTGGGATATTGGAAGGAAGGTTAAAGGCGGTATATATATGGTCGAGGTAGTTGGAGCGAGTACTATCGAGAAAGCCTATTTCGTATGTCCTCCTAGTGGTGGGTGCAGGAGAGCCGCCACAGTACTTTAAGCCATGCGTTCACCTATGTGCATTCGTAAAAGTAATACTGTCACTATCTTTTTATTTGGTCACGCGAGTGCCACATTCGATAACCAATAGCGTTTCAAAGTCCATAGCTTCAAAGTAACGTCAACGAAGCAACGTTACACTTTAAGCATCCTAAATCTTTCAAACCCAAATTAAAGCCACGATTTAACAGCTTTGTAATTGCAATTTCCTGCGAACGTTTATAGCTTCTTATACTTTAAAGCGTTATCCCAATCACATTGCAACTCATTCGCGTCGTATTTGCTCCTTCGAAGACGTGGCTTTTGGCCAGCCTTTTCGCGTTTCGGCTCGCATTGCGCGTCGCGAATGGGTTAATTCGGGAAGGGGACGAAAGGACGCGCTTTCGCTAGAAACGTTCAGCTTGGAAGGCTCGGCTGGCGATTGATTTATTCGCGAATGCGGAGGGGTAAAGCACGGTGACAGTGTAATGCAGTGGACGAGGGAGCATTCGAATGCCGGGGGCGGTTGTTCATCACCGTTGACACCGGCTTCGTCCAACCAATTTTTCTTTTGTCCGCTTTTACGAACCTTTTAATACCCTGACGAATAGCTCGCGCTGATTTCCCCCCTAACCCCCTCACGTATATTTTCCCCTGTCGTCTGCGCGTTGAATTTTGTTTTATCACGGCTAACGACGCGATCGCTCTTCGCGTCCGAATGGAAACGCGCCTGCGAACCCTCTCTTTGCCCATCCGTCGCAGCAGACACACATCTACGCCATTGCCTTTCCAATCTCTTCTCCAATTCTATATTTAGACATTTATTATTAATCTACAGCCGAAGAAAGTAGCAGTAATACTTTTATTCTGATTATCTCATTCCTATTACTATTTTATCTGTCTTTCATCCCTTATTCTCTGCACCTTTTGTCCACGCGCGCGATACTATAAATTAAATCAATAGAAGGGAAACGTAAACTGAATCATAATATAATACCGTACAAGATAGGGGCAACGTAAACGATATTATAATGAATGACTTAACCATTCATTCTTATATCCTAAATCTCTAGCCTACGCTTGTGTCCTTATGTTATACACCAGCAAGCTAATCTAACCTACTGATCTTTGGCTGCTGAGTGATTGCCACTCCGCCGCAATTCCTTGCTAATGCTCTCTTCTCCTCTCTAACTCTTCTAACCGTGTCACCCCCAAAATCCTTCCTATATTTTACTGCCAGTCTCACCCTCCCGAAGAAAGTAACCAAGTATTCGATTTATAAAGCAATCTCGTACCGAAGAAAGTAACCAAGGAAAATATACGTACATGTATGAACAGGGAACGTGTTAAAATTCGAAATACATTAGAAAGAAGAGTCGTGGTCGTATACTTTTGCTCGCCACTGAAAATTGAGGCATCCCTGGATCCTGTATCTGTTCGTCGCAGTATTACTGAAAAGTTACGACGGCCATTTCTCCGCGAACCGTATGGCAGGTTAATCCGATGGGTGCTAGGCGCGGCCTAATTCGGCCTTAACGAGCCTTTAAGCGGAATTTAAACGCGTCCGCGTATCCGACGTAGCTTAGACACACCCCTGTCGTCGACTCTTGTTCGCCACTCGAGCTTCTCCCAGCTTCCGGCGATCTCATCCCTCGCCTCTCGCATTCGCGTCTCTCTTTAGCCCGATAAGGGTGTGGAGCAGGTTTTCTCAGCGCCGTCGACGACTCGCGTCCCCTTTCTCCGTCTTTCTCGGCGTCGCGGCGCCTCTATCCGCTTGGCACACCGAGCTATTATGCAAGCGGACTCGTTCGAAACTTCCGTGCTCGGCTAAGTTTGCGCCACGTGCTTTAGGCAGCTCGTAGACACCGCTTAAGCACGACCATCCTTGTTTCGGTGGTTTACGCTTGTTACGCGGCTACGTGTGTGTTCCAGCTTGCGCGTAGCGTCGCCGCGAGTTATCGCGAGCTCGAGCTTTCGATGCGTCAGCGCTTCCGGGATCCGAGTGCTTGAAACGATCGTTTAACCCTTTTGCTACGGGCTACGATAGTTAGATGCGTTCTTGATTCTTCGACGAGGTTGATTTTGGTTAATTTAAGAATAGCGCGGGTACAAATATTCGCACGTCCTGTTTAGTTAATCGAAGTAGAATAGATACGAATGAGAATAGAAATGATACTGTACCGTGCGAAGATTTTACGTATGCTTCTAGCGAACGATTGCCTCATTTTCGAGGACGCATTTAATCGTCCGCGGTTGGCGAAAGGGTTGAAGTGCGTTTAATCTCCTGTAGGTTGAATCGTTTGTTTGTTTGCTTCTTTGGGTAATAGAATTTATGATCGACGCGGAAACTGGGAAATAATAGTAGCATGCAATTGGATCATTTTCTACCCACTAGTAAATTTGGCTACGACTCTTTTAGTACACGCAAGACGACTATGATCGTTGCTAGTATCGAAAGGGTTAAAAGCAAAGGAAAAATTCGTGCCGTTTATTCGATCAAATCGGGAGACAATTTCGCTTATTTAGGTATAAGTTGCGTGCCTTTTCAACTAATAATTTATAATCATCTTTGTAGTAGCTTCATCATTCCGTCCACGTTCTCGATTTTCGTGTCGAAAAATTGTTCCAAATGATTCCACGGCAATGGCACGAATTTTCTCTTCGACCCACCGGCAAAATATAAGATGCAACTCAAGCGTAGCCTAATTTACCCTAATTCATCGCCCTCTAAAACGTTTCTCGTCTTCTCTCGCCAAAAAATCCTACGACAACGAAAGCTCGTCTAGTATTTTGACAGCTAAGGTGTCGGCCGTTTTCTCGGGGACGTTCGAAGTAAATTCTTTTATCCTGCTCCCCGTAGATTGAACTTCTCGGGTCGAACGCCTAAAAGTTTGCGTAACGTTTAACAAGGGAGAAGCGGCGCGCGCGTTCAATGTACAGGGGAACAATAAAGCAAACTTTGCTGCCGTTCTATAAATATTAATAACAGGTCGGATCGAAGTTCCGTGGAAGTTGGGGAAGGGAACTGGTTTCTTTGCAGCGAGCTTCGCCTCGCCTCGCCGCGCCGTCCGTTTGCCGACCCGCGCGAGAAACAATGTAAGCGCCACGCAGGAATCTAACGCGTGGTTCGCCACGGTTTCACGGGCTGAATTATTACCCCCGTCTCAACGGTACGCGGATTATCAAGTAGAAAAGTTCTCGCGAACGTCGTAAATTCCGGTAACGTTGCGCGCAGCGAGTTTTACGCGTCGCTCGCTCGCTGCTGTCCAGCCTTGCGACTCGAATCCGATTTATGCAACTTCCTCTTATCGTCGCGGCAACGACGAAACAACGGATAACAGCGCGGCTAAGATAACGCGAGAGGAACACTTTTTACGCGCGTAAAACAGTGGGTTTTTTACCCCGCGAATAAAATAAAGCGACAAGTTTTTCCTATTCCGCGCCGCGATGTTTAGAAAGTAACCCTGTATTGGATATTGGACAAAATTCCCGCAGTAACCGAGAAAAAGTATTCTTACGCACACAAAGGAATACTGTTCTTAGGTACACAAACGACTACTACTCTTAGATACAGAAACGAGTCCAAGTATCACGATTAAAATAAGAAAGACCCCCCTAAAAAGTATATTCACCCCTCGGTAGAACTGCGCGGCGTCGTAAACCGAGACCTTTCCTTACGGCAATGAAAAGAACGCGCCCAATCAGCAAAAGTCGATTCTCGGAGGGGAACGTAGAGCGTTCCGAATGATCCGCTGACCCAGTGGAAGCGGAATCGCGGCGATATTGGTTTCTCGCGCGGTGAAATACGACGGGACGAGTAAATTCTCGTAGGTGGCAATTTCCCTTTCGGCGGAGCTCGGGTGGCCCAGGGACCGACGGTTATTGCTCGCCACCTCCTCCGAGAAGTCGTTCCTCGGTGGATGGCCGGGCTGCAACGGGAGAAAGCGAGACAAGAGAGACAGCTAAGTGCACTTCCCTACGGCACGTTCGATTCAATTGCAGCTGCGGGCCGCTGACCGACTCAATAGAAAAAGCCAGCCCCTTCCGCGGCGTCTTCTCCGGCGTTCCTGTTCGCAACCGGGCCGGATGTCTCGTTCTTTTTCCATCGTCGTCGTCGTCGTCGACGTAGCCCGCGTCGCGACGTCCCGTTGCCCTCCTTTGCGGGCTGCCGCACCGAGCAAAGAAAAGCTCGCCCCGTTTCTCTCAAGCCCACTTCCGTTTCTTCTCCGGCGCGGTGAATGCTTCCGAGAGGGGGCGCGCAAATTGCGGCTCGTTTAACGCGTCCCCGTTGCCGCGTTAACCTCGAAATCCTCGATTCGAGGTTCGCGCCTCACCGGGGAAGATGGATCGACAGGAAGGAGGTCGGAAGAGATACGAGGCGCGGCGAGAGAGGAGCGTTAATTAAGCGCGAAATTACGAACGCCCGCGAGGAGGTGGGCACTTTATTTGCCCTGCAATTTAAGCGCATTGTTGGAGCGCATTAATAGCGGCGGATAATTAACTATTTGGATTAGGTGCGCCACCATCGTTGGGCACTTTCGTAAATAGTCGAGCTCGGCCGATTCGTGCGTTTCGCCGGGGCATCGCTCGACGTCGATCGATAATCGCGATTAGTTCGCGACGAGGATTCCTCGGAGGGACGCGAAACATTCGTAGAAGTGGCGAATTATATCAATTGTATTCGCGTATTTATATATCCGTAATATTATATCACGCGTACGATTTGTAACAGTTGCTGCGATGATTATCGACGAAACGTGGAACCGTGCAGAGTACACCCGTAGTTTAGAAACGCCGAAGCGTTGCCGCGAGCCGCGAGCCGCGCACGGTACTTGGACGCGGCCGATTCCGTGTAACGCGTCGATCAAACGGAACGAGTCCCCTGATTTCCGTTCGCAATACGAGAAACAAGCCGCAACGGGTAGATGCATCGATCGAGGGGGCCATCCGAGCCGCTGGCAAGTCGCTTTGCCAGCGGCGCGAATGAATAAGTGAACGAGGTTCCAGGGAACACGGCGCGCGGCCGGTGAAAAGTTGATGAGACAACTTTGGATTTGTTCCACATTCCGCCGGGCCGTTTGCCCGCTGCTGCGATCGTTCCACCGCGATACGTATAGCATCCGGTGCACGGGAAACGGGACACGGGACACCGGGGGTAAGAAGCTCGAGGCTGGTAATTGAAATTTTCCTTTCCCCAAGCGAATGGCCGTTGCTGCTTCCCTTCTGGCCGAAGAAATTAAAACTCGCGATGCTCGTTCCTCGGGTTTCGCCGTCTGCAAAGCTTTACGATCTTTCATAACGGCGCAAGAGGCTGAATCCTCCTCGTGCGTCGAGTATACCGCCGCGGCTTTAACGTTATTACACCGTCCACCGAATATAAGCCGCACCGCCTCCAAGTTGAAACCGTAAAGCAAAGCTCTCTAGCTGCGCGGAGATATCTTTGCTCAGGGGATCTTTCTTGCTGCTCGGTTACCGAAATACTCGCGAAGCTCAAAGGCGGAGAACTGTCGATAGTCGTTGGCAGTAACAGTTTAAACCTTCGAGTCCTGTGCACGCATAGTGTGCGTCCGAGTTTGAGTACGTGACGTGGAGTTGAAAAAATCAGATCACTTAGAACAGCGAAGAATTAATATAAAATATCCACCAACGATGCATTTGGAAACATCGTAACGATTAATAGATACGACGAAATTGATGGTAAAATTATATACAATACGTATGAAAGGTAATAATGGCAACAAAGAAAGATACGAAAGGAAGAGAGGTACGTAAAACCAAATCTCTATTGCTTTCGACGGAGAAAACTATCGGCAATTCTCCGGCTCTAGCATCGCTCGGAGCGAACGTTCGAGGGAGAATCGCGAGGAATCCGAAGCAGGATATCGCGAAGGGCTCGCGCGAGCCTACGAATCAGCTTTCGAAGATGGAAGCTGGACGCTGCGGAGGATAGAATCCTGGGAATTCATCGGCGGTCCCCGGGAGCCGCAAAAGTTTCAGTTATTTCGGCGCGTTGGGGTATCGTTTCACGGATGCCTGGTGAGCGTACTCGCTAGTCGCATTTCGGTATTCCACCGGCAGTTTTGCGGTCGACTAGGTGACGATGCAGTCGCAGCCGGTGCCGGCGACGCGTTTTGCGGGGCTCGCGGTCGTTACGCAGCGATACGAATCGCCGCTAGCACGCTAAATGCTTTGAGGTTTGCGCCGCCGTGGCGTACCGCAAATATCGTCGGAACCTTTCCATAAATGTATCGCGACGAGCCGGGAGCCGCGAGCCGCGAGCCGAACGCGAGGCTCGCTCCGCTAGACTTTAATTAAACTTGTCGCCGGCCAGCAAAAAACCGTCGTATTCGCGTACTCCTGCTCTCTGTCCCCGTTCGCGAGCTTTGGGACGAGAGAAAGGAACAAAACGGGCCAGAAAAGGTTCCATCGCGGCGGAATCGTCGTCAACATTGTTTCGCGCTAACATTGTTCCCCGTCAAAGCGGTATCGACTATCTGCCAAGCGCCACTCGATCGCGAGTCCGGGGAGAGCGAACCATAGCAGGTGGAAAAATAAATTTTCATTACGGATTCGAGAGAATGGAATCGACAATCGAGCGGACGGACGCGAATGGCTGTGCCGCTATGCGAAATATTAGCTGTACCAGGCAATAATAATTCACCGTTTTAGTTTAATTCGCCGTTTATTTCTGACGAAATTAAAAAGCTACTCTGCTTTAAATACAGGCGCTATTACTCTGCATTTTTCGGACAAGTTACGGATCGGTTGATAAAAATAAATTCGTCGATTCGTAAAAAAAAAGCGGGACGCTTAATGCTTGCGCGTTTAAGGTGAAACTGGGCGAGCATCCGCGAGATTCGCTCGCTATTCGTCGCAAAATGCGTACGAGTATCCGGGAAGTAGAATTTGCAGTGGGATACAGTGATCGAATTATTCCGAACACCTTGAAACGATCGTTTCTTTGATGTTTCAACAGCTACGTTTAATATAAAGCTTGGTTCGATTGCAAGAAGTATTCCGATGTTTATAGTAACGCGTGAAGGCTAATTTATGCTATCCGTTCAGACGTGGAACGTTTCCGGTACGTTTCAGTTCAGGGAAATACATCTATATCTTGTTGAACAAATTGAGACGGCAAATGGATAGTTCTGTTTTTATTCATCGATAGTTGAAGGGTTCAAGAGTCAATCAGGCTAAGTCAATCTTTAATAAAAAATAAGTTAGGTAACGTTCTACAAAGAAGTTATCTATAAGATAGGCGAGCAATCACGCGTATGTTACTTAATATATTGAATACGAAATATAACAGCGAAATGGTTGTTCTTCGGTTGGGCGTAGAAATATCTAGCAGCATAAAATTAGCAGCATAATTGCGCGAAACGTTGAAGCATTCCTAACAATTTGATCGCCGACCGTGTTCCACGAATTTTTCCCTCCGCCTGTTTAACTCGCCTCTGATTTGTAGCGTCGCGTGGCGCGGCGAGAAATCACGCGAGCAAAAGGCTTTTCCCCTCGGATCGCCACTTTACTCGGCAGGAAACTAAAGTTGGCGAACGGTTTCTCGTCGAAAGGTCCTCGTTTCGCGTCGCTATCGGCTGGCAATCGGGAGACCGACCCCAGCGATCCTTCTTCGCGACGCGGCTCGCCGATTTACGAAACGAAAAAAGCGGGGCGATCGCGTGTATCGCGCCACTTTTGTCCCGCGAGTAATTCCGAAGGTCCGCGTTTGAGCAAAAAGCTGCCACTTTTCTTCGTTCGGCGAAGCGGCGCGGTTCCACCGCGTGTGTACAGAAAAATTGCACCGTGTCGTGCTGAAAAGGTGCTCGATTCCCGTGGGCGATAGGATAAGCAGGGAGAATACGTATCCCTGGGATACTTATCGTGATCGCGGTGATTACGAGGCGGCCATATTTCGCCGCTTATCGGGTCGGGGAAAGGCCAATTGTTTCGTTGAGCCGATTACCCTAACGTGGACGCTTTTCTATGCTTTTCGCTCGTTTCCACGATGAACCGGCTCGGCGCGGCGCTCGAGGAACGGAGGGAATTGCGGGCTGAATGAAGAGAGAACGCGGATGTAGGTCAGCTCGCGACGACAATAGCGTTTCGACGAAGAGAGTCGTGGCTCGTTTCGGTGGTGAAGGAAGGCGATGGATTCCTCCGGCAATTGTGTCGTAGATTACCGACACATCGCCTAGATAAACACCGGTCCCCGTTAACTGGTATCGAGTTAACCCCTTCGCATCCTTTCAAAATTTGCAATTGCGGCGCCCGTGCAGACGGTTGAATTTCGTTTCAAATTCCGTGTACGAAAAGTAAAGAAGTTAATTAAATTCTACCGTTAAAGGCGACGATTGTTACGATCTACCTTCTATCCGTCGTACTAATTGACGTGCTAATATATGCAAGGATCGTTTCAATTTCCAAGTGACTGTACGAGGAGCATTAAACTTTATTATGTATTTTCAATCGATTGGTATCGTATAGTATTTATTATATTTCATTATCGTTAGTAGATTAGTATATTTCAATCAATACATCGTATTTAACATACACAAAGATCATCCTAAATAGAAGAGCGGTTAACTAACGTTGTACTCGAAACCGGAACGATTCGTAGGTTAAGTAACTTCTACAATGATTCGATGAAGTTAGATAAGCTTAAAGTAGTAGCGCGTGGGATATCTACCCTATGCTATTAACTCCAAATATCATTGTCAAATTCCTTTGGAAAATGCGTATAAATAATACAGACGACTGCTTATTGCACGCGGATAAAAATGAACGCGAGGAAAAACGTCACAAGTAGCTGAAAAATAGCATAACGTAATCTGGTTCGTTCTTGAAATCCCACGACGGGCAATGTCGGTCGTACGACGCGAAAGGGTTAAGTACCGCGGCGTTAAAGCGAGGCTCGACTCGCCGAGAGTTATATCGGCGTCTTCTACGTCACTTTCAGTCGTCGGGGTTGAATCTGAATGCAATGCTCTCACGGCGTCTTGTTGATTCGGCGAGTCGAAACGGCGTGGATTAATCCTCCGGTGGCCCTCGACAAATTACATTCTCGCCGCGGAAACGAACACGAACGAGTTTACCCAACGTCGGTGTCCAATTTAAAGGACACGAATTCGAGGGACGCGCGTGTCTCTCTGTAGTCGGACGAACTCTCTTTTCGGTGGCTCGCGTGGAACAAAGGATGCTCCCCGGAGATAACTCGCGCACCGTTCGTTCGCACCAGCTGCGGATTCTTTCTCCCCGGTTTTCCTTTTTTCCTTTTTCCTTTTCCATTTCAAACACTTTCTTTGGCTCTGCTTTCACCCGCTACTCGAAGCGCGAGAATCGTTGAAACCTTTGATCGGCAATCGGTCGTTTGCGCCGCGCGTACGGTCTCCGAGGGTCCAACGCGTTCAACGTTGCACAGTCGATGTCCCCGAGATTTCCCCGGAGAAGCTGCACTTTAAACACTGCCCACTTTAAAATCCATTTCCATCGTATCGCCCATTGTCCATCGCCGAGTCCTCTTCCACGCTCATTTCTGCAACCCTTCTACCCTTTTTCCCTCGAATACAGTTCTTTCCCCGTTTAGAGTTCTTTCGGGGTTCGATAGCAGCGGGGCTTGGTTCATCTTCTCTAGTAGTAGCCGCGCCTTCGCCTTGAAACGCCTTGTGTCGCGGTCGTATCAGCGAGAAATTCAAGCGATTTTAAGTGTTTAGTATTTGGATTTTTGGGAATGAAAGTTTCGCTAGGGTATCGGTGGGATTTCTCTGGTTAAAGTGACGTGAAGCGTGATACAATTTGGATGATTCGTGAGCTACGTATAACGAAAGAAATGTTAAGATTCGTTAATGCACAAACAAAATCTGTCAACGTGTATTGTGGACATATATGCGTACATGTTTAGGAATTTTATTATACCCAAAGTACATATGAAAATTGTCAGTGTTTGAGATGGATACGGGGCAAAATTACTAGATAGCAACTTAATTGGATATCGTACAATCATAATTATCTCCATATTCGTAGGAGTCCCAAACCGCTGCTGACACTGGGACTCCAAACGGGGAATAATTGTGGTCCTCTTCCTTTCAATCTTTCCAAAGTTGAGAGTCCCAATCGTTGGGGCTCTAAACGAGGAAAGATCGTAGCCCTCTTCCTTTTAATCTTCCCCCAAAATTCGGACTCCGAACAAGAAAAGACCGTACTCCTCTTCTCTTTAAGCCTTTCCCATAAAATTGGACTGCAGTCCTCTTGGTTTCGAATCTTTCTCCTCTCCATCCTTTGCCCTAAAGTAGTAGCAGAGGCGTTCTTGCACGACGTCCCTTATCTAGGATGTAATCACCGTGAAGTCGGCGTTGGGTTCAGCCGCCGACATTGGTTACTCGCTCTCGGAAACGTTTCATCTGCCCGCAACCTTACGAGGGTGGAAATCTCGCAAGCGAGAACTTGAGCGGCTCGTAATCGCGTCGACGGGTACGGGCAATGATTCTCCGGTGGGCTATGCGGAAGTTAAGTCTCTAAAGCGAGACGTTCCGCCGAGGGTAAGAACGAGCGAACGTGAACGACGTCGGGGTAATTCCGGCGAAAACGATTAACGAACGGACGAGATATTGGCCGACGGAGTCGTGAAACCCTGCAGCCTCCTAATCTTCCACCTGTGTCCGAGCTACGGTGTCCGTTTTAATCGATCTCCTTCGACGAGTTGCGCTTCTTTCGATCATTTGAATCGCGGCGTCATAATTAGCGAGTTGCAATCCACAGGAGGGTCGCAAAGCATTTCTTTGGGGTCTCGCGATTCTCCAAATGCAAAATAGTTGAATACATTAATCCTTTACACTCGAGATACGCGACTCACGATTGTCGAATTTTTTCCATTTAATTTGTTTACGTGTATAAGGAAAAGGGGAAATCTCTGTGTTACGAATGAAAAGTGGAAGAAATGTCTGACACGCGAGTATACTAAAGGAAAGGTAATGTAAAGTAGTAGAAAGATAGAGTAATTGGCAAAATGAAACAGGTTTGGAAATTGCTGAGAACAAATGGTTAATATATGTATTAGGAACAGTGTCGCAAATAACTCGGCGCTAAACCTACCAAGTCGGTCAATTGTCGCGTTACATATTACTATTATCACGATTAGTATCAAAGATACGCGTATGCAAACTTGCAGCGATGCATTTTTGAAAGTATTCCACGATTTCAAGAGACTTACTTCACTTGCAACGTACATTTTTCCTAGTATCTATCACTTTTATTTCTTCTGTACAAATAGGTATACTTCGGCGGTTGGTAGTTTGAGCGTTAGCTATTCCAAAAGAGGGTCGCTGTCGAAAATGGTCGAAAAACCCTGACTCGGAGGACGTATTCGAAAGAACGGGAGTTCGCTTCTCGATTGGCAATTCATCGTGGATCGCGACGGATTCTTAACTTTGCCCGAAACCCCTGGACGATATTTCGCCTTGGCTGCAGGCGATAAAAGCCACGGGAAGCGAAAAAAGCTTGTCGGAGTAGGGAGGGCTCGTTTTAATGCATTCTTGCGAGGACTTCATCGGCTTTGACCGACGTATAATTGGATCAATTCGTCGGAGCGGCAGATTTAATTGACATTGCATAATTAAGTCCTTCGCCTGGGTCTTTGTTGGAGAAGGAAGTGAAGACGGAGACGGCGACGGGGATTTCGTATCCGTTTTGTATAGGATGGTTATAAATTCTCGGTTCGTTCGCTGCTGTAACGACGACCTCGCCGATTTAACGCGAAAGCTATACAAAAAACTGAGCTGCGCGAGTAACGTGCTTTCCCTCGTCGTTCGTAGCATGCTCGAGTTTCAAATTCCCCGCTATCTTTGAAACGCGCACAGAAGAAAAAAGGTGCGCGATCCATAATCCTTCTCTAACGTTTCCCATCCGATAATCCGGCGAACGCAGGACTGGAAACGAAGCAACGTCGAGAGCCACTCGACGTTTAATTTTAAACAATCTCGCTGGAGTAACGTTTAATTAACCGCAACTCGATCGCTGCCTCTTTTGTAACGCGCAAGCGATCGTTTTCGATTAATCCGCGCCTCGCGAGTCTCGTTTTCCCTGCGAGTGTTCGCAATTAAGAGGGGAAAAAAGATCGCTCCGCTCTGGAAAGGTTGGAAGGGGTGGTATTTGTGGGGCTTCTCGACTGGAAAGAGTAAACATTGCCGTCGCGAAGGGTTCTCCACGATCCTTTTCACGGGCCTATTTCGATGTTGGTCAAACGTCATCGGGTGACCTCGGGTTCGTTCCCTTTTAGGCCGCAATTCTATCGCCAACGGCCTCTGCTGCAATTTCGGAGGGCGTGAGAGAGAGAGAGAGAGAGAGAGCCTTGACGGTAATAATTAACGTGCTCATCATCGCGGCGCAAGGACACGCGAACGGATTTCGTGACGGATAGACGCGCGGTGCTCTTGTGTGTACCCCGTTGAAAGGGCTCCGGGGTCGGCGTTGACGCGAACATGCATTTGCGACGAGATCCGTGGCGACAATGCGCGCAGGAAAGCTGCACGGAACCCACCGGATCCGAAGTGACACGGATAAGTGACACGCGGACGCTGCGTGTTTTCAAAGTAACCCGACAGTGCGCCGTGAAACCGAGCGACCCGCATACGTGTACCTAGACCGGTGGATTTTTTTTATGCGAAAAAGTCTCTCGACGCGGGTTACGCGAAGTGCGAGAAGAAGAAACGGGGAAACATCGATCGAACGTGCGGAGTTCGATATTTAACCCTTTACCCTGCAATTGTTTTATTACCCGTTTAGGCTAGCATTAGTCGATCGCCATTTTTGTATCGCTTCACGTACAAATCATTCGAATATACCGTGAAACCGAGTGATCCACCTAAGTATACCTAGAGCAGTGGATTTTTATGCGAGAAAGTAGTGGTCGATGCGCGTAACGCGAAGTGCGAGAAGAAGAAAGTATGGAATGTCAATTAGACGTGCTGGGTTCGATTTAACAACGCGGCGGGATTATTTTTCGTTCCGGTTTCCTTCCGGCGTTTAACCCTTCGAGTGCTAAGGAATTTTACGATCGTGTCGTGTTTCTTAAAAATGAGCATTTAATGCATTTCCAGGTGCGATTAATTGGCCAACAGGTAGCGTCGTTTTACGCTCGTAGCATAAATTCCCTTTTCCTTTCGATTTATCGAATGCGAAGCGAATCACGCGTATCCCGTTTGCGAAGGGATAAAGCCGTTTTTTAAAGTGAAACACGTTTAGTTTAAATCTGTATGGAATGTCGGAGCGAGCGATAAAATCGTTCGACGCTTGAAACAAAACCAAGTGCAATCGATAAGCGCACGGCTACCGATTTAAACTTCTCGACGGCGTTAAAACGACGCTACGGTTCGTTTGACCGGGTATACTGCAAATTGGAGACGGGCGGGATTAAGAAGGGGAAATTTCCGCGGCGGAACAAATTTTATGCGAAAGGCCAAGCGAACGGGCGGCCGTGTAATTGGATCGACATTACCGGGGCAACTTTATACACCGGCTGCCGTGCAATTTCAATTTTGAATAGCAATCGCCACTCGTTACGCGATACCAGACTACAAAAAGCACAGTCGAATTTTCACACGTGATCGAATCAGCTTTGGCCCGGCGCGCTGCTCTGGTTGGAATGAAATCGGTCAGCCGCGCGTGTTGCCACGCGCTCAAATTGCCCGTGAATGCTTGCCGATTCGACTCTTGTTTTTTTTTTTTTTTTCTTTCGAGTGGTTACGCGGAGAATATTTGCCCGCCGGTTTCTCCGTTTCCCCTGCCGCTAACACGCCGGTCTACAAATCCAAAGTTCCTTCGCCGAGTCCACGCGCCAGGCGTAAACGAAATTGTTTTGACAAAACGGGATCGTATTTTGCGAGAGTTCTTTTTGTTGTTGGGTCTTGGAAGGGGCGAAGCATTAGAAGATAAGAGGGAAAAGAGGGTAGATAAGTAAACGAAAGAAACCGGAGGACAGTGTTTGAAATATTAGCTTTCAGATTTCAGAGTTTAGATGATCAGAGTACGTGCAGAGAGTTTAGGTTAACAAGAAACGACAAGAGGCTGAGCTTAGGTTGGGCTATGGCGTGCAATTATTGTATCGTGGTTTTTCTTCTATTTACTTTGCTACATTTGCTAGGTACCTTTATTAGCAGCACTAATAGTAGCTTTCACCAAACATTAGGTTAGGTAGAAAGTTAATAATTGGATAGAAAGTAAAGTAAAGAATTAGGTAGCATTAAGTAGCACCGCTTGTAAATTAATATTACGGTGCGCAATATCAGAAATGGGACGACGAAACTCTTTTCATTCTAAAATGGAAATCAATGAAATATCTATCTACTGCTGTATAGTACTACCGTACCTAATATACAATTATTCCGTGCACTAGTAACGCGAGTGGCATGAGTACGCGAATAACAACAGGAAAGAAATTAACGGAGAAATGCAGACTGGATTGAAACGACGCGTTTTACGAAATGACACGAGGAACGGCAACTTGCATCTCTAATTTCGACAGCTGACAATCGAGTGTTTGTTTCTTTGAGCCTCTTTTAATATTGAGAATATTTTGGGGGAAGCATGGCAGCGGATATATAGGGGGAAAGTCTGAGAATGACGATGGAATTGCGTTAGTAGCGATGACGTCGCAATACGATAAGGCGTGAATGGGGAGACGCGATACTTGCGGTGCTCATTCGTGCATCATAATAAATTGGGATAATTAAATTGTTGGTTTCAGCAATAAGCGCGTGTATTTATTTTCAATATTGCTGGCTCTTGCTTCTAGCGAAGACTGTACATTTTTTGCCTCCCTCGCGAGTCGTAACACGCGCGCGTTTCGTTTGCAACTGGCAACTGGACGCAGCGAACGGACTTTACGCGCGCTTCGAGCCGATAACAGTAACCGCGAGTAGAACGCGGAAAGTTGCTTCGCGTCCGCGCGATGCGGCGTCTAATTCGAATTGTCTTTCGTTAGACGGCTGGCTCTAGTTGCCGCAAACTCCTCCCGATCCATAACTGCAGATTTGCATACGACTCGAGGCTCGCACGGACGCGCTAATTAATTTTCTCGCGTATCGGACGGCAAGGGGGATAAAGTTTATCGCGATACAAGCACGAAGGGCTGCAGAGCGGCGGATCACAGAGGTGAAATTGACCGGGAACTTTCGGCAATTTCGCCGAAGCGTACAAGTAATGAACTTACTTCCCGTCGTAATTGATTGGAGAGCCGACAAAGCGAGAGCGCCCGTCCAAACTCCGACGTGTTTTCGGACTGTTTCCAGAAAATACCGCATGCCCCGCGTATCGCTGTTGTCAGCTACGAGAGAGGCAACGCGAATGCATACGATAATAGAGAGTTTCTCGAACGTCGGGGCAATAATTCTTCTCGGTCGATTACACGAGCGATCGCGGATAACAAGTGGAGCCCACGTGGGAGGCGTCGACACGGGCCAATTAGTCGGCTGTTTCGTTCGGTTCGAGGGAATCGAATAGGCGGATCAGGGGTAAGTGGTTGCGTCACGCGAAAAAAACCTCCGCGCGAATGGGGGCCGTTTAATTCGCGCGATTTTGCGCATCGCCGATAAGTCGAGCCATTCGAGAGATAGAAAAATTCGCCGCACTTTCGCTGATTTCGCGCGAATTTCGTACGCGTTTCGTGCAACGCGTACGAAGCCGCCTATCGCGTATCGTTTTGATCGTAGCTGCGAGTTAATAGCGAGTTGTCGGAGCATATTAATATCGGGAAATGGGTTATTTCTGTGTAACATTAGTAAAGGAGTGCGGATTTTTATGCATTCACGGGAAATTATTTGCTTATCTAATGCATGGAACGAATTCTATTATTGCGAAGAGAAAATAAGAATTACCGATGCGAAAAGTAGCCTAAATCAATGCAGGCAAATAGGAAAACTTAACATACATACGTTATTATAAAGATTTAGTACACTTTAAAACTAAACTCTTATTAGCGGCTCGCAGATCGCCAATAGTAGTTGAGACTTATGTAACATAATAAAATAATTAGCAAGCTTAATTATTAGCAAGCTTATAGCAAGGCTAACTTAAAATCTAAATTATATAAATGGTTAAACATCGCTTAGAACACTTGTTTCGTTTTTGTATGTTCTTTTTTTTCTCTATTCCTTTTCTTTTATGCAATCTTTCTCGTTCGTTTCCTGTATGCACTTCTTGTATAGGGTTATCCAAAATAGACTATAGGAACCTTTACTTTTTTCTTTCCCTTTCTGCTTTACCCTTTTCTATTCTGTTTTCTCGTTCTATTATCTTCGTTCGTCCTCGTTTCAATTTTTATTTCTTTCACCTCTATTTTACTAACAAACATGGCGTTTCACAGATATTCTCATTCAACATCCTAAAGGTACTTTTGGATAACCCTTTATGTTTATAACTTCGTATATACTAAAGGGATATTATATACTAAATTCGTATATACTAAAGGGATAGCCCGTCGAGTACCAAACAAATAAATAAATAAATAAATCATCGCTACTATCGCAATTACAAAATCTCCGTAGCGTAACAGAAGGTTAGAAATCCTCGGCTGTGGGGCTTGGAAAGGATCCGCGTAAAAGTGTCCAGCAGCGGTAAAAATATCTCTGCCCCATAAATCGTAGAGATTTCATTTGGCGGCGCTTAGGTTGCCGGGTTCGATTCATCCGGTTGCGTGCGTCGCCCTGTGACGATCGTTCGGGGTTGAAAGGAGCAAGGGATTACAGGGGTAGGAGATATTGGTCAATCCCACCGGCTCAGCGCTAATAACCGTGGAACACGAAGACGAGTTATGACAGGTGGTGTCGTGGGTCGTTCGGTGGGGTTGGAATTGCGCGGACGACATGTGCCATTGTTCCGCACCAACCCCCTTTCCACCACCCCCCAAAACACCCCTCGCGTCTTCTATTAGAAGCGTGCAATCCTGTTCACCCTGCGTTGTTTCGCTCGAAGGCGCTGACGGGTTTCCAGTTAGCCTGCTCCTTCGCGTTGTAACATCCCGGATCCCGGTTATGGCACGCTTCATTGCTAGTTTACCCGCCCCGATCATCGCCGGAAGCATATCCAACGCTGCCTTCGGTCTAGTCCGCCGTTAGACGGTAAAACGTCGGATTCTAGACGGAATAATATCCGCGTTAAACGGACATTAATCGTAAACGATGGCGAGCCGTTCTGCTCCCTTTTATTTATTTATCTGTTTGTTTCGACGTACGGGAAAATGCCCAATTTACAAGAGAACGTATTAACCACTTGCCCTACGATTATTTTATTACTTGCGGGTGTTAACGTTAATTGATCACTGCTTTTATACCGTGCCTTGTTCAAATCATTTGAATATTGTAGGAAATTTGTATGTATTTAATAACCCTTGATCTTGTAAGACAATTCTAAAATTGGAGTTCAAATTAAATTTATAGAACGAGTGTGACTCGTTGTTGTAGGACAAGGGATGAGCGATAGCTGGGTAAAACGTTTAGCTGAACACGACATACAATTGCCAAAAGCATTAAGCTAAGTCTGTTGAAGTGACGTAAGACTACGTATTCAGCCGATGACGTAGGACTACGTCTCTGGTCGCGAAAGTGTTAACAATAATAGCAGTGTCACGGAATAACGTTGAATCGAAAGTGGTAGGATGAAGCTCGGTAAAAAAAAAACGTTTTTTTATCGCGACTCGCGCCGCGGCTTTGAAATTTCGGGGAAATTTTTGTGGGTAAAATCGCGGTACGCGCTTTCAAACTGATGAACGGCTGATCCCCGCTGAATAATCGCGGCTCGTGAATTTAGCTGTTTACCCGGGTGGCGCGGAGCTTTTAATCCTTCGAATTTTGGTGCAGCATGCGCCGAATTATAATGCTCGACACTGTTTTAATCGGGACTAAATTGATTCCTAAAATTATTGTCCGTCGAAAGAGTCGCGGTTTGTACGTCGATAACCGTATTATAGCCGAGCGTCCATTTCTTTAATACAATTTCCACCAAAAATCTTCCCCAAAAAGGTCACCAAATTTGACTCCTACACGGTTCAAATTGTTGTTCTCGATTCTGCTTAATCGTGGCTAGATTCACCCCCAAATTATACGCGTTCTTTTTTTCATCAAAAATCCACGAAGAGTGCTCGCATTTCAATCGAGCGCGAATCGTCGCCGTAATTCTCGATCCGGTTTAATCTCGAGCAAACCAATGGCGAAAATTATGCAGCGGAACACAGGGTGAAAAAGGGGATCGCAATCACGCGTCGATTTCTTCGAACGATCCGAAATCGTTTCCTGTAACGCGTCAGCGGTCGTTTGATCATCCAGCTTGGTAATCCAGGCAACGCCGCTCAAAGCGGCATAATTATTATCCCTCTGTCCAAAGTTCTGGCAGCCCTAAATCGCTTCTCCCTAGGAAGCGAGCAAGCCTGCATCGATCGGATCGGTCTCCGCATCTGAGCACGTATTCCGCTAATCGATTCGATTCATGTCTCCCATGTGCGGAATTTCAACTAGCCTCCGGAAGAATACGGCCGGTGTGCACGATAATCACGACGCGACGCGCGACGTAAGCGTATGTAGCGTTGACCGTCGAAAACTGTACCGAGGAAAATGCGAATCCGATTCGTTAGAGGGCCAGCGTCTCTGACACATTGTGGCGATCTACTCTTGAAGCTGCCGATAAAGAGATTCTTGACGGAAGTGTTTCTCGCAAGCATTTAATACTGCAACTCGTTCTCATATATATAACTTCCAAATTGTCTGCTAGTATCCCCTAGTTTGATACAGGGTCTGCTAGGTTTGCCTGACTGACGAGTCCACTAGCGCAGACTCGGGACGAAACTAGAAAAACATTCTTTTCCGTGCCCGTCACGTTCTCCCTCTCTCTCATACTCTGAGACCCCCGCAGTCTTCTGACACATCCATCTTTCTTAATTGGCGTGGCGCGTGGAGCGCCGTAATATTTACAAACAAAAGTCACGCGTATTGGCATTGTTGGCCGAAGCATTCGTAGCTGGTGGGGGGGACGAGTCACAGGGACGAACAGAGAAAGCTAAATTTCTTAAAACTTACCGCGGACATATAATACGTACGCTGAGGCGACGAAGAGCGCGATCAAGAAGGGCGGCGATAACCCTTTAACCTGTTAACTGAGGATGACGAGTTAACTCGTCTTGGACGTAGTATTTTACTTTCTCAGAAATTCCTTATTTTCTAAAGCATCTTTATATTCGTATCGCAAAGAGATTACATTATATTTATATTCGTAGCAATTAAAATCCCGCTAAACAATATGAATTCCTTTTTATTAATATTTATCTCTGCGTATGAAGAAGATTCGGACTAAAAATTCCGCAGCTAACAGGTTAACGCGTTCGATGCCACAGTTGACCGACCGTGCCGCGATTAACCGAAGCATTCGAGTTAAATAAGCAATCGTGTCTCTAGAAATTTCTCTGACTTCGATGCTACAGCAGTTGTATTATTGTTCAATGTGCACTGTGCGCTATCGCTGACGAGCTGTGTGGATTTTCAGGTGATGATAGCGGCACGCTGTGGAGGCTAAAGGTGGCAGTCGCGGGGGCTGAAGAAGTGGCGAAGTTGGTGAAAATCGGCGCCGGGAGCGGTCGATCCGGGCAGCGGTAGTGGTGGCGGAACGGCAGGGGTGAGTTTTTCTTTTCTTTTTTAGTGATACGATGTTCTATCGGAAGTGCAACCTTTTTTAAAATTACTAGGACACTTGGTAGTCCCATTGGAATCGTAGAAAGGAAAATATAATATTGGAATGCTGGAAAAGTATGCTAAATACAATAGGGAAGATATTATTATGATTAGTTTATTCACCGTTACAGCTTATACGAGTTCTTATTCTTTATTCACCGTTTATACGCCGTTTAGCGTAACGCTGTAAAAGAGTATTTGCAAGTACGCGAACAAGAATAATGTGTAAGAGTATAAAGACGTAAGAATAATTTGGAAATATATACGTACAAATTGAAACTAGTTGAGTAGTAGTACATTTCGCGAATATTAGCATTATTATAGGTAACTGACAATACAATTGGACCTAGATAGAAATTTTCTTGGCTCTTAGAGGATTTCTTGTAGCGATTTAAAGTAGTAGCATCGACGAGGCATAGGATAGACTACTATATTCTTGTATAGAACCAGAAATTAACGCGTACTCTATAAATGGCTCGCGCCAATATAATCGACAATGATATGCTACTCAGATAAAATTCAACAAAGTTAAATACGTGGATAATTTTGATGCGATCGAATCGAATACAATTCTTACGATAACCATTTAAAATTGCAAGGGGCTTTAAAAGCCTTTGCTTCTTTACGCGAATAGAAATAGATAAATACAAATGGATAGTCTATCCTGTACGTAGCCAATGGTAGTAATACAGCGGGGTAAATTTGTCGAAGGACAAAATTCTCTTCTGTTTCGCGAGAGGAACGCAAAACCGCGCCTTCGGGAAATGGTTAATAACATCCCCCGAATTTTGAACGTCCAATAATTTCGAGCACCGTATTTACGAACTCCCGCGTGTCTTCGTTCGAAAATCGATCGGAAACGCGTTCCATAAAATCATCAATTAGACTAGGCGAACGGGAGCGATGGGCAAACAAGTTTTATCTGCAATTTAAAGCGAGTGGCTGCACGTGAGTGGAGAGAGGGCGAGCTCTGATTGAAAATAACGGAATGGTGGCGCGAATGGCGGATGATATCGGGGGAAGCTCATCGAACGTCCGATATCTAGTTTGGCGGTATGCGGTAAAGTATTCCGCCTCGACCCCGAGGCGTATTAATGCTCGTTTTCCTCGTCGAGGTTAGACGCGCCGCCGGGTTCGTGCGGGCGCGGAAATCGGCTAGAGGGAAAGCAGTCTGTCTCACGTCGCGACTGGTGGCTGCCGGTGTTCGAGTCGAGTAATCGAACCGTTATCGGACGATTCGAGTCGGTTCTCGGCGGAGTAATCGAGTGGCGCGATAGGAATCGCGGATTAAACCGTTGGAGAATCGATTAAGGCATTATGCCGCTTTCGTGACTGTACGGTTCGGGATAGAGGGAAGGAAAAAAGCTGGTCGAGACATACGGTTATCGCGGCGCAAGGGATTAAGTAGCTCGGCTGGTGGAAATTGAAAATACCGCGATCCGATAACGAGGCGAACCTTTTCGCCCTCTGCTATTTATCGGCCCGCGTTGATTACCGGGGGCCCCGGGAAACCTGTAATTATATTCGAGGATACGCGCGTAGTGCGGCGTGGTAATTTATCGTTTGTTTTAATTGAAACAACCCAGACGCCGCGATACACGGTTACACTTTTTGCTATTGTTATTAATGAATCATCGCCGCCGGATTCGATTCGATCTTCCAGCCGCGTGTCTCGAGGGGCGGAAATTTCGCGAACGCTTCGGATACTCGCTCCCCGATAAAATGCCGCTTTCAACGGTCTATTATTTCGCTTAACACTGCAACTGCCCCGGCAATTAACGCGCACTTATTTGCGCAAAGATAATCGAAACGATACGCAGCCGCGAAAATGTATAAATCTTCCGTTATGTTGTGTATAACTTTCAAACATTACGAGCTCTTGATTTGCGTAGCTTTCGCGAGAAATCATAGTTCGATCGTTTCGAGCATTTTGGTAGTTCTAGCGTTAATGCGTTTGGTGGTAAAGAATGTGGTGCAGTGTCTCGCCAAAAATTGCAGATCTTTGTATCGATCGTGTTTTAACGTAAATAGCCACTTGCGATATATGAATACATTAATACATCAATACATCAATATAACAATATATCAATATATCAATGTGTCAATGTATCAATGTATCAATGTATCAATGTATCAATGTATCAATATATCAACATACGAATATGCTAACAAAATTGCGTGCAACTGCGTCAATTTTATCATTAACTAAATTGTATTTAAAAAAAAACGCCACGAGCTTTCTTTCGTCAAAGTCAGTAGTTCGAAAAATGCTGAGAAGCTTAACTTCGTGGAAAGAAGCACGCGAGGCAGGGTAGTTTGCGTTTGCGGCGAAAAGTGGTTGAATAATTTAGCCCGAATCGGAGATCGAATTGCGCGTTATCATGGCTCGCTTACACGGTCGTTTATGATTTACAGGTACTATGGGAGCGGGGGTATGGGGGGCGGAGGAGGGCTACAAGCCACGGACCTCCGGCGAAGGCTCGAGTCCCGGTGTTCAGGAAGCACTTTTCCCCAGAGCCCTCGTTCCTTAAGGCACGATGGCTGCCAAGCACCTCGGAGGAACACCAGTGACCAGGAGGAAAGGTAAACCTTGCCTCTTTCCCTTTGCCAGCCTAACTTCGATCCCTACTTTGCTCTAATACTCTTAACGTATTAACTACCGCCACCCGGAGCTTTCACATTTTTTTCTTCTTCTTTTCTTTTTTTTTTGTAATTAAATCGCTCAAAGGCGGAGTTCCCATCTTTGTAAAGAATTCCCGATTACGTTCGGCTCGGGTTTCCGTTCTCGATCATATCGAGTGCAATTGATATCGATATCGGGAACGGGTCTCTGTAGAGAGCAACGAAATCGTTCTAACGCGGGTTAAATTCGTTTTTCCGGTAGAGTTGACTTGCAAGCGACTCTCGCTTCCGGTCAACCCACGTGTACAGGTTCCCGGCCGTGCAGACGACAGGCGGACGAGGAGAACGGCGAAGAGAAAGGTTCGAGATGCTCGAACGGCGGATCCGCCGGCGTAATCGGTTCGCTGTACGGAAAGCTTCGGCTCTCCGTTGGAAGACTCATCAGCACGGAGGCTGAGAAGGAGGAGCGAGCGAATGGGAAGAGGCATCGGCTTCGATGGTGTCGCAGGGACTTCCGGTGGATCGCGGATGTGGCGACGAGGACCTTGCTCCTCAGCATCGTGCTTTTCGTCACGCCAGGTTTGTCTCACGACTACTTTTCTCTTATTACAACGCGTTGCTAAATTGTAGGCGAAGATTACGTTGACAACCGAATCGTTAAAATGGAAACTTTCGGTATTGTCTTGTTGGAAAATGCAAATATATATGTCGTGTATTTTTTTCTTTTTTTTGGAATTCAAGCCTAACTTTGATACGCGTACAACATTATCTCAGACACGTTTGAGCCTTCCGATACGTTCAGCATTTTAAGATTAACAAAATCGAGTACAAATGTAATCAACTTTGCTCGTGATTACATTTAATCTCTGACAAATATACTTCCGAGTAACGTGGAATTGTTAACGTGGTTGAATTTATAACGTTTCCCTATTCGCAAGTTTGTCAATCGACACCGTTCGACGAATAATCGCCCTGTTCGTAAAATTCCCCGCTGCCGATTTCAAGTTAGAGATCCAAAAGTACTTCCGAATGGCAACTCGAGCGCGAGAAGGTCAGGATTGACAGCGAGCTCGTGGAATAATAGAGACGAAGCGATCGTCCTTCGCGGTGCTCTCGAAATCGGGGATCCGTTGAGCACGCGTTTGTTTCATTACCGTTTACCGGTTCCCCGAGTTGTACATTAATTAACGAAGCTCGCTAATCAGAACAAGTCTACTGGGTCACGGTAATGGCTTTCCATCGTCTCTGAAGTACGATCGACTGATCGATCTTGGATTCAGCGTGGCGTGCGGCTGGATGCGCGCGTAGGTCAGAACCGTAATGACGTCGATTGAGATCGAGCAGAGGGTTTCCGTCAAGATACCTCTTGTAATTGCTAATACGTGTCTGCGTCATAGTGTACAATTACGCGTGCATTCGCCCCCTTCCCTCCTGCGACTCGACATCTCGAGTCGGCAGATTCTGTCAAATGGCGAGGCATTGATTTCTGCGATTTTCCCACCAAATCACGGCTACTCCAACGGCAATTGTTTACTTATTTAACGGTAGGAACTCGCAGCAATGCGAACAGAGATAGACAGAAGCGCGATACTGAGATACAGGATTGTGCGATAAATTACTGTAACGAGTGATTTGCAATATCTGACGTTTGCAAATTAAAGCTGACGACTGGACTAGGATTTTCTACGCAATTATGGGAACTTTGAATACGCAGAAATGTAATCGAAGAAATAGGACTTTAATAGAGATTTGTTTCACGCTTTAAACGTTACGAAGAATCTTTTACTTTGAGTGCTTCGCAAATTTTTGTATATCACGCGAACCCTGCGCTTTCTTGCATACAAAAATCTATCATAAATGCATCGCGATGCAGTCTAATTACGACAGCGTTACAACAACTACTCAACTTACTCGATCTACAAAGTTACGCGTATGGAGACGGTTTACTGTTCGGGACTTACAGGGACCCGAATTGTCCGTCAAAACAATCGGGACGAAGATGCAAAAATTTAGTGCACGTGATCAGCTTCGTAAAAGACGATCGTTTGGAGCATCTTTCAATCTTCCACCGCGGCGCGATTGTCTTCGAAACGTCTCCTAAAACGTTTCCCGGTCGAAGCTAGGACCGTTTGTCACCGCGAGGGATTATCTCGATCTCAAAGGGAAACTTTTGTCGCTGGATGAAATACAGTCGCGCTCGAACGTCACAAGGAGGGACGTTACATTTTTTTTTAACGACCAGGGAAGAGGATGAGACCCTTTGACGGCGACGTTTAACGCGGTAAAAAAAAGAAAAAAAAACGAATCGAGCGCGTACGGTTCCGATAGCATTGAACGCCCGTTGTTGGAATAACTTGCGAGCGCACAGAGGAAACGCACAGAGGGAAAAACGGTCGAGTGAAAATTTACCTTTCGCGTAACTGCGTTTGTTTACGACTGTTACAGCGGCGCATGAAAAGCTGCGGCGCACTTAACCGATTTACCGGCAACGGGGATGAATAAAATGACGTCAATGCGTGCTCGTTTCAAATGATGTTTCCCGTTTTTTTCCTTTTTTTTTAATTCGCCGGCACGCAACGCGAGCAGCCCTCGCGATGCTCGTTAGCCTCATCAGCGGGAACAATTTCATTAAAACTCCGGCTTTTCCTCCCGGCGAGCTTGTTCAACGCGAACGCGCGGCCCTGTTCCGCTAATGACGCGTGCACGGAGCTGAAAAACTCCATGAATCGATGCGATTAACGCTGAAACTGCAAGCCACTGTGCTATGCTTATTTGTATCGAAGGGACAAAAACCATAGAAGAGATAGCTTGGAATATATCTTAATGGAGAGCTTGGAAACAATATGCAGCGTATAAAACGGGAACGTGCACTCGGTATGGTCAACATAGCTGTACGAATAGAATTATTGTTAATCCTTTCGCTGCGAAAGACGGGAAGATTCATTCGTATTAATTCACCAACGATACGCGGACAATGAGATGTATTTGGATCACGGAACAAGAATTTTAAGAGCATCTATGTCTTTCTTATCTCGAGTCAAAGCGCTGAAAATTGACGAATTACGTTTCCTAAATTTGGAACCGTCGATAAGTGCAACCAATTGTCATTTAAATCCACCGCGAAGGGATTCAAATTAATAAAACATCCACGAATCGGAAATGCGTTTCGCTCGCGGAGGAAAAACCACCCATATATCTAAACTCGAGCAAGATTCCAGGAAAAAAGAAGGAGGGGAGAATGATGGGAAAATTGGCAGGCAGCGAACGAGGCGAAAGGAAAGAGGACGGGGAAAAGGGAATCGCTAGCGAAATTAGCGGAAAAGTTGTTTAATATAGAAAGTTGGGTAAGTCGCGGAGGTCGGCGAAAGACGGCCATTGTGATCGCCACTTGCGCGGCTCCGCGTCGTCGTTTCGTTCGCCAACTTTTCCAGTTAATGCCCCCGTAATTTATTTATTTCCCGATTATTCTCCGCCGGACCTTTCGGCCGCGCTTCGCCGAGTGCCCTTCAACATGCTCGCCGCCGCGCTGGCGAGTGAATTTTTAAATTGATCGCGCCGGAATGGGCTCGCCGCGGCATGTAATTTCCCCGAAAAGGCGAGGCCCGGCCGCTTAAGGAGACTCTTCTCCGCCTCGTGGTACGCAAACGAGCTTAGCCGCGGCGATAGGTTCGCGTGGTGAAAGGAGATTCGTGCCGCTCGCCGTCTTTGAATTATTTCTTTCGGATGGACGGCCGCCCTCCGAGCGGCAATTACGCGCATCTCGCGATCGCGCTCGCCTAGCGCAAAGAATAACTGGAGAAATTGCACGGAGCTGCGGGATATCAGCTGGGAGGATTGTAGAGGCAGAAATAAAAGGAGGGGATGATTTGTCGATAATAGCCGCATGAATTCGATAGAGTTTCTCCGTTGGATTGAAGTACAAGAAATAACAGACTCGTGGAACGTATTCTCGAACTTGCAGTGTAAGTGAAAAGCTTGGAATTGGTACGCATTTTAATTGATACGAGAGTTGCAAAAGAGAAAGCGTTTGGAAACGCGTGGAAAAAAAATCGTGGAAAATTTGACGGTGAGAAATGTATGAAAATTATTGCGGATTAGTGTTAATATCTGCAGTATCAATGGTAAATAAATCAGAACATTAACGAGAGTTTCGATATGGATTCGACTCGGAAAGTGATTGCAATCTTTTGGCCTGGAGTGTAAGTATATTCCCTTGCAATGGTACAACTCAACGCATGGGTTATCTGGCTGGCTGGCTGCCGGAAGTAGAATAAGATATTTACGCGACAGACGGAAAGACACGTTTCACGCGTTCATGTCTCTCGCGCGAATTAGGATTGCTATTACTTATCAGGTTTCGCGATTGATCTAAGTACTATCCGTCCGCGACAACAAGGCACAGCGTGTTTACATTCGTGCAGCGTCTTCGACCAATAACGGTCATTGCCTGTGTTTATAGGCGAGTCAGCGGACTGCGGCAAGAGTGGGAATGTAAACACGCTGTGCCTTCTTGTAGCGGACGCAGTGTACGTAGTTGCGTTTCGACATCCTCGGTAAAATTACAAGGTGTACATTAAATAATCCACTATTTTTTAATAGAGTGACGAGTTTATTTTATCGAGTGGTAATATTTTCTTTCAAAACTTGGCCGATCAATGAAACAAAGTGTTTAATAGAACAGTAGCAGCTACGTGTAAGGCAGAGTGCATATGTAAGTTTGTTAGAAATAATCGTTAAGTTAAATCAAAAGATTGATTATTTATTAATAAACTTAGTCACTTTTTGCGGTAGTAATATTGGCTTGCAATACGTATATTCGGCTAGTTTTATCGTTGCTTTAAAATCATTTGCTCGTAAGTCCAGAAATAAGATTAATCACGAATGCGTACTTTTGTCATTTCGATCGATTTGCTCATTCATCTTTCTAGTAATCAACGAGTTCCCTTCGCGCAGAATTGCTGCAACTTAAAACACGTCCTAGAAAAGCGACACAAATTGACGTCAAAAATATACCGGAAGATGTAAGATGCCAACGCGTAATTGGCAATCGATGTATTAACAAAACCACACGGAAACTCGATCGATTTTTACAACCAAACCGAGTGCAGCTGCAAAGTTAGGGCGCACCTATCGAAATACACGCGCGCGGCGATTGTACGTCGGCTCGCGCGGCACTTAAGTAAAGTCCGCGGATGCATATTCGGTCGCGATTAAATTCCTGCGCAGATTGCCACGGGCTGCGGGTCGGGGATGGCACATGGTCGCCATAAATTACGTGTACACGAGGCATCCGCGCGTGTGTCGGCGGAGTGAACGATTATGGTTTCTTCCTCATAGCTGCGTTCAAAGCATCGCAGATGGCAGGCGATGAAACGAGTTGCAAATGACGTTGTCCCTTGCCGGAGGGTACGTTGCCCCTTGCTAAAGCCCGTTCCACGCGCCGCGGAAATCGGCCCACCGCTTCGCCGCGCCAAGCGACACGTCGATCGATCCGGCGGAGAGCGAGAAAAATATTCCCTCCAACGGTGTGTTACGCGCGTGTGGCCGTTGCGTTCGCGTTGCTTTCGCGCGCTTCGCGATTTCACGAGGCGACGGCGAGAGGAACGTTCGCCGAGTTGCCGCGCGGCGCGTATATTTAACCGAGGAGCGTCCAATTACGGCTAAATAATTAAAACCTATACTCGAGGCTAAAGTTAGGCGAGACGGTAGAATGCTCGTTAGCCCCTGGTTAATTGCTTCTTCCGCATCATACGAACCGAGGAGGAGACTACGTCTTCGCGTGTACGTCGGCGGCTTTAAGCTCTCGCGAGCTTAACTATTTAGCTTTGCACGCGATACACGGGCTCGGAGAGGAGAGGAGAGGAGCCGATCGAGTGGCTGCTTAATTTCACAGTTCGTCGCTGGCTGAAAATTTCCTAGGCCAAGATTAGAATCTTCTCTCGCGTCCTCGAGCTTCCCCTTCGCATTTTCGCGTGCAACCGTGGACCGGCCGATAAAGTCTTGGCTACGCTGGAAAGCTCGCGAGTTTAACTCCTTGTTAAGTGACGAGTGAGATTAGGGTGGCGAAATGCGGCACGCGTTCGACAAAAGTGCACAGGATTAGAGGTGAATTGTAACTCGAACTCTAATGTTGTCTTTACGATATAATGTCGAAGGTTACTAACCCCTCGAACGTTTTGGTTCATCCATCCGAGAAAGTGCAATCTAAAGTGGCACGAATTTCTTCGTGCGTACATACATTATACAAACGTAACGATGTTTACTATATATTGTGTGATATAACGACTATATATCGATGATTACTATATATTACTATATGTAGTTGAATAGGAACCTAATGTCGTACTCTAAACGTTTAAAAGGAGTTCATGATGTAAGAAAGCTGATGAGAAACGTGCACAACTTTGTCTTCTTATACCCACGAGTATCTTTCTAATACGAGTATCTAATACGCGACGCGTCTCTCGCCAAATTCCCCAAGCTCTTTACAAGTATCTCGTTACGCCGTGCCTCTGCGTATCCCCATCGTGCGCGCCGCGTTCGGACGTTTAGCATCGAAAGAAGAAGCAGCGGACGGCACATTCGATCGGAGTTAAAGATCGCAAGTGGCGAGGAAACGCGGCGTTGAAAGCGAAAGGAAGGAGAAAATAGAAGGAGACCGGGGACGGTTTTCGCTTCGGGTTTCCCTCTTTTCCGTGGCTGACTGAGAGTCGTTCACGGACCATCGCCGTCCGTTTTCACTCGCCTCGATCACGGATAACGGACTGGCCGAGCGTGCGCTCTCTTTGTGTGCGGCAAATAGAAACGGCGCGGCCGGATAGGGGATACGGACAGGTGGTACACGGGCAAAAGGAACGCGAGCAGCAACGGACTCGAGCGAAGAAGAGAGCTTCCCTCGCGTCCCATGCATATGTATGCGGGTCTGTCGGTGGAAGGTGCATCGGTGCGCAACCGACGACGACGAGGACGACGCCAGCCTGCCAATAATCTGGACAATAGGCAGCGACAATGGGAAGGAAAAGCTCGAGTGGCGATCAAAGTCGCGGCGTTCGACGACGCCGAAGACGAGAACCGGCTCCACCCACCGCTTTTCAAACTAATCTTCCACTACCGCTTTCTTCCCCTTTTTTTTTTGCGCGCTTTGTTTGCTTCGCTTATCCTCGCCGTTTTTCCTCCCCCTTCCACTCTTCGCAACTTTTGGCTTCCGTCGTTGCTCTCGAGCATCGCCGAGGAAGGTTAGGAAGGAAATGTTAGATTGCCGCGTGACTTCTGTCCTCGCATTTTGTACGCGCAATTGTTTATTCGGATAAACCTATTGGCGTTAAGCGGAGAGCGAACGAAGTTGATGGGAACGAGTGACAGAATTTGTGCGTTAAATGCAGGTACGGTAAACAAGGCAGGGAGGAATTCTTAAATTTTTAAACGAGTTTCGATGCCCTGCTTTTGAACGAGATGCTGATGCTTGTCAAAAATATAACGAAGTACGGTGACAGTTCGCGACGAGATAATTGTATGCAATTATACAGTGTTCTACTTAATGCAGGGTTAGTAACGTAAAATATACCATTATCGTTTAAATTGCACGAAATATTTGCGTTGAACGATTACGATTAAAAAATTAAAAGATAATTAAGTGGGCTGCTTTATAAGGAAAATTCTATGCATACTTTTAAACACGTTTGCATAACAATCTGCAGTCTAATAATAACACATCCTTCCATAGGTTTTTTCTGTCAATCTACTGAATCTTTAAAACAGCTATTACTTTGAGCTTCTCTGTGGGAACCTTCGTCAATATGTTTCTTTCTTTACTTTGTCCATATCTCATTGCGATAACTCCGTTGTAACTCCTTAATGGATTTACCCCGAATAATAAGTAAACGAATTACGGCTACAGTTGCGTAAGAATGAACTTTACGCGGCGCAACAGGAGCGTTCGCGGTTTAGCGAGAAAAATCGGCGGGATCGGATACTAAAGAATTGTTTTCCGTTCGCGGTAATTTCTCATCCGCCGCGGCGAGAGGATGCACGCGTGCGAGAAGCTCGTAAGCCATTGTTCCGCGGCGAGCGAAGACAATTTTCACGGCGCTTTCACGCTCCGCTGGCCGCTCTTTCGAAAGTCTCATTTAGTTTTTTGGGCGAGCGCCCGCATCGAACGCCCTCGGCGCTGCTATCTCTTCCGCGTACGCCATTCCTACCATTTTTCCCCGCCTCGTTCGCGGAGTTGCAAAAAGCCACCCGCAAAAAGCTCCCATGGAACCTGTGCTCCAACGAAGCCTTCCTTTTTCTTCCTCTGTCTCTCTCCGCGTCGCCATTGCCCGCGTCAAGATTTAGATTTCGATCGAATCCTCCCCCGCGTTTTCTCTTCGATCCCTAAGATCTAGATTTCATTCCGCTTCGATCGAATCCGCCTCTGCTGCGTTCCCTCTGGAAAAGTGGCTGGCGTTAATCGCGCGACTCATCGGCATAAGTCACAAAGTTCCGTTTTGTTTTTTTTGCCGAGTGTCCACTTTGCGGTGGCTGGGAAATTGTAGGACGAGCGACGATAAAAACACTCGCCTGGGAGACTTGGCCACTCCCAGTTGGAACTCGGTAATCACGGTAATGGGACACGAATGCGCGAAGGGCGTTGCTCCGTTCGAATTATTATGCGCGATGCGTACGTCGTCGTGGCTCGCTTGTAAGAGGGTTGTTCGCTGGCCAGAAACGGGGTGAACGCGCGCCCCTCGTTTCGCAGCGTATCAATAATTTTGACAAGCAACCATTAGCCATGCTAATGGGCGGCGCCGTTCCTTATCGCGATCGCCGGTCGAGATCGTTTTTAAATTCGCTACGCGAAGGGAGTAACTAGAACTGTAATAGCTAACGGAGAATTCGCGGACAACGCGGGGCAAAATTAGTTAATCGAGATGGAGCTAAAAGTAAACATCGGCTTCGAGAGGTAATCGGATTATCGCGAAAGGAAGTTCCGTTTGTACGTCGAGGAAACTTTATTGCGTTAATGCTACAGTGCATCGAAGCATCATACGTGGACGCAGAAAGACTGTAACTCGCGGAATTGATCAAATGGCAATGCGATTGTAAAATTATTTTATAGGTGCATAATTTTCTTGGTTCAATTAAATCTGAGGCTAGGTTAATGCAAGAGTTCGAATTGAACATTAAGCAGGCATCCAAAGTGGTACAGTTAGTAATTAGATTAATTCGGTTCTCAATTCGGTAAGAAATATAACGAAAGGAAGTATTTGATCAATTTCACGAACTATTGTATTAGAAAATGTTAAGTAGAATATCGTTTATCTCTTCGTAGATTTATTTTCCTATCCGTCTTCTTTTCTATACTAAACAAACATTTCATTCTCTTGCTTTGCCCATTTATTATTTTACGTCAGATTTATCTAACATTCCTATACGTTTCTGATTAACGAAGCAACATTTCGCACCTCGAAAACTTCAGCCTTCTTAGTTCGTTCCGCGTTGTCGCGTGTTTTCCAAACATTTCACCAAGGGTAGTATTTCGATAGACATCGTCACCGTTAAGAACTTGTTTCCCTCCTCGGGATTTAGCAAAGCCAATCATTAAAAAACATTACGGGGTTCGGCGGAGAGATGGACGGTGCGACATGGCGCAGCCTCGTTTCCCACGTTCGCTACGCAGCCGTGGAAGATTTATTACAGAAGCCTTTGTCGCGCTTGGCAAGAGACGCGAAAAACGCGTCGTATTCGTACGCGGCAAGACTCAAAGGGAATGCGAGTATCAAAGTCGGATCCATTATTCGAATGGATCCCGTATCGCGTCGACGTCGACGTCTATTTTTGCGGGGTTTGCACGCGAATTTTCCATGAACCTCCATCCTTCCATCGTGGCCTCTTTTGACGCGCGAACTCGTAAAATTGTTTCTCTGTCAAATTTACAGTCGCGTAATAGTTGGGCGACTTAGAGGGAGGGAGAGAGAGAGGCTGACGGAAATACGAGGGCGGAAGTTGCCTCTGTAAATCACGAAGTTCGCCGTTTGGCGGCTCGCGGCTCGCGGCTCGGCGGAAAAGTTAAGGTCGCGCGAAAGCCAGTCGGCGACTTTTGCGAAATATCTATCGGCAGTCATTGCGACCCAGAGTTGACAAGTTTTCGTCGGAATGCAGAGCTGAAACGCGACGAACGTTTCTTTGGGGGTGGAAGTTGATTCGAAAGAGTAGCAATGCTCTAGGTAACATCTTTGCATCCTTCTTATAATTCTTTAAGCATATACAGTATGCTAAAAATACTGCCATAAAGGATGGAAGCTTTATTCTAAAGATAATAAAGTCCCGTCGGTAAAGCTCTCTTGGTATACTTATCACACAAAAAAACAGAATTCAGCGATGCAAATTAGGGAGGGAAAGATTGCAAACTAAATGCAGCGTCAAAACATATTGGTCCATGACGCATTGACTACTACAGTTGATTCAATGAACTTGGTCAGACATGTCAAATCATTTGAATCATTCTATATTATAGATTTTGATCAGATTACATTATCGCACGAATGTTATAATACAGACACCCAACGCAATTGTTTAAATTGCATACATTACAGGAAGAGTCGTAGAAGATGGGGATAACTCGTAGTTGGTAGTCGATGCGTTAATGAATCGAATCGAAGAAACTCGTCGGCAAATATGTAAATACGTAACTAACAGATGTATGGAATTGTGTGTTGCAGGTCTCTGCCACCAGGACGCGGTGCACATTACGGCAATCCTGGGGGAGAGCGTTGTCTTCAACTGTCACGTAGAGTTCCCCGGTGAGCACCCAGTGCCCTACGTTCTCCAATGGGAGAAGAAGGTAGGCGACACGGTACGATATCGGACGACACCCTCTGCTCTCTATATCCGTGAGTTAAATACGTGGGCCCCGCTCACGGCAAAGCGGAAGAAACCCCAACGTTCTGCCATCATCGGTCGTATCTCGTCCACTTTCGTCCAACCTACGAACTACTCGCGATCCGGAAAATCGACGCTGCGACGGGCCGTTTATTTATTTCTTCGCCGGTCGCGCGAATCGCTTTCGATGGGGATGATTCGAATAACAAATGAAATCGCGACTAGGGGCAGAGATATATTTCAGGTTGGTCGAATTGGGAATTGAACGAAATCGTGCGGCGACTTGGCCGGCTCGCGGTGCGGTTCCGTGGCTTCTTTTTAATTTACCGATCGAACGTTGCGTAATCGGGAACTGGAGCGTGAAAGCGGGCCGCGGGGGTGGCTGAAGAGAGAGAGCCTCGCGTACGGATGAATGGTGCTCTCGTGTGAGCTACGCGATCGAATCTTCCCCGCCTTCAACCCTGCCCGATCCCCTCGCGCATCCATTGCTCTTTTTATCGTTTCCTCTGCCAGCGACAGACGCGGTCACCGGCCGCGGCCGTCCTGCGCATCCGTGTATCGCTTTACACGCGCCTCTTCCCCGGAGCTGTCTCAATTTTCTCCAACCTTCCGCCAACCCCGAGTGTCCCTCGCGCGAATCTTCTTTCGCGTCGGAAACCGATTCGCCAGACCTTCTTTTCGCGTTCGTTCTTTCTTTTTTCTTCTTCTTCTTTGCTTTGATAAATCGTTGGAGGGATCGAGTCGAGCTTTCTGCTGCAAATAGATACGGGTTTTTGTATCGCGGATCAGAGCTTCTCAACCCTTCTGCGCTGCTCGAATCGGCGTTTCGTTAGAAGTATCGGGATTAACGTTGAAGTAGCACGCGTTTGTTTTGTGATAACTCGACGGTATAATTTGCGTTTTCGCGCGTGGAACTTGCCTTACACGGTAAAGCGATTTTATATTACTTGCTTACACGATTTTAATATTCGACCCTCGGAGCTTAAAAGTATTCAATACTCGGTCATTCGTTAAAATAGTTTGCCAAACCCTGTCTTAAAAATAGAACGCGATGCGATTCTTTGGTTACCAGAAGCACCATTCCTCCTGTTCTTTACGATTCGCTGGGCAAAGCTGGTCGAACGGAATCGGCGATGGTCGGCCGCCATAGGTTTCTATGGCCCGCGATAAGCGAACGAAGGCGGTGCAGGTGCGCGCGACCCGCATCCGTTCGTTTCTGAAATCCGCGGGAACAATTTATCGTGGTTGGCCGGCGGAAAGTGGAAAGTGGATAGCGAAAAATGGGAACGGGGGGCGATACTGGATCGTTAAAGCGGCGCGTTACTTTGGGCGTTTTATGGGCGGTCGGTCCGAATTGCGGCGCGTTTTTCGCGCGGGGAACGGCCGCGGTGAAAAATGCGATCCGAGGGCGACAATAATCGAGGGACGATACGCGGCTGATGGCAGTGGCGCGGTGGTGAAAACGGCGACAGGAAGCGGGGCCCCGTGAGCACATTACGTATCTTAAAGCATACTGCAATGATTGACGACGATACTTTGAATTGGCTTACGTATTGTTTCGTCGATGATTTGTTCGCTTACGTGCTTATTACGCGTTTTGGTACTCTCGTTTTGGTTGGAATCGGCGGCGAACGGGACACGCCTCTCGTTCCCAGCCGGAGCGGGACACGCCGTTGGCTTCCCGCTCGCGTAGCCCAAAGTAACTTTATTTATTATCATTATTATTATTATTGCCGAGATATATATATATATATATATTATCAGTATTATTATTATTATCATTACTACGTATACTTTGTCTCCATCGATATATTGTATTACTCGATATACATATGTATCTGATCCGGACTGGAGAGGGCAGAGCACGTTTTCTACGACGATCAACAACGAAGTCATCCGATCACACGTTCTCTCAGGCAGCAACGTAGCCAAACGTAGTTCATTCGTGTCAGGGATGTTCGATTCTGAAGCGATTAAACGGATGCCCGATTGCGGCATGCATGGATCTTCGATTTATTTGATTTAGCCGAGCTTCTTCTATTCGTTCGATCATTTATTTATCTATTTAAATGGAAGTAGTCCATTGGTTTAAAGAAGCAAAGATGGATTAGGATACAGGAAGATACGGAGAATATTATTTGAACCCTTTGTCCTACAATAATGAGTTACGGTAAACAAAAATAGGCATTATTACCGGCGGTGAAATTTAATTTGAATTCTAATTTTAGCTTCGTCCTGTAAGATCGGGGATTATTAAATAAAACTTGTCGCGAATATTTTTATAATTTTTACATGGAATGATGTAAAAGCAGCAATCTGCTAGCACTAGCGTACGTAGATAATAAAATACGCGTAGGCCAAGGGGTTAACTTCCCATTAATTGTAACCAGAAGATTTAAAAGAATGAAACTCAAACCGAGATCGGTTTCACCATTTAATTTTTTCGCTCTAGTTTGGCTCCTTGCCATAGTTTGACCCACTATACGTATTGTATACTATTTTTGCAATCTTCCATCTCGAAACAGCGAAACGATTGTCCAAAGGAATGAATCATAGGGTAATCGTTACTAGAATTAATCGCCGTACAATTACGCAGCCCTAAGCGAAACGAAGGGACGAAAAAATTCGAATAAAAAAAAAGTATCAACGATATTTCAGTCGGTCTCGATTCTAAATCGATTTCCATCGCTACGAATCGACCATCCTTGGCGTTGAAATCATCCGCGCGACTATATACGGCCTCTCTTTCATTCACTCGCATCCCACGTGAATCATCGCAACACGTTCGCAAGGTTCGCGTCTCTCGCAGCGCGGCGGCTCCGTGAAAAGATCAGCGACGCTTTTGTACGCCCCCGTCGTGTCTCTCGCGTGAGAGTCTGGTCGGTTAATTAACGGTGATTCTAAATTCGTCGCTTTGGCAGCGGAGCGATTTGTCGGATCGATGCAGCCGGCTGCTAGACCCGCGGCTGGCGATTAATTTTCGATTAATCGCGGGGCTCGCGGGTTGAGATCGTCGCGACGTCAATCGACCGAGCGTCGCTCCTTTTCGCGCGCTCGCCCCTTCGCTGCGATCCCCTTTTGTCGCGAGCAGTTCGTTGCACCGTTTCGAGAGAGAAAGAGAAAGGTCCGTTGCTCGTCTCGCGTTCCACATTACCGCGTACATATATTCGCTCTACTCGATGTACACTGTCGGCCAAAAGTTTCCAATCGCGTTCGGAACAAAAGTCTAACAACGCTTTTTGTTCATGAAAAATCGCTGCACTAGCCGTTTGCGGATCGGACGCAAAATAATGTTTGAGGAATTTCGGTTCGATTATTAACCGGTCGAGGACTCGTAGGGTTCTTGTCTGCGTATTCGTAGCAGCGACGGTCGATGATATTAATTATTATTTGGCGTGCATTGAAAGAATCGTGGAAAATTGACAGGTTATTTGCGATATACGTCCGCAAACGGCTAGACGAGCTCGGTAGCAATTTCTTTCGCGTACATACATACATACATAGGTATTTAATTGGTGAAGTTTCAAAAGTGACGCTAACTATAGGTTTCTAAGTTCTGCTGATCTTTAATTGTTGAGAGTCTCGTGAAATGCATCGAGATTCGAAACTTTTGTTAGACAGTGTATCGATCCCGACTTGTCCAACACGCGTCTCGATCGTAAACCGTCTACGAATCTTCTTCCTTCCTCTCTGCGCTGCTACGATTATCTATTTCGATCTGTGAGTAACGTTTCTCTGACCGTGTTCCGTCGAGATCTGCCTCGAAAGGAGCGTCTCTGCATTACGGGTGTCCCCGCGATTGACGAGCTCGAAACGTAGCGGGGCAAATTTCCGTCCGATCGTTCGTTCGTGGAACGTTTGACGGAGTATCGGCGGAACGGCGTTTGAATATTTTACTAGCGGAGCGGAGCTCGTCAATCGGTGGACAATAATACGGGCTAATGCACTTTCCCTTCCTCTCGGAGGCGGCAAATCAGGAAATCACGTCTCTGTCTCTCTAACCTCTGGTGCTTTGCATGATCTGCGGACGCGGGCGAGCTTTGCGTTGCCTCTGGGATCTCTAGCCGAATCCGCCCACTTGCGATTCAACCTAATCCAATTAAATCTCATTCGATCGTCCACCTACCGATTAACCCTTTCAGCGTTTATTTGTTTACACGGGTGTTGCTTCAAATTAGATGTGGCTTATATAGTAGGATACTCGCAGGGCTGCTAGTAATTATTTGAAAGACTTGAGAGAAATTGATGGGCATTCATGGTTGTTAAAATTCTGCTTACAATAGCAGTGGCAACTTGGCGCGATAAAGTTACACCCCTTCACTTTTCACCGCACCTGATACAAGTTCGTATACGACGAGTATTACCAGAGATCTAACCGTTTGCGCAAGAACAATTCCTAAATTAATAATCATTACCCCGTTATCTTTGCATCAGAGATGCCTTTCAGTTTCACGATACCGCAGCGAAAGGGTTATGTTTTACACCGCTAGCGATCGATCCGTAAACATTGCAACGCGTGGTCGTTTTAATGAACGCTGAAAGGGTTGCAACAATATACGTCGGAAAGTTTAACGAGGCTCGCGGAGCACTCGAACGTCGATCATTTTTAGTGGACAAATGAAAAGGGTTGGGGGTATTCGCGACGGGGTAGAAGTGGCGATCCCCGTTGGGCAGAGCGAGGGCTCGCACGCGAGCATGACCGCGTATCTAACATGCCACAAGACGAATAGTCTCATATCGTCGGTGTAGCATTAAAAAATTATAGCTGTGCCTGGCGATGCATTATCTCGTTGTCGTTACGAGGTAGTCGCACCCTGCATGCCGTAGTTTCCGCGAGACTAATCTCCGTGTCACGTGTGAACGTACGGTCGACGCGTCGCGTCGAGTCGCGTCGCGTCGCGTCGTTACCATTTAATCCGTCCGCGTTCCAGGAAATACGGCAAACGAACGAGCCTGCACGATTGCATCGGCTTTCTCGTACGGAAAAGTGGGAATAGTTTTTCTTTTTTAAATAACAAAAAGCCCCCGCACACTGTATTTATTTATACCCGTTAGTATACGATAGCAAGCGAATACAGAAGAGATAGTAGGAAACGAGAGAACGGATATAAATTAAGTTACACGATTAACCTGGGCCATTAAAGGTGTTAAAGGATACACCGAAGAAGTCGAGTGTTTAGTGTGCAGACGATTGGCCCTTTTGCTTGCCCTTATACTTTAGGGCCTGCTGACAATTTTATGGATGCGTTACTATCGAACCACCCTGACTTGCGTCACGGATGTCCTCAAGCGAGGAACTTTCCTTTTTGGAAAGCAATCGAGGAGTCAGTTAGTTGCCGTTCCTCCTTAGAGTCACGTCGCCTAGATAATAAACGTATTCAACCCGACTACTACGGACTTAGTTTTTGTTTTAGTAGCCCTACAAGTGAAAGGTGTTGGCGACATTACGTATTCTGTCAACAGGATCCGAGCTGCTAAATCGAGATTTGTAACGATTTGGTTGAAATGTTCTATCGGGTTTTCAACATTCTAAACTTCTCGAAGGAGCGTACAGGTTAATGTATCTCGATAACCGTGGGCTACGTATAATGGAATTTATTTGCTTTATTCCCCTTGGAGGGTTTTATTCTTTCTTAAAGGAAGGATTTGTTTCTAACTGCAGTATTATAATTTGTACATCCTCGCTTGAATATTTGGACCTTGCGTGCATTCTACGATTTTCTGCAAACACTATAATCGCGGCGAAGCGAAATTACCTGCGATTAAAGGGAAATACATGTATTGCAGCAAGTTTCAACCCCTTGACTCGAGAATCTTTCGATCTGTTTCTCCCTTTAAGCGGCGTACGCAAAAATTCTGAAAAAAATCTGACGCGTTGCAGACGCTGCGACAAGTGTGGCTGAATTTTTTCAGATTTTTCCACTGCAAATCGCGAAGCGTAAAAATGAACGGAAACGGACGGGAGGATAGCGCGTTATCGAGGGTAGCGATGGCGTTTAATGGAGTCGTAGGTGTACGACGAAACAGAAGCCGCGGCGATTATTGGGAACGTAGAATCGATCGACGAAAGGGCTTTTTTTTGTATCGGTAAATAGTAGGGAAAGCGAGTTGGTGGCGCGTCGAGCGACACCGGATTTCGAGACGATTACTGGCTGCAGCGGCGGACAGGAACGCCATTAACCATGAATTCAATATTGACTCGGCAAACCTGCGTATCTATCGTCCTGTAATTAATTAATCGATCAATCGATTCCGCGGGACAATACGATGATTGCCGCAATGACAATCGCATCCGCTTCCGCGCTTCTCGCATCTCGTCTGCTTTCTCTTCTAACGATCGCCGGCAGCTGCGCGCGCGCGCAGGCGCGATCATCCACTTCCTGTGCGATCGCGACTCCGTCCCGGAATCAAACCGATAGAAATTCATTGTAAGCATAATGGGCGTTCATTGTTTGCTTATCATTAGCGGCGTGGCGTGTCCGCTCGTGTCCCCGGGACCCTTTCGATAAACCACGCTTTTCCTCCAGGGAGACGTCCGCTACCGGCGATCTTCTTTTTGTTCCCCGATTTAACCATACGTTCACGCGACCCCTCGGCAATTCCACCAATTTCAATTACGATGCTCAACCCTTTCAACGCCGTACCCGCTACTACCAAATTCAATTCCACATATTTTTTTTTCGTTAAATCCAGTTCTCACAGTGTACAGGTTCACTATTTCTACTTGTGTAGGCAGATAATGGCCAAAGGATGCGGATAGGCGTGTAGGATTCGGCGATGATCGTGGGTTTTACACAAGCCAGATCTACACAGTCTCTAAATAAAAGAATTATATCTATTTAACGCTATTCGTCTGGTTTACAGCTGTCCTGCTTCTATCTTACATCTGTCTTACCACTAACTTATTTTTCGCGTATCCGGCTTTTTAAAGCGTCCTTCGCAAGGCGGACGTTCTTCCCCTCCACCAATCAGTGGATTTTTTAACCCGCCTACGGCCTCGAACTATGGTGGGGTACCCTCCCCTAGGAGCCGTTCCCGCGTAATTTTTCGTAGGTGCCAGGATCTATGAGGTGGCCAAAATTTCCTTCCTCAAGTCGCTAAGGATTCGACCCCCTCATAAACCTGGTCAACGTTCCGGTCGGCTCGACCGTTACCCATGCCGGCTGTTATAAACCCCCGTAATGTTTATCTCCCTTTCCTGATTTTAGCCTACACTTGTTAGATTTTATTCAAATTGTAAAACCTACTCTGCTAAAGTCATTTCAACGCACCCTTATTAGATCTAATTGTTATAAGATTGCATATACATATACGGTCTCGTAATTTGGGCAACCATTTACTAAAAATACGCGAGGATGTTTTCTACTATACGGTGTTGTTTAACCCTTTGTGCGATAATCATAGAAAGACCGAGCTTCAAGCTGAAACTCCAGAAATTTAATAAAGAAGGACTTTAGTAAATCAGCTATTGAATCATATTTAAAAACAATTATTTATTGTTGTCTATGCTTCTCAAATTATTTGATTAATATACAGTGGCTCGCGAAATTGGTCGTGTGGTAACATTACTGTAAGATTATTTAAAATGTGGGTTTTTTGAAGCAATCAACTGGCAGACGGGGTAAATATAAAAATTTAAATCGCTCTTTAAGTATGTTTCCAAAGTTCTCCAGTCACTCGTTGCATTTTAAAGAAGCAACAAATACAACAGACGAAGACAATCGATTAATTTCATGAGTTAATGTGTATTAATTAAATAATTTGATAGACATAAGCCACGATACATAATTCTTTTTAAATATTCTACATCAGAAACGTAACATATATTCAACACTAGGTTTACGGAACTCGTCACGTTGACGCCTTTCAGATTCCAACCTAAAAGTATAGAGACTATAAATATTATTTTCCAGTACTTTGTGTTAACTTTAATTAATACTGTAGGGCGGAACTCGGGGTGGCGAGGAAGATACAATTCAATTCGTTTAACGTTACTTTATTCTTTCGACGAGCGATAGACGCAGACAGACCTTTCGTTGCCTGGCGTACCATTTTATATTTTTCAATATTCGAATGGTGGGAAAGAGTCCCGATGGAGAGAGCTAAGGGGTATGTTACCCCATAGAATTTCCTACTTCCCCGTCAACGGTCACTCGGCCTTTCCCGTTACCTATCCGGAACTCGGCAGCCAGCAATAAAAACCAAGGATCGCCTCGACTTTGAAATCACATGCGAAAATAACGAAATTACAACTATCCCAAATCTTGGGTTCACGTGCTGACCAGCTGCAAAATGAACAAGTACTGGTTCCTTGGGCTTTATTGTTGCTACGGCAGGCTCTTACCCTCTAACACTCGCTACGCGACCATATAATTAAATCTACGAGTCTACAATACAATGATACGAATATGTATTCTACGTGATTCTCTTCATCCTCACGCTTCCATAATACGTTCGAATATTTATATTCAGTATACTTACTTTTCCGGAAGCCTGTCAACGTACGCACGTAACGCCCGTAAACCTAGTGTTAACATGCTGTCCGCAGATTTAAGTTCTGAACACAATGAACTTACAATAATCCACGATAAGCTCGATGAACTTACAACAGTCCAAGTACTTATTAAACGTGCTACGAATTCTCCAAACGATCGCGTTCCAAAACTTCGGCCACCATTATCTCGAAACTACACACACGTGACTTGCATCGTCCTACCTTCAAATCCCCAAGAATACGTCTTCGTTATCTTTTTAACAAGAGAGAAGAAAAAAGAGAGGAGGACAGATAGTAATGGAGGAGTGAAGTTGAAAGGATGTAAGAAGGGTATCGACCAGTTAGCCAATTTGCGGCGCGGAATTAATTAGCTTGGGCGGTGACGGAAGCACTCGAAGAAAAGGGGTGCGGAGAGAGAGAGGGTTGGTTCTTGCTCGGCGATTTTTCCGCCGCAAAACGGATTTGAAAGCGAGCCGGAGATGTCGAGCGGCGGAACGATGCGCCACGACCATTTCCATTTCCAGGCGATTCTCCCGGACTGCCGGCGGCAAGGGATGCAAGAGGGGTAGCCTGTTTTCTTTTTTATGCGCGCATAAATCACGCGGGGAGCCCCGGGGCTTCCGAACCCGCTTCTCCCTTGCCCCTCTTCAGTCACTTCCTTCTCCGCTTTACCTCGCCTCGCCTTGCCTTGCCTTGCCTCGCCTCGCCTTGCCTCGCCGTGCCGCTCTGCGGCTGACAACTAATTTCTCTTCCCGTCCGACTTTTTTCCCGCCCGCCTCGCGATCACTTTTCGCGCGCCTCTTCCGCTACCACTTTCCGCACCACGCGCGCGCGTCCTCTCGTCCATACGCGCACTTTTTCCCATCGTCGCCTTGCGCGAACCTTCGCCCCGTGCTCGCGTGCATCGTTAAAATTGACGGAGAATCATACGGTTAGTTATTGCCGAAGTCTGCAATACAGCTGGGAATTTTAAACGCGCAGAAAGGTGCAGGGGGAAGTTTTGATTGTTTTGAGAAGGTTGATTTGAACGTTGCTTAATATTGGATGGATGGTGAAGAAGTAGAAGAATTTTGAACATCCGAAGAACGTCGATTCGTCCGTTATTTAAGATTGGATAGATTGGAAAGAGATACAAGATTTTCGAGAACATCGATTTGTGTGTCAGGTGAAATTGGATAGATTCTAATGATATGCAAGACGTTCGACCATTTCAAGAACATTAGCTAGTCCATTATCTGACATAAAACAGATTTTGAAAGAATACAAGACTTTCGACCACCTCAAGAGCATCCATTTGTCCATTATTTAAAATTGGATAGGTGTTAAACAAGTGGTTATGCTTTTTCCACTCGTTCGTACAAACATATGCATAAACCAGCAGCGCAACTTTACGAAGTAAAGTTAAAGTATGCAAAACTCGTTGCTGTAACTATATTTTTTACGTTGCTTGACTTTCTAGTGCATCTCTGACGCGTTGCAATTTGTTCAGCATAAAACCGTAACACCTTTTAAAGTTTTAGGAGCAACTTTATCCGGGTAATTAACACGGCTCGTTTTATGGAACGTCACCTGGAGAATCTTTCGCCTTTGTAATGTTGTATCTTCTGAATTTTCGCGTCGCTTTTATTATTCCTAAAATATATCCCAATATACGTAGATCTTTTTCATTTACAATGCGTATGCGTAGACTTTTGTGACTGACTATAAAGTATAGTACTTGTGGAGCTGTAGAGAGGGGATAGGATAGGAAAAAGGAAGGGTGTTGCGTTTCGTGCTGGGCCTGCTAGTGGACTCATCAGTAAGGCTGCCTAGCAGGTCCTGCCTTAGGTTCGTTGTTCCTCCGTGGAAGGCTGCTGTTGTTGTATTCCTTGTCGCGGTCACCAAATGTGGAGCTTTAGAGGGGGGATAGGATAGGAAAAAGGAAGGGTGTTGCGTTTCGTCCTGGGCCTGCTAGTGGACTCATCAGTGCGGCTACCTAGCAGGCCCTGCCTTAGACGTTGGGAATTTGGAAGGAAAGTTAAGTAAAAATTGCCAATGATATGTGGAGCTGAGGAGGGGGGATAGAATAGGGAAAAGGAAGGGTGTTGCGTTTCGTGCTGGGCCTACTAGTGGACTCATCAGTGCGGGGCTACCTAGCAGGTCCTGCCTTAGGTTCGTTGTTCCTCCGTGGAAGGCTGCTGTTGTTGTATTCCTTGTCGCGGTCACCAAATGTGGAGCTGTAGAGAGGGGATAGGATAGGGAAAAGGAAGGGTGTTGCGTTTCGTCCTGGGCCTACTAGTGGACTCATCAGGGCGGGGCTACCTAGCAGGTCCTGCCTTAGGTTCGTTGTTCCTCCGTAGAAGGCTGCTGTTGTTGTATTCCTTGTCGCGGTCACCAAATGTGGAGCTGTAGAGGGGGGATATGATAGGAAAAAGGAAGGGTGTTGCGTTTCGTGCTGGGCCTGCTAGTGGACTCATCAGTGCGGCTACCTAGCAGGCCCTGCCTTAGACGTTGGGATATTGGAAGGAAAGTTAAAGGCGGTATATATATGGACGAGGTAGTTGGAGCGTGTACTTTCGAGAAAGTCCTATTTCATATGTCCCTCTAGTGGTGGGTGCAGGAGAACCGCCACATACTACTACTACTACTGTTAGTAGTAGTAGTACTACTCCCCCAAAATATTAATCGACAGACTCGTACCGCGTCTTCAATTATTTTGAAAAACGATGCAAACTGAATGCAAGCGAAAAAGGCTAAAAACCGAAGGCAACCCGAAACCACAAATGCCTGAAATGCTGGCCCAATTAAGCCGAAATCGATTACCAATTAACTTCTCTTTATTTCTGCAACGATTAATAATTCTCTTCTCGTTTCCTTTCGCGTATCTCCCTTTACACGGAGAAAAATGTTCACCGATGGCACTTGCCGGTAACATCGTTCACCGTTTCATCTCCTCGTTTCAAGTCAAGCAAATAACAGATCCAGATCGGCAAAGTGGTTTCATCTTGCTTCCCATTCGAGACCTCTTGAATAATTCAAGTGCCTTGACTAACCTGCACGCGAGAGTTAACGATCCAAGGATGTTGAACATCGAATAAAAGAAAGAAAGGGGAGGGGGGGAGAAAAGAGGTATATCTGAAAAAGCTCGTGGAGAAGTTGCGCGCGTTGCGTTCTCGCAAAAGCGTAACGCAACTCGAGGTACCCGTTCGGTTTTGAAACAACACGAGAGTGGATTATTTCGACGGGTATCCGCCTGCGCACACACTAGCCACGGAAGAATAATTTCGGGGTTCAGAAACTCGCTGGCAGCCCCGATGCGGCTTGCGTTTTACCATTCCGGTTTATTTTCCCTCTGTTTGCAATCACGAACCATGCATGTACCAGCAGAAGCCGGGGAACGCGGAAGTGCGTTTTATTTGCTCTTTGCGGCTCTCTCTCTCTCTCTCTCTGTCTCTCTTTCTCTAGGGTTTCTGCGTGAGCGGCTAAAAGGGGAAACCCGCATTAGACTCTCCAGCGGAACCTACACACGCGCTGCGCAAGATTTCGTTCTATCGTCCCGCTGTGTTTCCCTCTTTTTCCATCCTCGTCGTCCATCCGGTGGACGAGACACCGTAAGCTCGTGTAACTCGAGCGGCGGAAATAAATATCGAATGGCTGTGGGACGGATGGCGACGGGTAACGAGGCGCCCCGGAATCGCGATCGTTCAATTGCGTCGCGTTTAACTAAACGATAATGGAACGCGACGCGTTGACACACGATTTCCCGGCGAGACTGTTCTCGGACTTTGGAAACCTCTTAACGCATCGTCGACGGAAGAACACGCGGCGCTTATTTCGGATAAAGATCTGGGAATATTGTCCCCATTTTTTTCTTTCAACCGAATAATGAGATCAGATCGATACGTCATTGTTTTCTCGGATGAGTTTCAAATATTTCGTACGAGGGATGAAGAAGCACAGGAGAGATCTAGTTGCTATTACGCGCATTAGAATTAGGCACACCAAATTTTCCCACTCCTACGTACTTGACAAAAAATCGATCTCGATGTGTGAACTATGTCGTATTGGAAGCTGAATAGACCATTCGATTCTGTCGTGTGCTAAATTCAATGTCTATAGCGAGAAATGCAAAATAGGAACCGCGATTAAAGTTGACATCGAAACCAACAAGATTCTTGATCTCCTTGAGTTCGTTAAAGAGAAACAAAATTGCTGACCAAATAGTGTATAATATAATGATACTGTCTCTGATAATCTAGTTGTAAGACGCGACGTTGGCCCTTGCGAATTTTTCAGGGACTATTGCTACTTTAATACCGCGTCCGATATATGGCACATTAAACTACTAGAATTAATTCGGACTCCATAAGAACCCTTCGCTCGTATATCGATCCACAAATTGCGAACGAAACTAAATTTGATTACGGATAACATTTCTACTTAAATCGCGATATTCATCGCCATTGTATTACGACAAGCGGTTAATACAGTTATCATCGTTTCGTATCAAGCGGGGGAAACAATACCTGCTATAAAGCACCACGAACGCATCGAATAGTTTGAAAACAGTTGCAGCAAACGCGAGCGTTTACCCGCGGTTAATTCGCATTCGTTCGCGCGTGGGTATGTTTATAATAGGAAGCATTATTATATTAAGCCGAGAGCGAGCAAAAGGACGAAAAGTATTAAAGTAAGCTCGACGAGAATCTGCAAAAGAGAAGTTCCGCGCGGTTTGAAATTTGCATGCGGCCACGGTCGGTTCGTTGAATCCGCGGCATCTACGGCCTTTATACTTCATCCAGCTGGCATCCGCGATGAGATTACACGACGGCGGCGCGCGAGCCGAGTGTTTCTGCAAAATGTAAATTAACGAGCATACCTAGCCGCCGGCGTGTCGCTGAAATAATCTTCCCGCTCGCTTGGGACTCCCTTCTGCCGCGCCGCGTTAACGTATTAAATGTTATTGGACGATTCGCGTCGGTAAACACGCCGAGTCATCGTACTTTCTCAGGGGAGGGGAAACTGGAGAATGGAAACTCGAGCGGAGTGGCAAATAGAACGGGGGAGCGGTTTTTGGCGCGCTTGTCGTCGTTGCAGTTGCTAAAAAATGAAACGCGTTCGTGCGGCTAGCAACGGGTAACGAGTATCTTCTTGCTGCTGGTGGCTGTGGTCTTTTGCTTGCGAAAAAAGCTCGAGGAGGATAGGGTGGAGAATAGTCGCGTCTACGGAGAAGAGGGTGGACGCGTTTCAGCCGCAGGGGATGAACGGTGGGACGCGATGCGGAATGTAGCGTAATTTAATGAAACAAATGGAGACAGGAGTCAACTACGCGAATAGCTAGAGAAGGGGCGGAGAAACTGAGGAAGTTTACGGAAGGGGGAAGCAAAGGAGGTTTGTAAAGGGAAGATAAGAGAAAGGGGTGGCAATAGAGGAAACGTATATAGTTCTGTTTAGCTTCTTGCACTAGAGTAACGAATCGCACTTGTTTTACGAGTCGCGGCGTAGATTCGATCGAAATGAATAGTATTTACTTGGAAATTAATCAGAACTTTAATAGTAGATTCGTGTTACAATATTGGTAGATATCAAATAAGTATTGCTTGCAATATTCAAATCGTTTGTACGTCGCATAATACGAAAGCAGCGATTAGCATTGATAATAATGAAACAATCGTAGCGCGAGAGATGAAAAGGATTAGGACACTCGCGGAAGATTATTGAAACTTTAACATTACCGAAAACTTTAACCCTGTTGGGATCTTCGAAATTATGCAATCATCGATTCACTCGCATCCCTGCTTCTTTAGAAATGCTCTACACGTGTGAGAAAGAAAGCCAAACCTTAAATTTACGAACATTGGTAACAACTTTTTTACGTTCGTCTCTCTCTCTCTGAGCTGACAAATGTTTCAGAAAAATACGAACGCGTCCGTTATATATTTCCAATGAATTACTAATTAATACTTCTCATTTAACGCGCAAAAAAAACTCGTGAGAAATAAATGAGACGTCGCCTAAATGGAGTTACTTAACGGGTTAAGTAACTTCTAAAATAATTAAACGAAGTTGCTTAAAGCGTTAAGGTTAAAGTGGCAGGAATCGGGACGTCTAGCCTTGTACGCGCCTCGGCGAGGAAAAGAAAAACAGAATTCTCTTGCAATTCAATTTGCCGGCGTTTTCACTGGAGAAGTCATTCCGCCCCAACAAGGAAACCTGACTCCTGGTTCCTGCCCCTTTGTCAACCAGCGAAGGAACAGCCTCCCCAAAGTCTGGAAAAGTTGCCGGCAAACCTGGCAGGTTTCCCATCCTAGATCCGAACCGAATATTTTTCTTTCCGCTCGGCAACGTCCTCCGGTCCTCGCCTCGCCGTGTTCGCCGCGAGTGCAAAAAGAAGTCGGGACCTCCGACTTCGCGGCATCCGTTTCACCCCTCGCCGCCTAGCTAATTGTTTCCCGGCAGCGTAAACAAGAAGGAAATGCAAATGCCCGGCTGTTCCTCGGCGAGTGCGAGCCGTTGTTTCGAGCGCGAGGTCTGGTAATTAGGTTTCCCTCAAAGATGCGATTCGCCGAGCGGCAATTTTTATTTTCGCCAGGCCCGGCGCGGCCGTTTAAAAACCGCGCTACGAGAGGTCGGGGGAAAGGGGGGGGAAAAAAAGAGGAACAGGGGTTCTAGAGTCGCGTCTGTGCAATTTCTAGCCGGCAAAGAAGCAATTTTACGCTCCGAATGTACCGCAGCAGCGTTGCGCTACGCCGTCGCGAGTAATTCGCAATTAATAGGGAAGATTTTTCGGGGCGAAGGGAAAAACCGTTTCGCGAGGATCCGATGGGAAGGTTGGCGGCCGAGGGGAAAGAAAGACGCGAGCTCGTTAATATGCAGATCGGGTGGGGTTCGATCGCGCGAAATGCAAATTCGTTCGAAGCCCGGGCAAAAGTCGTCCGATGGATATAAGGAGGAAATCTTGTTACGGGAGTTTAAGGTGGAATTAATTTTGCTTCGACGAAAGAACGGTACGAATCCGCGGGGCAAGGCGACGTCGTAGTAAAGTCTTTGTGTCGGAAAGTTGTCGAAAGTTGTCCAACGCGAGGGCAAAGTTCCCGCATAGTTCGCCGCCGTACAATTTAAATTTTCCCCATAAACCCGCAAATCCACGGGGAAACGTCCGTCGCGTCGGTCCGGCCCGCGATTGAAGTCGCGAAGTCGATCTAGCAAAGTCGTACGGGTCCCCCGGTTTTCCTCCCAAGTGGCGAGCCGGCCGCGATATAATTAAAAGTTCGTAATTCCTAAGCGATTAGCGAGTCCCTCCGTCTCACGTTGCAAAAGGCCGTGGCAAACGCTTCGCGCGGAATCAGAAAATACCAACGACTGCTTTCGTTATTTTATTATCTGCTATCAAGATGGTATCAACGTCGTTAATTATTATACGGGCCCGTTTTATTTATTTAGTTGCCGAGTTCGTAGCGTTTTTCACTGGCTGGCGTTCAATACAATATGTACTAGCTTGTGAGAGTTGCTTAGACGCAAAAGACGGAAGTTCTCAGGTTGAAATGAAACCTATGACTGTAATTGTAACTTCTTCCATCGCAAAGGTAAATAAAATTCAGGTTACAGATGGTTGAAAAATATCGGAAGTGTTTCATATTGCGTCGAGTCGATAGTCAAAGGTTTAATGGATTTTAATGGATTTTTCTACTTCCACTTGCATGTTTCACACGCAACCTTATCGCGTATTTTGCGTCACGGTGAGGTCTCTTACGTTCAGTCTCAAGTTTTTAATGGCCTGCACCCGTTAATCGATTAATACATTCAATTAAATAATACAGTCAGAGTCTCAGTCTTCGTTATTAGGATGTCTTTCTATTTCTTCGAAGATTTCTAATGCTTTCCAATGAAGGGGAAAGTATCCTTCGCTGACGAATCCCGTTCACCGCGAATCCTCGAATCGGAGAAGCAGATTCTTTCCAACTAGTGGGCAAAACTTGCAGAGGAAATTTGCGGGTGGTGGATGCGGCGCTTTGAGAAACGCTGCTCTCGCGCTATCGATTGAACGTTAGCCGGTTAACCCGTAGTTGGCTTAAAAGTAGGACAACGTAGAAGCACCGCCGCGTGGTGGCCGGCTTTACGTTACATAAACCAGCACGCGGCCGTTTCTTGCGAGGCCTGCGTGGGGGTTGCACTTGGCTTGTGACGGCGCAACCCCGAGCCATTCCTCATCGCTTTTCTTCCTTCCTACCTACGGCTTCGGGACGCACCGCAACCCTTCTAACCGGATATCCGTGCAACTCGATATCCGAATGCCCCCGTGTCGTCTTGCCTTCGCGTTCCTGCTGCGAGCTTACATCCTTTATTTCCGGCCGACTTCGTTCGACCGTTATCATTTTTGCACGCTCCATTGCGATACGTTCGCGATCGCTTTGTCTCTGTCCGGGGATTTCCTTCGAATCCGCGAAAGCGAAACGAAGCGGCAGTGTTGCACGGGAAGCTGGCGCGATTGCTTCGCGAGCCTGATCTTGGGATTTCCTGCGAGATCCGGCGTATAGCGTTCGATGCGTTCGGATCGCTACTGAAGCAAGCAGGTGTTGAAGTAGTGGCGTACAAGCGTGTAACAGCTCGTTCGCGGTTACGAAGACCTATGAAGCCCAAGAATAGATGTCCTTCCAGCCATAAGTGGGAGTCAAGACTGGTCTTCAATTACCTGAGGTGTATTATTCGATGAAAAGGCGACACCGTTTTAGTTTCTGTTACCCCATGAGCTGTGCGCTAATTCCGAGATGCTTTCACGGTTTTGCCGTCAACGACACTCGTTTGTGATTCGGTAACATTGCCGAGTCTTCGAATTGTCAGCGCTTAAAATTCTCAGAGCGCCGAATTCTCTATGCTTTAAATTTCCAAAGCGTCCAATTTGCATTGCATTGAATTCTCAAAGCTTAGGATTCCCAATGCTTCGAATCTCCAGAGCTTTAAATTCCCCGTGTTTCAGATCTTTACAGTGTCGAATTTCGAAAGCTACAAATTCCCAATACATGTTTAATATTTTCAATTACTATTAACGCTTGAACCTCTCAACGCGTCGAATTCGCGATGCTTCGAATTCCCAAATATTAAGATTACCAATGCCTCGAATTCCCAAACGTTACGATTCCCAATGCTGTGATTCCGTGTGTCGTGTAAACGAGCCGCAACGCAAATGAGTAGAAAAGATCCGCGCTAATCGCGCCGCCAAGTAAACGAACGCGGCGCATCTAGCGACTGTTGTCCGGCGCTAATAGGAAACGCCACCTTAAATGGTGGCGAGTGGCGCGCAGGTTAGGAGGTTTCCATACGAGGTTAGGAGGTCTGCATGTATAATGCAGAGCGCACGGAGGCCAGGCTGAACTACTCAACTGTGTCAGGGTTAAGCCCCTCCTCAACGCTCGATTCCACGTGCAGATTCCAGTTCAGCTTGCGCTCTCTCTGCCCCATTTTGCCCTCCCCGCGTTTCTGATCCCCTTTTGCATCGTCGCAGGTTCAGGGCTTCGCGGCTCGTTATATCCGCTAATTGGCGGCTTCGCCTTCCTTTTCTGCCATTGTCGTTACTAATGCCACCCTCGAGATGGGCCACCTAACGAGATAATTAGCGTGGCCTGGTCCGACAACCTTCCTCTTGCGCCCGTGCGCGTCGCGAGCTTCCGCTCGAAATTGGAATTCGAGTCGCAAACAGCATCGATGTTTCCTCGTTTGCGGGCCTCTGCTGATCCCGAGTACACCTTGTCCTTCCCGATGTACTCCCATTTCGAAATCTCTTGGCACCCCCTTAACCCTTGCAATACGACGCGCGTAACGGTGGCGGATACTCGACCGTTGAACGGCACTTCTCATCCCCCTAGCTTCTATTTGCATCGAGGACATTGTTCGGGGCTTCCAGAGTTCCCTATCTCTCGCATTAAATTGCCGTGCTCGAGGTTCAGTGGATAGAAGGTGGGGAAAGGGAAATATCGGACGATGCAATCCGATATGCGAGGATTATTTGTTAGGAGGCGTACCGATGTTAACCCATTCGCAGTTTAATGGGAGAAAGACGCCACTTAGTCGTCGAATAAACTCGCTGGAGTATACGTCCTAATTGCCGCCACTTCGTGCTTACCGCGTAACTTCGTTCAATTATTTTGGATGCTATTTAACCTACGAATCGTTCCGGTTTGCAGCAGAACATTAGTTAACCGCTCCTTTATTCGTGGCAACTTTGCTGTACCTTAAATACGACGTATTACGTTAATTACGTTAATTCGTTAAAAATATTCAACAGTGTCCAATGTCCCTCGCCCTGTCATTCGATGAAGAGCCGTCGCTTAAATAGAAATGATCGTTGGTCGGTATCGATGTGGCGCGTACACGTGCACGGTAAAGGGTTAAATCGGCCGGGATACTTTGGCGACTACGTGCATATATTTGGAAGGAAACGGAGGCCGCGTTGGAAGCGAGAAAGTTGTCCCGGCCGAGTAAACACGCGGGGCAGAGTGTTTGCGTTGAGCCGACGGATTCCTTTCTGGCATTTCAGTTAAGCGCGAATACGGCTGCGAACGCGAGCACCCGTGAAGAGTGCTCCGGCATTCCTGCTGCGTATCCAGCAAACCAGCAACCAGGCAACGCTTCCCCACCGCGCGCGCGCGAGCGCGCGATTCCGTAGCCACACGGATCCCACTGCTGGCTTTTTAGAACGATAATAAGGTTCCGCTGGATGCCTCGTACACCGTCGTGGATTGTTTAATCCGACGTGGAAAGCGGGCGAGCGAGCTTCGTTTACGAGCAAGTGGCTCTTTGGTCGGCTGCGTTTCTGCCAAATAAATTAAGGGGAATATACCCCGGGCCACCGACTCTTTCCACGGTACACTACCTTGTTCTTTTTTTTTTTTTTTTCGTTTCCTTTTTGCGTCGTCTCGCGTCTCGTATTTGCGCCCAAAGCAGCGCGCAATTTTTTTAAACCTTAGACTCCAACAGCCGCTGGCGGACCTCGTCTCGTACCTTATTAACGCTATTCATTGTACATACATATATATATATCTATATACTGTTTCTGTTTTTAATTCGTACTTTAGTTCGTTCGTAGTTGCTACACGATGACTAACCGTGCATAGTATGCAAGTATTCGTATAGCTCTGCAACTATTAACTTCAAAGTGCAAGCGATTATTCGTGTCCCTTTACAAAGGATCAACTTCCCCTCTTTCAATCAGCGATCCAAAATTTTCGAGCAGCAACGCGTATTAGTAGACAACGCGCGCTTCTTTTAACGCTAAAACTATCGGCAGTAGTCGTACCAAGATAATTCAGATGCTAGCTACTTGCAAAAATACACGTTGCACGAAAACGAAATCTTCGTTTACACCGATTAGAGAAAATCCTGATAATCCTGATGATCTTGCAAAATTCCCTGCTGTTACTTCACGCAACTTTTACAAGAAATCACAATCGCGAGTCATTTCGATCATCTTGCTAGTTCCATAGTAGCGTTAAGCTGTAAATTACAGGCGAACGGATTGCGAAGGATCGTGATTCCCAAAAGTGGGTCGCGAAGCCAAAAAGTTCAGAAATCATCGAGCTGGCGAATAGAAAAGAAAAGAAAAGAGGGGATCGATAGTTGCACGCGATGGCTAATCGCGTGAAATGATCGCCTAGCGCGGAACACGGTGGGCAGGAGCGGAGTGCATCAGAGTTTGAATGCGGTTCACAATTAGGGAAGCTATGTCGAGTGCGGAGCGCAATGAAATCGACCGGGGGAAACTCGAGCCGCTCGTGTTGTCGTTTCATAACACCGATCCTCTGCTCGCATTGCAGGCCCATTCGGAGATACTTCTCTTAGCGTATTAGTTCTGCAGGGGCGTTCGAGTTAATTGTCCCCCGTGAAAGCGATATTCCCGTGATAAGTTGTCGGTGGAACCGCGCGTCGAACAAGTTGCCGCGTAGACCGAGCAACTTCCGCGGGATTCTACCTTTTCGTCGACTCGAAACCGCGTAGAGTTTCGTACTTAAACGTTCGCGCAAAGAAATTGCAATGTTTCGCGTACGTCGTAGCTTTAAAGGTGTATACATACATGTATACGAAGAGAGAAAAGAGGGCTAACGTCGCTAAGTAAAGTTTTCCAGTTACAGCTACGTGCTCGCCTTTAAACGACGACTTGCCGCGGACGTTTTAAAGTACAAAGATACTCGATAAGAGAAAGTTATTCTTTGACGAAACTTTTTCAAACGGCCAACGGGGCGGAAAAGAGTAGCTTCAAACGGGTAGAATGGAATTGTCTCCGAGTTAGTTTCGGGTTGCTCGCTGCTTTAGCTTTTTATTAGCCCTTCTTTTTTGGATTACGTGGCTCGCGGATGTCCTGTACGAGTTCAAACTAAGCTTCGGTAGATGTTTTAGCTGCATCGTAGTTGAAATTTATTTCGCGGCAGTATTTAAGGTACGCGAAACGAATTTTTTAAACGACTACACAGATGCAGGAAATAAGTCTGTGACATTATTAAAGCTACTGCTCATCGTGCGTATCTTTTTTGTGCAATTTTGATCCTGCAACGCTGCGCTGACGTGAAAAGGGTTGAAACGTCTGAGGAATCTACTCGTTACGTTAACCCTTACGATGTAAACGTTTATTTATTCATTCGACGCTGTAAACAGGGTTCATATTAACCTCGCAAATTTTTGAGCGAGTGAAAGTCTCCAAAAGACATTTGAAAACATTCTAGGAGCATCTCGAAGTATTCTAAATCGACAACAGCTTAATTAAGTATATTATTCGTCCAATTATACGAAGTGGAAAGCGAAAAGTGTACAGGTTTGAATAGAAAACGCAGGAGTTTACAGGGTAAGGGTTAATTCTCGTATAATACGCATACGGATAAAATTGCTTACAGATTTACGTTGTGCTCGCATGATCTCGTCAAATTCTCTCGTATTTCTTCAAAGAAATATCCTCCCTGTGCAAGGTTCGCGAAGATTAAAGGGTGATTTGCACGAGTGGTCGCTCTTCGGGATGCTTCGCGAAGCGACTAAATTTCCCGAGCACCTCGCTTCGAAAATGCTCGATGCATCGGTAACGAGATACGCGGAGGAGCCGAGGGGATTAATCTGCCGCGTATTCGCGATCGTTGAAACGCGTCTGAAGCGGCGGGAGACAAAAGAAACGCGGACGGGGAAAATAAAGCAAAGGCACCTGACCTAGATGAGCGTAGGTGTAATCGTGGAGCGTTCGCGCGAAACGCCGCGACTTGTTCCGCTCAGTCTCCAAGCTACTAACGGAATCGTACGTCCTAACTGAACCAACACGCTTTTTTTCCTTCTCTTCCTTTCCTTCCCCTCGCCCCGCCGCGTTTCGCCTCTTTCCCGACCTTTCGCCCGCGGTTCCTGGATAGAAAAAACGAACCGGAGCGCCTCTAGAGAACGCCGCACCGCGCCACTGAAATAGGTGGCTCGCTCGTTCCACTCCCCTAGCAAGTGCCATTCAGCCCCGTAATTTATTCCAGTTTCGCGCATTTTCCTCTCCTCGCGCCTCTCTCCTTTACGCCAACCTACTAATCCACCGCTATCTTTGTCGATACGTACACTTCACCGCCAATTTATGGACGTCAATAGCTCGCTTCGCGTTTAAACCTTTTCACCGCGAAAGACGTGCACACACGGCACGTAGATTTTCTTTAATACGGCGTGGGGTAGATGCGTGGGCGATCAGAGGGTGAAAAATAATGCGACGAGTATGTCTGTCCTTAAGTAATCATATTTCTATTTTACTTAAGATTAAGAATACAAAGAAGCATACCGTTCACGCACGCATCATCATCGCGCATTCTTTTGTTTTCTTCCTCATTCGTCCCAACTTAACTGTAGGAACTATTGATATAGTCTACTATGAAAAAAAAAGTCCAATATGAAAAAAAGGAAAAAATAAAGCAAGCAGCCGGAAGTAGCGTTTGGAGCCTGGACGCGTGAAGCACGCGACTTGGCATTTAATTTGTTCCGCGATGGTGGCGCGTAATGGAAGGCAGCCGCATAGGAACGCGGTATTTTTAGAGTGGAAAAAAGAACCAATTGTTTTTCTGGTTCGAGACATCGGGACGCGGGAGAACGCGTTCGCTCATTGTTTGTCCGGGACCAAGAGAGATATATATACATATATACGTAGAGAGAGAGAGAGAGAGAGAGAGAGAATGGTGGAGCAAGCGCGCGACAAGTTGCCATGGAATCGCAATATCGAGCGAGGGCTCGGTTGTGGCTCGGGGGAGAATAATATTGAAATCAGTGTGGTTCGCGCTTGCAAGCACCACGACTGCGACGTCGGCGACGACGACGACGACGACGACGACTATGACGACGACGACTACGACGACGCAAGTAGGCCAGCTCGAAATAGAAACCGTCAACTGGGGCAGTCAATGGCCAACGTACGATCGTCACGGCACGTTCGCCGCGTTTCCTGCTCTTTCCACCTTCTTCTTCTTCTTCGTCTTCTTCTTCTTTCTTCCCTTTTTCTCGCGGGCGTCGCGCGCCATGCCAAACGCGCGCCAGTAGAATAGCCCCGTTCCGTGCCAGACACGAGTAGTCCGCCGTTTCTGCGACCGATTTCTTGCCCCTCGACTTTTCCCTTCTCGTCGCTCGATTCCGATAAGTATCGAGACCGCTAAGCTGGCGAGAGACGAGCAGCAAACTGGGGACCTCAACCCTTTCGTTCCGTATTATTTTGCGTCTTCCGGTGATTCATTTTGATTGGCAGAAACGTTATTCTACCGTCTCGAGACGCGCGAAGTTCCGAGACGTTTAAAGGGAAGGAAATTGGGTGAAGAATGTTAATTTAATGCGATAGGAATCCAATTTAACATTGAGGTTACTTTTCCGTATTCTTCGATTAATATTCGTCGCGGAATATTAACGCTACTGTGAATATTCTTTGAAAAATTCTTACTGCAAGAATTAAGTTCATATTCACGCTTCGTAAGAACTTCCGATACATCTCTGACGTTTCGCGATTTCTTTAACTCGAATAAAATACCATCTTCCGTCCTTTACGTATGATCGACGATGCTTCTTTCGTGAAACGTCCACGGGGAATGTTTCTCGCGAATTCTCGCTGCATTTTTATCACTGCAAAACGTGTTCTAAAACAGGTACTAGCGCGTGGATATTCGAAACGTAGAATGCGTACGTAGATTTTCGCGACTGACCGTAAGTCCCGGAGTGAAAGCTGCGCCTATCGATCGATAGCAGGAGGATCGATCGATCGAGGGAATATCCGCGGATCGTTTGGGAATTTGCAGCGACCAAAAGCCTCTCTCTCTCTGAGCGGGCTTGGAAAATGCAAATGCACCCTTCGACGCGTAATTTGATTGTTAGCAACGGAACGGCGGCGCGTAGTTCGTTGCACGGTCGAACGAGTAGCATTTAACGCGTTAATACGCACGATTACCACTGCAACCCGGTTTTAATACACGCATCTGCTGTGCCGCGGCCATTTTAATACGCGCGCTTTAAGCGGCGAGCTCACTGTTCGCTACACGCGCTTCTAGCATCATCCGGTTTTGTAGCGCGCAATTTTCACCGCGAGCCGCGTAACGAGCGGCCTCGAGAGGCCACTGGCTGTTTTTTTTTTGTATTCTTCTATAGTTTCCACGCACGCAGCGGCGATGCAGAACCGATCGGAATCCCGATCGGGCGCAATCGCTCCTTATCCGGTGCTTTCGTGAAAATGCCGATGCGTTTTACTCGCATGCCTCTCTAGCACCTGTCTTTTTTTTCTAGCAAACTTCTCTCTCCGCCGCGTGTAACCACGATTACCATCGATCCTTGACGATTAAACTGTTAAATTGTCGGACGGGAAAATGTCCTTTCGGAGATGAAACATTCGGAAGAATAGAAATCGCTTCACGATGAAAAACGTATTGATAAAGGATTCGCAATGAAAATTAATATGAAAACGATACGGACACATCTGGCGTGCTCCTAATTCAATTAACCTGTTAGCTGCGGAATTATTCGATCAGAATCTTCTTCGTACGTAGAAATGGAACTGAATGAACAGGAATTAATATTGTTTGGAGTATGTTTAATTGCTGTGCACATAAATGCGATGAAACGTGTTTTTGATACCGATATAAAGATGCTTTAGGAAATAAGGAATTTCTTACAAAGTAAACTAGTATATCGAAAATATTAGTAACTCGTAAGACGAGTTGATTCGTGATCCGCAGTTAACAGGTTAACAAGCGTCGTATAAAAATGCGTGTATCGCAATATTCGCGTACCGCAGCTACTGCAAATAAATTTCGTTGATCGAGTAATCGAGTATTTGGTCTAATTCAAAACCAAGACGATATCGTTACAATTTTGAAGTCTCGTGTATCCGATACGTTTCGAGAAAATTCGAAGCACAAAGTTCTCGACGAATTTTCGTCCCAAAAGGTACGTTCGCCGCTCGACGATCGAACGTTTAACCAATCGAAGAAGCGTGTAATGTTATCGAAATCCGTAAAAACGATGCAGGATCGACGGGAATCCTTAAGCTAGCGCATGGCACGTATATCGCACGGTTCGCATAAAAGTTTCAGCCGGCTTCTCTGTGTGCACGCACGCTCCGCACGCTTGGGGATTACTTTTTCATCGGCGCGCGACGAATCCTTTGTTTGCCGTTAGAAGCTTGCATGGAAAATGACAGTTGTCGTGGCGTCCTTAGCCAGGCGAACGTAACGAGCATGAAAATTTAAGATGAGTCGCCTACTGGCGACGCGTGTTACGGATTAGAGCGGAAGGTAGTGCTCGTTACGTTAGAGCCGTTGGCGCGGAGAAAGCTTGCCAACATCTCGGCTACCGATCGGCGCGGCCGTAGATCGTTTCCGCTCTTTCCACACGCTGCATCTTCTTACTCTGTCTCTTCTCGTCATTTGTCATTTCATTAGCCGGCAGCTGGTGCGAGCCGATCGTAAAAGCTTGCGTTTGTCGAGTCCCGCGCGCGTTTCTCTCATGCTTGCAACGGATATTGAAGTTCGAGCTCCGCGAAATTCAACGTCCACTCTGTCGTAACCCGAAGAGTCTCGCACCAGTATGTACGCGTTCATGGCGATTCCCTCGTTTATGTTGCGTGTTGGTGTTGGTGCAAGGGGCAGGAGATACCGATATACATATGGTACGAGTCGTATCCGACCCACAGTGGCGAGGGTTACGAAGGTCGAGTCTCGAGGGTGAACCCCAATTCACCGTACGGCGTGGCCAGCCTCAACCTGACCGACATCCGCGAGTCCGATCAAGGATGGTACGAGTGCAAGGTCGTCTTCCTCAACAGGTCGCCCAACAGTCACAAGAATGGTACCTGGTTCCACCTCGACGTCCACGGTGAGTACCATCCGTTTGGAACATCATCACGCTACGCTAACGCTTTCCTTCGTTAACAACGTCGTCGCCATGCGGATCGTTCTCCGTTTGCGCGCCCTTTTCCACTCGATATAAGCCACTGATCCTTTCGGTTAACCCATTCGCTCGCAAATACGAGTGAAAATCGTATTAACTTGCATAGTTGCACTGCAACAGCGCGCTGTAAACGTCGATCAGATTTAGCGAAATCTGCGAAACTTTGGATGTCGAAAAGTACGCGGAATTAAGAATTGTCTCCGATACGTTGTACGCGTTGCCTGTAAAAATCGGTCCGAATATTGTACGGAGATTAAATCTCTGCAAATTGCCGTGGATGAATTTATCACAGGCGCTCGCTAAATAATTGCCAGCGCGAGTGGTTAACTTTACCTACTACGCGCGTTAAAATTTCCGTAATCACTAGATGCGATTTGCGAGAACGCTAATGTTAATTGCGGTTATTTTATTCACACGAAAGTGGCGTATAAAGAAGCAAAATTATACTTATATTTAATATTTTATATTTTATAAAGAAGCAAAATTGTACATTGGCTTGCACAAGAGTAACGAAGACGCGCAAGTTCTATTACGGTAATTGAACGTTGCGCTATAATCGAAGAGTATCCGGACGATAAGAGATAGACGTAGGAGATGAATAAGTAATCGCTAACGGTCTAGCAGACCGACGACGATAACAGTTAAGGGTTAGAGATGAGTTCTGTTTGCAGTAGAAAACAATCAAACCGCAAACGGAAAGCGTTGAAAGGTACGCATGGCGGTGAAAGTGTTAACCGATCGTCCCGTCGAAAGTCAACCGCCTTCACGATCATTGCTGCCGTGTATCGTTGCGATTCCAAGCTTATTACGTCGACGGAACACTTGGATATCGGCGTAGTAATCAGCATCGCGATTAATTTCGCCGCCCGTCCATGTTTGGATCAGTCGCGTAGGATTCCGGCCGAGCGATCAGCCTAATCGCGTGATTCTCGACCGCGGCCGACCACGCTGCTGTATCCAAATGTCATCGGAGGAGAGATTTATCCGTCGAAAGCTGTAAGCTGTTCGCGTTCCTAGCTTCGTAAATCGCGAGTAGAACTCGAAGAGGAGAGAGGGGGGAAAAAGGAAATCCGGTAAGCGTCGCTGATAAGAGAAACGAAACAAGGAAGTAAAACGGACGACGACGATCGGGACGAGGGGGAAGGGAGGAGGGGAAAGGAAAGCATCGTGGTTCTCTGGGAATTCAATTCAATTCTTTCGTCGAGCGACGCGATAAAGTTTTACGCGTTACGCCAGCATTGTCGGGTACGACGTCGACGTCGGGGTCATTGAACCGAGCGATAGGGAACGCAGAGTAGAGGAACAGGGGAAAAATGGTGGCGAGGAGAAAGGGAAACTTATTGCCGCGTTTTGTTCGCCCGTAAACGACACAACGAACGGCCGCGGGCAACAGAAACATTTAGATTGCTTAGAAAACGGATGCGTGGCTCCTCTTTTCTCTCCCCCGTCTACAGCACAGCCCCGTTGTTTTCTCGTTCACCATTTTTTTTGTTCTCCCCCTCCGCTGTTTTTGCCCTCGGTTCGCGCGCGTCGAGCCCACGGCCACACTCGACCGCGTCATCGTCGTCGACGACGACTAGGAAGTGGAAGAAGATGACGACGACGTCAGCAGCGCAGGCCGATTGCAACTTGTAAGAATTTGCCGGCGGCGTGAAAAAGAGAGGAGAAGCACTCCGGCCAGCGAAAGCGCCTCGCAGTCCCTTTGTACTTTTGAAATCGTCCCTCTGTCCGGTCGTTTACTCGCGTTACACACGTAAACTGTTGTCCCCTTCCTTCGTTTCTCGCTTCGCGCCTTCGGCCTTCTTTCCTTCCTCTTCTCGTCGAGCGCTTCGCGAGTAGAATTTCAGAAGAACGCGGCGAAATGGAAAGAGATGCCGTTGACGATGACTTTTCGAGAACAAAGCGGAGGATGAAGATTCGTCGATCGTCTAACGGAGCGCAACGCGTAAACAGCAGATCGTCGTTAATAAATTCGCAGCGTTGCGCGCATTTCAACTCTTCGGGACACAAGAATTTTTTTTTCATTTTAAAGTTTGTAATTCGGTTTAATAAAATCACGCCAAGCAAATTGGGCGTAGAAAAAGGTGGGACATTTTCCATACCGCTGTGATTCAAAGAGTTAATGAAGGTACGTTCGCTTAACGATAACGGCAGCCATATTCTTCTCCATCGTCTTGGGAAACACGCGAATATTTCGCCAACTCAGCGACGATCGTTCTTTTTTAACGTACTATCTAATGGAAGCCAATTAATAGGCCTATATAGCCTACTATAAATCAGTTTTGGTTACTCTGTATCGTTAATAATAGTTCAGCCAGCAAAGAAAGTAGCGTGCAAAGCTTACTATATACGATCAAAAATCAATCTCAAGATTCGATAGAAATAATTTGAAGCGTCAAATCACTGCAAATTGCTTCGGATAATTGTCAGCGGAAGTGGTTAACTATAGTTTCGCGTATCCTGTATGTATCTATTCTTCCTTTTTCGATTATATTCGCCTTCGTCGAGTAACAACGCCACTGCAGCAATGCAACTGTGTTCTTAATACACTGAATTTCATTATCGATATGAAATAAGTAACGAAAGCAGCTCTGCTGTTGCGTATACAATTACACGTTGTCTCGATTATGCGCCAGCAAATGAGCAAGAAGATGTCTCGCAATGAAAGATGTATAAGCGTGGATGACACGGTCCGGTGTTTGCGTTGCGCCGTTAGACGGACGACGACCTTAAAGCGCGACGAAACGAGGAAGCAAAGAGAGAAGAAGGTCCTCGAGGGCGCGACGATATTCCCAGTGAATTTCCCTGTCATCTGCCACGGCGGATTTTCTCGGTGACTCGCGGCTGCTCTCTTCTCTTCTTCGCATTGTTCGCGAACTCGCAGCGTCTCTCTGTTCCATCGAACGCAGCAGAGAGAAGGGACGAGAGGAGAAGAGAAGAGAAGAGCGCGCTTTACGCGGCGAAAATGGACGATCCTTTGTGTGGCGCGCTGCGCGACGGTCGGTGAAAGTCGTTGAAGGGCCGCGCTTCCTCCCTGCCGTGGATGGAAACTCATCGAAGATAAAAACGTTGGAAGCGTTTTCTAAACGTCCGGCACGCGATTCGAGGGTTTGATTGTTCCCCTTAATGCCGGTTTTCCTCGGGTGTAAATGCAACGGCGCCACGGTTAAGCCCGGTTCGCGCGTAGCCAGGCGATTTCTTCGTACCTCGTTCGATGACCCCGTGAAAGTCACCCTCGTTGCTTTCCATCTCTCGACTAGACGATCGATGGAAACGAATCGCGATCAGCCGGCCCGCCGCCGCCGTTGCTGCTGCTGCTGCTGCTGCTGCTGCTGCTCTCACCGCATATTTCGCCTCCGATCTACTTACTTTTCGACTCTTCCGCGCACACGGTCACGTTCGACTTTTTTCACTCGCGATTTGCTTGCAGTTCCGAGAGATTCACTGGAGGGTAAAAACGATTGGTTCGTTTCCGCAGCGCCACCAAAATTTAGCATAACACCGGAGGAGATGATCTACGTGAACGTGGGCGACGCGATAATATTGAACTGCCAAGCGGAGGGCACGCCGACACCGGAAATCCTCTGGTACAAGGACGCGAACCCGGTCGAACCCTCCACCACTATTGGGATATTCAACGACGGCACCGAGCTCAGGATCTCCACCATCAAGACCGAGGACATCGGGGATTACACGTGCATCGCGCGCAACGGCGAGGGGCAAATCAGTCACACGGCCCGCGTTATAATCGCTGGTAAGTGCAACCGTACACCTACCATCGCCTTGTCCCGTTTAACCCTTTCAGCGTTAAGCAATTCTAGTAGCGTGTCGCGTTTCTCGAATTATTTTCACGTATCAGGCGAACACGTTTCATACAGCGATATTTAATACGAACATCGTGTCATTTGGCGCGCGAACATTTTACATTAATTATTATTTCGTGGGTTGCGAGACTCGAATTTGTAAACTCTCCGTGTTATATTTAAAATTGGCCGCATAGCGTTCGTAGCGCTCAAAGGGTTAGCACGCCAGCTGCCACGGAGTTGCGTACAGTACGCGGCTCGTAATTAATCGAATACCTTTAGATACTTGCGAACATTGACATCGATCAAAAGGTTTAAAGTTGGATCGAAAAGGTTGGAACACGTCAAACGTTTGGAACTTCAAAAGCTCGAAACTTCGAGCGCTTGGAATTTAAATCGATTCAAAATTCGAACGCATGGATATGGAGTAGCTTGAAAATTCAAAGTATAAAAATCCAAACGTTTCGAAATTCGAAGTATTCGAAACTAGAAGACATTGAAATTCAGTTGCTTAGAAATCCAAAGGTTGCAGTAACAATTGTTCGTAAAAAAGAAACGACCATCATGAATCGAATAAATATTCCGCAAATGTGTGAACAGCCGCGATCAAATTTTACCGCAATGTTAGAAAAAGAAACTAACGTTTGCAATTGAAACGAGCTTAGCTAGAATCAAAACGCATCTCGATTCGCGCGATAGCAATTTCCAGATTCGTTTCTCGCCGTCGTACGAGTTTCTTTCGTCTCCTTTCAAACTGAATAGAGTTGCATCGAGTAGCAGTGCGCGAGTAGTAGTTCGGCTGTTTGGTCAGACGTATCGGTATCTGGCGACGCGTCGCGACGAAGGCGTTGGGAAGCAGGCTACGACAGGCGAGCATTAGCGATGCCGTTGTGTAATCCAATTCGTTGGCGGGCGTGACACGCGACCGCGATAAAAACCATCGTAGAGCCACGTTCGTTTCTGAAACGTGCTAATCGGCCAGACAATGCACCGGCAAACGTGACGCGCGCCATTTTCCCGGCTGCAGCGAAGATTAACCCATTGGAAAAGCGTAATAACCCAGCCCCGCCCTTCCTTTTCCACCTACGACTTTTCTTTTCCGCGTTTCGCGATGTATTCGAATTTCGTCCTCACTGCACTCGGAATGCCAACAGTACTATCGTAAATAAATACCAAATATTTGCGTAAACACTTGCGGAAACTAGATTGCTCATTAAAGCACCGTAAAATGTAAATTTGCATTCGATGAATTAATGTGCAACCGATGGAATACCGCGTTCCTTATTTATATATAGTAAACAAGCACGCTCGCTTCTTCGATACGGATGCTGCTTCCAGTTGCCAATTTGCTAGAATCTACCGCTTCCAAAAAACTTCCGAGGCGAAGACGCGAGGGAAAAGTAACGTACAGCGATCTCGTTGATAGCGTTGACTTCTTATTTCGGATCCGTTCGGTTCGACCGTCTCGATCCGCGTCTCTACGAACTCTCTCGCGATTCTCCGGTGTCGCTTTCGCGAGGGTTCTGCATTCGTTTGTTTCTTAAACTCGGGAGGATTACGACCCGCTACGAAATAGTATCGATGTTGGCACGTGTCTTTCCGGAGGCCGAAAATCTTTCCATCGCGTGTGATTTCTACAATCGTAAGCTAAGCGTGTCGCCACACTTTCAAACGCGAACACAATTGATCCAGAATAATTAATGAGAAAGAAATCCTCTCGTAGGATTTCTGCGACCCAATAAACGTTTCGGGAAAGCGAAACAAATCGATGAGTCGCAATTGAGCACGGTAGCGAATCGGGAGAGAAACAAGTTGTCCCTCGATTTCCCGGCGAACTTCGCAGGAAGAATTTTCGGCGTGCCAATAATTAATATACGGGGCGGGATCGGCACGATAATTATCGAGGCGGCTTGTTATTAGAAGTTATCGGGGGGTATTTTCGGTAGGCGGTAATCGATCGAGCGCCGATAATGAAATTCCGATAACCGCGACGCGAGAAAATGCCTCGCTACTAAAACCAGCGCCGGTTTTCCTCTGGCGGATTCGCGCGGAAAATGTCCAAGCGATCGCGGCACGTCGATCGATCGAAGGATCCGGTTGCTCCCGAGAAGTGAGAGGCGGTAAGAGGCCGCGGGAAGTTCCGCCAGACATCGGCCGGCCGTGGCCGTTTTCGCGGCGATTTTATGGAAGTTCTTAAAGTCTCGTTGCGGAGAATCGTCCCCGATGGGACCGTTCAAACGTCTCCGGAAACGGGTGTAACTTTTACGTCGCTTTTAATCTCCGGCCGTCTTCTAGGCGCTCGTAAAATTGACCAGTCGAGCAGTTTCAACTTCCACGTAACTTTCCGCGCTCCCTTTGCGGCGCATATTTTAATTAACCGGAATTCTAGTTACGCTGCCTCCGACAGCCGCCGTGCATAAGTTCGCGTCGTTACCTCCGGTGATGAAAGATGATCGGATTTTCAGACGTGAAACTCAATCGGTTTCGCGTGCATTGTCGACGATACTTATCGTTATCGACGTTTCTCTTGTGTTTGTATCTCGTTAGGTCGATTGGAAAATTCGGAGCGATATTCGAGGAAATTTAAAGGCTACGCGTGTGCAATTGTTATTTTACTGAACAACTTTGAGTACAACATTTGCTCTTCAATAATTCTACGACTATTAGGAAGTATTATAAAATGCCCTTTTACGAGAAACTTTCTTGTGTGAAATAAATTCGTGCAAGTAACTTTTTCAAGCTCCTACGCTATTCCATTTCGAGTTACCAATAAAATTTGATTGCGGTAAAGTATAATAATAAAATCATCGAAGCAACGCCAGCAAATTTTGCCGACTCCGTATCAAACCACGTATGGTCTGGCTTTGTCTGGTAAAAATATTGCTGCCTTTCCTTTCGATCTTCGTTGCTTTTCTTTACGCGTTCTACATTTAAGTGGCTCAGCCTTGGCTAATATTCGTCCAACGTAAGAACATTCCTATGCTCGACAATAGTAAGACCTTGTTAACGCTAGGTTTACGGACGTTACGCGTATACGTCGACAGGCTTTCGGAAAAATACGTATACCGCATATAAATATTCGAACGTAGAAGCGCGAGGATGAAGAGAATCACGTAGAATACATATCCATACCATTGTATTACGTAAAATTAACATAAAGTAGTGAAAAATAATATTTATGGTCTCTATACGTTTAGGTATGAAATTTGAAAAGTGTCAACGTGACGCGTTCCGTAAACCTAGTGTCAAATACGAAACAGCATGATACCACAAACAGTTTGTACTCGACGATCTTCGATCTTGCATACCGAAAGCAACGGAGTTAAAGTTGAAATGAAATTCAACCGCGAATGCACTGCTCTCTTATTCGAGTTACACTACAAAGTCATCGCGAGCGCGACTGGTTATCGTAAGGGAAGGGGTTAAATTTGCGCGGAAAGATCGCGAAAGCGATACGTTGCCCGAGTATCGACGCTGTTCGCGCGCGATAAAATTCGCGTTAGGAGCTCCGCTTGCGGACGGTGCTAGTAGCTGGAGCCAATTAGGATGTTCCTGGCGGAGGGACGAGTTAAAAGGCGATTTGTCTCGCGTTCCCCGCCGTCTCTCTTTTCCTCCATCCAACCCCTCGTCGTCTCGTTTTCAAGCGGTGCCGCAGATTTGTAAGCTTCGTTACGGGACCGCGGGAACATTAGTCTTCATCATCGTTGCCGCCTCGCCCCCTCTCCGTGGCTTTCCTCCGGTTAACGACCGGCCGATTTGATACAACGCGAACCGATGCATCGGATTTCTCCATCCACGCGCCGGCGTTCGTCTTTCATTCGATCGCAGCCGTTCCCGTTGCGTCAAACGTTCGACTAGGGTAAACGGTACCGCGTCCTGCCGCTTTAAGGTTCGCGCATTAAGTAACTTTCGTTAACTACTTTAGAACGTATCGTGGGGATTACTTTCGCTAAATGCCACGTGGATGGTTTAAAGGCTCGAGAAGGGAAGAAAGACCCAGTTCGATAGTAAAGAATGTTTATTAAATAAACAGAGGCTAAATATCGCATAATTATCTCACTACTCAAAACGTTCCTATCTCTTCGACTTCTCTCACCGGACTCCCTTTCTCGACTCTCGTGAGTAGTAATCTGTTTCGAACGTATATTTATCCACGTTTCATCGTGGACAGTGGCTGTGGGTATCCAACAGGATTTGATTAAAATAATCCCTACGCTACTCCTGTCATCATCGATCCGAAAACTTTCCTATCCAAACGAACCGCGCGTAAACGTTGCCTCTTCCGTATCGCAAGATCGCAAACGGACGGGAATTTCGGCCGTATTCGCGTTTTCGGCAATTCGACGGAGCAAAAGGGCGACGGTTGGCGAGGCACGCTCCAGCGGAGGGGAACGTCACGTCGTTCGCGACGAGGATGAATTTCGGAGCAGGAAGCTCGGTAAATATTCAAAGAGCAGATTCAAAAGTTTCACGCCGACGAGTGGAGCAAGTTCGACCAGGCTCGGCAGCTCGAGGATCCTCCGCATTAATGGCGCAGTCTGTCGGCGGTGTTTTATACGCGGAGGACGAGAGCCCGTCTACTTTGCACCCACGGCCTCGACCGTTCGCCCCTCGCTGCACCCCCGCGCTATGCATGCCGCGAATCCGGCAGCGATGCCACGGTTTATTAGTCCGAAACTTTCCGCGGACTTTTGCCCGCTTCTGTAAATCCCCTCAAGTAGCCGGAAGACGAGAGCGTCGCGATCGGGGCAGCGATGGGATTTAAAACCCCTCTAGTAGGCGATACTTGCCTCTAGCAGGCAATAATAGAGTCGCTTATGCATTAACTTCGTGCGCTACGATTACTTTATTGCGTACGTATGCTAATAGGTAAGGTTAGCCTTGCTTTTGCGTCGCTTACAGTACGGGCAATTCTTGCTTAATGTTGGATGACCAACACGACTACTCGCACTCTGTGAACACCATAGACTCATCCTAAACCAAACTCATCTTGCAAATACTCTGATCTCAGTTCCTAGTCATTTTGGACTTCGTACCTTTCCTTAGTACGTCTGTTGCTCGACGGTTGTTCCTACCATTTGTCATGCCCAGCAGCGGTATTTAAAAGCCCGCAAAATCGTAGAAGACACAGATTTCCGTATTCATTGGTCGAGTGCAGTAATCGTATTAATAAACCCTTTAATAGTTATCTTCAACGTGTTGTCGATTCTCTCGGAATCCAACATTAATAACTGGCAGCAGTATATAGTAATACACAGCTGTAAGAGATTAGAGTTCGCGTTCAATTTCAGCGTCAATGATACACAGTTTCGTCGAATTAACATCGCAATTCGCGTAACGAGTGTAACTCGTTGCTGCAGCGAAAGAGGTTAACGTTATAATGATTATATAACGAGTTAGTCGAGTAGGCTAACGTATGCGTGGCTATTTTACTGCGGCTTTCATCCGACGCGGATTAAGCGTGTAGATAAAAGTTCAGGTTAGTGGCACACGCGTAGGACGCATTTCAATGGTCGCGATTTCTCAACATACTTCATACGTGCGACAAAACAATTGGATACCGAAAGGTTATATCGTTGACGAAGTGTAGACTATCCATTCCCATATGGAATCGCTATTTTAGCGTACCATGCGATATCACCAGTTCAGACTAGAATAAGACAACGACGCGTTTAAAAAAGGTGGGAATTGTAACTGAGTCGTGCGATACGCAACCACAGACGAGGTACAATTAGACCTATCGCCTTATGCATATTTTTGTGCCAGGATTCGAAGACTCGCTTGACTTCCTAAAATGCTCGCGTCACTCTCGATGTTATAGATTTAACGCGGACGAGGATTTTAACATTACTAGCAGTTAGAATTGAAACTAAATTTAGCCATTAAATCGCGAGAGAAATTATAGGATTCTTTGTTTACAATGATCTAAATTCGGAACAAAGTTCAATCAATTGAAACGTTGAAAAGTAGTTCTAACTTTGTCGAATTGATATATGGTACTCAATATACATTCCAGTTAATGCGTTTCCCGGATTTCGTTCTTCTTTCTCGTACAAACATTAAGCCTTTGCATAGAGAAACTTGTCGCAGTACCTACGATGCAAGTAAAAAGTATTTTCCTCTAAACGTATGCTTATCGAACACGTTCGTAGCGCCTTATATCATTTTCCACTACTTTTGCAGCACTCTCCAACGACGCCCAAAGAAAAAAGCACCTAATATCAAAACGGAAAGCTCCTACAATTCCCCGAAGCTACGCGTGAAATATCAATCTTAACTACGACGGATTTAATCGACCGATTCGTCGATTACTCTTTCACCCGCAGAATTATCGCACCTTCGTCGAAAGCAGGTTTTTCAGTGAACTTGCAATAGCGTTAGCCTATTCTCCAGCGAAGCGTAGAACGATGTTCACGTAGAACATCGACTCCACGCTTTCGAGTTTCTTTTCGCGTGCACGGATGACGACGCGGTCGCTCTTACATTAGATTCATTGCCGCGTCGCGGCGGGCGAAAAGTTGGAAAGCGGGCTTGTGAATATTTATCGGGCGCGCGGGCCGCTTGTAAATTCATCGCGCCGCGATCCGCGGCTGGAATCACGGAATTCCGCTGCTGAATTTCATTGTCCCGCCGTTTGTCAGGATCCCTGGGGCTTTGTCCGACGGAGTTAACTTCGGCGGCTTTTCAACGTCGCGGAATCCGCGGCACGCCCGCCGACCGTTTGACGCTCGCGGTTGCGGTCCCCGGTCCCCGGCGAAACCTCGCGCCGTTTCATTGTTCCGAAACGTCGCCGCGCGAACGAAGCCGCGACGCGATTCAATCGAAGGACGATTAATTTCCCTTGTCCAACTTCGCGTTTCGCAGCGGTGCGCGAACCTCGAACGCGTCCCTCGCTGCGGATCCGTTCGGCGAAGTTGCCGTAACCGCGAACTTCCCCGCGAAACACCGGAAAGCGATTCGAGAGATCGTAACGCGACACCTTTGTCATTCGCTAAGTAAATATACACGATAGGATAGATGTACCACGTACTGCCACTTAAAGGTACGCGTTTTATACGTCCAACGTAATAAATTCATTGCTACGTAATTGAAACGGTACAACAAAGTCCACGATCCTTCGTACTGTCACTTGAAAACGTTTCGTTTAAATAGAAGCACGTTTTACGCGTATTAACGCGTCAGTTTTGTGTAACAGGTATAAGAAATTACAACTGGTTACAATCTTCAGTTCAGTTTAAAAATAAAGAATTAATATTTAAAACTACTTATCGTTTGGTCGTAAGACTGGCAGCCGGGAAATGGTTGGTAAAAGAGTGCTTGAAGGAAAAGGAGGATGGAAAGATAAGCACTAGGAGTGTAAGAGAGAGAGAAAGTTTTTACCAAAGAAATGGAGTGAGTCAGATAGGTCTAAGGCAAATAGAAAGAACAGCGGGGAGTAGCTGCGTGGAATTATTGAAACTTAGAGGACGGGAAGTGCAGGGGCAAGGGCAATACGGTAAAATTAGCGAGTCTAAATATAACACTAGATATAAGTTTATTAGACTTAGTGGAAGGCCGGAGTATTTGAATAAGTTAGGAAGAGGAGGAAGCCAGAGGCTTATTGCAAGAGTGAAATGTGGCAATATGGAGGCGTGGAACAGATATTGGTTAGATGAAGAAAACAGGAGCTGTGAATTATGTAAGGAAGGGTGGGGGGCACTTTAAAACATCTGATAGAAGAGTGTAGGAAACTGGAAAGATGCGAACTCAGATGTGAAGATATAGTGTCGGGAGCAACAGAGAAGGGAATTGTAAATTGGTTAGCCGAGGTAGAGAGAAAAAAGAGAGAGAGGAGTCAGTTAGGTGATATGAGTGAGAACAGTATGGAGGGATGAGAATGGGTTAAGCCAGAATGTAAACCAAGTCCATTTTCTAAGCCGAGAAGGCTGAAAATTGAATAAACAACTGTTACTGTTACTTATCGTTTGGTACCGATACAATGGTAAGGAAATAAAGCGCAGGGATAGAATGGTAAGCAAGTGAAACAAAATTTAACAAATTTAAGCGCAGGGAATTATTTACGCGTCAGTTTGCGTAACAGTTCTAAGATATATAGTAAACATCACGTTTTACCGAATTATGACTCGTCCCATACTTTACAATTATTTCGCATGCATTTGTTTAAATATTTGAAGCTCGAAAGTGTACTTAGACGTGACCGTAGTATTCTTCGTCCCGCGGATGCGTAATATTCCGCGGTTTATCCAATTAACGATTACTAACTCGCGCGTCTAACATCGACATCAATGCGTCTCTGAAATGGAACACGGTATTCCGAGCGCAGTAGACTAACCGGCCAAGCTTTCATTTCGCTCGATTCCGCTGCGTATCGCGGCTAAAGTGGAGAAGTTTCAATCGGTTCGAAAGAGTTTCGAGCTAAAAGAAGAAGAAGAAGAGGGGAAGCGAGGAGGGAGTAGAGGAAAAGAAGGAAAACAGAGAGAGGTACATTTAGGGCAGAAGGATGGTTCGTCGCTGAGGAATCGTCAGCCTTTTATTCGGACCACTTTTGCTTCTGCGAGTCCCCGGCAAAAAGGATCAACAGGGTGCATTATATTCTCGTCGATATCCACCGTGGGAGAGGTTCTCGCGAGCTTGCTAGAAGAATAGTAAAAGTTGCGACTTTTTAAAGGAGGAGACGAGCTCGTCGTTGCTCGTCGTCGCGCGGTCGAATATCTCCGCGTATAATAGAAATCGATTCCGTTCCGACGAAAGAGCCGAACTTCTTCGCGGGATTCGCCAGTATTTTCTGCGATCCGATCTATCTTAGCGAGAATTAAAGAGCTGCAATCTGGTCGCGTGGGAACAGCCAGCTTCTCGCAGGATAAAGGCATCGATTAAGCACAGGATGGACTATTCGTTCTCGTACGAAATCATCCGGGGGCCTTATCATTTTAACCCGTCGACAACTTGTACGATGACGAGTGACACTCGCGATGCGAATTACGGTGTTGTCGAACGATTTACGTGCCCTATTAACACATCTATCCTCTTGCCTTGAGGCTTAAGGATGACTTCCGGTTGTCTTCAAATGTAGATACTTCTTCGTGTAACCATTTTTACGGCCTTCATACGTACAGCACTCGAACTAACTTCAACTCAACTTTAAACACGAATCGTAACGTGTACAGTGTAAGGAACTCGGTTAAAATGGAATAAAACTTGGCGTGCCCTTTTGCACGAAGCAATAGGAGTATCTAAAATACGCACGCTCGTTTAACGAAACCTAAACGTACGTTTAGATTTAGGCAAGCTTGAACGGTTAGCGAAATGACTGGACCGTATCCGCGATACGCTCGAGAATCGAAGGGAACGAAAACTCGGTTGGCACGGTTGCAATGTTTGGAATACATATTCGATTCTATCGGTGTGCACACTTTAGAGGCGCGCAGAGATAGAAGAGAGCTCTTGCTCCCGTTCGAACGACGTTCCTAAAATAACAAACGCGTCCATCATCGATCCGTCTATTCATCGGGCTCCGCTAAATGGAGAATATCTATCTCCCTTCCCATTTGTTTATTTATCGACGTCATTTCGCGGGCTGGTTTTCGCGCGGCCCGCCACCAGCCAAGCGAACGATGAAATCTCGTTTCGCGACGCGCTTCCGCACCGCTCCGCGCCGGGGCCAAAGTTAAAAGCTTCTGCTGCGACTGGGCTCATCGTTTCGGCCAGGATATTGGTTGGCCGGCGTATTTCCGGCATCACCCAGACGACTGACATCGACAAGCTGCCAACCGTGCCAGACATCCCTCGCCGCTCTACCGTTTCTACGCTTCCCCTTTTTTTACGAACTCGTCGACTACAGTCGAAACTCGATTGTCACGCGAAAATATTCCCAATCGCCCGGCTTTCGCGTAACGCGTGCTTACGCTTTTGCATTCGCGATCGAAGCACCGCTCGTCGCTATGAGACGAAAGGCAGAGCGCAAAGGAGCTTATCTACTCGTGTTACTCTGCTGTTGCGTGTCTGTATCGAAACGGAGGCAAATGCAAATGATACGTACACTTGCCGACAGCGATTAACCCTTTGCGCTCGAGAGTTATCGAGACTGATTCATTTTACTTATTTATTTATTTGTTGTACGGGGAGAAGAGTGTAACTAATTTCATACAAAATTGCTAAGGCAATAATTACAGGACAACTACTAATTACAGACGCGACATCTTGCACAAATTAGGTACCGTGGTACGCTGTATTAAAGCATGCTAAATTCTACTCATCCCCCAAGTTGAAGTATACAAAATTGGCGTGGCCAAAATAATCTCTTTCCTACCTCTGACTTCAAGCTAAATAAGTATTCTAATAAGTATACCCCGTAGCCTAACTAAAACTAACGAAACGTACAAATATTCGATCTATACAAGTGAACACGCACTCTAATAATTATCACCGAAACTCGCAAACGTCGCGTCGTTTTGTTAACAAGAGTCACGGGCAACGTTACGAAAGCTTGTATTTTAAAAACGTCTCGCTCTGATAGTTGTGCCGTGTCACACTTTGTTTCGAAAAATCCTCTCTTGGTTTTCCCTCGCTACGAAATACGTCTGACGTGTCATCGATACGAATTTACAGGCGGAGCGGTGATCACCGTGCCACCGACGAACCACACTAAGCTCGAGGGGGAAAAGGTGCAGTTTTCGTGCGAGGCCAAGGCTCTTCCCGGCAACGTGACGGTACGCTGGTTCAGGGAAGGCGCTCCGGTGACGGAAGTCTCGGCGCTGGACACGAGAGTGTCCATCAAAGCGGACGGAAGCCTCGTCATCAACCCCGTCAGCGCTGACGACTCCGGTCAGTACCTCTGCGAAGTGACGAATGGCATCGGTGATCCGCAAAGCGCCAGCGCTTATCTCAACGTCGAATGTGAGTAGCTGAACTCTTATAGTGTAGACCGAAACTCGGGGAGGCGAGGAAAATACAATTCAATTCGTTTAACGTTGCTTTATTCGTTCGACGGGCGATAGACACTGTTGGAATAATATTACTTAGCAGATACAAAAATGTATCTTTACATTGAGAAGCACTGCTTATTAAACAACAGGCCTAGCTCAGTCACTGGAGCCGATGGTCCTTTAGCCGCACCAGACCTAAGGGTCTGTTGCAATAAACATATGGAAGGCCCGGGGCCGTCTTTTCTAAATATCGGCGCCAGTTTTCCACGCGTACTCTCAAGAGCGTTCGAAGCGTTCATTCCTTGCAATAGCACAGCGGAGTGAAGACGTATTCCTCTAGCCTTTGAAAATAAAATCACTCCATTAAAAGTAAAAAAAGCATTCTTACTCAACACACAACCCCAATATTCCATCAGACACAGACAGACCTTTCGTTGACGGGCGTACCATTTTATATTTTCCATATCCAAATGGTGGGGAAGAGTCCCGATGGAGAGAGCTAAGGGGTATGTTACCCCTTAGAAGTTCCCATTTCCCCGTCAACGGTCATTTGGTCTTTCCCGTTACCTACCCGGAACTCGGCAGCCAGCAATAAAAACCAAGGATCGCCTCGACTTTGAAATCACATGCGAAAATAGCGAAATTACAACTATCCCAAATCTTGGGTTCACGTGCTGACCAGCTGAAAAATTAACAAGTACTGATTCCTTGGGCTTTATTGTTGCTACGGCAGGCTCTCACCCTCTTACATTCGCTACGCGACCATATAATTAAGCCTACGGGTCTACAATAGATAGATCGCGCATCTGTATGGGTTTATGGAAAATTTGAGATATCAACGAAAAGTGAAGACAACCGTCTAGTCATTTGCAAAGGATATATGTACTATTATTCCACGGGAAGAAGGCACAGCTTGTTTACATTCCCACTCTTGCTGCAGTCCGCTGATTGACCTATGAACACAGGCAGGGTGATCTCTATTGGCCGAAGACGCTGCAAGAATGTAAACACGCTGTGCCTTCTTACGGTGGAAGAACAGTATGTATCTCCTAGAAAAATACATCGCTAACCGAATCCAGGGAGATAAGAAATGATCGGAAGCATTTGGGGTCCGAAAGTTCAATATACAACTATCAGTTTTGCTGCGATTAAATCGTTGGCAAAATGGACCGCACTTAAATCACTCGAGTTGATACGTTTATTTATCTTTCACGGATATTGGCTTTTGATACGACGAAGAAACGAATACGCGAATAGAGTGTAGTTTACTAGTAGAGCTAGTTTAACTTCGTATGTGATTTTAGTTATCGTAGCATATCCTTGTTTGAAGGGTTAATAATGGGTTAACAATTCGTATTCTGTAAACTTCTATTCGGCACTCGTGTATTTCGAAACGAAGGTCACGCGGACAGAAGACGAAATGGAACGTTATGCGAAGAATAGCAGGCGCGTGTGCTCTTAAAGACGCTCTGGGAGTACAAATATCCTCGATTCTAGCTTTCGCGGTCTGCGTAAACATTATTGTTAGGGGTTTCGGGTTAGGAAACGTGGCGATTTTAGTCCCTAACTCATGGCAATAGAACGTGCCTACTTGTAATAAGTTAAACTAAACTGACTTCCCGACTAAACTCTTCCAATTTTAGACTTTTGCTTCCGCTAACTTGTTTGCACCCCCTCTCGAAATCATCCCCGGTGTATCTTCGATGATTTTGCGAAACAAGGACGCGAAGGGAAAGATAATCATACGAAATTATTCAACATCGTCGTCGCAGCAGCTAAATATTTCATTCGAAATTACAGATCCAGCGAAGGTCACGTTTACCCCGACGGTGCAGTACCTGCCGTTTCGTTTGGCCGGCGTGGTCCATTGTTACATAAAGGCGAACCCAACCCTTCAGTACGTGACCTGGACGAAGGACAAACGGTTGCTGGAACCTTATCAAACGAAAGATATCGTCGTGATGAACAATGGCTCCCTGCTATTTACACGGGTCAATGAGAATCATCAAGGTAGATACACGTGCACGCCTTACAACGCGCAGGGCACGCAGGGCAGTTCCGGGCCGATGGAGGTGCTCGTGCGAAATCCGCCTGTATTCACCCTCGAGCCAGAACCAATTTATCAGAAGAAAGTCGGCGAAACCGTGGAGATGCACTGCGACGCTCAAGAGGCCGAGGGCACCCAGAAACCCACCATACAGTGGCACAGGGTACGATTAAGCCACGTTACTTCCACGATAAACATCCGTTTAACCCTTTAGGTGGTAATGCTGCTGTCTACAGGCGATCAAACTGTCCTAAGCTTTCAGAATTCGAAGCTTTGGGAATTTAAAGCTTTGACAGATTAAAGCATCGGAGAGTGAAAACATTGAGAACTGGAAGCTTTGAGAATTCGAAGCTTCGAGAGTTTAGAATTCTGAGCTTTGGGAATTCAATGCATTGAAAATTGGAAGCTTTGGGAATTCGAAGCTTCGAGAGTTTAGAATTCTGAGCTTTGGGAATTCGATGCATTGAAAATTGGAAGCTTTGGGAATTCGAAGCTTCGAGAGTTTGAAGCGGTGAGAATTCTGAGCTTTGGGAATTCGATGCATTGTAAATTGGAAGCTTTGGGAATTCGAAGCTTCGAGAGTTTAGAATTCTGAGCTTTGGGAATTCGATGCATTGAAAATTGGAAGTTTTGGGAATTCGAAGCTTCGAGAGTTTGAAGCGGTGAGAATTCTGAGCTTTGGGAATTCGATGCATTGAAAATTGGAAGTTTTGGGAATTCGAAGCTTCGAGAGTTTGAAGCGGTGAGAATTCTGAGCTTTGGGAATTCGATGCATTGAAAATTGGAAGCTTTGGGAATTCGAAGCTTCGAGAGTTTAGAATTCTGAGCTTTGGGAATTCGATGCATTGAAAATTGGAAGCTTTGGGAATTCGAAGCTTCGAGAGTTTGAAGCGGTGAGAATTCTGAGCTTTGGGAATTCGATGCATTGAAAATTGGAAGCTTTGGCAATTTGAAGCATTAGGAATGCTAAGCTTTGGAAATTCAAAGCATTGAGAATCGAAAGCATTGGGAACTCGAAGCTTTGAAGATTCAAAGCATTATGAATCTTAAGCTTTTAAGAATTAGAAGCTTTGGAGATATAAAGTATTAGGCATTCGGCGCGTTGAGGATCAAAAATATTTTTAAATTTAGTTATTTCTTTCGATACATCAGTAAATACTCAATTTACAGAAAGAACGTATTAATAATATTAGTAGCGGTGTCATCGAATTAGATTGAACCGAAAGTATTGGGAATTTGATGCTTTCGCGGTTCGTAACTTTGAGTATTCGGAACTTGGAATGTTTAACAGCTTGAAATATTGGGAATTCGAAGCTGCAGACATACGTAAGTTGCAGTATTCGAAACTTCGTAACTTTGGAAATAAGTAGGAGCAAGGTAGAATGGAAACACGGATCGTTGGCGGTAATGCTATTGAAGAAACTTAGATTAGGCGAGCAATCTATCTTAAAACGCAGCATTAGCATTGGCAGCCGGTTTCCGCGCACGTGCAGCGCTCAACGTCGTCGCGGAATAAAATTACGAATTCCGATCGTTCAATTAGCGCGTAATTAATGAAAATTAACGCGATATCCACGGATCCTCCGCCCCAGTTGCATCGATTACCGCTTGTACGTTCGCGTTTCGCGTTTCCCGCCGGAGTAAAAAAAAAATCTCCTCCCTGCCTGTTCGATTATATTAACGAAGCACGGCCGCGTGCGAATCGAACGTTTCAATTTCGCGGTGTCTCCAGCTCGTTAGTAGTTTAACGCTCGACTCGCGTGTTGCATCGTGATTTAAACCGGTTTTCACCCGCTTTGGAAGAACAGTTTTAATCGGCGACAATTCGTACGCGTATTTTACGGTACATATCTCGAGCACGATTCACAAACAAATTAAAGATCAACCGTTCGACTTGTAACAACGAGTTACGCTCGCGGTGCAAACTGTAGCCTGTTCGCAATAGAAGCGCAAGGTATCGTGTAGCGATGAAACGGCGAATAGTTAACGCTCACGCGCGCGATAAAATAATCGTGGCGCAGTTGGTTAATGACGCGTAGCAGCGAGTATCGAATCGAAGCATAGTGCTTTTGAAGAGAACTATTAAACCGGATTGCGCAGAGGGACGGCGCGTCGATTCAACGGAACCGAGCGAAAATCGTCGGCGGCAATCTGACGATCGAAAGTCTGCGACGTTCGGACTTCGGCTTCTATCAGTGCGTCGCTTCGAACGAAGTGGCTACCATATCGGCCTCCACGCAGCTCATCGTCGAGGGCACGCAACCACACGCGCCTTACAACGTTTCCGGAACCGCCACCGAATTCTCCGTCACGTTGACTTGGCTGCCAGGATACTCCGGAGGGCCTGATTACAAGCAAGATTACACTATCTGGTAAGTTTCCCTACTCCCCGGCTCTGTTTACGCAAGCTGCGAAACGTCGATAGCGTTTCACACTTGCAAGCGTAAACGATATCCTTTTGTAATTGCATCCCCCTCCCGCCCCTGTGTCAACTGCGAGTAACAATACCTGGCTGGAATGCTGTTTCAATCGGATACTCGCGGAGCAAGAGTATTGTCGGAAGGGGCGCATTTCGAGTCGGTTTAATTGCAAACGCGGCAAGATGCAAGGAATGGTGTTTTTTTTTGGTTACATTAGGTGTGGCAGCGAGTAGTCCACTATTTTTTGTAAATAAATGTGGTTTCAATGTGAAATATGCCATCCTGATATAAGGTTAAGGGAATTTGGTTTATCGAATAGTTAACACGTTGACTGCCAACTACGAGATAACTCGTAGCTTGGGTTATTGCCTAGGACGCCAACTACGAGTTATCTAGTAGTTTGTTTACTTGCCATATTTGTGCAGCTACGGTGAAATTCGTAGTATATCAGTGTAAATACGAATAGATAGCCTCAGGGAGCAGAAGAAAAAATCAAGGTTGGCTTACGTGAACAGAAAGTTTATTAACAAATGAACAGAAGATATAATCACACAAAGTTTATTCAAAATCAAAAGCAAAGATAATTCGCAAGATCTTTTTTCTTCAAAAAAAAACAAACACATTCTATATGCTTTTTGATGATTACTATGTACTATGATTAGAGTTTTTAATAATATAATACGATTCAATTAAATTGGCTCTTACACCGGAATCCTGAAAAGTACCGTGGCAGTCAACGCGTTGAGCCTCCATTTTGGTAAGAATTTTAGAGCCAGGTATTTCATCGTGTTAAAGAGAGACGTTGAATTCGATTAAAGTAGTGGATTATTCATTGGCACACCTAATACTTTCGTAATCCTTACGGAAATCAAAGTACAGAAGTGTTAGTATTAGTTGACATCGTTATACAGATATAGCGGAATATTTACATCTACATTTCCCGGAAATTTGTTGATTTTCCTATTTCGTTACAGAATTTTCAAGGCTTTTCTAAGAGAGACCTGCGGATCTTAATGCAAATTACATAAACAACAAGTAGAAACTAAATACTGATCGGGTTTCACCCCCTAGATATTATAAAGTGTACCTTATCCTTCATATTTTGCGCGTTTCTTTATATTATATGCATCGGATACTTTTTCTCCAATGAAGATACGATACAAGGTGTATAGAAACGTACGAAACGAAATTAACAATAAAGACAAACGGGAGTGTAGAGATATCGGTTTCGGTATACGTTCGCTAGAACAATACCATGTATCAGAATTCCATCAGCATCGAGTCGCCACGCGTAAACGATTTGCGTACAGGTACAGAGAATCGGGCACGTCGGAATGGAAAATGATCCCTGTGACCCCGTCGGGCAGCACAACGGTGACGATAAACAGTCTGACGCCAGGCACGCTGTACGAGTTCCAGGTGATCGGGAAGAACGCCCTGGGCGACGGGATGCTGAGCAAGCTTATTACCATCAGAACGCTTGGTAACAGTCATTGCGTTTACTATTACCGGATCAACGTGCCGTATTGTTCCGCGTGTCACGCTCCCGGAATCCTCTGTTTCGCGGCGTTTGACTTTCAAACGACGAGTATCGCTGTGTCGCGCCGCGTTCTAACTAACAAACACACGCGATCGTGCCTCCTCGCCGTCGTGTCCGTGTTAACCAACTAACAAGTCGCGCATCCTATGCAAACCATGTTTCCTTGTTTGTTCAATCGCTTCGCCCCACGAAGACGTGGCACTGACGCACTCAGCGACTCCATCCTCGAGCGCCGGTCAAGCTGCAGCCACGGATGAAAGCGGTAAGATCGTACATCGAATCGTAGAGTAGCTCTTGCGATTAACCCTCCACCCGCGGTTCGTTCATTCGGCCCCTTGTCTTTTTCGGATCGTTAGCAAAAGCTCGTATATGCTCAGACGCTGCGCGAGATGCGAGATATTAAAGTATCCTACAGCGTTTCTATTTAATTAATCTCAAGTTTCTAATTGAGGGGGTAAATTTAGTTTTGCTGCAAGTATGACGAGTATTCGTGTCACAAGATCTCTACTATTAGTCGTTCCAACTCTTATTAAACGTTTATTAGACGGGCAAACAAGTAGACACTTTTTGTACGATTACGTCTTGTATTTGTTATTACTTCCAATTTGGTTTAAACGTTCGAAAGAGTTCGACAATCGTTAGTTTGACGAATGGAAGCCTGTACTCTTGCGGATGGAGAAATTTTCAAACGTTTATTATAAATGCCGCAGTAAAGCATTTTCGGGCACAAGTTTATCTAAACGTTTTTCATGTACTTGGCCTCGTTAACGCGTCCTATAAGTTTGGCCCAGTTTAGACGCCTAAATGGATTCGTAGTTTACTCATGGACGTGATAAAACGCGTAAGCAGAACATTCTCCGACGTTTCGATGCAAAATAAGCTTGACACGTGTTCCCATTGCTCGGATATCGGAAACTAGGGGCGATAATCGCGAGTTGCGTCGTATTTGGACGCGGTTTCGAGGGATCCCGCGGCTGGAGGGTTAATTAGTCGCGAGTAACTCGCGTTCTCCTAGCTCCGCTTCCTGAACAAGAGTGGCCGAAGGAGGGCGGCGTAAAAGCGGCGAAAGAACTCGACGCGAAGCAAAAGCAGCGGCCCCGAAATCAAAGGGACGACGCTGTATTTGAACGCGATCGACCATAAAACCGTCCGACTGGAGCCTCTCCCTAAAAACGGCCTCCGCTTCGCTAACAAAGAATCTCGGTTGAACGATTTCGTAAAGATGCCTCGCACGGAAGAAAGCTCTTCTCTCTTCTCCGCGAACCGATCTCCGTGCACCGGCAGAAGCTTCGCTGCCACTCTGGAAATACCGATTCTGCGCGAGAATTTCAAAGTTACGCTAAAACTCGCCTCGAAAAGAGACGTGGAAGAGGAAGAGAGAGAGAGGTGAAAGGGAAGGAAGACTTCCGTCGCGACTTATCGTATCGGAAAACCCATCGAGCCGTTCATTCTGTTTCCGCTTTTATTTCCTTCCCTCGAATCCGTCGGTTCATTGCCTTCCATTTGTACACACGGTGCCTCGATTTTTCCTGCACGGAGAGCTTGTACAGAGATTTTTATCCGGCTGCCCGTTCCAAAGAGAAGAAGGACTCCGGCGATCTCCACCGTCGCCCCTCCCGCGATCTCTTTCGTTTCCTAGGTGCGCGCACGTGCGCCCGCCCTCTCTATCCCGTAAATCTCTATCTCGTAAATCTTTATTTCATACATCTGTACGCGATCCGTAATCCCCGCGAGATCGTAAAACACGCGTGGCCGCCCCGCTCCGGCTCGCTTCGGCCATTTTTCCGGCATTTCCATATTAATAACGTGTCGGGATCAGAAATTCCCCGCTAATAACCCGCGAACATCCGCCGTTTCGCGGACCAATTTCACCTCGTCCCTTTCGTACTTTGCTCTCTCCTTCCAGCTCCCGTTTTTTTTTCTTTCATTTAACCAGCGCGCTTCAATTTCTGCCTTTTTCCGTCTCCCCATCCGGCCATGTCTACGCATCAGCGGTCTCGAAACTCGTTAGCCCGCCTCGAGTAACGCGATTACAGCCAGCTTAACGAGAATTCCGGTGGATCGGATTCGCGAGGATCTCCTCCGGTCCGGCTGTGCGCGACCCATTATTAAGGCACGAACAGGGACCCCGTCGCCGCCTCGTTTTCTCACGTTTGCCGTTTTCTTTTCTCTCGTTTCAGAAATCTTAGATCATAATACTATCATATTACCGACCGATTCCACCGGCAACCCAGCGTTCCCGCCAATCATGCGCCCGAAAGGTATCAGTTTCTTTTTTTCTCTCTCTTTTTTTCTTTATTTTCCTACCCTCTGTCTTTGCGCTTTTCGTTGCGTTCGGATTGATTTACAGTTTCCGGGTACCTTAATGATTAACGTCGCGTTCAGGCGACACGGTTTTCCGAGCTATTTGGTACGTTTGTCGAGAAGATAGCGGCCCAAAGGCAGCGTTTCATGTGTTTTTATATAAATCGTGAAATTCCCAGCTTTTCAAATTCTCGAAGCACCGAATTTCCAAACCTTTCTCAATTCTCAAAGCTTGGGATTCTTAATGCCTCGAATTTCCGAAGCTTATGATTTCCAATGCTTCGAATTCTCCGAGCTTAAAATTCGCAATACTTCGAATCGGCAAAGTTTAGAATTCGATCGGTCGTTCGGAAAATCGTATCGCGCGAACGGGCTGCGCTAGTCGAATATAACGCGTAAGTTTTGCCCTTTGCTCTTCCCTTAGCTTTATTTCTCATCGATTATTCCCTCTTTATCCCTTTAAATCGTGCCCCAAACCGGAAAGCATTTTTACCGTGCACGCAGGCAGGAAGCAGCGTGGAAAAAAGGAGTGAAAAGGAATTTTCGCTGCATCGAAAGCTGCGTGTTTTGCTGGTTCACCGAAGCCTCACAGGTTTTGGACAATCGCGACGCTTTCGACGTCGATCCGGGACACGGTGTACGACGCAAAAAGTCAATAAAGTCCGAAAGCGTCGTGAAAACGCGTAATCTCGTTAGCTGGTAGCGTGCGGTCGCCCGCGAACTTGGCTTTTCACGCTCCGCGATCAGTTTTCCTCGTTGTGTTTTTGCCGGCTTTGTTGTCCCCGTTTTCCAACGACCCGATTGTCTCGGAACCGACTGCTGGGTCGCGGAACTTTACCAACCGGAACTCAGCCTAGCGTCAATTTTTCTGTCCTTCGTTCAATGGCGATCCAACGCAGCTTCGCTTTGCGAACCCGTCAAACCGATTACTTCCGAATTATTCAGCCGAGGAACGCGCTTCGATGGTCCACCGATTCGCTAAAGACGAATAGGACAAAGAAAACGGGAGAATAGGGATGCGCGGGGTGATTCTCTCGCTTGTGGACTTAAATAGACGCAAAGTTACGACTTTTACCGTCTATTTTCGTCCCTACGGTGACTCTTATATTTTTATTTCACTAGCAAAACGAACGCAAGCTCGGTATTTCGTAAGTAGAAAGTTACAAACGTCGCCACGCGATGGAAACACAACGTTGTCGCGTTACATTGAAACAGGAATAACAATTTTTATAAACGTCAATTAGATGTAGTAGGAGGAATAGAAGGAAGTGTAGGGAGAAAAGATTCTGTTAAGGAATTCGGTAACTGGATTGCATATTCCGTTGACGCGATCGCTAAGACCAAGTTATAACACAGCGATCTGATACAAGAGTTGAAATTAGTGAGAGGAATCGGGATTAACTTGGGGCAACGATTGAAATCGTTAACAGTTCTAATAGAAACAAAATGTCAGATGACGATCATTCATCTCGCAAAGTTAACGTATTCACTCGACTTAATACAAGAATACAGTTGCTTTCAAAAAGGTGCAGGGGAAACCTTAAAACACGAGCCACGAATCGCAGAAATTTATGCCGTCTATTTTCAACGATTTGAATATATTATCCAGCTCCTCCAATCGAAGGAGAAGATATACGGATTTAAAATTAAAGTCCACTGTACCGTAATCGGCCACCTAACAGCACAATCTTAAAGTCCACCGGCGAAAAAGATCACCCTGCACTCGCAGCTGGTTAAAGGCGAATAGAAGAAGCAAGAAGAAAGAAAGGGTTGAGAGTTTGCCCCGTCGTTCTGCGTTCGATTGGAAGTAGAGGCACGGCAAATACACGGGGCGACGAATGTAAACGAATAACGCGGTGGGAACAAAAACGCAAGGTCGGCGTTTGCGAGGGGAAAATTTCCATTGGGACGGGGCGAATTAATTGCAACCACTCGTGGCCGTTACATCGGTAGAAAGGTTTTCGCGAATACAATAACCGCGTTTCAGTTATTCACGGTATTGCCAGGCGTACCGCGCGACGCCTCCATCGAGAACCCATTTATATTTTTGTGCCCGCACCGTTGAAGAGGTGCACGCGCGCGTCCGTAACGCGTACGCGCGCGTGTATTTTCTCGTTTGCGCGTTTCCTAATGCACGCGTCGCCGGCTATGCGGCCGGCAATTTATTCGGCGCCCCTTGCACAGCCGCGGAAATGAAGTTTACAAATAGGGACACTGTAAATACCGCAGAAATATCAGCCGCTTCAACCAGCTGTATTTTTCTATCGCGAAAATTTATCGTATTGTGCCGGGCCATTGTTTAACGTTCGCAAATAATCGCGGCGTATAGAGCCGGGGGAATTTCATTGGCAACCGGAGAACAACGCCATCTCCGCGTTCGTCCGCTCGTGTATACTCTTTTTCTTTTTTTTTTTCCCCCTGTGTGTTTATCTTTCCATGCTTTTTTGTTGCTTTTTTCTGTTTTCCCTTTGCCGTTTTTATCCCCCCTCCAGGTCCCTCGACTGTTCCCAGTTAAACGCGAAACTATGGCAAACAAATCTTGACGGACGGGGTAACGTTATCCCTGTGGCGAAGCTGCGCCGCGCCGCGTTCGCGCAACTTCTCCGTGCAATCGGAGACAAGCGTGAGCTCATCTTCTTTCGTCACTACCAGTTGCATATATTACGTTACCCGCGTAATTACTTCCGGCGCTCATTCGTTAGCCTTATTAGCGGCCGTAATCCCAATTCCGAGCCTCGTTGTTTCCCCTGGTAACCGTAGAGTTTACGCGTCGGAATGCGGACAAACGCTCCATCGAGGTCTTTCGAAGAGTTACGCGTGCGATACGGTCGCCGAGAGTACCCAACGTAATCGCAGACGCGCGCTATACGTCTCTTTATTCCTTCCTTCGAACGTTCCTGCCTTTATCTGCCGCTTCACCGCTAATTCGATCTGAATCGTCAGGACCAAAGCCAGGTCCTCCGAAGAATCTCACGGTGACAGAGGTCAGTAACGGTTTCCTGATATCCTGGGAAGCCCCCGTGGAACGTAATCATCTCATTCAGTACTACACCATCAAATACAAGACCGACGGACCCTGGAAAACGCTCAACAAGGGACAGATCCGACCCGAGGAAACCAGCTACTTGGGTACGTTTCTATTTCGCTCCGCTTCAATGATCACTTAAAGCTGCGCTAGATGTTTCGAGTAGACACGATTCATCGCAAAGCTGCAATTAACCCCTTCGTTGCGATAGATTGATATTGATATGCATAAACGCAAAGAGGGGCTGATTATTATCAACATTTGAATAGCATACGTATTTGGATGTGCTATATTGGGGATGGACAAATTTCGTCGCGATAAGATACTGCATCGCGTTTGACCGGTCCACTGAATTGTTGCAAAATCAGAATATTTAACGAGAAGGATGTTGAAGATTAATGTTGCGGTAGATTAGATCCTTTTTGTTCGGTTAAAAGTGAACAGTACAATGGGCTTCAATGTAAATGTAGCCAAGCAATTAAGAAATCTTGAGTTGCTTAAGCAAATTAGTTATTCGATCCAAAGTATTGGCTACTTAAAATGACGAGTTAACTAGTCCTCCGTAATTAAATGGTTAACACGAAGGTAAATTGTTAAATTACCATTTCATCTAATCAGATATAGTCGAGTATAACAGTTGAGTTATATATTTGAGTTGTAGCGTACATTCGTCCGGTTTCCTTATCGTTTTCTCTATCCAAATGCAGAAGCAAATTTTCTTTTCGATCGACGATCCTTTTCAATCTTTTCGGTATCCGAAGGATTTCTCTCTAGTAAAGTTCTCGCAAAACGGGGGATTAATACTTGTTTAGAGCTGCTGCGAGGCTCGTTAAACGAAGAAACGTTCGATTGATCTGTTTCATGGGAACAGTGAAGAATCTGGTCGGTGGTAGGACCTATTATTTCCAAGTGTTCGCCAACTCGGCGACGAACTACGGCGCCAGCGAGCAGGTGAAATTTCCGGTACCAGCTCGGGTGAAGCACAAGGCGATCACCGCGGGCGTGGTCGGTGGAATACTCTTCTTCATCGTCGCGATCATCCTCAGCATATGCGCGGTGAAGATATGCAATAAGCGGAAAAGACGAAAACAGGAGAAAGGTAGGGCTGTGTGGCGACAACAGCCGCCTTCATTCCTGCCTATTTCTTCAAGTCTGGCCCGCGCCTGGGCTCGAGGTCATGTCGTTTCCTTTTGCCACGATTTTCGCTCTCTCACAATGCAGGCTGCGCATTTTTCGGCATAAAACGAAGGAAAATATACCATATAGCGTTACAAAGATAGGACATTAATATCGTAGCATTAAATTCAACAGGCAAATCAACGTAGCATTCGAAAGACTGTTCTACGTTTTGCTTCATTCGATCCCTTTTATCGGACGATCACGTTGTAACGATCTTAATAGTTCTGCTTCGATACCCAATTTCGTCTTGCTCACGGCAACTGTACGCCGAGTAAAAAGATTAAAATCTTTTTTCACAATATTTCAATGCAGTATAATTGAAACATTTCTATCCACCAATTTGGTGAATCGAAATTCTTGAATTGGGAGACTCCGTGAAGATGATGCCCGAAACTATAGCCTCCCTTTCATTTATTTATTTACTTACTCGAAATACTTTAACGTACGCGAAAAAAATAAAAGTGAGTACATAAGATACGTAAAATCGCCGCTAATTCATGAATCGACAAAAAATGAAATAAATGGCTGTCTATCCGTGTCCACTTTCTACTTGTTCCGCGTTAAAGATACGAATTCGCGTAAAAATGCGCAGTCTACGGATAGCTATGGATGGATCGGTTTGCAAAAGAGACGATGATGACCTGGTAACGCAGGAGCTGGGCGAGCAGCTGTGAACCTGAACGCTTACTCGTTTAACATAATCTTGTAACATTGTAGAACTGCTTTCAGCGTATAGTATGGTGGCCTGCCGGGTCACCGACGCCAGGAACGGCGCAGGGCAGGGGCCCCAGGGAACAGTGCCTTTGAAAAAGTGAGTGTCCATCTCCGAAAGTTCTGTCTTCCCTACACAGGTTTCCACTTACTTAAGTTTCCGATTCCCCTAATGGGAATCTCTATCGAAGATTAATAACGAATCAAGGACGTAGACCGAAGAGATCGCATCTGCGCTCTCCTCTGCATAAGCTTCCTTCTGCATACCTACTTATATATATCTATATATACTTACGTGTATCTATAGCAAAATATTTAGCGTTCAAGTTATCGCGGGAAATGGAAAGGCTAGAGAGAGAGAGAGAGAGAAAGAGAGAGAGAGAGAGAGCAGATGGGAACTCGAAGAGAAATACATCAATCACTTAGGTTTAGCCAGAGCTAGCAATTAAGTCCACTCCACCCCCTTTTACGAGCATTAGGCGACCGAAGCACAGCAAGCATTTAAGAAACCTCTCACGAGTAATCAATAGCTAACAAAATATTCGAGCTATATACCCGATTATTATGCATATACATTTATATATTATCACGGATATATCTGGAGAGTATCTATTTACATGATAGACGTGTCGTTGGTTCGATAACCTTGCCTGTGATCGAGACCATTAAGCCGTGTTTGCTTTGCGAAAATAGGGCAAGCGTCCGCGTTATTGGACCAACGACGTATAATCTCTATTAACATATCTTGGAGTAAGTTGTAAAGTCGGTAGAGAGACGCCGGGGGAGAATCTTCTCCCCTCTCGTCGTCTTGATCCACTTTCGCTAGAAAAACAGCGGTCACGTTGCCCCTTGTTGTGTTGTTGAACAATAAAAAGAAAGTATAGGACAAAACGAATCGAAGCAAAACGTAAGATACGACGAATAGAACGAATGGAAACCCTCTTTTGATCTTGCGCCACGAGAGAACGCGAGCCACGTATTGTACGATGCTGTGCAAAAATCTCTGGCCAATCTTCGTGAGTTTAACCCACTTCGAAGTACTTGGAAGCTGGACATTCATACGACTATATTTTTAACCCCACGTCGCGTTCCCTTTACGAGCACGTCGAATTTTGCATTCCGTAAACCAGATTAATGATAACGCTTTTTTCCGATAAACGGCTGCTTTGCCGTAAGGAATTTATTTCGATTTCACATCGGAAATAATTAAATACTCAGGTGCTGCACCCTTTGAAAATTAAATGAAACGCTTCAAAGGTTAATTCGATTGCGAATACGACGTGATTGCGTGGCGCAACGAAGAATGCGATTCCCTATTTAATCGTCACGTTCATCGTATTGCGAACTTTTTTACGCGCCTTTGTAAAAATATTCCAAACCATTTGTGCAGTGTTAGGAAAACATTCCAAACTTTTTGCGAGACGTTATAAAAATATTCCAAACTTTTTGCAACGTCTACAAATATTCCAAACTCTTTGCGACGTCTACAAATATTCCAAACTTTTTGCGAGGCTACAAATACCCGAAACTTCTCCATGCGATATTGTAAAAATATTCCCAACTTTTTGCGACACGTTCGATACGTCTAAAAGTGTTTTACGTCCCTTTTTCGCTTCGCATTTTGTTTCCACGACTATCGTCGTTTAATCTTCTTCTATTCCATCTACATCGACCCGGTACTTTATGTCCCGCATTCGGACAAGCAAACGAATAAGCAAATTTAAAAGTACCATCGAAAGTCACGTTAAATTGTCATCGAGAAGTAAGAAGCAGAGATGGCCGGAGACTTTTGCACAGCATCGTTAGACGCGTTCGGTAGCGATGAACAACCGGCAGACTAAACCGCAGCAGCAGAGGTATTTTGGACGAGGTTGGAGAACGATCGGTTTCGACGAACCGCGATCGGTGCGAGAGACACCATCAACGCACCTATGAATCCGCGCATCCGTCTTTGCGCGTGCACTATTACTCTGCGTTCCTCGGGCACGAGCGAACAATCGAGCGATACTTTCGCGCGTTCGAGCTGGTCCGCGGATTCGAATAGTTTCTGGGTCCCCCTCGGTTTTCCGCTGGAATAGCTGGGGTTCGCCGAGCTATTCGACTCGCGTCGGATAGTTCTCTGCCGCCTTCGGAATTCTCTCCCCTTGTTACGGTATAATTTAATTTCACCGAGAACCGGGAGGAGACGGGAGAGAAGGCACAGAATTCGTCGCGTGACCCTAACACACACGCATAATAACCCGAACTCCTTTTTTCTTCGCCGCGATCGATACGCTCTTGGTCGAATCCAATTGTCCAGCCGAAAGGCTGACAAACTTAGTTCAACTTTATTTTCCCACCGTGTTACTCTCTGGTATTTCGACACGAAAATGGAACTCCGTTTAGCTGAACTCCTGCTCGTCGCAACGAAACGAGTAACGCGTAGGCTAATATATGGCACAGTGTTACTTCCTGTAACACTGGACTCGGAAAATGCAGTTTAAATAACGCGATGCATCTCCAGCGCGAAAATTCCTACGAAACGGTTTCCGTATACGCGTTGGAGGACTTTGTAAATTTGGGCAAATTTGCGTAGCTCGAGTATTGCAAGTATAGATTCGTACGATGTCTAGTTTAAAAAATATCTAATAGTCACCGTTGTTCTCGTGCACACGGATTTCGAGAACGCGATCGATCTCCAGCAGTTTAACCCTTTAACTGGGGATGACGAGTTAACTCGTCCTAGAAATTATTAGGCTTCTTCTCGGACCATCGTTATACTTGCATCGAGCCCAATTTCCGAGGAGCCCAACTTTTCGAAGCATCATTATATTTGCACCAAAAATATGCTACTTTATAGCACGTTAACCAATACCGATTGATCGGTGGATTGATCGTACCTATCGTATCGTAACACCGAATCATAATTTCTAAGTTTGTCTACGTTTCAATCAGAAAGCATTTTACCAAGAAGCGTTCGAGCTCTTTCATTTGCATCGGCTAACAATTACATTCCACTTGCATTTTGAAAATTCGCTTTCTAATAATAGTTCGGAACGTATAGATCCAAACTCGCGCGGTCCTAATTACTGCAATTCCACCTGATTACCTCTTAAAGAAGAATCATGGGGGAAGGCAAAAATTCTAGACTGTCGCGTGAAATTCGCGACGCATAGTCACCTTAAGACTTAAGTAGAGAAAATTGCTGCACTCCTATTACGTAAAGGATCTCTGGTTACACGAACAACTTGCCCCCTTGTCGAGTTCGCATAAACGGAGTTCCACTGTGTCCCCGTTGTCGGCTTCTTTTCGTCCCTCCACTGATAAAAAAAAGAAAGAAAGGAAAGGGAGAAATGAATCCCGGATCAGATCGGACGCGGTTCGCTCGTCTTCCGTCGCGTCAGCGTGCAGCTTCCGTTGCCACGAGAACACAAGCGGAAAAAAAGCAAAACGGAGAGAACGCGGTGTCGTTTAAACGAACGATACCCAGAGAGAATAGTTTTCGGGAGAGAAAACGATCGCACGGAAACGTTCGATCGTGAGAGAGAGCACGCTCGTCGACGTCATCGAATTTCCCGACGAACCGTTATATGTACGTACGTATGAAAAAAAAAAAAAAAAAAAAAAAACATCGGCCTCGATAACCGAGGTGTTCAAGCTTTGAAATCACGCCAAGCGGACTGCACGTGTAGTAGCGGGTACTCAGCCGACTATTATGATTTCCATCGTGGCATCCAAAAGTCCACAATACGACTGCAGTGATGCCTATTCTGGATCGTATGTCGCCTTTGTTTCTCGCGACGAGCCATTTCGTTTGTCGTTCGACACCCCCTTTTTTTCTTTTCTTCCAACACTCCCCCCTCCCAACTTCCCCGTCGCGGATTTTTTCGTTCGTTCACCCGCCGCTGACTCGTTGAAAGTTTTGCGGATAATTCATTCACTCGTCCTTCATTTTCATTCACGACGTTTATTCCTCGCCCAGCCCCCTCTTTCCTCGTTTATGAATTGGTTCACGAATCGCCGCGACGCGTTTTAACCCTTTGCGCTCCGTTCGCTGTGACGACAGTTTTTTGACTTCCTCGGAAGTTCTACGCGTTCATTTTTCATCGACGCAAGTTTCATTTCGTTCGAAACAAGTGAAAGTCGAAGGCAATTTACGCGATTTTCGCAAGCTGTCGTAATAAAGTCTCGCCCAAGCTAAATTTGGCGAAAGATCGAACTACTTGTTAGGTGTACCAACGAACAATTCACGTCTCTGTCAAATTCAGGATCTATTGTTGACAAAATCTTTATCTTCGAGACCTTAAGTTACATTATCGATTGTCCATCTATCTTGGAGTTACTCAAATTTAATGTACCAGAAGAAATTCTTACGTGATACGGAATTATTCCACGTCGGTATAAACAGAACTTTTTTAAGCGACCAAACGTGTATAATTAGATGAATTGAGGAGACGAATGATCTTGGAAAGCGTCTCAATTTTGTCAATATCTCCATTAATCCATTCAAATTGTGCTGCACATCTCTGTGCTTTCAACGCATCGCAACGATTAGTAGTTTTTATCGTCTCAATTTCTACGTAATCTTGTACTTGCGAAAGAGCTCGCAAAGCTCGCAAAATGAACTAAACAGTGAAAAGAATAAAATGCTTTGGAGCGTTTGTCGCATTTAAAGTTAAGTTTTGTAGCTTGGTAATATTCTTTGCATCCAAACTATAGCGTTAGCTTATTAAATAAACGGTGAATTATTTATTGGTACGCGTAATATTAACGAAGTTCGGAGTGCAAAGGGTTAACGAACCCCTTTTCCGAGCTTCCCACGGGCTTATCGCGAGGACGCGTCCCGTTGCATTCGCCTTCGAGTAATTTGAAAACCGACACGGAAGATATTTCCATGCTCGGTGGATTGCGAAAATATTCCGCGATATTGCGAAACACGCGCCGCGTAGGCGTACGCGATAATAAATTTGCTCAAGTATTTACCTTGATAGAAATACTAATGTTTGTATTAATGTAATTAATGCACGTCCGGTATTTACGTGGATAATGTTAAACCGGTGTACACGATGAATCAGTGAACCATTCGATTGCCCATGCCCGCGAATAAATTACTCACGGCATCAACATTAATTTGATCGATCGACGCGACCCAGCGTAAACGTAAAATACTGCAAAAGTATTTGCACAGGATTTCTCTACTCGCGTCGGTGCAAACACGTCCCGTTATCCGTGCGTTACGTACAGGAGACTGAGGTAGGTTGCTACGCTTTTTGGTTTCTTTTATTAATTTTCTCTGTATTCCATTTGCAACGTTTAAGTTATGTTCCTTTTACCAAATATACGCATTCGCGTATGTTTTTGTTCTATTAACGCGACACGAATAAAAATTATCATTGTTAAGGAGAGAAGTATAAATTAATATTCTATTTAATGCTGTGTAAATAAATAAGCGTACTAGTAGCTTCAATCAGTGCTTTATGAAAAAGTACTAGGCACTTTTAAATCAGAAAAGCTTCACGCTTAAACGTTGACCACGATTACATGTAACCCTCTATAACCCGAATTCCATTTTCTTCTACGCCGAAAGAAATTCTAAGTAAGTCAGAATTTTCATTTCGATCTGGAAACTCGGACTTAATAATTACCGTATGACTATTTGGTGCTGCAATACGATGATACAAAAATGAAATACAGTAGTGCTCTGATGTGCAAGTAAAACAAAGCTTATCAAATTGAAACGTATGTTTAGGTAACTTTCGAGTTACAATGGGTTTATAGAGGGTTAAGTAAATTCGAAGCACTTTGCAGAAGGAAACGCCACTTTAACAACTCACCCCAGTCTCCGTAGCGCCACGCGAACGCGAATTTGATCGTCTCCGAAAACGAAGACCGAGAACCGTAAAATATATTTCCACGTTTACGGCATCGGCGAAGCATTTGCTTCTTTGGTCCTCGCGATAAGCCCTTTTTCGGTTTACACGGTCGCGTCTCCCTCTTAGCAAACACGAAACGTGTCTCGCGGCTTTTTCCCCCGAGGGTTTTCAACACAAAGCGAAGCCGATAATGCACGTTTATACCTACACGTATATCCAGAACGGGCTGGACGGTTCAGCCACTGCCAAGATTATCGCTTGCAGCTCCGGATTCGTAGTCGTGAAACGTGTGCCGCGACGCTTTTCCTATCGCGTGTCGCATCCGTTCGCGAATGCAACAGACCCTGGAGGGTAGCTTCCAGCCGGGATAAGTTGTTGTCGAGATCGAAGAAAGCGAGGAAAGCGGCTGCGAACCGCGGAAACGAATACGGAGCTACTAATCGAGCCTCGACGATCGACGTTGGAGGATCGTGATCAGAGCAAGGATCAGAAGAGAGCCAGACGCGAAGCTAGAGAACTCTAGCGGGGAATCGAGAACGGATTCGGAGAGAAGGAGCTGTTTGGCGCGATCTTTCGAAGCATCCATCTAAATATCATCACGATCGCCGGACACTCGATAACGTAAAGAAGAAGCGTGCAACGAATCGATTGCAAGTTTAAAAGATCGTTCTCGTTCTCTCCGAAGGTTTCTCGCGCGAACGCGGCAGTATGACGAGGAAACGCGCGGGTTTCGCTAAGCAAGGCTAAGTAATGAAAGAGAAATAAAAGGAAGGGGATATGAAGAAGAAGAAGCGCTACAAATGAAAACGTGGGCGTCTCTTGTCCTCCTCTCTCTCTGTGTTTTCTGTAGGTCGACAAATCTAAACGCGTGCGGCGAGTCAGTCTCTACGCTGACCCGTTGCAGCCCGTTGAATCCGCAACTACCACCACCACCACCACAACCTCTTCATCAACCACCACTTCCTACGCAAGTAACCACCCCCGCCACTGCCACCTCGGAGCCGGTCCACGAGCAGGCCCCCCCGAACCGTGATCGTGACCATCACGCACTCCACCTCGATAATCGAGATTACGAGAGCGTGTTTATCATAGAGAGGCGGAACAGTAAGCCTAACCTCCGCTAGCCACACTGAAAATAAAACCAAGTACTACCACTGCTACTACTAATACTGCTACTACTACTACTACTACTACTAATACTGCTACTACTACTACTACTATACTACTATTACTGCTACCACTACTACCACTACTACGTACCCGAGACAACGGTTGCTCCCGAGACCACCTGAAAGTAACAACAACTCGCCGACGGTATACATGTATGTGTTCTGTTGTGTGTGTCGCCGAGAAACACCACTGATTGCCGGAAACGATCCGTCGATCGGTCAAGCTAACGATCCGATCGATAACTCGTGATCCGTCGTTGATCGATCGAGCGAGCAAAAACGCCACTCGCCCCGCTGGGACTTGTCCGTATATCGCAGAGTGTCATTAAACGATACTCGTTTTACTACTATTTACCACTACTACCAACAACAACCTACCTACTACTGCTACTACTACTACTGTACTACCACCGCTACTGCTACTACTACTAGTACTACTACCTACTATGCGAGACTACAGCTCTGCAATGTTACCTGCTAGGACCTACTAATCTACCACTACTACCATCTACTACTTAGGATGATTGTCATGACTGTAGATGAGATCGGCAATACAGGCAATACAGCTAGGAGTCACACTAGTAACATCCAGTCAGTACCCTAAATACCTTCGTTCGGCGGAATTAGGGAGTACATAGATAAGAGACGAGGCCAAAACACGGTAGATTTCTAGTGTTTTAATAGTGTTCGGAAACGTCGTCTCGATTTCGATATATATATATAGAGAGAGAGATATATATATTGTTATATATCGATAGTCGCTTGTGCGCAACGCATATCGTTTAACAGATTATATTGACACGCGTTGCTTCTTTGCGCAATTTGATCGAGGCTCGCGAACGAGGCTAGCTCGCGTGTTTTTTTTTTCTTTATTGGGGGTTGGAATTGAAAAGAGAAGTAGAAACTGTTGTGTATCGGCTCTAATTGAAACAGGTATGAGAACTGGATGGAAAAATGTTAGAAGTCTTATTATCGATGTACAGATGCTGCTAAAAATTGAGGAACAACGTTTGCGTGTATCTTTTTGTTTTCCAAGATACAGTATTAGAATCGATCAAACGATATAATCAAGCCTCGCGTGAAAAAATGTTAATCTACGTTTTGGATTTATTTCTTCGCATAGAATCATCTTATTTCCAGTTGTATCACCAGCTACTAAACGGTATGGAACGGGAAAATATCGATCATAGAACAGACTCAATATTTAATCAAAATCGAAGTGATCCAGAACCGATATACGCTTGCTGACAAACGTTAAAAAGCTTGCGAATTTCTATATTTATATTCTTAATCTCCTGAGATACACGTATTAGAATTGAAAATAGGATAACATATTGCCTATCAACGAACGCAATCTTATCGTTTCGCGCTGTTTTTAATTCTAAATGCGTATTTGAAATGATTATTTTATTTTTCAACTTCCGTCGGCAAGCGTATCAATAACAGGTGTGCAAGATTTCTATCGCCTTACTGCTCGTACCTGTTTCAAGAACCAAGAACCGATAACCGTAGCTTCTTTCAACCCCCACTCGGTTGTCATTCTTAGATCGAAATTGTTCTGTCTCTTTTGTCGTACGTACACACGCGTGACGATATTTGCATTTGTTCGATGTTCATTCTCGATCTCGCCTCGACAGCAATCACCGTATTATATCGTAGATCAATTTATTCCGTTCACCTTTCATCTTTCATTTCTCATTTCTCATTTCTCATTTCTCATTTCTCTTTTTTCTTTTACTATCTCTTCTGCCAGTGGTAAAAAAAAAAAAGGAAAAGAAGAAAAGTATTCTGCGCATACTCTCGCTGTCCTTCTTTCTTCAACCCCTCTCACCGATACTTTCGTTCGTTCCTTGTTTGTCATCCACTTTGCTCACTCCGCTCTCACGAGTACTCACGTTCACTCGACTCTTGTTCACACGTATGCAGTCTGTCGTCTCTCGCCGTGCCACTCGCTCAATCGATAGACGATAATTAAGATACGAGCGAGTCGATGGTTTCCCTCGTTAATACGCCGGCGGCCGCGGAAATTGCGCCACCATAGCCGTGTATCGATACACTTTTCGTCGTCTTAAACATGCGCGAGTGTAGAACTCGGAAAGCGGAAACACGTTCACGGTATCGTTAATAATTATTGCGCAAGATAAGCGTATCGGCTGCGTTACTTTTAGAACAGGTTAACGTTCTATCGGAATAGTTGTTAACGCTTTTTCATCGGTAATTGATTTGCAGACGGGTAGTGAAATGAATGTCGAAACCATCGAGATCGCTACGTATTTCTTTGCTCGTATACTTCATGGATTTCGCGCAACATTTCTTTGTATCCGTAGATGCACCGAACTCAGATATTCTTATTAAAGATTCGATCGATAGCCTGCTTCATTTTTGAAAACGCCGCGGACCGATCTTGACGAGCATCGTTCATTTCGAAGCGCGGTTCCAATGCAAGCGCGATCGTTTCATCCCTTAAACGTTGCCATACGCATCCTTTACCTTGAATTTCTTGCGCAATTTTGCGCGCTTGGGGTAGAGTGCTCAATAATCGACGTTAAATCAGTCATCGACACTTTCTATGATTCTAAATATAAATTAGGGATGTTGTTTATAATTAACCCTTTCACAGCGTAATAAAGTAACAAAGAATGGAGGAAAAGAAGTATAAAGAATTTTTATCTTCTCTATTAAAGCAACTTTTGTGCTCTAATTGCCCCGTTACAAAGAATACGTATACAGTAGCTTCACTTATTCGAACGTAACACATTTCAGCGATTATGTTTTGCATAATGCAACTGGAGATACAAAATTTACAGTGTCGTATTCGACAACTTGCCCAAGTCTATATCGCATTAAACTGCGAAAAGATTAACCCTTTACCATCCATAAGTTTTCTTATATACTATCGTATGCTATCTTTCTTATATACTATTATTTACCCTTATATACTCTCGTAAACTATTATTTGCTGTCTTTCTTATGTACCATTAGACTAAACCGATTATACTTTTATTTATTCGCTTAATATACGAGCCTAAGTCCTATTAGACTAACAGGTTAAATTGACGATTAGAATCGTAGAAAGTATCGATGAGCGGTTTAACATCGATTAGTGAATTCTTTGCCCCGTAGCTTGAAATTTCCGCAGTCTAGTCGCGGTAAATAAAAACGTCCAAGCACGAAGCACGTGTTCCCATCGACAGGATCGGTTCGCGTTGTTTATTTTCACCTTTAATCCCTTCTATTTCTTCACGTTACGATCTCGATCACACACGAATCAAGGAAACGGGGGCGAGGAAACTCAGCCCCGTTTGCTTTGTCAAAGTTTCTCTCACTCACGTAGCATGTCACGCTTCACCGAGCATGACAACAGTAAAAAGAACGAAAGAAAAGAAACGTAAAAAAGAAAGAAAGAAAGAAAGAAAGAAAGCAAGCAAGAAAGAAAGAAAGTAAGAAAGAAATACTACATAACATAGTACGCGTACCGAAAAAAGAAGAAAGAAACGCAATCGAAAGTGTAGGATCGCTGCGAGATAGCGATCGTCGCACACCACAGGGTGCCCTTCCATCGATCGAAATTTTTTAACCGAAACCTCTTGTATTCTTTTGCTGTTTCCAGTCTATCGATTTTAGACGAGCCGTAAAAAGACGCGCGTGTCACACTCTCGAACACTCGGACATAAGCAAAGAAAAAGAGCATACTATATATAGGTAAGCCGCTCTCTCTGCGGCTCTACCCTCAACTTGCATCCAGACACGATTTTTCATTGTATAATATTCATTGTTGATCGTTTATCACACGATGATTCGCCGCTGTATCGTATCGAAACTTTGGCTCCGCTCCCCTTTTACGATCGATCAACATTCTTGTCTGAATATGCTTCGGGCGTGCTTAGACTTTGCGCTTTGGATAACCGTCGAGGATTCATGATCGCGCACCATTTCTCTCTGGCGAACGTGAAAAATGAAAGACGTAGTATTCGCGATGATTCAGTCCGGTGCAGCAGACTATGAATATTTCACTGTACTCCGTTTCACGAGACGAGATACTCGATGCAAGCGATTACAAATGGTGGCATTTTGCTGAAATAAAGTTGCAATCGCAGGTCCATATTATTATTATTGTTTGATTGCGGATATAAGTAAATATACAACTCGACGAAGGCAATTGAACAAGCGAAGCGTAAGCAGAGATTCGTTTCACAACCCCTAAGTATTTTAAGATGCACTTCATTTTGTGTATTTTGTATATTTCTACGTATCACGTGGATTTTCTTTCGCTTTTGCTCGGCGAAATTTTGCATAAACGCATAAAAATCCACAGATTAATTATTATTATGATACGAGCACTTTTTCAAGTTCAATTTTCTAACTACAAACGCGACGGAAGATAAATGAAAAACAGGAAGGACAAGAATATAACGAGTACGATGATAAAGCAGAAAGATACAGAAATAAAATGACTGATGAATAGACTGTGGACCTTTATGCAAATTCACATGTATACAAATAAAAGTGGAGGTACGGGAATTTAAATAAGGGGTTGTTTCACCCTCCAGATACCATAACTTGTATTTTACTTTCAGTAGTTCGCGTATTTTTTATTATCATTTGCATTCAGCATCTTTTCATTGTATATTTAAATTTCCCATAAACGAACAAAGGTCCGCAATTTATTATTAACGCAATGACGTGGATTGCAATGATAGAACGCGTCTTACGAAATGACTCGCATACGTTCTTGATAATCACATCTGAATCACCGCCAACAAATCGTTGCCGTCTCTGTCTCTGTTACTTCTTTTGCCACGCGAATGCATTGTTTACATCCGCTGGCTCGTCTCGTTGAACGGAGTATAGTTTTTTAAGTGGGCGAGCAAAAAAGCAATAACAAACCAGACCGACGATCAAATCTACGAACGAAACTAGCTACCGCAATTCACTTTTCTCTGGACACATTTACTTTCGTTACGTCTTCACTGCGGATGATGAATCATTCGTGTATACTTGTTCAGTGTTCACTTTGGACGTTCGCTTTGGATCAGGAGTCGGCAAACTGCGACCCAAAATCAGTCGCTTGTTTTCTAGCCCATTTTCATGACCCACGAGTTAGGAATAATTTTTGCAAAAGAAAAAAACACGAGAAGCAACTTCATCCGTCTTCTCGTTAAACAGATATTAATTCTCCACGGGTTTATTAAGTTCGAGCTTGATTTTTTGATTATTCTAGGCGTCAAAAAAATGCAAGAAAATTCTCAGACACGTATTAAAGTCTCTATTCTGACGTACGAACGTTGCTCAAGCGAAACGTTGAAAATGTACGCAGAGGGTGCACGTAATTTAACTCGTAATTCGTTGGTCTCAAAGAAAATAGACGTAGAAATTTTCGCCTGGACTTAAACGACCCGTCCTTTCGGCAAAGGGTTAAAAATAGTTGCCAGCCCGGAATGTCTAAAAATATCTAATAGTTTCCGCTTTGCAAAGTACGTTTGCCGACCCCTGCTTTAAACGAAAAAGGATCTTTGCACCTTTTACCGTGGCCGAATGATCCACGATGCACATGCAAAGCGCAAAGTCTAAATTCGCTCTTTAATTTCCCTCCTCCTCTTACTATCGACCCGTTTAACTCGTATATGTATTTGTATCGTTGCGCAATGATCCGTTATCCGTTCTCTTTACTTCGATTAATTATATCCGTGTTACACAAAAAAAAAAAACGAGAAAAAAAAGACGAAAAGAAAAAAACCCTTTCCCCACTTTCTTTGCTTCTCTTCTTTTTCCGAGCGCAATATCACGCCCGACCATCCATCTATACTGCGTGTGATTTACATTTGCATTTTTGTTTCGCCTTCTCCTTCGAGTCTATTCCGTTGCGCGAAGCCACGAGAAAGGTACAAAAAAAAGAAAAAGAAAAAAAGAAGAAAAGAAATACGTTTTTGGAAGAACGCGAGACGCGTCGATGACCGATGAGAATAGAAAAAGAGAACGCGTTATTATCTATTTGCTCCCTAAACACCACCGCCTAGAAAGTAACGTTCGGTTATTTAGCGTTATATTTCTTATCATTATCGCCACGATATTGTTTTTTGTGAATGTAATCGTTGTGTTACAACATTCTCTCTCCCCCATCTTTCCTTGCTGCCGGACCCGAAGGAGGAGAAAAGGTGACGAGTTTCGGAGCACCTAAATCCACGATTGCTATCACTAAAAATAACAAAAAAAAAAAAGAAAAAAACAGAAAAAAGAAACACATTGGGCAAAGAGATCTAAAAAAAATATATATATATATATCGAAAAAAAATGAAAAGAAAAAAATTAGCGAAAAAAGAACAAAAAAAAATATTTAAAAAAAAAAAAGAAAGAAAGATCCACTCACTGGCAACGCCCACCCACCCACGATCCACGTCACGCCCGACCACTCGTGCACCGGAATGCGCATGAGCATGCCATCCCTGCCTGCATCCATTATTCGTTATTATACGTACACGTAATTAATTCTTAATAATTATCTTGTACGTGTTCAACTTGTACGTCTGCCTTTACGTTATTTTGTTTTCCTAGCTCCTTTGTTTTCCCCTTTTGTTCGTCTTAACGTTGCGTGTTTTTTACGTCGTTGTTGCACGTTTATCGCTGTGCGCGTCGGACGTTCAACGTCCTCCAAGGAGCCGAGTAATTAATCTCCGAACTTTTGTCCAAACGTCGTCGAATTCTCCAATTTGAATTCAGCTAAGTTCGCAACACTTTGCATCGCGACGCAGCAGAACCTTACTAAACTCGTCCGCAAACACAGAGAAAGCGAACCAGGGTCCGAAATTTTTATTCCAATGTTTAGCAACAACGTTAAGCTTAAGATTAGCGACGAGTCGCGACACGTTTACGCGGGTTCTGCTGCGGGAAAGCGAAACCGAAAGGAAAGAATCCTTGGACGAAGTTGATCGTGCCGTCGCTGTCAACGACCGCCACTATGTGATCTCTCTAACGCTCGATTTGTCCTACCCGTAGACCTAGAAAAAGCCGAGTACCAGGTCTAAATCTCCTGCGGGAGATTCTGAGCCCGGATACCCCGGACTCGTGCCGCGGCCGACCGCTGGGTAAGATCTCTCGCGCGGCCGACGGCCGTTTCGTTGTGGCCGACTCGGTGCTCAGTTCGGCGAACAACAGCATCCTGGACGCCTCGAGCAGCGACGACGGTGGATTCCTGCCGAAGCAGCGGCTGAAATCCTCCTGGAGGCGTCCGCTGGTCGGCACCAGTCAACTGAGTCTAAGATCCGACGGAAGCGGAGTCTCGATCGGAGGTTTGCCGTCCATCCACCACCACGGGACGGTGAACTCGCTGGCCAGGATAGCGCCAGCGATCTGCACGATCTCGTCGCCCAGGTTCCTGGCCAGTTCGCCGAGCGGGCCGCAGGTGCCCTGGACGCCTTTGTACTTCAGCGATCTGAGCTCGGTCAGGCAACCATCCTCCGGAGAACGTTCCTTTCCGACGCCGCCCGATTACCTTCAGCTTCGTAGCGTGCACCAGAGATACAGCCAGGAGCTTCCCTCGTTGAAAGCGATCCACGCCGAGTCCAGGAGGTTCGTGCCGGTTCAACCGTTGGCCACTTCTTCGCCTCCTCAGCCTGCGGGTAGGCCGAGGGCGAGGTTGCCTCCTAGACACGCGAGACACGCGAGGTCCGCTCCTGAGCTGGCCGCGTCTCCGGACCTGGAGACGTCGCCGGAGAGTAGGTCGAGTAGTTCAGGATTCGGTAGCAAGAATACCTCGCAACAGAACCAGAGCTCGAGGAGCGGTAGTACAGTGGCCGAGTGGAGACCACCCCCTTACAGACCACCCCCTCCGCCCCTAGTTGGCCGGTGGCTGGAGCTTCAGGATCAGGCGAAAGTGGGACACACGCACATTCAGAACGCCGTGGACGCCGGCAGCGTGGACGGGCATTACGAGTTCGATCCTGCCTCGTGTACGCCGACTCCGACGTCCGCCTCGACTCCCACGAGGGAGGAGAGGCCACCGGTGCACCAGATTCACGCGATTCACGTGCCGCACATTCACCAGGTGCACACGGTGCATCATCAGACGCCGAGGTACAGCAGGGACAACATCGAGGCCCGGGTGCAAGCGATGAAAGCCGAGTTCCATCAGTTTAGACAGCGGCAAGCGAGGAGGAGGCAGAGCGCGCATCTCGAGAGCGCGTGTTGACGACGGCACTGTTCACTAGTACTAAGCAGCATCCTTATGGATTTCCACACGTAGTTCGATCATCGGATACCTGCTCCGGATCTCCTCGCTTCTTTGCCTTATTTCGCCGAGGGAAACGACGCGTCGAGAGCGGACCAAACGTTGCTTGGGAAGAGTTGGAACGAGGAGAGAGAGAGAGAGAGAGAGGGAGGGCAAAGAAGCGAACGGGAACCCAGCAAATCCCGGCTGTGACGAAAGCTATACAAAAAAACGCGATTCCAAGCGGACGTCGCCGTGATTATCGTCGGAGACCAACTGTTAAAAAGCACAACGAGGATCATCGTACGCGATTCCAGTCGTAGGCAACTTCAAGTCAATTCTATCAGCTGGGCAACCACACATCTCTACAAGAAAATATAAAAAGGCTGTTACAAGCGCGCGTCAGCTCAGGATACATAAATTTTCGCCAACGCGAGCCACTAACGTAGTAGAACTATGCGTTAAGAAGACGTCGCGTCGTCGGAGTCCGATCGTTGCTGCGTCGCGGAGAAACGAAGCCGTTCTCTTAGCTTAGGAGAAAGGGAGAAGAGGATTCCAGCCGACGGACGACGAGAGACGATTCGAGTTCGACGATCGCCATTGGTCATATCCCGCGCGTACCAACGACGCCTACGTCCAATTCGGAGGACCGCGATTTTTAGCGTTACTAATATTATCGAGTAGAGAGAGAGAGAGAGAGAGAGAGGAGAGAGGGAGAGTGAGGGAACGCGGCGGAAGAGTTTCTAAGCGAAATGGAAGCGCGAAGAAGCAGAGGACGTTCCCTCGATGGGAATCGTCTTCTTTCGAAGCGGCAACACTAAATATTCCCGACTACCGAACGGATTCAGAGGGGAAAGAAGAAAGGAAAAACGATTCGACGCGGAATGCTAGAGAGACAGAGAGAGAGAGAGAGAGAAGATTTTACACGCGCAACAAAGTAAAGGAAAAAAGAGGGGAATGCCGACAAGACGAGAGACATGGGATGATAAACTCCAAAGAAACTGTACCGTGCTCCGTATACCTTTTAAAGAAAGAAAAAAGAAAAAAAAACGACACGTAAGATTAACCTTAATTACGTACACTGTAAGTAATAATTAAAGAGAAAAAGATGAAAAAAATGAAGAAAAAAATGAAAGCGAATGCGATGCAACAAAAAAAGAGGCGAAGAAGACACGGATAACATACGAGTACACGTACATACACGCAGATACAACAAGTAAGATAATCGAAGAATTACACGACAAACAGATACACGCACAGACACACGTTTACACGCGCACACACGATAAATAAACACACGAGAAACTAAGAGAAAACTAAAAAAAGTTACGTATATCGATGAGCAATGGACTCGAAACGTGATATTAGGCCGATGCTTGCCTGGAGATTGCTTAAGGACTCACTCGTACTGCACTGCCTGTTTAGGGTTTCGCTAGCGACCCAACATATTATCGGCACAATAATTTTTCTTAAGCAACGTAAACGAGAAAATAAAGTAAGGGTTCTTTGAATCTACGCGCGGCCGGACGGCCGGACGAGGCTTGCGTACACGCGCGTGCACGCCTCCGCACCTATCACGCGCCTTTTTTTTTCCTCGCTCACCGGGAGTCGCGCGAGGCACCTTTTTGCCTCGCCACACCTTTTGCCAACGAGCGAAAGCTTTCCCTTCGCCTACACTCTGCCCGATTCGTTGCGACGGGAACGCGTTCGCCGTTCTCGCGAAAGGTGGAAAGCTCTCGATCGACCGAACAACAACCGCGAGAAGGAGAACCGCAAAAATCGTGCACTCGCGTGGAAGCGTCGCCGATCGATGCCGTGATCCGTGCATTAGACAGAAAAGAATTACACGAGCATAACACGTACACACACGAATGAACACGCATACACACGAGAAGAGCGAGAGAGAGAGAGAGAGAGAGTGTGTGAGAGAGTGAGAGAGAGTGAGTAGAGCGAAAGGGTTGAATGCAAGGGTGAGCAAAAGTACGAATGACTGCGGACACAACGCGACACGAAACACAAAGGCGTTCTTCGAGACCCACCTAATTCTCACCAAACGCGCATCGTACGAAAAGAAATCATCTCGAGTCGAGGTCGAAGCTCGTGGACGGCCCACGGAGTGTTCGAGGATGCAAATACGGGCTAAGATTCGCTTCGATCGAGTTAGAACGCGACCTAAAACGAGGAGCGAGCAAACACCTTGTGCTAATTGTAATTGTATTCTCCCGCGAAACGTTCCAAACCTTCACGCGAAACGATAAATATAACCTACCACACACCACTTCGATTCAATCGGAAGCCGCTTCCTAACTCTTCTGTTTCCCGGTCTTCTTCTTTTTTTTTTCTTTTTTTTCTTTTTATTCGTTTCTTTACCGATTCGTAAATGATTCCGTAATTGGTAATTGGTTCGCGTTCGGACGGGTGCGCACAGGCAGAGACACACGCACGCGGAGCGGAGCGGAGCAGAAGAGGATTGGGCAGAGAGCGCAATCGAATACTCTCGGGCCGCGGCGCCGCGCGATTTCCCCCTCGACGTCTCAGCATTTTACTTTTTTTATAGTACAAAACACTTATTTATACGTACGACGCGTATTATTATACGTACATTATATTATATTATATTATATTATATTATATTATATTATATTATATATAAATATATGATTAGCAAGGGCCCTACTCACGATTCAACTATACTTCGACGAGAAAAGCCACAAGTGCGACAAACGACGACGCTGTCGAGGCAAGAACGCTCTGTATAATTTTCTCTGTTAAGATGTGTATCTGAATGCGTGCGGCGCGGCATGACTGCTTTTGTGTATCGTGCGACAATGAGAGAGAGAGAGAGAGAGAGAATCGGAGTGAACGAGAGGAGAGAAAGATTCGCGAGTGGCGAAGAGGCAGATGGAGAGCGAGTAACGAGGGACGAGAGTGCGCGCGCGTGTGACTGACGTTTCGAGCAGACACGAGATGCGTTAAAACGATCAAATCGTGCGACTATTTCGCGAATGGCGATGCGTGAGAGAGCGTGAGAGAGAATGAGAATGAGAATGAGAATGAGAATGAGAGAGAACGGAGGTGACGCGAAAGAGTACCAATATTCTAAAGTAATTCTAATGATTGAATTAATAATTTGATAATTAATTGATATTGTACATCGTAAACGACGTAGCGTGTAGCGTATTAATCAACGAGAACGACGAACGCGAGGCGAAGACGATTAATTCGTTAACGTAATTACTAATTAGCCGGAGGATCGAGAAGGAAGTGAAAAGAAAAAAAGCGCGAGGGGCAACGCGTGATCGGGCCACGCCGCGATTTTCGATCGATCGTTGCTGTTGTATCATAATAAAAAAAATCGAATAATTAAAGGCGCGCCTCGATCAAGCCCACGATCAAGCCTCGAAAGGCAGAGCGCGTGTGCGCGCACCATCCACGCGGCACACCGATCCCGACAGCCTCGCGAAACCCAGAAGCTCGATCGTTCGTCGCCCGCGCGAATGGGGCGAACAATAAATCGATCGATTAATCTTTTTGTACGTCGAACGGCCGCGATCGATTCGAATATAATCGGACGTTTCCTCGAGCGGAGCGAGAGGATCGAGCTGATCGAGGCAACGCGGTGCCGCGTGGACCAGTGCACAGATACAGAAAACCAACCAAGGGTTGTCTAACGTTGCGAAGAAACGAGATCGAGAACGTCGATCGATCGCCTCCGTGGATCGACGTTGCGACCGATTCTTTTCCTCCACCATTGTGGCCCTTCGCCTGCGTTTTCGCGATCGAACAAAGCTGGAAGAAAGCAACCAATCGATATAGGCATATAAGTAACGTGTAGATATATCATAGTTAGATACAACGATCTCAAGAAGACGCGCAGAGCGATAACGATAACGATATCGATCGGAAAGAGGAGAGATGGGGCACCTTGGAGAACGGTGGCTGCCATCAAGGGGTTCGAAACAGTTGCTGTGTCGGTTTTGCTTCTTCAAACAGCTGCGAGAGTCGAATAAGTATCGCCACTGTTGCGGATGTGGATCTAGTCTGGCACATTTCGGTTTTCGGCAGGATTCTGATACGAGTTTCGTTCTGTAGCTATTATTTTTTGACTCTGCATCGATTGTGGTTTGTTTAATTTCCGATATACACGTTAAAATACATATTCACTTCACTCGAGGTCAGAGGTAGGAAAAAGATTACTTAACATACGATACGACGACGTAATAAAGAATTGGTTAAACTGATCGAGAAGCTTGATTCTTAAAGATGGTTAGTTAAACACCAAGATAAATGTTCTGTATACTAAATTGTTCGGAAGGTGTTATTAGTAGACTGCGAAGAACCGCGATTGAAACCGATATTGACTTGAACCTAGAACCGATACATCCGTAATAGTTACCAATGAATTAACTATTATTAAAGTAATAGTTATCTTTTCGGATCTAGCAGCTATTTTGAATCGGAACCGATATCTAACAGTTCGAAACAGTTATTTTGAGGACCGTTTCAACCCCTGGTGCCATGGCTGATGTAATTCGAGCGTAATCGCGCGGCACGTCGTGCCTCGAAAGTCGTGTAAAGAGTCAGAGATTTAGCAAGGAATATATATATATATATATATATAAATAAATCTATATATATATATACGTGTGTGTGTATACAGAGATCGAGACGAAGGATCCGATATAGAACGAAAGGAAGGATTAATGGTTTCGCGCGATCGCGTGTTAACCCTTTGTGGCCCAGGATACGAATATGTAAAGCTACAGTACAACAATTCGGTTTCCTCGATGTACTCTCAGTTACGATAAGTATTACTACGAATAATATATGGAACGTAGAAAAACATTTATTACATATTACACGAGATATCAATTATTTTACCATCGTTGCGAAACGATTCTTTATATATATTATAGTTTATACGAACGGATGATTATATTTTACGTTTACGAGTATCTATTGATATTTTAATATCGGCGTGAAACTGAAATTTACTATTACTCTGTTTCTTACAAAATCGTATACTTCTTACGTATAATATTCGCGTCGTTTTCTGCAAAATTCAACCATATTTGCGAAGCTTAATTTTACTTTATTTGATCTTGGTGTTGTGAAATCTTGCAAAGCAATACATAATAATTATAAGAATATTAAAGCGGACACAAGTCTTTCGATGTCTACGGAAGAAACAAATTTACATTGCGGTGCATGTACAGTGACTCGCAAAATTAATCGAATGTCTTCGTTTGGAGAACTTTGGACAAATCGAAGAGAATGGAGCTTTAATGTAAACGACGTCTCGGCCTATAGCTATCGTTTTAGTAAGGATGGAGGCTTAAAATTGACTAGAAAAGATTTTATTTATTAACCTGTCGGGAATTCAACTTTATAAGTCGTACTTTTGCAATGCTTATTCGACGGTGACAAATTCTCCACGTATTTATCGGGCGACCCAATGGTGCAGCCTCTCTTTAGTTTGCATTTCTTTACTTCCGTTTATAAAACGCTGAAATTGCACAAAGATTCGCCGGCTATTTGTAGCGATACTTTGACCAAAAATTCGATCAATTTGCGAGACACTGTACGTATGAACGCAGATGATTCAACGTAAAAAGCGGACCCGGTCAAATTTCGAAAGCTAGCAAACGAAAAGAGCCCCGGAAAGGCGTTGAAAAAGAAGGAAGAAAGAATCGAAAGCTAGGAAATAAAGAGCCCCGGAAAGGTGTCGAAAACTAAGCAAGAAAACTGTGGTTTCGGTGTATGAAACCACTGGGCCACAAAGGGTTAAGTGTATAATATGGTTGAATCGTGAATTCGTTCGCGTAACGTTCGTCATCGGCATTCATTATCGACAAAGTTTCGTTTTGCGTCCGTTCTTTTGGTTCCTCGCAAACCCTTCTTGTCTTCATCTTCTTCATTCTATCGATCATCCAATATTTCTACGTCTACTTTTTCTATACCTCACGCTCGCATCATGTAAATCTTCTCTTCTAATTCCCTTCGTCTACCTCGAACTTTTCGTTTAACCGTCACGACAGCTTTCTTTCCGTTCGCCGTTTCATTTTACCCTTCGTCGGCGTTATTTATTTGAAATTCGAGCGAGTATGAAGAGTACATACCGCCGGATGTGGGAAATGAATATAATTTTAGGTATTCGCTCTTTAAGTACCTGAAAGCCATCTGGCATAGCATATTTTTCAGAAGTCGCGAGGTGAAATTATTCTGATTCTTCCCTCGGAGAGAGCAGAACGTACCGCGAAACCGTCGCGCGGCTGCTAAACGAGATGAGAAGAACCATTTACGCGATTAGGATCGCGCGAGAGTGGATCGATCGGTTAACCGTGTTACGTTCCCAACACACCGCGTATTCCGTTTTTTATTTACATAATTCCGTGCCACGTGCTACACGTTCCTCTCTGGCCTGGGTTATAGAGTTGCGATAACGCGAACTCGCGAAAAATCGTCCGGGTTAATCCGGCCCGTCGAATCGCGCGCGAAAACCCGACGGGTTAAACCAGAGGCGGATTTAACCATTTCGGTGGTGAAAAACTTCAAGCGAAGACTCGTTACTTGCATCTTTCCGCTTTGCAAATTACGGATATAGCTTTTCATATCGAGATTATTCTGCAATTCCGTGCACGCTTAAATTTCCCATAAGTGCGTGTGAAAATGCGCTGTCTGGCAATAATAATCGGTTACAAAATAAATTAAAATCGCATGATTTTGTATCGCGTACAGAAGAAGAAGCAGCAAACGTGAAATTTTCGCTGTAAAAGCTACCTTAGGCAATGGCATGCTTAATTCTCCCCGTAAAAGATACCATAAGCGATGGCCCGCATTAATCTGAATCCGCCTCTGGACTAAGCGCCCCAAAAAGATCTATAGAACCGTTCGTTCGCGTTTATTCGAGCGTCAGCGTCGCGCTGCAACGTATAACGATACAATGGCTCTCGGGTACTATTTTTCACCGGTGCTGCGATCCTCTCATTTGCATCGCTGTATCCCGCATTCATTCCAACACAATCGACGCGAGTTTTCTTTCGATCGAGCTTGCGAGACCGGCAACGAATCGTGGAAAAGCATTCGATGGTCGAGAAAGAAAGAGAGAGAGAGTGAGAGAGAGAGAGAGAGAATGAGGCGAACGTAGCAGAGAAAAGGTTTACGACTTTTCCGAGTGTTCGAAGTGTGCATCGGTAATTTGCGGGGCAACGATCGATCGTTGGATCGTTCGATCGTGCCCGATCCGTTTCTTTTTTCCTTTTTTCTCTTTTTTTCGTTCGCGTGGTTTCGCGGAAAATGGCGACCCTCTTGATTTTCGCGGCAGCATTTTCGATTCGGTTCTCAACAGTCGCCGGCCATGCATTCGCGCGCGTGCATCCGATATACATACGATCTTCTTATTATCGTAACGTTCTTCTGTACCGTCTGTCCTCGCTACTTTCGCTTGTACGTCGCGTCCGTTTCGCGCAGCACGCGCGACACTTAACCGAGCGAACACGCAAAGCAACGCGAAGTAAAAGTTAAGGAAAAGAGAGGAGATGGATGGAAAATGAAAAAGGGAGAGACGAACGAAAGAGACGCGTTTTTGGTTGATCAGCTTCGCGAGTGCTCGCTATTCACCTCCATTTTTCACCGTTTTATTGATTGACCTATGCTTTCTCGCGAACCCCCCCCCCCCCCCCCCCACGAGAACTCCAAGACGTACTAACCTAGGACAAATTGTAGACAATTTATTATCAAATAAAAGTGAAAAATAAAGCGACATTTGAAAGGAAATAATGGGAGAGTCTGTGTTGTGGGATATCATCAACGTTCAATCCAATCCCTTTTACGATAGAACGCCGCGAGCACGCCGAATCGATTGCAATTATAAACGCGCGAACGCGTAACGTTAACTAAATAAATGCATACACACGCGTGATACGCGTACACGCGATACCACGTATACAGTATATCTATATCATACGATATCATACTATCGAGTGAAGTTCGATTTATATACGTTCGTAGGTACGTACACTTGCCGACGAAAGTTACGAAACAAAGTAGTCGCTTACGAATTTTTCCGTATCCTTTCGCTTCTAAGATTCGCAGCTCGGAATTTACAGTAGCATAAAAGTATAGTATTACGCGCATAGATGAACAATAAGTTCTTCTACTTTTATTTCACATCCGTGTATCTCAAAAGCGAGCGACGATATAAAGCTTCGCAAATAACGTACAATGTTTCTTAACTTTTGTCGATAAGTGTAGTATGTAGGATAGATGTCCGATTTACCGTCGATGTCCCTAAAACACCGACACTTCAATTACTTTATTTAATAGCAAAGTAATCGTACGAAGGATCGCAAGTAAACGTATTTCGATATCAAATTTGGACTTCGGTTTACGCGACGACGCATAGACATTGCGTATTCGTTCTCACTTAACATTTGAAACGAAATATTAGGAGGCAAACGTGCTGTTGAACATTGAAACGTGACCAATGTACGTGTAAAGTATTGGACGTGTTGCAATTCGGTAAAGGCGCGACGTTTATTATATATCTAATTACCAATAGGTGCAACAATTGTTTCTATTTAAATGAGAACATTTCAAGTGACGGTAATAGGGACCGCGAACTTTGTCGTTACTTTTTCAATTAATCAGTAATTAATTCGTTATATTCAACGTATAAGAAAGTATTCGTAGATGAAGGAAATGTTAAACAATATTATGCTTGAAACTGGAACAATCTTTGGGTTAAATAATTCGTAAAATAGTTGAACAAAGTTACGCGCGAACTTTCGAGTGGCAGTAATTAGGACATCTGCCCTATACCGATAAAAACTGGGCGATATTAGCCCCCATTTCCGTCGCACACGTATTAACATACACGTTGCCCGGCTTTTTAAAAGAAACTACCAACAAACGGAGAAACTACACACCGATACCGATAGCGTATCGATATACATAACATACCACGTTAGTCTCGTATATAATATAATATATATATATACCATAGTTTATAACGTTCAAATTTAATAATAAACACAAACGTTATTTTAGAAATCTGTCTTCTTCGTGATGTGTTCATTGCTCGAAACGCGCCACGACCGTTTCCGCCCACGCATCTGTCTCGCGAACGTTCGCGTCGAGAACCTAGACTATAATCGATTGCCATAAACGACCCCCTTCTTCGTTTGTCTCCGAATGCGATTAAGACTCGCTCCTGCACACCAACGCGTAATAGTCGCGGCGATAGCGGTAGCGAAATGTTTGCAGCAGCCAGCAGCCCTATTGAAATTCTTAGGTACTGCTATAGCTTCGCATCGAGGAGCAATTTTTTGGTTTTCTGTGGAGCAGTTAGCATTTTCCAAGTTTCCAATAATTAACAATAGCAATAATAATAATAATGTTTAAGCATTTGAACGAAACGAACCCTCTGCTGTACGATAGAAAATATAGTAACGATCGAACGAAAGAAGCAACAAGTAAACGAAAGAAGTGTAAACATGTTGTAGAAAGATACATTGAATATAATAACGAATGATACGAATAGAGGGTGAGACTTAACAAAGTAGCAGAGATTCGGATATCTTAATTTAAGCGAAACGCGTTAAGCATGACGTACCCCGCAATTAGGCAGAAGTTTTAAGAGTATAGATCGAGCTACAAAAATAGGCTACGGAGTAACTAAAGTCGATGGTATATACAGTTTTTCCTAGATGTGATTGAGACGTATAAAGAGAGACACATTCGCTATCGCCGCAAATAATTCGCGTTGGCCTGATGGATGCTTAAACTCGCCGCGTCGCGTCGTCTTCTCGCTGATCGAACGATTTCCAAGAGACCGATGAAACGGGATCGCTGGCCAAGGCAATAAGATCATTGCCAATTTTGTCTAACCAGGGCAGCGTCCAATCGTTTTCGTGGGCCGAGGCGAAGAAACGCGGAATCTCGGGCCGCAATTTACGAAGAAGCCGCGTATGCGTAACCCGCTATTAAACACGCAAAGAAGGGACATTTTGCGCAACCCGTCTACGGCACTGATTACCGGGAATTGTCGCAATTTCCATGATTTCCCCCGATACTGAGCCTCGCGAGCGAAAAACTGGAGCGTCGCTCCATCGCGATAACATTCCTCTCGCGATGTTCCGCCCGATCGCGTCTTCGTCGCTTCGCTGCGTCCACAGAAGCTCCCTTTTTCCATTCATTCGGTAATAATTGGAGGCGGCGTTCGTGAGTTCGACAGCTCGACGTGCGACACGAGAATTCACAGTTTTCCGAACTTATAGCAGTGGCAATTCGTAGCTCTGAAAATTCAAAGCTTTGATATATCAAAGCATTGGGAATTCAAAGCATTGGAAATTCAAAGCTTTGGGAATTCAAAGCATTGGTAGTTCTAAGCTTTGGGAATTCAAAGCTTTGAGAGTTCCAAGCTTTGGGAATTCAAAGCCTTGGGAATTCAAAGCATTGGGAGTTCTAATCTTTGGGATTTCAAAGCCTTGGGAGTTCTAAGCTTTGCGAGTTCTAATCTTTGGGAATTCAAAGCATTGAGAATTCTAAGCTTTGGGAATTCATAGCTTTGAAAGTTCTAAGTTTTGGGAATTCAAAGCATTGGGTATTCAAAGCTTTGAAAATTCAAAGCTTTGAGAGTTCTAATCTTTGGGAATTCAAAGCTTTTGGAATTCAAAGCTTTAAGAGTTCTAAGATTCGAGAGTTCTAAGCTTTGGGAATTCAAAGCTTTGGGAGTTCAAAGCATTGGAAGTTCAAAGCTTTAAGAGTTCTAAGCTTTGGGAATTCTAAGCTTGCGGAATTCAAAGCACTGGGAATTCAAAGCATTGCAAGTTCGACGCTCTTAAAATTCCAATCGCTAAGAATTCGAAGATTCGAACGCCGCAACGTATCGCCCTGCGCAATGGGGGAAAACAAAGAAAATTGGAACAATTAGAGAGGCGCAAGGAGAAGCAATTTACTCGCGACCACAATTGTCGAAGCAAGTCCCATTTTTGATTTCCGAGGATTGATTGGTCGCATGGCAGGTGGACCAGGAACAAGTCGTTCCCTTCTACGTCTCGTCGATGAAATAATACGGTCGGTATCATTATGCACGCATTTATTTCCAGTGTCCCGGGCACGTCCAATCCTGGATCGTGATCCATGCGAATGGATCCATTATCTCAACAGCGTGACAAGGCTGTGGGCAGTCTAATGCGGCAAGGGACGGATGTGACGTAATCTGAGGTCACCCACGCAAATGGCGCGCGGTTGTGCCGGTGTGCAATTTCGACGACGTCGTCGTCGCATCGCTGCGATCACCCGATCGAGATTCGATCGGATCCATCCGTTCTATCGGCATCCTTGCCCCAGTTATCAGCTCTCTTCCCTTCTTTCCAGGACCGTTCGATTGCTTCCTCTTAGCTAATCGTCGCTCGATTCGTTGTTGCGCTAAATTCCACCGAAGATTTCCCATTTTATTCGTTTATCTATTTACAGGGGAATTAGTAGACCGCGGATCTTTATCTTGACGCGTTTGTGGGAAATTTGAACGCGTAAAGTAGCACGGAATACTCGTGATACGCGAAACTGTAAAGAATATTAAAAGTAAAGCCATTTTGTAGTATTTAGAGGGTGAAATTAGTCAGCATTTAACGTCTACTTGTGGAACTTGTTAAGGATTAGTGTGCTTTGTTGCAGCACTTAGTTTGCAATTGTTTTCTAATCAATTTGTTCAGCTATTTAATTGTGGAAAGATGTGTCAGGGACTTGGATAATACTTTGATCGTTGCTATTTATTTTTCTTTATAAAGTTTGAAGAAACTTGCAAATGAAACGTTGCATTAACGCAACGTTGGTCCTTAACTACTTGATCTTGCCTATAAAAGTATGAATTATCATAACGATCCGCAGTCTATTAATTACCTACGTGTGCTAACATTAACCGAATACCGAATTCTACCTCGTATCGCGTGCAAATCCTATAACCCAAAGACAAAGCTAGGATTCGACTTCAATTTCATCCCCGAAATACTACGCGTATTTCTTTCTCAATCTGCGCCCCGATTCGTAGCGCAAATGTAACTCGTTACTATAACTCTAAATGGGTTAAAACAATGAAGCAATTGCCCAAAGAAATAATTGAAAGGGTACCTAAGTACTATTAGAGTCAACTACCACATAATTACAGTCAGCTCGCTACGCAAAGATAGTTTTAAGCAATTGTGCGCCAAGTAACTTTGCCCATCTCGTTCGAAACAGAAGAATCGTTCAAAATTCAACCACGCGGTCGAAACGCGGAGGTTTCGTTGCGAAGACGAGAGCAAGCGGCTTGCCCTTTAATTACTTCTCGGCACGAGAGAGTTGCGGTGAGAAGCGGGCAAGTTTTTTAGGGCGAAAAACGAAGCCGTGAACTCGACGAACGTGACGCAAATGGTAAATACACGCAGCCGGAAGTCGGCGTCTTGCTTATGAAGAGCGAGCGGCAATTACGGTACGTGGGTGGGCAAATAAAAGGGATCGCTGCAACGAGAGGCTTCACCTATCGCGCGAACATTCCCGCGACGCGACGCGACGCGACGCGACGTTCGAAGTCCCTGCGAATTCTTCGCTGCTGTCCGCGACTATGAATGCCAATGCGTTTTGTAAAGTTAAACCCATTCGAGACGAGGTTAAACCGAGTGCCTCTTTGCCTCTTTCCGTTCATTTCTATGCACGGCCAGGTTTGACGAACCTTTAATCTCCGCTTCTGACTCTTAACCGCTTCGAACCAGCTTCGACCGCGAAAGAGTGGCGCTGAAAGAACGCGATTCGACCGAGGCTCAAAGGGAAGGTTAATTCTTCCGTTCGTCGATGAAAGAACGGGGCTTCGGCGGATGCCGACGCAGAGCTACATCGCAAAGTACGTTTAAAGGATTTTAGTTGAATAAATACGAAGAAATACGTTCCTTCCCTTGTTCGCAATAAAGTTACCCGTGGGTACAATTCACGACTGACTTTTGGCGTCTCTCAACCCATTGGCTTACGATTTTTTCAGAGATCATTCGCTGAAATGTTGACTACTTTTTACTGCAACACTGTATCGAATGGAAAACACTAATTCGTATCTAGTAATCCTCAATCTCACAATCTTACGTTTATTAACAGTGGTGTTTGTTAAACCTTTGCGGACGAGTGGCGAAAAGAACTGCACAAGTTTCCTTGACCTCTTAAACACAAGTCGACTTTTGAAGCACGAAATTTGAATCGATACCATTAATAGACATCGCTGTTAATAGTTATGCAAGTATTCGTCAAGTACCGCCCACAAAAGGTTAACTATCAAACAATATTTCGTTCCGTCCGCAAATGGTTAACGATATTACGTGGACTATTTTAGAATTTCTCGCGTCCAAAATGCTACAAATGATCGGACGACTATTTGTTCGCCTCGCCCGCAAAGGGTTAAATAGTTGCCTAATTTCTAAGGTCGCGTATATGCCATAATACTATCTTCCGCGGCGAAATAACGAAGGGAACCAAACAGGGGAGAATTTACAAATCCCGTGGAATATTTCTCACCCTCTCAGGGCTTTCGCGCGGTGGGTGTGTCGCGCGATAGAAATGGCGCTAGAGATGCTTCATCTAGAACCGGCGAGCCTAGAATCATCTGGTACCCCGTTGATCTCCCTCCTCCTCTAACATCGCAAAACATTACCCCTTCCAATTTACTCGGCTCGTTACCGCTGCCGTTCGGCGTTGTATCCGGATTGAGCGAGGCAGAGCGATTACTCGGTTATCACCGCAACCACCGGACCACTCTGTCAGCGAACGTTCCACCGTGGACCAGCCAGCTGAATCGATCTCTCTGCCGCTCGATTTCGCGCCTCTTCACGACCGATTAGCAACACGACGGTAGATTCGAAGCGATCGGTGTGATATTATATTCATTATTCTGCGGAGCGACGGCGAGGTTTCTTCGATCGAAACGCGGTGGTGAGAATCGCGTAAACGGCTACGCGTAGTAAGGGGAGAGGCAAGAGGGAGGCGGAGGATATGTGCCAGCGCTGATCGATTGAAAAGTTCGATCGCGAGAGTGCCGCGTGCCATTCGATCGTCGCTGGTGGTGGCCGATGTTCGATGAGTGTCGGTGATGACAGATGTGTTTTGCTGTCGTGTTCCGTTCGCCGTCGTCGGCCGCAAGCTGTGACTTGCTTCTGACATCGCGTACACTAGGCCTATCCGAAAGGCAGCCACGAAATCGGTCAGAACACGTCGGATAATCGGAAAAATGCGCGACACCTCGAGGATTCATCTTCCTTTGGCCATCCTCCTCTGCTGCCAAGGTGAGTTACGCGTTTTACACGGGATCCAACGATTCCCTAGCTCCCAAACGGGTTAATATTCATCTTTGCGTCGATTTAAGTTGCAACTAAGGATTTCCTGAGGGATCCATCGGTTCCCTGGCTTCCAAGCGGAAGTATAAGCAACTTTGCGTCGATTCGAGTTGCAACTCGCGCGTCTTTCGAGGGATCTATCGGTTTCCGAGCTTTTAAGCATCGATAGTGAACCTTGCGTCGATTTAACCCCTTGCGTATGGGATCCGTACTTTGTACGGACCTCAGTTTCTCTATATATTATATGGATAATAGTTTCATACGTCGTTCGAACTTCTTATCCGACTTATCACGATGCACGCACACAGATCCACGCTAAGTACACGATGTTTTATACATTGCTTTTCCTACTGGCGATAGAAACAGGGTAGCAGAAGCAGGGAAATAAGTAGAGACAAAAATGAGTATGGGAATCGAATGAAACAGTGTTAGGGGATTTGGAATGTTTAGGTAGAATTAAGTAGAGATAAAATGCTTACGAGCACGAATGATCGAGGATGATTCAATCAAGTTTCCTTTTCAAGATCCAAGTGCGAATAAAAAATAAGTACGTTCTATTCTATTCTCTATATAATGTATACCTTTGAGTGGCTGAAACGTTGGGATAGACTTTAGAAGATCGGTCTGAAAGATCATCGAGGCTCCCGTACGCGAGGGGATAAGTTGCAACTCTTAACCCTTTCTCAGTGTAATGAAATGACGAATACTGGAGGAGGAGACAATACAAAAGTTTGCTTCCCTTGTTGTGACATTTTTGACACTTCGATTGCCAGATACAAACAATTTATATGCAACACATGTTAACAGCAACGTCACGTGTAACATACGAAGCGTACCAACGTAACAATAATCGTTAATTAAACGATAAAGGTGGATCAGCTTAGATTTTGCACGAAGCCATACGTTACTGCCAATAAAAAAGACGGGGTGACATTGTATTCCAAGTATAAGCTACAGTTTTCGCCATTCTCCTATTAAAAGAGTGCTGGATGATTCATTGGTACACCTAGCAATTTGAAGCACCGAATTTGAAGTGCCGTATTGGATAACTTACTCAAGTCTCTAATGTATTAAACTGCGAAAGGGTTGAGTCGCAACTCGCCAGGCGATGGCGCGTTTCCCGAGGGATCCATCGGCTCCCAAGCGGGCTGATATTGAACTTTGCGTCGGTTTACACAGTTGCAACTCGGTTGGCGGTCGCGCGTAATGCGTCGGAAAATTAACCAATTCGCTAAAATTGCGGTGAACCTATATTGCTACTTATCGCGCGACGTTCGCGTCAACCGCGACGCCGATTGTTCCCTCGTTTGCCGCATCGATACGATTCCTAGGGGAGAGTCCGCCTTTCTCATTCGGCTGGCATTTTCCATGTTTTCGCAGCGATCAGCCACGGCCTGATGCTGGAGGAAGAGAAGGAGCCGAATTACCTGAACGCAGGAGTGGGAGAGTACGCGGTGTTCAATTGCGATTTGGACTTTCCGCACGAGACCCCGATCCCGTACATCCTCCAGTGGAATCGTGACGTAAGTGCGAAACAACGGCGAACCGATTTCAAAATTCAACGTATCGTTTGCGCGACGGGAGACCGGACGCGTGGTCGTTACGCAAGCTTGATAAACAATATTATTCAACTCGGGGCGACGAAAATCTCGACTCGGTTTACCGATCCCGTGGTTTTGCGGTTAACTGAGGAAGATCGTACTTCGGAGACTCGTCCAAATGTATCCGTGTTGTCGCTGCTGCGAGCTGCCGACCTTCGAGGAAACTGATCGTCCACCTCAAGGAAAAACGGCCTCGTCGAAACACAATAGAAACGCGGAGGACGATTCGTATCGAACACGCCAAGCGTCTAGCTGCTTTTCATCAACTCTCCGTTTACGCGATGCGATAGATAAAGAGGAGCTAACGCGTCGATCGTAACATTACCAGGACGCGCTACCGGAAAGGAAACGTCGAATTGAAGTTCGTTCTCTATTCAACTTCGCCCAAATTACGAACATTGAATGACAAATTGCAAAAGAAAAGGGGAGGACTAGTGAGAAATTAGAAATGTTTCTATGAAACGATGTCGACGAGATGAAAAGCCATTTGGGAATCACAGTTCTAGAAATGTGACTACCAAAATAGCCGTTTATTTACGCATGGATAAAACTCGTTCTGATTTAAAAGAAAACAATGCTTAGAAGGAGCAAATGCACAGAAGTTAAATAATATTTCGTACCGCTCGCATTCTAAGTTACAAATCGCATTCTTAACCGACGTGTTTTAACACAGTTCATTAGAATGTACGAATAAATTTCGAAGTGGATTAATCTTATTGCATCTACCAATACCACTGACAATTAATTCGTACAGCTTTCTCTTTCAAGCCTTACCGTTAACGCGTTAACGTGTTAAAAGTTGCTTAAACGAAGTCTGTTTGTTGATTCGTTGTTGTTTGCTGATTACGATCCGCGTAAACGCAGCCGTACTCGAAGTTACGGCTACCGGAGAACATTTCGCGTGCACGTTCAACCGCGTAGAAAAGTGTTCGTTCAAGGCAGGGTAGGCGATTCGATTTCTTCTAGAGGAGTGTATTCAATTCGATCCGCGTGGGAAGCACGCGTGCGCCGATCTAGATTTCCGTGACTTCGAGTCTCGATTTCGAATCGCATCGCGCGATATTATCTTCGACAACGCGCTGACGCGGTTGCGATTGCACAAGCTTATCTCCGATAATTCCACGCTTCCATCTTCTAGCATCTTTCGTCGTTCGCATTTCTCGCTTCTCTCCAGTTTACTCGCAATTATACAGACGTTACGCGATCTCTGTTAAGCAGTCTAAGGACTCAGGTATCGATGCAAGCGACGGTTTTAAGTTGTGGCGGCTCTCCTGCACCCACCACTAGAGGGACATACGAAAATAGGCTTTCTCGAAAGTACTCGCTCCAACTACCTCGTCCATATATATACCGCCTTTAACCTTCCTTCCAATATCCCAAGTCTAAGGCAGGGCCTGCTAGGTAGCCGCACTGATGAGTCCACTAGCAGGCCCAGGACTAAACGCAACACCCTTCCTTTTCCTATCCTATCCCCTCTCTACAGCTCCACAAAGTTAATAGTGTCCCATACGCTCACGGAAAGAACGCTAGGTAGCGAGATACAACAGTTGTTCTGTCATTCCAAGTATACTCACGGCTATTCCTGCCACAAGTGTTGTTTATCAAATCTCAGGGGCAAGAATGCGCTGCTAGTGGCCGACGACGCGATTGTAATCCCCTTGAGTTTGTCGAAGGGAAGTCTTGACAAAAAAATGACGCGCTTTTCTCGCGGAAAGCCAGCTAGCGTATGAGGTGCTAATGACTCGCAAAATGCTGCAACTTGAGCGTATTTCCCAGCGACGCGAGTGACGCGTGCATCGACGGAAGCTTCAGCGTCCGTGGGCTGCTTTAGTCGGCGAAGATGTAAGCAGGTGATGCTCGGTTTGATGTAGGACGCGAGTAGGAAATTAAGCGAAAGCGTTAAAGGGACATCGGTTGATTTCCTGCCCGCGACGAGGAGGCGTCGTTCTTTCGCGGATGTTGCATCGTACGCGCGTGCAGCCGCACGCCGGAAACAGATTGAGCGTCGCACATGGCTAGAGCATAAAATCAAGTGGAACTTAACCTGATTGGTCCCTGATGCGTATGCAAAGCAGGTGCTCGGTCCCTCTCCGTCTGTGGAACGTCGGTAATTGGAGTACGGGACGCAAGGCTGCATTATATTTAGTCACGGCGAGTCCGCGACACGAGGGGTCCAACCAGTGGGTCACTGTTAACGCATTGTCAGACGATTAGGGACGATTAGCGGCCTTTTCGCCAGCCTCGTTTTGACCGCCAGCCATCCCCAGCCGCACCGCCGTTTTTCATTTTCACCGGAGGACAACCGTGTCCCTCGTACCTCGCCTTCTTTCTTAACGCGAGCAAACCGAGAATCGCGAGCTTCGCCACGCTTTCCACGTTCACCTTTGCCGGTAGCTTCTTCGTTGCCGGCCACTATTACGAAATCGCGCGCGTCCGTGGCTGGCCTCGCGAGCGTAATCGGATGTCGGAAGCAAAGCTGCAGGGATAAATTAGTCTGCAACTTGGTCGGGCTCGTCGCGACGCAGACAGGCGGAGAGAAATTATTCGCTCTGCCAATGAACGGGGACTCGGACACGTTTTACGAAGAAGCGTGACTAGTCGTCGCGTGTTCCGCGAAGGGGGATGCAGCTGTTAGGGTCGCGCCGTTGCCGTGAATCGTCCTCTGATACCGGAAGGGAGCTTTAACCTTCTGGCCGCGCAGAGTCTATTCATGTCGCGCGAGTTTTGTCGTCCGATTCAAAGCAAATGAATGTCCTTTCGTAGTCGGCTTCGATTAAGAAAGCGAGGAACGATATACAACTTCAATTAAGCAAGAAAGGATATCCAACGTCAGTTGAGCAGGAAAGGATATATAACTTCAATTAAGAATGAAAGGATGTACAACCGCAATATTCGTTTCAATAGAATGACGAGGATCGAACAGACTAAACTGGATAACGCGAAAATGCCACTTATTAGAGGAAAGCTAGTATACCGCCTTTCCGTTCCAAAATAATACTCACTGGAGAAAGGCCACTGTAGTTGCGTGTCGTTTCCAAATGCCGCTGATTAGAAGGAAGACTATAGTGGCGTATTTTTCCAAAATGTGACGTACTAGAGAAAATCCGCTGTACTGTATTTCTGTTTCAAAATGTCCCGTATTAAAGGGAAACAACCGTAGCGATTTTTCATTCCCGAAGCATCGCTCGTTAAAGGAAAGTCGCCACAGTGCTTTTTCATCGTCAAAACGTTACTTATTAGAAGAAATCTAGTATAGTGGCGTCGCATTCCAAAATTCCACTTAGAAGAAAGCCATCAGAGTTGCTTTCCATCCCCAAAGCTTCACTTGTTGGAGGAAAACCACTATAGTGGCGCCGCGTTCCAAAAATTCCTCTTACTGTTAGAGCAAAGCCACTATAATATCTTTCCATCTTCAAAACGTCGCTTACTAGAGGAAATCCACTAAAGTGACGTCGCGTTCTAAAATTCCTCTTAGAGTAAAGCCACTATAATGTTTCCCCATGTTGAAAACGTCGCTTACTAGAAGAAAACCACTATAGTGGCGTCGCGTTCCAAAATTTCTCTTACTGTTAGAGCAAAACCACTATAATTTCTTTCCATCTTCAAAACGTCGCTTGCTAGAGGAAAACCGCTATAATGGCGTCGCGTTTCAAAATCCCTCTTAGAGCAAAGCCACTGTAATGTCTTCCCATCTCGAAAACGTCGCTTATTAAAAAAAAATCACCGCAGTGGCGTCGCGTTGCAAAAGACAGCAACTACTACAGTAACGTGAGGCAGCTAGAAGCTTAATACCGAGGAATCTGCAATGGTTGCAGGGTCGAACGATCTTTTCATGGTACAACGGATATCCGTCGGTGGGGCTGGGCTACCAGGGCCGCGTGCATCTTTTGGAAGACGCCGAGTTTCGAGGATACGGGCAGGGTAGCATCAATCTGACGAACATTCGCGAGAGCGATCAGGGATGGTACGAGTGCCGGGTGATCTTCCCGAACAGGACGCCGAACTCGAGAAATAACGGAACATGGTTCCACCTCGCTATAGATGGTAAGGTCGCGCACTTTCTCGTAACCCGTTAATCGGCTAATTCGATAACACCAAGTGGCGAAGGGAATTAACGCAGTTAAACGGCCACTGACTAACCCTGAGCACTGAATTGGGTCACGCTGGACTACCAACGCTAATGCTGGACCAAGCAGAGCCTGCGTGAACGCGAAACTTTCCTGGATTTTTCGACAACGAGGAAGTAAACGTTTACACTTAATCTTGTTTCTTTTTTTTTTTCTTTTTCGTTTTTAATACGCGCGCTCGCGCGAGTCGTTTTAATGGTTTAAGCTTGGCTAACGTATTCTCGGGGATTAGTTGCGAGGAGGTAGACGAAGCTTAGCTTCGTAGCGACCCTCTTCGCGCGAGATTGGTCTCGATGATTCACTCGTTAACTCGCACGGAATTCTGCTTTTTGCCGCTAGAATTCTGTTAAACGTTCAAATGGCCATTGAGTCATCGCGAGCGGCAATACCCGGCGTAGCCGTAGATACCAATCGCCGAGCTAATTATCTTCCCCGATTCGGACCAATTCGCCGGCGATACTTTTTCGCGCACAAAGAGGCACAACACTCCTCTTCCTGGGAAATTGTAATGCGATGCAAAAAAAAAAAAAAAAGAAAAAAATTACGGGAAATCGTATGGAAGAGAGAAAGAGTTTCCGCGGTTCACTGCTGAAAGAGCACACAATGCCTCTGTCACGCACCGATTGGAAATAACACTTGCGTATTGTGCGCGCACGCGATTCACCGCGCAAACCTCGCCGATTAACCGGCACGAATGTGCACCCGATCGATTAACCCTTTCGATGTTAAGTCCGCAACTCTTTACCAGCTCGACGATGAATATAGATCGTTAATCCGCATACTATGCATTAGCAACGAAATCTGTTCCGAACATTAACGCTAGAAGTATCTACGCGTAAGGTGTAGCTATTTGTATCAAAGAAATTAAAAGTGGCTGATTTCATGTATGTAGCTTAAAGTTCTCTAATCGTCGATGGATTTAAAAGAAAGCCCTTTCAATTATCGTTAAACGTATCGTACACGTTGATAGGTATCAGATTTGAGTAAAATGTTCAGCTCGTCGTTGCTTATTAAAGTTCGTATCTTAAGCGTGAAACAATGTTAATAATAAAGCAGCTTTCTCTGCATTGCGACTCAAGTTTAGAAGCTTCTAAGAACAGTAGAATTCGACGTGTATCTTTACCGTCTTCCATTTCGTTTTGATACAGTTGAGTAAGCTTTATACTTACTCAAACTTTATACTTACGCGACACAAGCTTCGCTTAATAATACACTTAATTAACCTATGGCTAAAAAAACTTTGAACCAAATATTGAAATGTACAGTGCAGTGAACGTAAACGTATTATCATTCGCGTTGTTAAAAATCACGGCGAATTTAAAGGAATGCGTTGGCGTAAATTTATAAAAATTCGTATAGAAAAATACGAGTGTGCGTCGTTTTGACCACTTTGATAGATTCTAGCGTTAAGAGGCAAGCTTTAAGATCATTTATAAATCCTCCCATTAATCTTGATGGGACTCGGAACGATTTCCAATTCGAGTTTAACGTTGAAAGGGTTAACGCGCTGGCAACCGCTGCGAACTAAAGCGAAATTAACCGGTTCGATAAAGATTAATCCCGCCTATTGCCGGCCGACTAAATGCAAACGAAACAATTTTAATCCCGCTGATGCTTACTAACCTGAAACTGGGCAGACTCGTTAAATCGTTCAACCCAGGTGCGTCGCCGTTTCCGACGTCTGTTCCAGGCGAGACTTTGCTGGCGGTTCCGCCCGTCAACAAGACTGTCATGGAGGGTGAATCGGTTACCTTCGATTGCGTCGCGAAAAGCGAGAAATCCGTCGTAACGTGGCTCCACGAGGGCATGGAAATTACAGATATGGAGGTACGAGATATCCTTTTCCTATTGGATTAGACGATCTCGTCGAAAATCGTTGACCTTTCACCGAATCGCGATAGGATCTCAAGAGAAGAGCGTCTGTCGCAGAGAGCGGCACGCTGACCATCAATTCAGCTGCCATGGGCGATCTTGGGGAGTATTCTTGCGTGGTGACCGGCGATACAGGGGACCAACAGAGCGCCTCGGCCTTTCTCAACGTGCAATGCAAGTATCTTTCAAAGTTTTCTTTCTCAGCGGTTGAAAAGATTCCGAAATATTATCGTTTCGAGTTGTCGTACCAACTCTAAAGCGATTAATAGACTGCGGACTTTTATCCAAAGATTGAAGAAGCTAAATCTAAGCAAAGGCTTCGAGCTTTAATATAGAAAAGAAGTCATAAGTCTTCGATGATGTTCGACGGAGTTGCAGTAGTTAAAAGATTGACAACTCGGCCGAAAATTAGCGATCTTTTAATTTTGCGAGCGAGTGTATACAACGCACCCTCTATCGATTATCAAAGCAGGAGTAAAGAGGAATACAAGCTTTTCCGAAGAAATTATTGCTTAATCCATTGATCCACTTTGCGTATCATTTGTTTCTACTAACTAAAGCTTCCTTAGTTACTCGATGCATACCAATTAACGATACATTACCTTCGCAAATACTCAAGTATAGTAAAGTATAGTTAAAGTATGGTAATTACAAGAACGCCTATTTAAACCATGACAAGTTGTACATTTATCAAGAGTATACACTGATTCGTTAACGCATATACGCTTGCTAACAAATGTTAAGAAACAACGTAATCCGTTCCATATTTTTGCGTACTCTTTACTTTCCCAGCTATATAGATTATCATTAAAAATAGGATAACTTATCGTTTACTGGCATATGTAACGTTACCGTTTTATTCTAAGCTATATCGTTCGAAAGATGTAAAATACACGGAACGTACGTTGCAAACGATTACTTTGTTTCTTAATTTTTGTCGATAAGCGTATGCGTTTATAGCACTCGCAGGGTTAACAGCGATAGTTAACATTTTGAGCGAATGGCAAAGGGTTAAACTAGTTTGCAACCCCTACCTCTTCGCAATCGAGCGAGGCCTCGAACTCCGGAGAACTGGGTGGCCCAAATTCTGTCGTACAATTGCACGCGCAGCAGAATCGAAGGGTGGAAGAGCGCGCGAGGCCGCGATCGCACACTTTTGCCCAGGAAATGAAATAATAACAGGGACGCAGTAATGGGAATTACCGATGAGAACGGGCAGCGATAACGTCGCGGTAATCAAAATCGCTGCGGGCGAAAGTTTAACCGAGTTTAACGGCGCAGAATTTCGACCGCCATCCCCAGGCGCATTCTATTTTACGAGCCACGAATTCGACCTCTGCTCCACGTTAACCCCTTGCTCCTTATTTAATCACGTGTCACTTCCGCGTTGCAGATAGATTTCTTAACATATTCGACATAAGATAATTTCACATAGATTTATTGAACATAAGCTCTGTTTGCGATGCACGCAATCTTTCGCTTCGCAAGATTAACCCTTTCGCCTGCAATAGCGAGTTACACTCGCGTTATGAATTCGCGCACGCGTTCGACAAAAGCGAATACTTATTCGGGGTAAAATTCAACTTGAACTTTAATCTTAGCTTCGTTTCGCAAGATTGGGAGTTGGGAAATAAAACTTGTCTACAGTATCCATATAGTTTGTACCTTATACGATGTGAAAACGTTGATCAACTACCATTAGCGTATGCGAGTAACAAAATTGTATTGCAAGGGGTGAAGGATCGCTGAATAGAAATTGTGCAAAATACTTTAACGTCTCGAATAAATATGAGAACTCTGTGACATCTGTTAACGACAGTTTGCACGAGCGTGCAGAGTGATCGAATGAAATTGCAGGACAACGGGTTAACAAAGCGGTGTTTCAGACAAGGCGAAGGTTATCTACGCTCCACGGGAAGTCTACCTGCCCTACGGGAAGCCAGCCCTTCTCGACTGTCACTTCAGGGCGAATCCACCGCTGACGAACCTGCGTTGGGAGAAGGATGGATTTCTCTTCGACCCTTACAACGTTCAGGGAGTCTTCTACAGGCGAAACGGTTCTCTGTATTTCAGCAAAGTGGACGAAACCCATTCCGGAAGCTACACTTGCACACCGTACAACGAGTTGGGCACGGATGGACCCAGTCCGTCGATCACCGTGGCAAGTATTCACTTTCCTCCCGTCGGTGAACGCGTTCGAAAGAAGCGCGAAGGTTTTTTCTTTTCTTTATCGGGTCAAGCTTGGAAGCGACGGACGCCGAAAGCGGGACAGACGAAAAGGGAACGAGGCGACGTTGTTATTGAGACCAATGACCACTCGCGCAGACGAGTGTTAATCGCTCCTTTATTTTCCAATTGTCAACTTTCAGAGGGACGCAATTACGAAACTGCCCCGCCTTTCATAATTGATCGTGTCAAACGTACGAATTAGTCGCGGCCAATTTTCTCGTCTCCAGTAGGTGTAGAAATTAATCTAGCGACTTCGGAATTTTGGAAGATTCGGCATTTCGTGGTGTAGACCGGAACTCGGTGAGGCGAGGAAGATACAATTCAATTCGTTTAACGTTACTTTATTCTTTCGACGAGCGATAGACGCAGACAGACCTTTCGTTGCCTGGCGTACCATTTTATATTTTTCAATATTCGAATGGTGGGGAAGAGTCCCGATGGAGAGAGCTAAGGGGTATGTTGCCCCTTAGAATTTCCTACTTCCCCGTCAACGGTCACTCGGCGTTTCCCGTTACCTACCCGGAACTCGGCAGCCAGCAATAAAAACCAAGGATCGCCTCGACTTTGAAATCACATGCGAAAATAACGAAATTACAACTATCCCAAATCTTGGGTTCACGTGCTGACCAGCTGCAAAATTAACAAGTACTGCTTCCTTGGGCTTTATTGTTGCTACGGCAGGCTCTTACCCTCTAACACTCGCTACGCGACCATCTAATTAAGCCTACGAGTCTACAGTGGCGAGAAATTAAATTTAAGCAGCTTCTATACTCGAAGTTTGCATAGAGACACCAAAAGATCGAAGGTAGATGCTGTGAATCAATTTGAACGCCTGATATAATTCGAGGATATCGAAGCGAGTTAGCAGCGAAGCGTGTCCGTGATTCGGTTGCGAATAATACGGGAAATGAAACAATAATTCGGGGATATTGCGTTGAACAGGTGGTGCAGAGGCCTCCGGTGTTCACGGTAACCCCTCAGCATTTGTACATAAAGAAATTGGGAGAGAATCTGGAGATACCTTGCGACGCCAGGGATGGAGATCAATCCCATCGACCGTTCATCGTTTGGTACAAGGTGCGTTCCTTTAACCCTTTCCTTATTAAAGTCTACATCCGCTCGCTACGAACTCGAGACTAAATACTGTGGACAAGCACTACAGAACGCTTCTACGATTAGAATTTTTCACAGAAGTTTCACGTTGATTAAGAAATTCTGTGGAACACAGTATTAACACTAGAACTACCGAAACAATCGAAACGACTGGTTATAAATTTACCACGAAAGTTGTATAAATTTATAGCAGTGCATTTTTTAGAATATTCCATGATTTTCTGTACAAAATGTAAATGAAGCTTCGTTGTATTTCAATCGCACGCGCTTCGCAAACGTCTACCATTTTTATTTCTCTGGTTTAAATGAGTATACTTTAGTAGTCGATAATTCTAGCGTTAAACAGAAACGATCGGAGAAAGCTGCACTACCTTAAGTAGTATATAGTAGTATAGTAGTACCTGAAGTATATTTACTCGTACCAAAGAAATATAAATGATAGGTACGTAAAGAAGGGTGTGGCGCGAGTAAAGTAAATCTTTACATGTACTTACATACATTTATGTATACAGAAGGGTACGGTATATTCCGAAGAATGCATTGCTACAAGTTTATATAATTCTTGCGACAAATTACAAGCCGGTCGTTTCGAGTTTTAAAGTTAAAGATATATGTAGACGACTTCGAAACGGGTTAATTTCTCTTCTACTTTTAAGCGATCTACGATTCGATTTGTGTTTAACAGGATGGCTCGCCAGTGCCACCGGGCAACAGGACACTCGTAATCGGCGGGAATTTAACGATCGACCGAATTCAAGAACAGGACAGGGGACTTTATCAGTGTGCAGCCAGCAACGAAGCAGCTACGGTGGTTGCGGACACCGAAGTGATGGTCCTGAATGTTCCACCGAGAGCGCCGTACAATCTAAGCGCCAACAGCAGCAACAACGCGGTCACCTTGACTTGGGTGCCAGGATTCGTGAGGCCGAAAATGGAGTACTCGGTCTGGTAAGCGTAAATACGTACACGCTGCGATAGCATCCGCTACGATACAGCGATCTCGTAAAACTCTTCGAATCTCAAATCGGCTACGAAGACGAGCTGAAATGTAAAGCAAACGCAGTGACTTCTACAGTCCTGATCGTGGCTCCCCAAGTCCTTACCTGCGTCTGTTTTACGTGGTTTAACTTTTAAGCCATTAGCCAATACCTTCGGAAGCTCGCGACGCTTCGAAGCCGTGCTTTAGAACGTAACACGCGGGATGAGGTTGACGTTTGCTATCAGGTACAGACCAACGGACACCTCGGAATGGAGAACGATGAAGATCGTGTCTAGGAAGATCACCGAGGCGACCGTGAACAACTTGAACCCGGGAAGGGAGTACGAATTCATGGTGCTGAGCCAGGACAAACACGGGGACGGAATGTTTAGTAAAACCTTGCGGATCTTCACGCAACCGAGTACGTTTTCTTTCTTTTTTTGCACAGTACGCTCTATTATACTATTCGCGGGAGTTCAGAGCGATGTTAAATGAAACCGAATTTCAGCTTCGCTGGACGAGAACTCGGCGTCGGAGTACCGTAGTCCTCCAGGTAAGTTCGTCTGCGTTTACGCAACTTTCGCTAGTATCATTGACGAGTTGAGGGGAAGTTGATCGAAACCCTGTTGGCGATTCGATAGACGACCGAATGGGTCCGCCGATAAACGTGAGGGTCCAGGCAACTGTGCAAGGTTATTTGGTCACCTGGGAACCACCAGCTTACGGCAAGGAACAAGTGAGACTGTACACGGTTAAATGGTACCGAGGACCGTCCGAGCAGCTATACGGAAGAGCGGAAACGACCGACACTTACTATCTAGGTAACTTCGTCTTTAACCCGTTTGCAACCGCGAGCAAAATAATCTCCGCGCGGTGACCGATAATAATTAATATCGCCGATGTAAAACGATGCAAAGTGACGGAGTTTAGGATAAGAATTTAAGTTGACACGTTTCTCGCTCGGAGAAAGTCTAAGAGTGTGAAGCGAGTGATTAAAAACATTCGTAGAAATGCGAGCATTGCTAGCATGCATGAAGATATAGTTAAAGAATAGAAAAGTCAGAAAAGAGCAAAGAAAATGTAGTTAAAGTAACTATAGAAAACTATACTAACCGTACTAACCAGTAAAGGGTATAATAAAGGGTTATCCAAAAGTACCTTTAGGATGTTGAATGAGAATATCTGTCAAACGCCATGTTTGTTAGTAAAGTAGAGGTGAAAAAAATAAAAACTGAAACGAGAACGAACGAAGACGATAGAAGTAAAAACAGATTAGAAAAGGGTAAAACAGAAAGGGAAAGAAAAAAAGTGTTCCTATAGTCTATTTCGTATAACCCTTTATCTATAGTAGATATTATACCCTTTATAATATACCTATATAGATGTAGGTTCTACGTTTATTCGCCGTAAATACGAGGCGTTGAGATTAAGTAAAGGTGAACTCGACGCCTTCGGAAATTATTCAATAATCATATCCGTCACCTAAGACACGTTACTCTGTTTCGTGGATTTCGCCTCTTCGCTCCGCGCGAAAGAGAGCTACTCGAACGGTATCGATACTCGCCGCTTAATTGTTACAGTTAAGACCTTAGAAGAGGAGAGCTACTACACGTTTGAGGTGGCCTCGATGTCGATGTCGGACGACGTATCGACGAGCGAACGCGTCAGTTTGGAAGTGCCGGCGTACCGTAGAAACCGAGCGATTTCCATGGGGATAGTAGCGGGTATTGGATTTCTAGCAGCAGCTCTGGCTGCCATATGGTGGGCAAGGAAACGTTTCTGTCAAACGCCGAACGAGAAGTAAAGGGATTCGTCGCCGCGTTCGAAGGCAAAACGCCTTGCGATTTAAAGGCAGCGCGTGTGCACGCTTCTGCGGAGTAATTCGTTGGACACTTGCTAAACTTAGGGTATGGGAAAGTTTACGCTACGGTTAGGAAATAAAGCTGCTGTTCGCTAATCGTTTACAACAGAGAGAGAAGCAAAGACCCGCACAGATTCAAACTAAGCGAGCTTTGAACGGTGTTTTGTTCCATTTACTCGAAAGTTCATGTGTAATGTCTCGTATTATCCGATTAAATTCTGTATACTTCGAGGCAGTTAGTTTTCACTTGTTAGCTTGGTGGTAGAATCGAGGAGAACGCTTCAACGACGAGACTAAAGTTGAAGATCCAAGAAAGGGTTGAATGACGCTATGTTTTTAGGGCGTCGCTAGAAGCCTAATCCAGTAAGTACAATTAAGTGGCGGAATGAGTTAACGCAGATTTACAGCAGGCAAAAAAAGTATCCACGCATAGTTCGATCTTTGAACGAGTCGTTCTTCGATTAGGTTCTATATTCCATTACCGTAACCGTAAATTTATGCAGCTGCTTAATTCTACCACTAAATAATGGAAAAGTTATTACATTCGACCTGAATTAATTAGCATTTAAATATCGAAATAAACACAGGGATGCGCGAATGATTTTTGTAGCCACTGCGCGTTACAACCGGATGCAATGTTAATTTGAAATTAATCGCAAAATTAGCGGAAGCTTCGATGCGAGTATAGTGAGGAGAGATTAGAAAGAAAAGAAGCGGTTGCAAACATTCGAGAAACGATGTATCGCTGATAGAGAAACCGCAGACTTCTTCCGCTGCGAATCTCGTTAAAAATAGCCAAGTGTCCAATGATTTATTATAAACAGGAGTGCACGTGAACGGATACAATCAGCTGCAACTAAACTTCCCTAACGTAGCGATAACGATAGCTAAAACACAGTACCGAGAGTTCTACTTCTCCGCGAAGATGCAGCGTTCGCTTCGCCGCGTCGCACGCGAGTTTCGCGAACGCGTTTGGAACTCTCCCTTTCGGATTAGGTAACCCCCTTTCTCTGTAATATATTATCGATCGCGTAGATCAAGGGTCGGCAAACATTTCTACGCTCCTGGCCAAGGAATAAAATAAAAAGAATATTGACAGGTCAATCGAATTAATCACAAAATGCAATAAAGACTCGAAGGAAAGTGGAGAAGGAAAAATTCTTCAACTCTAATGCGACGAATGAAGCTGTGACTGCATTATCGGATTACGAGTGTCAGCAATTATGAAACGGTGAAATATTAGGTGCGAAACTAAACGGATGTAACGAAAGGGAAAACAGATTTCTTGGAACGCGCGCTAAAGGAACGCAACCATTTTTATGAAACCTTTAGCTTTAATTTCCGTTTAATTTAGATTTCTATCCGACTGTATAAATCTAACATTTCTATAAAATGTGCACCTGGTAGTTTGCCGATCCCTGGCGTAGACGTACACGGGAAGATCGCGAAATCGGGAAGCAAACGTTGGAAGGCGGAGGAAGAATATCGTGTGTGGCACGGTTTGATTTACTGCGTTTACGTATACATAAGTTACTACTACGAGTGTTCTTGCATTGCATCGCGTTACATTATGTATCGTTTACAAGCTTTATTAGATAAGTGCACGTTTATTAAGGATTAGCTGTGGCATTTGATGGTTTATTCGGCCATCGGGTCGAAGGAGGCGAGGGAGGCAAGAGGGTTTAACCCGGCGAAATTAACGGGCTGGATAACTCCGATAGGACTATTATTATACTCGTACGTGTATGTATATGTGTATGTATACATCCGATACCTTTTTCTATTGTAAATAAATTGTGTCGATTACTATGCATCACGTCTCTACGATATTACCGCGTAATCTTCGCTCCTCGATGCTCGCGGATGCGATCCGAGACGGGTACGAATACACGAACACTTGTTTTCTAATCGTATTTGCTTACGCTGAAGATCGAAACACGATTTTTCTTAATTAACTGTACAATTACGATCGCGATCAAAGATAGAGGAGGAAAAAACAAACGTGGAAAATACGTCGATATTTGAACAGCTGTAACTTTGAAATTAATCACCGTACGACGATCAACTTGGACTCGTTTTAAAGCTTGAAGCGTCTACTTTTATATAAGTGTGCAGAGGTTTCACGGAAATATTGCTGGAATTGCTTACTATTGAAAGGATTAAACTTTTGCACTCGACGAAATTCCAAACTAGTGGTTTGAATTATATTTAGGAGCTACAGTTTGTTGGCGATCAATTAAAGGGTTAACTTAGTATCAAATTTTATGGCAAAGATTGCGTTTAAAGATACTCGCAGAAAACGAAAATGATTAATGGAGAATTTAGGAAGAGGCGCACAGAGGAAGCTGTTGATCTCGGAAAGTTCGATGGTAGACTGGCGACTTTTGGAGCCAACGGTTTCAATGTTTGCGGACACGTCGTGTAATCGGCTTGCGGTCACCTCGCGCTTTGTTTGTAGGGGCCAAGATCGCTAAATACGGGTGTGTTTTTGTAACTGCGGGACCTTGGTTGGCTTCCCAGGCGACGAACGACGAGCCAATGATCCATTCGCAGATAGTATTTCAACGAACAACGATACTGGAACGGTTAGGGGTCCCGGTTACTCCAACACGGAATCGAGGTAAACATTTGTACCGATAAACAGACGGCTAGATTATCTTGTCGCGAACTGGATTAGATGTAATCTGTGCGACTCGACGAAACATCCATTAAAACTTTGCCGCAGCTATGACAGCTAATTAGTAGATAAGATCTTACGTTACGTAAAGGCGTTTATCGCTGATAACTCGACGAAAGAAAGTTTCGAAAGTCGTTTTTGGTCGATTGAAAATCGGAGATAATGGAAATTGGTCAATCATATACATGAATACGAAGGCAAAGCTGCGAATCGCGACCCTCTTCGCTATCGTAGAACGCGTAATTAGCTACCTGTAGCCCGGGTTTTGTTTACGTTCACGAAGAAGGAAACAGCTTTAGTTAAGTCATATTTTTCATTTCAATTCGAGGAGCAGGAATTAATGCAGATTCTGCACTTCAAATTCGCCCTCTTGGAACTTCAATTCATCTTGCGGGTGATTTGGGAGCGACGTAACACAGCGTCGAACTCTTTCCAGTAAATTACAAGAGTTCGAAGCAAGTTGAACGTCTCCGTGTGTAAATAAGGCTAGTCTAGAGACGATCGATTTAGTAAAAAAGGGAATCGATTCGTCGTGACAAAATTACATTGCGTTGCTTCACGTTCGACTCACCACTCGCAAGGTGAATTTGGTTCGCGAAAGGATAAATCTCGTTCGCGAACAGGTGAGTATGATCTACGAATGGAGGAATTTCGATTGCAAAACCTGTAATTACCGTGTGACTGCTCGACGCCAATTCAACGATAAAAATATAAAATGACACAGCAGAGCGATGTGCAAACAATATGAAATACGTAACTTTCAAGTTGCACGTCGTTCCTTATTTATTTATGAGTGATAGCTTTTTAAAATACAAAAAGAAAATCTACACAGAGTTAGGTTACATAAGTAATGCGCCTGAATATGCAGAGAGGATAAGAAAAGTCAAGATGATCCCTATATTGGCTTACATTAATGGTAATCCTATTTATGCAATTACGATGTGCTTCTTGCTTGAGAAGATAATTATGCCCCGAGGAAGTACGAAGCGTGTGTTGCGACGAGTTATGGAAGCCTTTGCTTGCCTCTTGCATTTTCCAGATACGCAGTGTTTCGATTCCTTCGGATATCAATGAGTTTGAACAGTCAATAACGCACACCCCTACGCGCCTTATCTAATCCAAACGGATTTGATACTCGGTGAAATTAAAAGCTGCTATCTGTACAATTAGTTGGTACACCTGCATACTCGAGCCGGCGATCCGGAAAGATTTTTGCGGGGCCGTTAATCGCATAATTGGATAACAAACCGTTGCCTCGTCCGTCCTAATGACGACTGATCGTTTAAGTGTTTCCATTTCCATTTGAGCGCCAAGTAATTTGAAGAAGTAGCCGCATTTCTGGATTTATTTTACGGATGACGCGTATTGCCTAATCTTTGATATCAAGATCGTTTTGCCTTTTAACTCTTTGCGGACGACGAATAATAAAACTTAAAAAAGTATTTTGACTTTGAATTCCAAACCTTACGAATGTCTAAGCTTACGAATTCCAGGTCAACAAATGCCCAAAACTTTGAAGCGTTTATCAACGAAATTAATTGAAACTTTCTGCTTTAACAGTAAACGTGCGTGCACAAAAACGAGGAAAGTGGCGATTATTTGCAGACACTCGTCCGCGAAGGGTTAATCGTTACAGTGGTTCTATATTCGTGTTTGACGAACGTTTCATATTTCTTTTTCGTTGTTTTAAGTAACTATAATGTGAAATATCTACGTACACGGTGGCAACATTTAACGCTTCGTTGACCGGCAATTTTAAGCTAAACCGTCGCGATTCGATATAAAATGGAGACATCTTAATAAACTTCAATGTAGTACTTCATTCGCTAGTACTCCGTGTATACGGCAAATTACAATAATTCGAACGCAACGATACTGTTAAGTGAATATAATTGGTTTCTGGAACAAACGTATATTTATTCTGCTTAAAATTAAAGTTTTACAATGTATGGTCGCGTAGCTATGCCGAGAGAAGAAACCGAAATGCGAGTCACGGTCGCGTTAGCAACGAACAACGAAGAAAAACATTTGACGGTGACGAACACGCCGCATGACGTGATTTCTGACGTGTTTGCTTGACCTTATATTTTTGCATGAAGAGTTTTCACGGAGTAACGGTTTATTTCAACCGATGCAATATTATTCTTCTCCTAAAACGCGATAAATGACACAAACTAGAAATCTCTTACAAAGGTCTACCGTTGCTTTCAGGCGGAAAAAGCGCAGAAATTAACGTAACTGCGAATGCAAATTAACTCGCGACCGGTTAGCAATGTTCGGACATAAAAACACGAGTGTATGTCCACGATTAGACTACGAATTTTTATGCAAACCAAAATCTTTCTGAAGAAGTTTGAAGAAGCAGGATCTAAATTGTGGCTTCACCCTTTTGTTGGATGACCAACAAACGCTATACTTTATCTCTAACGATAAGGGATTATGTTTCGACGACTTAGTCAGTAGTTTACCTCTAAGGTTCATGTTGGGATTATGCTTCCGAATATAGTTTGTATTGAAACGAAATAAAATAAACGTTTAATAAGAGTAAAACTAAATACAAAGCTGGTTGGTGTTTCCTTGCTGAGGGAACGCAGTGAAGTGACGAAAAACGCCTGCATGAACGTGCGGCTCGTGTACAACAATGGCCCATGCCATAAAACGACGGTCAGGGAGGGAAAGCAAGAACCAAAAATGCACGTGTACTAATGTAGAAATTCAGCCTTCGCACGAAATGTGCAAAGGTCAGAAAGCATGCTGTCCCTCGGACACCCAGCTCCAGGTATACCTATGTCTGCTAGTCTAAGAACGATCAAAATACCCAAACACAATTCAAAGTAAAATCAACAGTTCAAAACAAGGGTTTAGTCATTTAGTTGGGGACGAAAGTCAGATTTCCCCCCAAAACCCAGATATATAAATACAACCAGCGCACTCTTTTCGAGGCAATCTTTTAATTTAAACCGACACAACTTATTTCCACCCGGATTCCAACACTTCAATTGCAAGCGTCACGATTTCTACCAGGCTTCGCATGTTTCGCGTAACCTTTAAATTCCCAATGAATGGATGAAAATGCGCAGTGAATCGTTAAGCGAAGCGTTAACAAAGCGGATCCTCGTGGTGGTCTGTATTTTGGTCGAGACATGTTCTCAATTCGGTGGATTCGTGGGCGTGCACGGTAAGACGATTAAACGGAGCTTTCGTGCGAACGTCGCGTTCCACCGATAAAGAAACGGTTCAGGCACTGTTACAGTTGGCCGGAACGAAATTGCCGGGTCAATTAGCAGACAGAAGCCGCGACCTTAGGACTGTTAAGTAGTCTGCCAACGACAAGACTTGCTTCGAGGCGTGCCTCGCGACAACCGATGGACTCGAGATCGTTCGGAATGAATCCGGGAGGAGTGTTTGCCCGTTTCGTGCACTGCTCGGGGGTGTTTGCAACGATTCGAAATAGTCTCGAAGCCATCGCTTGCCACGAGACGCGTCTCGTCGTTTGCAGGGACCTTCGGTGTTCCGTGAAATTACGAAAAGGCACAAGAGTTATATAAAAAGAACGCGTAAGTAGTTCGTTGTTATTGATTTACATCGCAGATGACAAAAATGCTGGGTCTCAGCGATTGTACTTTAGCGAGAGACGCTTGCAGAGCGTGCAGACGATTCAGCTTGGCAATGAAGAAATCAACGGGTTTGAAAGCGAAGCAGAGGGCAGAGAGATGGGAGGGTTTAACAGGGCACTTCTGTGGCTTACTACCTGTCGCGATCTCGGCCCCTTTCCTCCACCGACACGCTTGGTCGCAGTTTTAAGTCGAATGTCGTCGCGGACACCTGTCAGGCGGGCTGCCGCTCTCCGCCTGTCCAGAGATTTCGGTACGGGCATGAACGAAACACGTTCATCGATCGCCGCGCGATTCGCTTGTTTCTCGCGCCCCTGGATCTACGGTTGCAAGGCGAAACGAGACGAGCCGCGAGTTTTCGCGTTCGAGATATCGTCGAGCATTCGAGTTCGAAACGAAATTGTTACCCCTTGGTAAGCAAACCCGTCAGCTGTGCTTCTTTTCTACAATTATTGTACGTTTATCGCTGTTGTTATTATTCACCCTTCGATACCGAAGGCGACTGTAGTCGTTCATTGAAATTGTACGCTAAGAAGGATAAACCTGTTTAAAACTTATTGTTAGCCAACACGCGAACCCTATTCTCATAAAAGGGTGAGACTTCTCTCGTTTCGCCTCGCGGCCACAAATCTCCGTACAATAGTCAGAGATCAGTTATCGGAAGTCGAATTCGTGGCCGAGAATTCGAGCGTAATTGAAACGACGTAAAACTAGTGGCTGGAAAAAAAGGAGCGCCCAAGTGTTTGACTCGAAGCCGACGTTTCTGTGAGACGCGTCGAAAGATAAGATACAAAACTAAGCTAGGTTCTCCGGGTAAATAATATTTCACCGTTTTTTTCCCTCTAACTCTGCGCGTTGCACTCTGCACCGGTTCGAACCGACCGCGCGTTATCGATTATCGCGCGATAGCGGGAAAGAAAGCGTCAGCGTGGATCGTCAGCTTTGGAACGATAATTATTCCTGACGAAGACCACACCGTACGTCCCATCCTCGTTTCGATAATACATTCAGCATTGCGTAACAGCCACGCGAGCCAACACGGGGTCAAGAACACCGCGTCGCGCCACTCGAAAACGGCGCGTCGTCGCTGTGAGAGCGTGTCTGGATTTTTCACGGCAAACCAGTTCTAGAAATTCGGTGAAAGTCGCATGTGTGCCATACGCGGGATATCAGACGTCCGACGCGAAAAAATACGCCGAGTTAAGTGGATCCCATTCTGTTTTTACTCGCCGCGATCGACGCTGCCAAACGCGACGCGTCCGACTGGTCTTGTTTCGTAGAGGTTCGCGATCCGATTTTTGCTGGCGCCGAAACCGCAGAAGAAGTAGCTACAGCTGAGCTGTACTTGTGGGAAGTTTAACCCTTTGCGTTTCGTTCGCTCCGCCGCGGTGAATTTTAATTTCCACGAAAGTTTCGCTGGATTAAGCTTCGTTCCTACGGAGGCGAGCAATATCGAAGACACGGTAAAGTTTCGCAAAGGTGAGTGTTAAGAAGTGTGAGAAGTTAGTGTTAAGAAGTGCGAGAACAGAGCGTTGAAGAAATTTCGGGTACAACGTGTTAACTTTGTAGACAAGCGAAAGGTGCGCGCAATAATGCAAAGCAAGGTATGCGTCATTACGTTTATTAACCTATTCGGAACCGTGTTTTAATGCAACAGTTCATTTGCAACTTCTGTTTACGACAGTCCGTTTCCAACGTCCAATTCAAATTTTTAGCGTCACGATTACCGAAGTGATTTTCAGTGATTTGCATCTTCTTTTATTTTATCTCTACGATCTGTTCCACGAGCACGCACCTTTCGATGCACAGGTTAAAATGTAGCATAGAGAGTATCTAATGATCAGGAATGATTCGATTCAGACGCGAAGCTCTTCGCGTGGCAAAAAATGATAGCATAGTTAGACGAATTAATATAGATATCGGATAAATGTATGGCAATCTTTTCGTCGCTATTTCTATTTTTTTTCCAACGCGTCATACAATTTTGTAACGTTTGGAGGAACTGCAAATAAAATGCTGCGTCGACGCCACTGTGGTCCTTAATGGGTTAAAGGGCAGAGTTAATCTCAATTCGGCTTTCATTCCTCTGCTTGTGCTGGTAACCCTTTCGTGACTAATGGAACGCATACGTCTCACTTGAATGGTCAAAAACGAGTCGCAATTTATCATCCGCTGTGCATAAGATTTCACGGATAATAGTTCGTTAATGCTACAGATAAGGACGGCTTTGGATTCGGAGAAATCAGCGGGCTTAGAAAACTTATTCGTATTAATAAGCAATAAGCTTACACGGTGAATCCTAGAAGGACCGAGTTTCGAGCTAGAAAAGCGAAAACAAGTTCAATGACATTTTTATTAATTCCAAAGTGTTTCTTATTGATATACGGATACGTAAATATATTCATATATTCATATATTTGTATATTCATCTATTGGTATATTCATATATCGATGTATTGATCTATTGATCTATCGATATATTGATATAATTAATCTTGAAGTCACTGTGGCAAGAAATCGTTGCGTTTTAAAGTTTCCGCAGTAGAAAAGAAGCATACAATTCACAGTTTTTACTTGGAGTCTGACGATTAGTCTTCCTAGCTTTAGATACGCCACGTAGCATCGAATAAGAGTCCTAACAATAAAAGTATCTACTGAACCGATAAGAATTCGGTCGCGCAGATGTTCAATAATACGCGAGTCCCCGCAGAAATGCCTCTATCTCGAAGATAGCGCGATCTCTCGAATAATTCCCGCGAATTTCGCCAATTCCACTCCCGTATCGTTCGCATAGTTCCGCTCGGATCGCGGGACACGTGTAGCGTTATCGCGAGCACGTGTTAAGTACAATTAGCCAGCGACGAAGCCGCCATCTGCTCGTGGCGCGAATCCCCGGCGCGCTCGTATTTCGCCGCGATCCGCGGCTACGTTTGGAAGGAAGCCAAACGACTTCTGAATCGGAGCAGAAAGCTGTTCTCGCTTGTAGTACACGGAACAATAGAGAGCAGGGGAGAGCCGAGCCGGTTCTTTGTGGTCGCGTTTCGAAGCTCCGCGTCGGCTTTCAACGGGGAGGAAATTCTCGAAGAGGAGCCGATGGGGTAGCGCGGGGCGAAGAGGGTCTTTGGCGACGAGCAAAGGAGGGAAAAGTCTCCCCAAGTGGAGGGGGGGGATGCGGCCAATAGACATTATATGCAGCCTGTTGATTCATCGGACGCGACAGTAACAGTCGCGCTGTTATACAGCGTCGCACGCCAGCATCGAAGTGATCGAGCCACAGTAATCTCGTCAGAGTTACGCTAATCAACGTTTATCGCCGTTTCGTGACTGAAAACCGGAAGGAACTCTCGTCGCGCACCGCGGAAGAAGGATCGAAGCCGTGAACTACGCGTTGGGAAAAGGAAAAGTAAGTTGATTCGCGTTTCCGCGGTTGCGTCGATTCTCGTCGGAAGTCGAAAGATTACTCTTGTCGCGGTGTAACTCATGACAAAGTTCGTTTGCGATGACTCGTCCGCGGCTCCACTTCGCGTCGAGTGACCGTGCAATTGTTCGAAAAGACTGTGCGTATCTCCGACGGTCGAGTAGCTGTCGTTGAACCGAATAAGCACGAGGTGCAGAATAGACGCGGCATTAGACTAGACTTAGTTGTTCGCCGTCGTGGTGGTTTTTGGGGTCTAGAAACCTAGTTAACGTTCTTATTTTTATCGTTTGAGTTGCGCAAAATGTATACCTCTTACGTTTGCCCCTGCGTTTGGCGTGTCAAAGTAGCTCGCAAGTGTTTACGTTCCATTTGAGGTAACCGAAGGGAGATACCGTCGCGAAAATTGCGATTCGTTTTGATCTCGGTAGGGTGAACCAACCGGTGAATGACCGAGTTGTTGAATTCATAGACGATGCTACGTTTGTAACGATGGAACAGTCGTTGAAATTGGAGTCGGAGTTGAATTTCCTTTAAACGTTCCTAAACATGCAGCTACTTCTTTTTATGTATCGTTTCTTAACTGATCGTTAGGCGAGTACATTAATTTTTAGATTAGAAGTACCGATTATTTGTAGCTGAGTTAGAAAGGAATACGTTTATTTATTTTTGCACATCAAAAGTTCGTTTAGTTAACTCTTTCGTTACCACGAACGTATGTATACGCTTTCATAGATCGGACTGACATTCGTTAACAGCATGGGTACATAGTATACACACATATTATGTGCGTATACTACTACTACTAATGTACGGTATATACAGTACATTCTTTCATTCTTTTGTGTATATATATATATATAAGTACATTCTTTCTATAGCAGAACGTAATCTCTGGTATTCATTCGTACATCGATCTAAGCTACCAACAGCAAAAGGGTTAATCTTCCATTGCATGGATTTCAATCTAAAGGACCAAATAGAGACCGTTTTTCTTGCCTGATAAATTGTTTCGCGTGTAATAGTTCCATACAGTACAGCGGTAATCTTATCGCAAGCAAAGGAAGCTGTATTCAACCCTTTCGCTACCAACGCCTTGAACTAAAAACTAGAAGCGTAGGTAAGAGTAGCATCTGTTAACATGGAAATCATTTTGAATACTTTATACAACTAATTGTACCTTAACCCTTTGCGGACGAGCGTCGACAAATAGTCGCCTAAATCATTTTTCGTTTTCTGAACCCGTGTTGACATTTAAAGCAAAAAACTTAACGTAACGAATACTTAATACGTTAATAAAACATTTAAAATCTTTGGGCATTATATAGTTGGGAACTCAAGTACTTCAAAATTCAAAGACATGAAATTCAAAACTAAAGTACTCCCATAGGTGTCGTTACTTCTCGTCCGCAAAGGGTTAATATCGATGCACGAATAACGTTGGAAATTATACCGTGTAACAGAAAGAATACAAGTATATCAGTCCAATTCTTGAAGGCGTATATATACGCCCCTTTTAGTGAAAAGGTTGATTAATAAAAGCATAGAGAAAACAGTGGGTCTCTGGAACCTTAGCCAGATAGCAGAGGGAATATTGTTCATCCGTACGCTGAAGGGTCAAAGATAATTTACCGAAAAAGGGCGTACAGGTCGCCGAGTCCCGGAAAGCCTCTTCAGTTGCGTTAGAAAGGGTGGTAACCTCGTAACCAAACAAACCCGCATTCCTATCGCGTGACTTTTGCCGGCAACAAACAGCACCTGGCCCGCAGTTACAAGCGACGACTGCAAACACAGACGGGGCAAAATTAACCCTTTACCTACTGCGAAGTTGGCCGTTGATGTGCCAAAGCTGTACAAGATCGTTCAACCGCAAGTTTACAACGCAACGTCAGCTTGCAAATTGTTAATATTTTACCAAGTCGATATTAAAATTAACTACAATCGTAGGAACGTCAACTTTATGCTACTAGATTTAGATTTCTTAACCGGTACGAAATTTCAGCGGACCGTAGTCGTATTTAGCATCGAAAGGGTTAATCCTTCGCACTCGAAGCTCTTTCAAGTGAATTCATGTGAATTCAAGTGAAATCAAAGTTTTAAGGCTTTCCAGAACAGATTTCATTTGCAATTCGATAATAGAACAAGCGAAGTTTGTACGATTTGTTTGTTGTCCTTACGTTAGGAAGTGAAAATTCAATTCAAACGTAGTCTTCGAGTGCAAAGAGAGTCGATATAATAAAGATATAATAAGATCGTTCGACAGTCGACAACCGTAGGTACGTGATATTTCCAACACCATTACTCCAGGGTTAGACTCGCTCCGGTTAAACCGCGAGCGCCGACAGAACGCGTGTGCGACGTGTTCCGAAAGATTAGGCGAAACGAATGCAAGATAGCGACTTATCAGTCCACGAACACTTATCTCTCTCTCTGTCTCTCTACTCTTTTAATCACGGAAACAATTTTCCGCTGCTCGACTCGGCGAGACGAAGCGATTTGTCGCGCGAATACACGCGGAATTCCGAAGAACGCGTGCAGAAACCTCGCCTGTCGAGGTCGAACGTTCATTCACAAGCTTCGGAAATGAGGTAGAAAAATCGCTGGCCCGATTGCCGAGCGCGTTGGTCGATTAGAAAAATATATCGCGGCCGCTCGCGATAGAGGCGCGAAAAAGTTCAGCGTGAAAGAACGTAAAGGTCAGGGGATATCTGGTCACTACGAAGAGGTCCATCTATGGTGGCAACGATAGGAAGAACGCGCTCGTTGACGTCTTTCGACTGACAAAGCGTTGCGAGCCACCGGACGGTGTACCGATAAATGACATCCCATTACATACACTTCGCACACGATGCGACAATGCTTGAGATACGGCCGGATACGAGCGGATACGCGACAACCACTTTTATCGTTGGTGTTTTCATGGATCCTTTGCCGCGACGCGACTGCACGAATAACGCGTCGCTTTTGCCAGCTGCTAGCGGCTCGTTTCGATCAACCCCTAACAACATTGTTCCGCACGGAACAGAATTTACTGAAAGCATCGAAAACGTGACCATTGCCACCGTTCGTACTCTCCAACCTTTTTCAAAAAAGGGGTAATTTAGGAAGGAAATATTTTTTATGTGCCATCAATCAGCATAGAGGAAAGGTAAAGGGGCACAACTCGTAGCCTGCGTCGCACGTGCAAGGCAGGCCCGGCTTACCCTAACTCCACCGCGACCCTCGGCAGGGGGCCCAAGAGGACGCGGGCCAGAGTAAGTCGCTAGGAAGCTACAAATTGCAAAATACCCCACCACCTACGACGACAACCCGTCAGACTGGGGGACCAATCCAGTGATTGTACATTAACAAATATCCCTGATTGGTCTCCCAGTCGAAGCCACCAGAAAACGGACCATCCCTCCGATTTTTCCTCGCCGAATCTATGCAAGGAAAAAGTTAGTTAACACGTACAATTCAGGGGAGAAACAGTATCCTCTCTCAAGAATCATAACCACCTCCGGCATTACAGACGTGACACTTAACACGAAACCGTATTTATTAAATATTTAGATCATCGCGACAAATTCGTAGTTAAACAAAACTTATTTTCCCTATCTCCTGAAAAGGTCGTAGGGACATACGCGGACAACGGTGTCGATAAAAATCGAAGCGGGGATTTACGACCCCCGCTATACTCGGCTCTCCAGGCATCCGTACGTATCATCGCGGCCGCGTATTACGTAAAAAACAACATGTTTTCGATCGAACGCGACCACGTTCGACTAACTGAGAACACTGTAGGGTAAATAATCCACGTACCGTCACTGTTCTTACAACTGCCACTTGAATTCGTTCATTTAATAGCGAAGTAATGTATGAAGAATAGACAGAGTCAACTAAAGTATTATACATACACCACTGCACCGATCAAAGTTAACGTGAACTACTGCAAAATAATATTTAGGATTGATGGAATATTGGGGTTGTGTGTTGAGTAAGAATGCTCTTTTTACTTTTAATGGAGTGATTTTATTTTCAAAGGCTAGAGGAATACGTCTTTACTCCGCTGTGCTATTGCAAGGAATGAACGCTTCGAACGCTCTTGAAAGTACGCGTGGATAACTGAAGCCGATATTTAGAAAAGACGGCACCTGGCCTTCCATATGTTTATTGCACCAGACCCTTAGGTCTGGTACGGCTAAAGGACCATCGGCTCCAGTGACTGAGTTAGGCCTGTTGTTTAATAAGCAGTGCTTCTTAATGTAAAGATACATTTTTGTATCTGCTAAGTAATATTATTCCAACAAGGATCTCTGTAACTTTTAACCCTTTGCGGAAGAGGGTTTGCAAATAGCCGCCTAATCATTTTTTGGTCTTCTGGACGCGCGTCGATTTTTACAGGAAAATATTTAAATCAATATCGTTAATAAGTATTTTAAACGTTTGGAAATGTAGTGGCTTGGAATTGAATAAACGCTTGGAAGTTTAAAGGCTTTCAATTTGAAAACCAAATTTTCCTCAAGTGTTATTATTCCTTGTCCGCTAAGGGTTAACTATGAGATCTGAAATCCGTTTCATAAACCTAGCGTTAATAATACTGCGAGATTCCGGCAATACGCAAGTAGAATTTCTTTCCGCGATAATTGTATTACATTTCGAAGCTGCTTCTCACTTTTGGCCACCTTTTTGTCGATCAATTTCGCTGCGCGTTGTCCGTAAATCTTCTTCTACATTTCATGATTGACCGTCACAGTCGGATGATCGCGAACGCTCGTAACCGGCGAACAATTACGCGATTGCTAATAAGCGCAGAGATAAATTATGACGAAACACGTCACGTTCCGTGAATCGCGATTGCATAAAACCACTGTGAACCCGATTGCCCGTCGATTCCGCGCGAGAGCAATTATAGCGGCGCGACTTTTCATCTTCCCGCGGGGGAAAAAAGAATGGTCGCCGCGACGGAGTCGAATGCAACGAAGATAAGAGAAGTATAGAAAGAAGTTCTGTGGACAAAAGTTCAGAAGATCGCGCGCGGGTCACGGTCGCAACAAACGAAATCGCGAAAGTCGGTAAAAGACTGCAACTTGACCCATTGTCAGCGATCTGCACGCGCCACGTGGTAGGTAAAACGATAGTTGACAAATGTATTTCGAAAGAGGAGAAGCGTAATAAAAAGAGGAGAGAGAAAAACAATTCGTCGAGAGTTTCGTTCGATTAAAGACGCGTGCTTTACAAAATTATCCGCGTGAAACGCAGCATTAGCAGAGATTCAATTGCAACGTTTCAGACATTCGTGGCATTCGACGCGTATCGTGTTCGTTGTCGGCGCGAAATTTGCATCGGTTTGCGCGGAGAAATTAATTCTCGGTTCGTCCGACGTTAACGCGTCATTGGCAGCGGCTAAATTCGCGTGCATTGCAAAGTCGGGTTGAACCGATCGAATGTTGCGAACAAGTTTAAGACTCACCGACCATTCGAGCGACGCTGTAACGACGTAGTAATTAGAAAATCGCGCTTATCATCGAGGCATTTACATTCTCCCGTTAGCCGGCCTTCGAAAACCGCGACATTTTCCTCGCTTCGATAGTCGATTAATTGCTGCATGATCGCGTAAACTCGTTACCGTGGTCACGTGCTTCTTTCGACGCATCTTTAGCAACGCGGTATCGGGATCGGCGAGGGGCTGATTATAAAAATTGTCACCCTTGTCAAACATCGGAAACTTGGTCGCGAAGCGTGTAATTAAGCGCACCAATGAATAATTCATTTATCTTGTTATTACGTGTGCCAATCAATAAATTCATCTTCGGGTCAATTCAACATTTATTTCGAGCAAAATTAAATACGTCTTCTACGTTAAACGTAGGTGCTCTCTGTTGAGAATTATTTAACCCTTTCGCTACGGCAGTTCGAAATTAAAAGCATTCTCAGCGAATGTAGATGGGAGTACGTTTGAATAATATGGAAACAGTACGAGTACAAATACTTACATACTTTGTATAATTAACTGTGGTAGAATATGCATCATTCGTGATAGAAATAATACTATATCACGGAGAATTAATACGTATAATTTTTGCAAATGATCCTTCAATATTTGAGGGCGTATATATATACGCCCTGCGTAGCGAAAGGGTTAATTTACTCGTGCTCGAAAGAGAGTTAGATCGTTTGATAAAATAGATTCATCGATCCGTTAAATAATAGTGGATTACTTATTGGTACACTTAATGGATTAAATAGGAACAATTTTATATCATTCCCATTTAAACCCATTTAGACCCACTTAAGGATAGTAAATTACTCGTTGGTACGTCTAGTAATTAGTATACGCTTAATAATCTTCTGGAAAATAACCGAAGGCAGAAATTCCAAAGTTGCGCAAGTCTACTTTTGCGCGTTACACATGTATATGTAATATGTGTATGTATGCATGTATATGTAATGTGTATGTATGCATGCATACGTATATGTAATCCATGTTACACGTGTATATTAATCGCTGATACGATTGCTTTCAGCTGGCTCAGAACTATCTAATAGGCTGCGAATATTTATAGAAAAAACATACTTTTGCAAACGCTAGATATCGATTGATTCGAACAAAAGCCTATGGAATAAAGATTAAAGATTGTAGAAGATTGCTTCGGTCTTTTTCAAGAAGGCTAAAAACGTGCCAAGGGTTGCTTTTCGTTACGATTCCTTCGGTTTTTGTAGCCATTCGATATCGAGTAGAATCTGCGTTTCTCGCAATTGGACCAATCGATCGCGCGATACTTTTATCCGAGTTGCATAAACTCGTTAAACACGGATTAGTCTGGTTCGTTTCGCTGAGCATCGGAAGAACCGAGGACGGCGAAACGATGGTGTTTCGGCAAGCATTAGCCGAGAGTCGCACAAATTAATAGAAGCAAGTGGGTCAAAGGCAAAGCGCCGAGAACGAATAAAAAAAAAAAAGAAAAGAAAAGAACAGCCGCACGTGTCCCGCAGTAAAACGAGGAGCCTCTTTAGCCAGTGCTATCTTATTTTGTAGCAACTGGAGGCCGCAAAGCTGCTCCGAACTCTCCTAAAACCTGCTATCACCGTTGTTAAGTTATTCCGAGCAAATATTATTAGAAATTCCAGTTGGAACTTCGATTTGAATTTATCTCTGACAGAACACAGCCGCACTATATTTTTCTGCTGCCTAACGGAACGAATGTAAATATTGGGAAATCGTTCTCCGCGTTTTGGTAAATAGAAGAGTCGTGAAATAAATGAAGTTGCGACCGTGTTTGTGTAACTAATATGTACTGGGAGAATTAGAGGCGGCTATGCGCGCCACAAGGATGAAATTACAAATTGTTTATTAACGAAAGGGAACTCGCGGAAGAAGGGCCTGCGGATCTATGGATCCGTGGATCCTTTCTCGAGAAAGCTCCCGAATTTAAAGTGTCTAAATTGTAGTAGAATTCTATTTTTAGAAGATGTATGTTTGACTTCCACTGCATAAACGATTATACAAATATACGCAAACAAATTTATTCTGCGCTCTGTTTCTTATTTATAATGCGCGCACAAATTTCGAGTGATTTCCAGTCAACAAGAGAACGAAAGATTTTATTATTAAACTCCTGTTTTTCCGATTTTACGTTACACGTCCAACCAAAGATGCGTACTTGCAATCACATTACAAACAAAACACGTGCGTAATTGCTTTTTTAAATTAGGTATCACATGGTTCACCAATACTGAATATAGTAAAGTACCCAGCAATTCACGCTTCGTACGATTTTAATTGTAAATCAACTGTTTTAGTTTACAATGAATAAACTACAACCCCGATTCTATCTTGTCTATCATCTGCCGTAACAACGATTTAACTTACCGATCATTGAAATCATACGAAGCGTCGATTACTGATTTAACGTCAATTCGTGGATACTTTACGCTAAACGCAAACCGTATTCCGGATCGTGGCACGGCTAAATCCTTCCGCGCTCCATCATCGTGTACGGTACTCCAATTCTCGATCCAGACATCGTCTCCGTTCCCCAAGCCGAACACCTAAACGTTCTCCGCGCCTTCGACATTCTCGTGCGCGCAACCGTCCATCGTGCTCTCTTACAATTCGCAAAGTGGCAAAGCAGTAGCTTCCGCGGCTCGCACGGGAAACGTGTGCACGCATCGTTTAGACGATGGAAGCACGTGACGAGCAGCCACTCTAAAAAAACGCGTGGTCGCGTCGCGTCGCGTCGGTCGGTGTCTCTCGGTGAGCGTCTGATTAGATAGAGGTGTTTTATCTTGCTTCAGGCTTCGCTTCGCGGCGTGGAAGGCTCGCACCGGCTGGAAAAGCAACCGATCCGATCGGGGAACACCGCGATCGCGGCAGTTCGAGCCACACATGCTAAACGAAAGGGAAGAAGCTTCGAACGTGTACCAGCTTCCGTCACCATGAGGCCTTGGACCAACAAATCTTTCGGTCTCGGCCTCCTCGGCCTGCTCCTCGTCGTTTCTGGCACCGCTCTCTATTTCTCTTGGCCGGCGATCTTTCATCTTATTCTACAGAAGGTACGCGTCAACGAATCCACTTGAGAACGTACAGCGTCGTTCATAAGTACAACCGAGTTGAGCTTATTATTCGAATGAACCCTTCGATTGAGAAATAGATTTCGTGTAACACTGCTAGTAGTTAGTAACGCACGCTTTCGACTCTTGATACGCTTTATTCAAGAGTGCATACGAACAGCGTGGAATCTTTAATTGTCGTAACAACTGAAGGGGAACATTTGGATATACTCGAAAGAACACGCGACGTTGTTTCATCAAGATAGAACGATGAAACGTCGAGGAAAATGATTGAATCGTACCTACGGTGATTTCCCCGTTTTCAGAGTAACGGAAAGAAGTCGGTTGTAGTGTAACGTCTATTGTTAATCCCGATAAAGCGAGCATTTAGTTGCGGAGCGGCAAAAATAAGATAGGATTAAAAGAGTGCCACTAACTTTCTTATCCATCTTCACAGACGAAGTTGCCGAGAGGTTAAAGCTCGCAGTAATTGAAGGGAAGACACGTTTACTACGAAATGCTCATCGTTTAACCCCTCGCGTCGTCGCGACGAGTCTCAATAAAAAGACTCCGTATTTCACGTCGAATTCAATTGCAATTTTAACCCTTTGCGGACGAGAAGTAATGACACTTGTGAGAGTACTTTAGTTTTGAATTCCACGACTTTGAGTTTTCACGCTTTTCAGTTCGAAACCATTTCATTTCCAACGATTTCAAATGTTTATTATTACATTAAGTATTCATTGCATTAAGTTCTGTGCTTTACAAGTCGACATGGATTTGGAAAGCCAAAAAATGATTAGGCGACTATTTCTAGACGCTCGTCCGCAAATGGTTAAGAGGTCTCGCGCGGACGTAACTTACGAAATGATTTCAAACCTTTCGACTACGATTTTCCTCCTCGTTTAACCCTTTCGATACCACGAGTGACTACGGTCACTCTTTGAAATTTTGCTTTCAAATCATTTGTTAAAAATCTGGACGAGCATAGTAACGTAGTTCGATATTTCTAGGCTGACAGTTAAGTTAGTATTCGTTGTTATATCGATTGAAGTCTAGCGCTTAAAAGTTAAAAGTTAATGATTTAAAAGATAGTACATGCTGCACGAGTGAATTATCTCGAACAGTTTCAGCACAATTACCGATAAACTTAGCCGGAACGAAAGGGTTAATTCGCGCGATTTTGTAGACGGCAAGCTGAATTTTGTTAGTTTCGTCCGTCAAACGACATCGACCTGAATCGTTCATTGAACGAAGTGCTTCTTGTTGGTGGTTTTATGGTTTCTACGCTGCAATAGCATGACTATTCGGTTTGTAAATTGTAAACACGTCGGCTGTTATTATTGGATCGGTCTACGGCTGGGAGATAGTAGCTCGTCATTGCCCACGGGTTATATTTTCATCGTAGACTAGCATAAACATAGTCGATCTTTATGTTTTTAACCGGTAACCGGCCGGATAGCCTCCAGCTTCTGGGTTATCTTGAGATTCATTCAACCAATACGCTATTACTTCCATTCAACTCGTATCTTTCCATCGAGCGTCGCGAACAGGAAAACACTCGAGTTTAGGCTTACGTTAGGCAACTTTTGGTCGGTTAACCGATACTAAAAGTCGCTTCGAGTTGATCGAAATCGCGTTCGCGTGGACAGTTGAAGATTTCGCGGCAGCAGAAACAAAAGTCTATAAGGGAGCCTACAGATGCTTGTATCGATGCAAGCGATGGGTTTACTTTTCGATTAGCTGTTGTACTTGTTAATACAGTATCGCCTTGGATATTGGCCGGGATTTTGCCTTGGATATTGGCCGGTCGCTATCCCCACTAGTTTTTCGAACTGGCTTCGTGGAGCGAGCCTCCGACCCTATCCACTTAAGATATACATACGTCTATGTTTCTAAATCTACCGTGAAATGTCGATGAGCCGTGCTGTGTATCTCTCGCTCACTCGCTCTCTGTGAACAAGGAGACGCTCAGGATTTCCTGAAAGATCTACTTCCCTTCAACTTTGACCAGATTCGGTCCCGAACGTCGACCGATATCCAAGGCAAGTATTTAGCCAAAGTAGTCATTTTTCGAAGCAGGTGTATTTAGTTGAATCGGAACTGTTAAAGACGAAGCTGCGTTTAGCAGCAGAACGTTGAATTTTGGACGTAGGGCTAAGTTTACCTAAATACGTTCATTGCAAGTAGTCGTCTCAATGCATGGTCGTGGAGAGCTCGTGTATTTCGAAGGAGGACGATCGCGACGAAGACGAAGACGAAGACGAAGAGGGGCCTGGTCGCTAGTCTCGTTCGTGTCTCGTCGTTGTTCCCAGCACGATTGGAAAAGTGGTTGATTGTTCAATTAATTGACGTATCTCTTTAGAGTTGCGCTAGACGAATAATTTCTCGTTGCGAAGAAACGTGCGTGGCGTACCGCTCAGCCTCTCAGGTCGCTCTCCGCTAACAAACAACTTGTTTTTTCATTTTTGCATAGCGAATTAGATTGACTTCGTAATTGAAAGTAGGGCAGAGATTTAAGCTTTTGTCGCTCCGCAAGTAACTGCTCGCTCTGGTCGAAACAATACAGGATGTAAGGGGCGATAAACATTTCGTTCTATTCGCGATCAACTAAAGCGGTATGTTTTCGTGCTGTACGTATCTTGGTACGATAAAAACGTATCTTCTGCAACCAGGAACTTCCACTCACGCGGACGTCGAAAGCATTTGGGGTATGGAACGACACGATCAACCTCCCTCCTATGTATCTAAAAATTCGCTTCTTCAATTGGACAAATCCGGAGGAGCTGAGGAAGCCCGAAACGAAGCCGAACCTCCAGGAAGTTGGGCCATACGTGTTTCGGTATGCTTCGACAATAGCGAGTACTCACTTCAGCCAAAGTTTAACGCGACCCTTAGACATACGCTGCAATTCTTAATTAAAATCTTTCCACCTTTCGATCCTTCCACTGTTGAAACCAAAACTGTCCACCTGATTTACTCCTAAAGATAAATTAAAATATCTCCCCCTGTTAACCCTTTCACCGTTGAAACTAAAATTCCCCTCTTAACTTATCCTCAAATGCTCCCACCTTTTAACCACCTCGCCGTTCAAACTGAACCACTATTCCTAACTTATCCCCAAAAGTATAAATTAAAGCGTCCCGCCCGTCTTTTAACCCTTTTGCCGTTGAAACTAAAACCCTGCCGTTTATGCTAAAAGCATAAATTATTAATCCAGGGAAAATGGATTATATATAGACGAACGTAAAGCGAAATTTTCCCTAAAAATTGCCACGCCACAGAAGCTATAGTCTTAAGCTGCAGCCTCCTTAACTTGCACCTAAATTAAGCGAACTCCGCATCTCGCGTGCGCATATTAATTTCGCACAAATGCATACAGATGCACCGTTTACTTGTAAAGTACCGTCTCATTAAGCAACATTGTTCCGGTGCAATTCAAATCGAAATAGAATTACGTTTTTAACCGGAAACTTTTGACAGTCGGCGTGTACATAATCGCACGGCGCAATCGTGATACAAACGCGACGAGTGGATCGCAGTGTTCCCTTTCGAGTATCAATTAACTATTAGCCTTGTTCCGCGCAACGTCGCGGAAATCGAAGACTCATCGGTGAAAAAAAGCATCGCTACGGTCTAAGCGGAAACCGTTGCGTAACATTCGATTGCCGCTCGATGCAGTCTCGTACAATTCGTCGTATTTACGATACGATAACGTCTCTCGCGGATCAATGAAAACAAGCTCTCGATCTCGCAGGCGTCGAAAAGGGCGTATTCGTACGAGATTTTACTTGCAATCGAATATGCAAATTCCGCGAAGATGCAGCAGGTCGCGTTAAATTCAATCGAACCGTCCCTCGGCGACTCTTAATAGGCTACTCTAATCACGGCAAGAAAAGAACGCATCTAGTTAACCTCGCCATATTGACATCTTAAATGAACGTTGCAGCGTCTCCGTCGAACAGTCGAGAGGGCGTAGGTGGCTTTTAAATGTTGCGTACAACAATTGCTCTGGTTAATTACTTTCTTCCGAGTCGAAGGTCTCTGTCTGTGAAATGCCACCCAGCGGTTAATGACGCGTCTTTCGCTACAATTGCCCTGCGGAGTCTGCAAATTCCGCGTCGTTTCGCCGTAAAATACAGCAACTGTATAATTCGAGGTTCGGTAACGCCGATCCCCTTAAATATGGTCTGCTATACATCCGATGCCTACGCGAAATATCTCCATTTCTTTGCGCGAAACATCGACTAATTTAAAATTGAACTTCGCGGGTTTTTCTACTAACAGTAAGCTTCGTCTTGGCATTTTCGGTTTAATCTAATTTGATGGCATCGCTGCTATTGTTATCGACCCTTCAGGGACGGCGCGGTTTTCTGTTCTCGCGCGAGCAGAAAAGATTTTTGTATCGTTGGATACTCCAACCTGCGGGCCAACTTTCTCTTGAACATTGGGTATACGTGACGAACGGAAAAGCAACCGTGTCAGTCACGGTCCTCAAGGGCCTAGCTTTTCCTAAACTACTTGGACATCTCTCCACCATAGATTTCCCGGCCAGAACGTCACTCTGATTCGTTCGGTCCTCTGAAAAGAACGCGTACCCAGTATTTATAAAATGCTGAAGCAACCAATAAAGCGTAACCATTTGTGTATATACAAAACTCGTGTTGACGTTTATTCGCGAGGTCACAACAGTATTTCGTCAAACTTACCCCGCTACGCTATCTCTTTCGTTCGCTATTTATAAAATATGGAGACTAACTACGCGTCCCGTACGCGTCGATAAATAGTTCTCTTAATAATTTCATACTAATCGTACAAAGAAACTAGGATCCGTACGTGGTACAGATGCCGTCTCTAAAGGTTTAACACCGTTCTTCTCGTAGATTGGGTATTTACCCGTAACGTCGAAGTAAATAAACGAACGCAACACGGTCCCTAAACGGAAGCTTAACGCACTCGTTGCCCCTTTATATCCCCGATTCCGTCTTTAATCTCGAGACGGTTACACAACAAAGATTACGCTGCTAACAATAAGCGAAGATTAGGCGCGCGGCGTGGTGCATCCGCGTTGCGTCCGTGCACTTAAAGGTCGGCAATTGTCGCGTCAAATCTAATCAACGAAGGCGGGCACAGATATGTAGGCTACATAGATGCATCGAATCACGGCTCGCTAATCACGAACGCTCCTCTTAATTGCCGGTCGCGATCCCCGAGCTCGTGTAATATTTGTCATTTCCCAGCCGATTTCCGTCCAGCGTTACGTGCACTCGCGTGATACCACGGCTGCTTAAAGCAAACACGTCGTTACGAAAGCGCGTCCGCAGCCGAACGATTCCGAGTTGCGCGTAGATCCTTTTTTTGCACAAATCTGTCGCGATATTTCGTAATCCGTCGATGGAGTGGCGTAACGAAATTTAAAGCGAGGAAACTCTGGTCAAAAACTCGTAGCCGTGACATTGTTCGCGATTGCACGCTCGTATGCAGAGGCGCGTAAAACTTTCCACCTATTCGTTTAACTTTTAACCATGTTCGATTAATAACAGTTTAACCCTTTGTGTACTACGACCGTGCATTCGTTTTCTAACGCTAGATTTTTGTGATTCGGGCGGTGAAAATGAAGCATGCGTAAACTTTTCAATTGGGAAGCAAAATTAGAAAAGCTGCGTGGCCGGAAACTTTCGCACGCCACTGCGTTGTTCTTCTTTCGCGAAGCGCGAACGGTCGCAACTCGTTCCTGCATTTGATTTGTGTTGCGTCGAATTTTCAGGGAGATCCGGCAAAAAGAGGGCGTGGTGTTCCACCCTGAGAATCACACGGTCAGCTATTTCCATCGACGATGGTGGTTCTTCGAACCGGGGCTGACCAACGGCTCTCTGAACGATCGCATCACGCAACTCAATCCCGTTGCAATCGTGAGTAAAAGCAACCCTAAAAAGACCACTGCCTAACTCCGACGGATTTCTTCGTCGTCTGGAATTCGAACGAATCTTAACGTTCTTAATCGATAACGTTAAATCGGCGATCGTTCGAGTGTTTCGAAATGAAGTAAAAGAAAACGCGAAACAAATCGAACCATGGCCACCGATCCTAACTCTACATTGCCCAGACGAGGTGTCGCGCTAATCATGCCCATAAAATCGGTGGTGTTTCAGTCGGCGAAGCACAAGCTGCGATACTGGGACCACACCCTGCAGAGCACGCTGTCGATGCTGCTGGTTTCGTCGAACGTGCACACCACGAAGACGGTGGACGAGTTGCTGTTCAGGGGCTACAGGGACTCGCTGATCGAGTTGGGAAGAGTGGCCGGCGTCGGCGAGGACATACCGCCGTTCGACAGGTTCGGATGGTTCTACATGGTGAGTTTCGAAGACGCCGATGGCGGAATTGTTTATTTAATCGTGTCGAGGGTGCGTAGAAGGTCGAAGATGCGATTTGCGCTGCTGTAGCAACGGCATTGCAGCCGACGGTAAATTATTCGCAGCGAGACTTAAATTGGTACTGAATAGGACAGGTCACGTGTAGGTCGCTGAATGACGAATGAAAAGCAATGGGAGGCATATTATGTATTAATTTGTTACGTCACGCGTGCAACATTTACGGCCAACTAATCCCGCCTGCCCTACCTTTGCCCCGATAAAACTTCTCCATTTCGTCCAGCAAATCTATCCGCGCATTCGAAGTCTGCCAAGGCTTCTTCGATGGGATCGCGTCTTCGAATTAATCGGATAGGACACGCCTAAACAATGCTAAACTGGAATTTGCGTCGGTGATTTGGTCTTTGGAACAGGCTAAACGTACACGCCTCGCGAAGTGTATTCAGCGTAGATCTTTAAGATATGCAGCATATAAAACGGGATACTACACGGATGTCCGTAATCGCGACTATTCGCCTACTATCGCCAAGCTTAATCTATAATCGCTAGAATCTCGCAGATCAATAGCGGATTTAGTCTTCCTATTTAAAATAGTTAGCAAATACATAGTTCGTTTCAAGCTTCAGACTATCTCGACTCTTTCCCCTGTTGGTCTCTCCGATCCGGTAAATAGGATATGTACATATTTTCGCAAACGGATTGCACCCAACGCTCGACTACTCCGGCGTTTCACTAACCACCTTTAAGAATCGAGCTTCTCGATCGGTTCAATCGATTCTTTATCACTTAGTGTTATCATTCGTTGAATACCTCTGACCTAAAGCGAAGCGAATACGCATTCCATTGGGTGTATCCCGCAAATTGAACAAACTAAACTAAACGTTCACGATTCAGAGAAACGGTACCACGATGTTCGACGGCCACTTCAACGTGGACACCGGCGCCGAGGACATCCGTGACTTCGGTGTGCTGCGGAAATGGAACTACCGAGACACGACGAGGTTCTTCAAGAGTCCGTGCAACCTAGTGGAAGGAAGCGGCGGAGAATTCTGGCCGCCGTATCGAGAGAAAGACGAGATCGTCCTGTTCAGCGCTGACCTGTGCAGGTCAGTCACGGCGTGCGTCGTTACGAAGTAAAGGGAACTCTCGAGCACTTCTACTGCGAATCACCCGAGTCGAGATAGACTTTTTCTTGGTCGTGGAAGAATCGTCGCTCGACCTCTTGGAGCTGGGAGGATTGCTCGAGTGGTTCGAGGGCGTGGAAATTCTAACGCGCCGTCGGAGAAATGCTTGCGTCTGCCCGGGGCAAATTAAGCGGCGCTGAACCTTGGACGATCTTTGTTCCGAAGATCCTCCATTAACCTTCGAGACACGTAAATTGGATCGTCCGGTAATCCCGTTTGCCCGGCCGCTCCTTCGTGGGTGGAGTCAATAAGTCCGCTTGCGAGCGAAACGCGATACATTCGAGTTGACGCGGGGCAGGCAAATCACTCGCCACTCGATTCGATCAACCATAGTTAACCCTGTTACGGTCTTTGGGGCACTTTCGAGTCGCGAGCTTCGACCCGATATAGCGTTGCATCGTTTTTTTTTTTTTTAAGAAGGCTTGTCACCAATTCTTAGGCGAGTACACGCGAATCGTTATCAGTTCGCGCAAAGCAACGCGCTGCATACGCGTCGCATGACCGAGGCCAAAATGCGAGTTACGTGTTAGAAACGTGCGTGTCTCTCAATTACTTCGAGTGGAAAAGTCAGCGTTGCAACCTTCGACGCGTCCGCTGCACGCCAATTTTATTTATCGACCAATATACTTCGTTTCCTTCTTGCATCCGTATTTCTACGAGTTACGGCGGAACGACAATTAATCGTACAAGCATCGATAATTGATGCTTAATAAGACGAAGCAAAGATCGAAGTTCGGATTCAATTTTGCCCCCAGGAATATTCATTCTCGTCGAATCCGCGCTGCAGATCGGTAAATGAGCGTGGCTCGTTATTGAGACAATTTTGTAGATATATTGTTGCGAGATATCTTTCCCACCGTCGCGTTCCGTTGCGTTTCTCGCAGGCCACTGACGTTCGAGTACGCAGGGACCACTAATCACATGGGCGTGGAGGGTTACCGTTTCGTGCTGGGCGAGAAAACATTGGGGAACAGCACGAATCGACGCTACCCCCACGATCAGGCCAAGTTCTTCGAGCACACCACCACCACGGAGGATTTCTTCGAGGCGGAGCACTCCGCGGAGGTGACGGATGCCCCGGAAGGAGATCCGGACGTAGTGAACATAGGCAACTGCTTTTGCAACGGCAAATGCACCCCTGCCGGCTTGATGAACGTGAGCTCCTGCCGTTACGGGGCCCCAGTCTTCATCAGCCTCCCCTATTTCAACCGAGCCGAGCCTAGTCTCAAGGATCAGGTCACTGGGATCGATTCCGAGGAGAAGCACGACTTCTCCGTTACTCTTGAACCGGTAAGTTTATTCGCGATTCGATTCATCCATCTGGACATCTCGTTAACTGTTCGCCACGAAAGGCGCAACAGTTCGAAAGGAGTACGAATATATAAGTATTAACCCTTTGCGCACGAGTGTCGACAAATAGCCGCCCAAAGTTTCTCGATCTCCTCGATAAACGTCGATTTTCGAAGCAAGAAATTTCAATTAATAACGCTACGCCGCACTTTTGATAATAATTCGACGAAAATTCGTTAAGTGTTCATAAATTCTATCCGTAACAGGTTCATAATTGAGTGGAAATTTGTTAAGTGCTATTTTTTCTCGTCCGCAAAGGATTAGTAAAGTAAATAGTAAAGTAAAGTATACAAATCCAATAAGTTCGTACCGCAATATGTTTCTACTGTATTTCGCGGTATCTTTTAAATATCCAACGCGTAGAACTCGATGTTAATTTAGCTATTCAAGATTGATTTAAGCAAAAGCGTTCGAGGTATCGGAACGCTTCTAGCGTGACTATGAAAACGTAAACAAAGTCACTTGATAGCTTCGTTGAAAGATTGGCTTTGAGGCATTTTTTTTAAGGTTAAATTCCGCAGTTAAAAAATTCGACAAAAATTTCCAGACATACGTCCCATTCGCTAAACTACTTCTGATTTTGTTCGTAGCTCTTTGTACGACAAATCAAAGAGAATGGAGCCTCAACGTAAACGACGCTTCCGAGTATAACTACCTTTCTACTAAGGATAGAGACTTTTAATTGTTTTATAAATACTCTTAACATTATGTTTCAAAAACGCGTTTCATTATCGCTGCTTATCGTCCCATACTGTGGCATTGTAGCGGCCGTTACTGGGTCACTTATTTATACTTCACCGTTCCCTATCACGTGCACGTGATAGCCGTTCGCCGAAAAATTCCGCGATAACCGAATGACACGTTTGCAATCCGGCAATTTTCAGACCACGGGCATTCCTCTGAAGGTGTCCGCTAATTTGCAGATCAACATCCTGCTAGAACCCTCAAAGACTGTGTCGTAAGTACGTTTCCGACAATAAAAGTCAGAACAACTCGAGTCTTGCCAGTGCGTAGTAACGTTTCCAATCGAAAAGCCAGCCATCCGATCTATCGGAGATCTTTGATAATGTACAAACTCGAGAAGCAACAGCGATTTGCTTTCGCTGCTATCTTTTTCTCCGAACGTCTCCTCGTTATTCGGCCTTTCATTTCGTTCAAGTTATTGTAACATATATCGAAGAGTTGTTCCCCGTGAAACGAACCGATGTTATAAACATTGAATTTCCTTTGCAGACTTTACAGGTCCGTGCCAAATCTTTACTTCCCGGTGATGTGGTTCTCATTGGAAGTCGACGCCACGGAGGAATTCGTTAACGATCTGAAGAAACTTCTATCCTTGCCGAGCGTATGCATATACGCTGGAGTAATTATGATCCTTGTGGGATCGCTGGTAATCTTCACGATGGCGATGCTGTACCTGTTGAACAAGCAACGCGCGACTTCGGTGGCGAGCGACAAGGTGATCAACCATTCGTTCGACTCCAGATACTTGGAATATTGGACGATGCTAATTACACTGAGTCCCACTGGAATTAGACTACTTAACTTTCGATTGGATGCTGCGTTTTCTCTCGCTATTGCTTGTTTCGCTCTGCTTCTCGATCTTTGACGTGTCCTTAACCCTTTCGCTAAGGCGAATTTTACTCTTAACACGTAGAAATCGCGAGATTACCAAAATGCATCGCGTTCAAGTCGTGTTATTCAACATCCGCCATAACACGCGAATCCTTTGAGTGTCTCTATAGGCGCCAGCGGTATGGAAAGGGTTAATTAATAGCGTGTCACATTTAAGTTCGTATCGAACTTAAATTACCTCGCCTATCTCAGTTCTGAGCTGTGATAACGCGAACTGGAACGTTTCTCAAACGTCGACGCAATGCTGGAAAGAAAACGCAGCATCTACATGGAAATGAAACGATCCGGTTCCAATAGAACTAGCCTAATTATAATAGAACTAGTCTTGACTTCGATACTGGACGTTTAACCCGTCTACTTTGCAGACCGCCAAGTCGGAGATGATCTCGAGCGGAGGAGACAAATCGGAGCTGGTTTACACGAGCAAGAGCAACGCGAACGACGACGCGAACTACAGGAACGATCAGAGATTGTACCCTAATTCGATCGAGTGTTTAAGCTTGGATCTACAATCGAAGATCGAGAATCCGAAATAGGAGAAGGGAAAGAATAGGAAGTCTGTCAATGGACTCGATGTAGAATTAACGATAAAAGACGGCTTCGACGCGATCGATTAACCAAAGGATCCACCTAACGTGAAATTCCAAGGGTGCGCGTGCACCGAGATTTAGAATGTCGGGTGAAACGAATCGAATTCCTATGGAATTGTTTATCTGTAACGAAATGATAGGGAGCTTGCGAAGCGTTTGTCCGGATCGCGTTTCAAATCCAAGTCGGCCATTTCAATATGCAATGAAACTAATAACGAGAATGCGTTTAATTGAGGCGGATATTTGGATGGGACCAAGAGTATTGCTCAAACGTAGCGCGTTTTACGCTCGTGCAAATGAACGGGGACAACGCGGATCGCGTCACGTGAAAGGTGCCAAAAACTTTAGCGATCGTTGCGCAACGATCGCGCGAATGACATTGACTGTTAAGTGTACGATAAACGACAATTTTATCGCCGACACGTAAATGTTCCTCTCGTTTCGACAAGTACTCGTGCCAAACATTTGTTTTTTTTCTAGTTGAGGGTAAGCTGTTAAGTTTCTTCCACGCGCGGGCGTCCTATCTATCGCGACGTTACTTGTTTTGTAAACGCGACAACGGCCGCCCATCGATTATCTTCTAAGGCTTAAATTGCTGCGATCAAGTGCAATTATCGCGTAACTATAACAATTCTATCGCGTGATTATTATCAGACACCAAATACGGTCGGACTACTCCCACCGGCTTAGAATCGTACGATTTTGTATTGCATTTTAATAAAAATTCTAAACTTACATCGCGTTGCGCACGATCATTTCAGCGGGCTTGCGAAGAAATACGTTAATTCGATTTCAATTCCACGTTAATGTTCGATTGTGACGTAAATCGTTGCCACTTTGCCAGCGCGTTTTTCGAGTCCTAGGAATACTACGCACGAGAAATATTAAGTTCGAGTATTGAAACGTGGAACGAGATAATCGATCGATATGGCAAATAATTGATTAAATTTATCTTTGAATGTAGAATTTAACGAGTACAAAAGTACTAACTAAAATTCCTGAACCTTGAATATGGAGTACAAAACCTTGTATCTGGAGTGCAAAGCTTGTACTATGACGATAGCTGCCTTATCGTCCACGAGTAACAACGCGCTCCAGACTATCGTACGTTGATAAAAGCAACGATACTTATTCCACTTACATGAGATCAATTATTAAACTTCTACTCGCTTCCCCAATCTAGTATCCTCTTTCCACTAAAAAAACAACGCTCCTATCAACCGTCCAACGAGTGCCAAGTAAAACACCTTCCTAAATTCTCGAACTTTTCGTTCTCGCCTTTCTTTCAAAAACCATTTTACAGCAACGTACATATTTTCTCCCGGTTCCGCTCCAATTGGCCTTCCTTTCTCACCGTGTACTCGTATCGTCGCCATGTCGGTTCACGATTAGATAAAATCCCAAGCTTCGCTTCCGCTATCTCGCCTACACCCCGTGCATCGACTTTAAAGCGGCCCGTTGTTCGTTACCTTGAAAAATCCTCGCGGAACACGTTTCCACGTTGACGTTGTTGAATTTCGCGTGGTTGCAACTTCCAACGAAGCCGACTTCCAGCGACTTGTTCAACAGCAGGTAAGAGTCGCGCCATCGCCGCGTATCGATCTTCCCGCTTACGTAATATATCCATCGTTTAACATTAACAAATACCTAACCTCGCGGATTGCAGTGCGACGGGCACGCGATCGATGTCGATTGGGAATCGCCGTTTGGAGAATCTTCGGAGATCGGATCGAGGCGAGGCCGGAGAAAGAGGATCCCAACAGGTGAGGGGCGTTAGCGAAGGGCGAGGAGAGGAACGCTAAGCGATCCAGAGATACGATAAGTGCGAGAGAAAACGTCGCGTCGCGTTTTACGGCGCGTAGGATAATAGCGGTGGCACGGGGAAATAATTCATGCGCGGCGGTAAACAGGCGAAATAAATGATTCAGGTTAGCTAGCACGACGAAAGGGAAACGCGACGGCTAACAGTGGCCGGCCACGTAACCGCCAAGTAGCGAGGCACGCGAACCGCGCGTAATATCGCGTAATAACGCAGCGGGCGTCGGCCGCGCGCTAATCGAATGCAAATGATACGCCGCCGATGCTAAGAAGCTAATTCCGTCGCGGTCTCGCGATGCGTTTCGGTGCTCGTGGACGCGACGCGCTCGAAAATCGATATCGGTGTCGGTCGCTAAACTCAGGCACGATCTACCTTTGCTCTCGAGATGATTTAGTCGGGAGGAAATCTGGGAGGAATAATTTGGCGAAACGGAAAGTCACTGCTTCCACGCGATCACTATGTTCTATGCTTTCATTAACCTTTTGAATACTGGTAATGTCGCGTTGCTCGTTACAAACGGCTGGCGCTTATAAACGCTCGTTTTACATTTATGGGAAATTAACGATCAACGCCGATGAACGCTCGGCGAATCTTATCAGAATTATCGCGAAGCTCCTCGCTTCTATCGGTAAGCGAATTCTGTCTCGAGACGTGTTCGCGATTTCCGTGTACATTTTAAAGGATGCCGTAGCCAAAGAGTTAAGGAAACGAAAAATCAGCGCTTCGACGATCGCTGTTCGACTATGTTTCTGTTAACCGTTTGACCGCCGGTGTTTATGCTTCGGTCGCTTCTTGCGATAGCCTCGTTTTTCTATGACAACACCGATTCTAGCCTCGTCGCGAGCGTGCCAGTTCGTTGGCCTTGCCTATGTAAACAGTCTTAACCGAAAACGCTCGTATTCGAGACACTTCGCTTACGGTTCAGTTAGAAGTGCTAAGGCAAGCGCTTTAGTCGCAGTGGAATCGCGGTTCGGTTAAATTGGAACGTTCTATCCCCACCGTAAAGTTGCGAGTTCGGGCGTAATCTAAGTCTATTGACAAAAACGGTGGACAGATACGGGCCTACCGGAAGACGAGCCGAACGACTCCACCTTCTGTAAATTGTACAATTTCATTATCCGGGTATACAGTTGGTCATAAAAGTGTCCGGTCGCGTTAATATTGGAACTGCTAAAGCGGTAAAAAGTAACTCTGCTGTTATTTCTTGTACAAATTCTACTAATCAATAGCAAGGAATTTTTGCGGAGCTACTTTCCATAGATTTGCTGTTGAGACTAGTCCTGTTGGAACTAGTCTGGCTTCCGGATGGTTGCCGCGTTTTTTATCAGCGTTGTGCCGACGTTTCGTAAACGTTCCAGTTTGCATCTTCAGCGCTAAATGCTCCGATACTTATTCGATGTTGATAATGATTTTCCATAGACGATATGAATAAAGATTCGTTGTTCGCGCATTGCGTACATTTCACCTACCTATCGGATCGATTATCTCGTTGCACACAAGGTCCGTTGTACTCGGAGAAGTTGAAATTCATCGCAACGAAAAGGTTTAAAGTTAGGACACTCGGTGGCGGCCTTTGAAACGGCGGCAGCGAGAATGCATAGAAACGGGCATCGGATCGTCTAATTGTCACGTCTGCCAGTCCGTTTCGATTCGGTGGAGGGCTTTTTAAAGAGGATATCTGCGAGCACTCGAGAGGCTCGAAGCGGAGAGAGAGAGAGAAAAAAAAAGAAAAAAAAAGGATTGGTGTGTCTAGGAAAGAGGAAGGGCAAAAGAGGGATAGAGACAGAAGCGAGGGGACCTTCGACTCGCGCGACAAAGGAGAGTATTCCCCATTGTCTCGGGGAAACTCCCATTTTTCTATTGTATCTGAACAGCGTCGGCCCTGAGTCTGCTTGCGCTGCGCGTACCTACGGAACGCATTACAGTTGCTCGCAAAATTCAGCGTACACTTTCGAACGCAACGAACGACGGCTAAAGAATCCCTCCCTGTTCGATGTACCCAAATTATTAACCCTTCAACCGTAATTTACTCGGTCTAAATTCGATCGAACGTAAGGTAAACGTAGGCAATACGAAGCTTTGTAAAATCTCGCGAATTGAATAGCAAATTGTGCTTGCAACCGTGTATATGTGTTCCTTGTAAACGGTAATGGATCGTACATACATTATTGATAAGGAAACGCTTCTCTCTTTCGCGGTGTACAAACGTTTCTGGAAGGCGCGCCAAACATTTACAACGTGTCGCAGCGAAGGCAAGTCAAGCAGTACATATTACTTTTCTATGATTTATCGTTAGCAACACGACTGTTCGAAGATAATGTTACGGACAACATTTCGCGAGCTTTCTTTACAAATCTCTCAAGTGCTCCATATTAGATACTCCTTTTTGTCAACCTGTCCAATTTTACGTTTGTCGGTTCGTTCGCTATAAATTCAAATCATTTGAACTATTTCACATTCACCTAATTAAATGCGATTTCCTTATCCCGTCGCCTTGGTTCGGTCAAAAGGGATAAATTCCTCAATCTCTGACAAGATTTTTGTCGAGGGGTTATATTAAATAAACGACACGTGCGGAGTAAAGTAAGTAAATGATAATATTTAATACGATGGAAGAAGAAAAATGTCGATTATGTCCACAACACGGGCGCACGATTAGAAGAGGCCAGAAAACGTGGCGACAGCGCGCACATTCATACCTGGGGTGTTCGCAGGCAACCCTAATTAGCCGACGTGTCATAAACGAGCCGTGGAAAAGAACTCGCTTCTCCCGATATATTAGGACGCGGAGTTTTCCACGCGGTACAAGGAAATATTTCACTTCGACAGTTTTAAGGTCAAGCTGTATCAACGTTTACCTTACGCGTCGCGTTTCTACTTACGTTCGCCTCCTACCGGCTCGTTTCCGTTGCGAACGTAGGCGCGTGCAGCGAGTTTTGCGAGCAACTGTACGATACACTTGCGCACAGAGAGGCAGCGTCGACCTGGAAAATTCGGAATGCACCAACCGATGCATCTCCGTTTCCTTGGTCCGCGCGACCCGTTTCGCTCCGGCAGCGAGTCAAGGACAAGTCCGGGAGTTACGGCCGATTTATGGACGACCTCGCGGTGAGGTCGTTTGGCGAGGCTCCTGTCGACGGGACCCGGAGTCCTGCAAGGAATATAGTTCGAGACCCATCCCACGGATAACGGCGCGCCGCACAACCTATGAAATTAAACATTCATAACCGGCTGGCTTGCACTTCACCGGGTCACGGTTTCCCTCCTCCTTCTCATTCTTCCCGTTTTCCCGTTCCGCTCGCCAGCTTTTCGCCGATGAAACCGTTCGAGTTCGAGGTCGCGTACAGTCGCTCGCATAACGGCCTGGGTCAAGTAAACAACGGGGAAAAGATAAACACAAATGAGAGAGGAGCGACGACGAATTGCTGCTTTACCGTTCGGGTGCTGGGTGTAGAGGGATTATTTCACGCAAATTTGGAAGTTTTCTTATTTTACTTTGCCTGTTCTTTGTTTGCGCGATAATTGGAGGACTAAACGTTGGTTTGCTCGCTGGATTCGGTATAGTAGAGCAGGTGCAGCATGTTTGGAATGCTAGCTTTGTTTAAGGTGAATAAACAGTTATGGCAGATGATGAGGAGAAATAAAGCTGCACGCGTAATATCGTAGGGAAAGTGAAACGAGAGCTGACGGCGAAAAGTATGCGAAATTTTGGTCCGTATGGAAAATGAAACGGAGCAACGATTTGGTTTTACTGTGCAGCTGATTTGGCATTTATCTTCGCTGTACAGAATTAAGAAAGCAAGTAGACGATCGAGTCATTTTCTCTTGCGATTTAATCGGGAGCAAAAGTCACAGCATATTAGTATAAATGTCAATTGCAAGTCTTCAAATTTACCGTCATCCTTGCAACGCAAGAATTGGCATGCTTCGAGCTGTTCCAAATTGCATTCTTCTTTGGCATTTCAAATTAGCAACGAGACATTCAAACGTTCAACCGTCACGTTTACTATTCTCGAAATGATAGCAAAATTCAGACGGAAGCATAAAATCGACGTGCCAGAGATTTACTTTCAAGCTTTTGACGTATTTCACCAACAGGTGCAACAATGGAATAGTTGCTGAAAATGTTTTACAAAATCGACGTCTACTTACTGGTCTGTAAATGTCAGAAACAATTCGTCCACGAATGTCACTAGTTAACCACCCCTACTATTATCGTATACCACAAATTCATTATTTACCTCGTCGTGTAGCCAATTATTTTCAGCATTACAAGCTAGATAACTTCAGTAATTTTTAACTACCCCGATATTGCAAATTCCCGGCGGCATTCCAAATTCGCTACTCCTGTCTCTGTGCAAGCGAAGAAAAGAAAATACGCAGCTACGCGAAGTTCGAACGAAAAAACATAGAGAGCTAGATACATTATAGAACGAGGTAGTTTCGATTGCACGCACGTAGTACTTCTCTATTTGCTATTGCACACGCTCGATACGCGAGGTGGACAAATACTTACGCGAGAGACTGTAAGTTCCGAAGATAAGGCGAACAATTTTGGCTGACGCTTGGAAGTGGCAGAGGAAAAGAATTTCCCAAGAGTTTCAAGCCGGGCTATTTTGCGAAGCCACTTGCTGCTCGCGTTTTTCGTGCCTTGTTTAAAGCCGGCCCAATTTTCCGAGGCATCGAAAAGGCCGCACGCACCGCGGTTACATAAATATCGCGTCGTTTGCGTAAAAATCGCGTGACGCTCGCTTGAAAAATTAACCCATTAACAGGATTGACCCCTCGCTTCGCCGCCGCCCCGCGCTGCTTTAATTACTCTCGCGTTCTTTCCCTCTTTCCTTCTTCTCGTTATCTTTTTTTTTTCTCGCGGACTTCAACCAATTAAACAAATTGCAGAAAGAAAAATGATCAATCACGTTTGCTCGGCAAACCGGATCGTACCAGTGAGTTATTGATACGTTCGCGAAAATACGATCGGTGTTGTTTTGTTCGCGATGTACTTCATTTTTGTAGGAACGCTTGGAGAAGAACAACAGAAAGCCTTCGACGTTGAGAAAGCAGGATACCATAGCTCATTTCCCGAAATATTATCGACATTTCATTCGCTAAAAAATAAAGGTCGCTTTAACGTCTTCGACGAACGCGTACGTTATTTTCTTGCATCGATCGAAGGTTGCATCCTTTTGTCGTTCTTAAGAAAGTATTACGAACCTTAACTCGAAAACGAAGTAGCTTAGGAGTTACGAATTGTGTGCCAAACGTAGGGAAATATCTACGTTTGCCGAAAATTCCATGGAATATTCATGCGCAGATATGGGCACGTGTAACTGAATTTTAATTTTATCGACAAGGTGGAAACCCTTAGCGTACGATGCAAAGCAAGACAGATTTGCGGAGATTTACGGAGAATTGAAACATTGCAAGTCGTACGCTGGAATGTTAAAATCGATTCAGACAGTAAGTTTATAGTAGGAATTTTTACGTTGCACGATTTTCTGCAAAAAGTTAAGATTGAATATGGTTCGAACACAGTTGAGCAAGTAGAATCTACGTAATAGTTAGCTGTAGTCGCGATCAGTGCGAGACTGCGAGACACTGACGTGCATAATAGAAGGTATAGGAAAAAGTGTGCAAAAAATGGGGCTGGCTGGTTATTGGTGCAAAGCTTTGAATCGCACTGTTAGTCGGTTTAGCCTTGGATCGGGAGCCCTCGACAGATGTTTCAGGCCGGACCCTCGACGGGTTCGGGAAACGACCCCTGTCGTCGGGTTTACGATGTTCGTTTTAGGGCTCGTGTGTGCCGAACACATGTCGCGTCCAGCAACAAATTTTTCGTTTAATCGAACGGTCTCGCCGGCTGCGTTTTAGAATGCTAATGACGCGACGTCGAAACGCGTGCACGTTGGTAATATTCGTGGGTTTCGATGCACCGCGGCTACGCGTGGCTACCGTAACTATGATCAACGATACGCGAGATTAACGTACACTCGGGGTGAGTCACTATCAGCGGCGATACAGCGAGGGCGTTGGGAATAGAGAAGCTTTGTCAGTTCGACGGCTGGGAAATTGGAGGACTTGGAAATTCGACGGCTGGGAAATTGGACGACTTGGAAGTCTAAAAGCTGGGAATTTGGAATGCTCGGAAATTGGAAGACTTGCAAGTTTAAAAGCTGGGAAATTGGAATGCTTGGAAATCCAAAGCTGAGAAATAGCAACGCTTGGAAACTCGAAGGCTGGGAAATTTGACAGCGTGAAAATTCAAAAGCTTAGAAATTCAATGACTCGGTATTCGAATGCTTGGAAATCCGAGAGCTGAGAAATTAGAACGCAGCGAAACATTCGAAGGCTTGAAAACTGAAATGCTGTGAAATTCATTGACTTGGTATTCGAATACTCGGAAATTCGAACGCTTGGAAATTCACTAACTCGGTATTCGAGAGCTTGGAAATCCACTGGCTCGGTTGTATTCGTGCTGCGGGTAATTCGAAGGCTTGCAAATGTAAAGCTTGCAAATGTAAAGCTTGCAAATCCAGCGGGGATTAAACTTCCTCGTTCGAGTGGCCTCGCGAAACAGTCGATAATTGTATTAGAAAACAAGCCCCACCCTTAATTCACGGAACCACATCCGCCCTGAACGCGTTAATCGCCGCGAATCGATCCACGCTTCGCTTCCAAGTATCTCGTATCGAATATCAAAGAAAAGCAACCCGTCTCGCATCGATGCTCGCCTTTTCTTCGGTGAAATCTCGTCGCAAACGTGAACACGTCGAAAACATTGAATACTCTCGGGGGAATTTTCGCGATAGCGTTTCACCGAGGCCGGAGGGTATGCGCGCGTCTTTCGCAATGGTTTAGCTTTGACGGGGTGCATCCGGTGTTTCCAGGCGAACGCGATCGTTCAAGCCGAAAAACGAACCTTCCATCGGACGGACGATCAATCGGCCGCTATCGATTATTCGTATATGGAGCGCGAAAGGAGTAGAATTAATCGAAGCTAGACGCGTCGCTGATCGGCGATAATTCGCTTCCGCGTTGCAAGGCGAAGCCGAAAGCTTGCGTTTCGTAAATGCGCGTCGTTTGCACAGATGTTACGGTTACCTGGTGTGCGCTTCGTTCCACGCCTATCGATCCGAAACTCCTATCAATTATAAAGCGATGTTTGAACAAATTTCTGATAAGCCGCCGCCTAGTTTTCTCGCCTATGCAGGCTTCTCGATAAACGTCTCTGCTTCGAGTTTTCATTTATACGTGTAGGCTTCTCCTATCACCGGGGGGACCGAAAAGTTTACGGTGAAACGTAATCTGCGCAACTTTATCGCAGGTTCCGATATTAGATTAGCGGTTAGTGAAAAAGTTCTGTCGTATTTGAAGCGTTTAACCGTGGAATACGAGTTAACTGGTCGTTTAGGTGTTGCGCATCGTGGACTAAATTCTTTATTGGTACGGTGAGTCAACGCCACGTAGGTAACTGGTATCATTCGGTTTTTCATGACTCATTAGAGTCTTGTAAGAACAGTAATGAATACTTGGTAAATGTGATTACGTCCCAGATTTATCGGATTCGCGTAAGAAACAAATGACGAACCGAATACACTCCGCGTATCATATTTTATAATCCACCTACAAATTTGCATTTGCTTTTAATTACAGCGAACGCTATGCTTACCTTCGCAAGGTTAAAAATATCCAACAGGAATTCTCTTATCTTTATTGATAAACTAACATGCAATTTCACAAATTATACGCGTGGTATCTGTGGTTGGATACGCGTTGGCAACACATGTAATTTAAACTAACAAACACAGGAGTTTAGTCTGTTAGCCGAGGATGACGAGTTAACTCGTCTTATGAATTATCAATGATTTAGACATAGAACATTCTCGGTAGTTCCTTATTATCTTGAGCATCTTTGTATTCGCGTCAGAGGCACGTTACTTTGCATTTACATGCCCGGCAATTGAAATCCCCCTAAACGATAGCAATTCCTATTTATTAATTTTTATCTCTGAGTATGGAGAAGACTATGAATGAAAAGTGACTCAGCTAGCAGGTTAATAACAGGTTTGTCTTCGCTTCGTACGCTACTTGAGTCTTCCTGCGATTACATTTCGAACGATACTCCCTTCTTAGCTGGAAGCTACTCAAAATTTGTACCCGCGTTACAAATACGAAACCGAGCGTTCACAAAATCGTTCGTTTCGTGCGCATGCATCGAGCAAAAATATATTTGGGCATCGAGGGCGCGAGCAACGGGAAAACAAAGGAGCGAAATAACGGTATCGTTTTCCACTTCGAGTTTCGTACCTCGTGAGAATAGGGGTCCTAATCCACAGGGTGTAAAGCGAAAACGTGACCGATAGCCGAGAGGTAGACGAGGAACGCGTAGAATGTGAAAGGAAATTAGAAATACATGCACGCGCCGGATGGAGGACGAAGGAGCAACGAATGCCGCGAGTTTTCATGCGGATGGAAATGCGGAAATTTCATTTGCGGGGGAGAAGGCGAGACCGGAAGGGAGTAATAAGCGAAGGCGACGTGCTAAACAACGGCCGTGTCTATTGCGAATCCTTTCGTTCCCCGAAGCGACTTCTAATTCGATCCACGCATCCTGCCCCTCTTCAATGATCGAGAGAACCCTTGACCCCCTCCTTTCGTACCTGATCCCCCTTTTCCACGGCCCGTTATTCACCCCACGTTTCACCGACTGTCTGGGCCCGTGAAGTGTCCACACTCCGGACACGTGTGCACGCTGCGGCTAGCGTTGGGACTGATACCGCATCGATACCATTTTGGAACTTTGGCTGCTTCTCATTCTCACTTGCATCGAAAACACGCAGGTTTCCACGAGAATCGACGCCTCGATGGTTCGCGTGCAACGCGCACGTGTGTTAGATGCATTACCAGATGAGCACATTTATTTATTTACGTGGCGCTGTAGGGGATAGAATTGGAAAAAGGAAGGGTGTGCGTTTCGTTCTGGGCCTGCTGGCGGATTCATCGGTAAGGCTGCCTAGCAGGCCCTGTCTTAGACGTTTGGATATTGGAATTATCCTTTTTTTTTGAGAATGTTTTCTATTGAAAGGGGGAGCGTACCGTGGCTGGTAGCTAAAGCCACCTTACCGGAGAAAAGGAATATTCGGGGTGGTGTTGCCGGCACGAGGTGTTAACCGCTGTGAGGTAACGAAGTTTCCTAGGATAAAATTTGCAAAAAACCTAGAACTCCAGGAATTAGACGTTGGGATATTGGAAGGAAGGTTAAAGGCGGTATATACATATTTATATGGAGTAGGTAGTTGGAGTGAGTACTTTCGAGGAAGCCCTATTTTTGTCGTATGTCCCTCTAGTGGTAGGTACAGGAGGGCCGCCACGTTTATTTATTTATTAACGGGTAATGGAACCCTTTAGTTTACAAACCACGACGAGGTACGGAGTAGACCTCTCGTATTGTGGAACATATTCCGAGATACCGACACCTAAAGATATCAGCATTCTCAGGAGAATATCTTCGTCTGTGTTACCTGAAAGGGACGGTAAACACTTCTAAAGTATTTCCATGCGCGAAGTGGAAAAGGGAAACGCAAAAAGGTATAGATTGAAAATGCTAATGGGGCTCATGAATCCCAAATCCAGGTGACGGAAAATGGCATCGGATGGGTGGTCTATTTTATACCTCTATCTATGTTATTGGCGCGATACCGACAAGTTTTACCATTTTAATTGTTATTCGATCGTCAACGGTAGATCGGTATTTCGTCTCGTAAATTCCAATTAAACTTGGGAGCCAGAAAATGTATCGATACGCGGCGATACGACCCGACTATTAGTTCAGCGTCTCTTATGCAAATGAATTAAGATCGATATTACTCCCACCTCTAGCTATAGGTGTAATGCATCACAGTCGAGGTTCAGAATCGACCTATCAACCAATGTATTCTTATGTCGCACGATTTTAGGACCTCCAGACCCTATAACCATTTTCATTTTCACCTTTAAACCTATAGCTTTCGTATTCCCATTCACGCTTCGCGTATTAACCCTTTCGCAAGTACGGCCAAAAACGTGATTGATTTAACGGAGTAACTTCGTACACGTACAGTTCATGTTACGTAACTGAAGCTATGACGTTTTTATGCTCCGATGAAAACGATATTTACAATGTTCCGCTATTATTTTACTATGTTTATATCGATACGTATAATCGGTAACAAAATTCTGTACCCGTCAAAGGGTTAAAGTACTTCAAAAACGTTTAAGGTAACGGAAAGCAATAGAAAAGATATTCCTCTGAAAATGCCGATCTCTTTAGCTATCGGTATTTCAAGCCGTGCGACTCGTCTGTGTGACTGATCTGTATCGCGCACCGCGACGCGCGGCTAAAGGAGAATCAGCGCGAAGCGAAGCGAAGGGAAGCGGATCGGAGCAGAGCGAAGCGGAGCGCCGCAGCTGGTTAGAAGGTTGCGGATTGGAGAGGCGCGCGGGAACTCGGTGCACGCGGCTCCGGTATTGTGTACGCTTGGATTTCGAGGATCGATCGACGCCACGGGACGACAGTCAGTCGTTTCGAGGCTGCCGAGTTGACCGGGTGTCGTTGAGCGACCAGAGAGAGCCGCGCCGGTTCTGCCCTCTTCTTCTTTCGTTTCCGAAGCAGTAGCCTGCTCGTCGTTCATCCGCACGCTGCTCGCGCGCCTATCTCCGCCTCTATTTTATCACGAAACCGAGTACAAGTGTTTACCGCGAGGGACCATGAAGGGTGTCACGACCACGACGGCCAGTCTTCTCTTCCTGGCGTTTCTCCGTAAGTTTCTCTTTCGCTTGCAAACCGATCAATCTTCGCCGATCGCGCGCCAAATCCGTCTCCGAACACGCCTTGCTCTCTCGCGCTTGATCGCGATCGAAATTGAAGCTTAGTCTCGAACGGAGTAATCGAATTCGCGGGGCACAGGCGTTTCGGAGAGTGTCGCAAATTCGCGCAATCGAGGCTTTGGAAGTTACGCGAGCGTGTTTTCGGTGGCCGTTCGCGCGTCTTTTCTTTTCTTTGCGGTCCGATAGGGAAACGAAAGACGACGGGAAAAAACTCTTGCGCGGCTTTAGGCTAAAGGTTTCCTCGGGCTGACGCGAGGCATTCGCGGCGAGTTAGGAAAAGAGACGTGCAAATTGATTTTGGTGCGAAGAGGATGCCACGAAAAATTCGCTTCCGTTGCGAATTGTTTTCGCGTTCCCCTCGGGAATGCTTTAACTGTTCGACTCGGGCGGAACACTCCGGCTTTAATTTCGCGGCTCCGAAAAGAATACCGCGTACTCTATTGAAACAGCAATTCTGCGAGTTGCTGTTATATTAGTATTGCAACTCTACGAGTTTCTGTTACATTGGTATTGCAATTCCATGAGTTGTTATTACATTAGTATTGCAATTCTATGAGTTTCTATTATATTAGTATTGCAATTCCATGAGTTGCTATTACATTAGTACTGCAATTCCGTGAATTTCTATTATATTAGTATTGTAATTCTGTGACTTTTTATTACATTAGTATTGCAATTCCATGAGTTGCTGTTACATTATTATTGGAATTCCATGAGTTGCTATTAATATTAGTATTGCAATTAATAGTAGCGTTGCAATTATGTTGCTGTTGCAATTCTACGAAATAACAATTCTATGAATTACTATTACATTAGTATTGCAATTAGTAACAGTGTTGCAATGATGCTATTCATAGAATTGTTCCTTTTTCGCGTCTACTCCAAAACCTGACAAACTTTCATATTGGTGGACGATAAAATCTTGCTTAGCTCAGCTTTTCAAATTCTCGCGTGCATCTGCCAACGCATATATTCGTCCGCAATCTACGCAGATAGCTTTCGCGAGTCGCACATAGCAGTCAAAGGGTTAACCCCTTACCTTACGATTATTTTATTACCTACGAATGCTAGCTTTTTAGTTGGTCGTTGCATCGTGTCGTAACCAAGTACAAATCATACGAATATTGCGAGCACGTTTCATTCTACAGTCCCAAATCGTGTAACGCAAAGCTAAGATGGAAGTAGAAATTAAATTTAACCTCGATAGCATTCGTTTTCGTGGAATCTACGCCGCAAAGGTCGATTTACATTGTATTATTCCTTCAGACGCGTTACGTTTTCGACGAACGCAGTTGACGTAACGAAGAAAGATACGCATGCTTACATACATGTTATAGCGTTTTTCGTTTCGTCAACTGTATTCGTTGGATACGAAACGTGCCTGAACGAATAATACAAATCGACGAACGTGACTCGTTATACATAGTATATACAGTTACTCGAATTAATATTCGGGCACAACTTGCAACGAAATTTATTAAACACGGAAGGCGTGATTTTAACGAAAATTCACCCATTTGTAGAGCGTAATGGACTGTATATGGGAGCACGTTTTTTGTCGGTAGAAAATCCCCTCGAGGGGTCGAAATCTGATCCCTAAAATGTCAGCATGTATTCATTTTTCAAATGCTCCTTTGCCTGGGACTTTTTTATGAACGAAGGTGATAGAGTATTCTCAAAACTGACATTTTTTATACGAAAAGTTTTTCTCTCTCTCTCTCGCATCGTTGCGAAGTTATTCTTAAAAAACCGAAGACCAAATGTCATTAGAAGGACTGCGTTCCCCTGGATTTCCTAATGTGAGTTGCTCGCGACGTCTTTTTTTATTTTCTCCGTGCCTTTGTACACTCGGAGCACAACGCGCACCGAAACGTCGATGCATCTCGCGTATGGTTCCCGCTCGTTTTGCTCTCGGCTGGTCGAAAAAGGGGGGGGGGGGCTAAAGATACGTTTGCTTGGAACCCCTATCGATTTTACCGAAAAGGAAGGCAGGCTTTTAACCGAAGTCGAATAAGTTGGAGTTTTTGAGCGCCGCGATCAATTGGCAACGCTTGCGTGGGAATAGAGGCGGTTTTCGACTTCGCACGGCCGCGAGACCGGAGTACGTACACCCGCGCGGTCGCGGTATTAATCAATTGGTTCTTAACGCTTGACACTCGTTCGCTTTTATCGCGGAGCGCAACGGAAAGGAGAGGAGGGAGCGATTAATTTCGAAATGCAAACGCAAGCAGCGCCCGCGTTGGGCGTAACCCGATTCTTCTGGATGGTGGTGCCTCGGCTACTTTTCCTCGCGTGTGTGCTTTTACTCGCGAGTTTCTCCTTTCTTTTCCACGAGGCGCGACGTGTTGGCATTTTCCAGCGCTCTTCGACACCGAGCCAGTCGAAGCTTCTCCGTATCGCGGACCGCTCTTAAAAATAGATTACCGAGCCGGTCGTTGTTGAATTTGCCGAGCAACGCCGTTGCGCAGAAACAGAGAAACGCGTAGATTATCGCTAGATTCGCGGACGTTAACACTAGAGCTATCGACGATTAAAGTACGTATACTTATTTGTACGAAAGAAACGGACACTCGAGATATCCGCAAAGCGCGTGCGATTGAAGTACAATAAATCTCTGTTGATATTTCGTGTAGAAAACCACGGAAATCTTTGCAAATTTATATAACTTTTATGGCAAATTTGTAACTAGTCATTTTGATTGGTTTGGTAGTTCCAGTGTTAGCAGGCGTAATTTTACAGGTTTCCTAAAATGTAAGCGTATTACACGTAAACGTGCGTAGTTAACCGCTTGCCGCGCAAATTTCTCAAAGACTACTTACTGGGAACGTTCGCTGTTTTCTACTTTAACCCTTTCGCTACCGACACGTTGGAATTAAAGATTAGAAGCGTAGGTAGCGATAACGTTTATTGATGTAAAAATGATGTAGGTACAAATATTTTGGGTACTCCTAACTAATAACTACTCGTACCGTAACTATCGACGTACGAATGATTTTAAAAATAATATTGAGCTATAAGAAAAGGTATACGTATGCTTTTAACAAATGCCAGGCCGATTCTTGAAGACGTGTGTATATATATGTCCATAGCAGCGAAAGGGTTAACGCTTTAGTCGAATGTAAGACATTAAAATATTGCGTGTCATTTTTATTCAATCGTGTTGAATCTTGCATACTGAAGCTGCAATTAGAATCGAAATTGAGATATATTAAAACGTACAGTCTATTTTTATCGTAATTAGACTGTGGAGCTGTAGAGAGGGGATAGAAGAATAGGAAAAGGAAGGGTGTTGCGTTTCGTCCTGGGCCTGCTAGTGGGCTCATCAGTTGCGGCTACCTAGCAGGCCCTGCGTTAGACGTTGGGAATTTGGAAGGAAAGTTAAGTAAAAATTGCCAACGATATGTGGAGCTGTGGAGGGGGGATAGAATGGGAAAAAGGAAGGGTGTTAACATTTCGTGCTGGACCTGCTAGTAGATTTATTAATAAGGCTACCTAGCAGGCCCTGCCTTAGACGTTGGGATATTGGAAGGAAGGTTAAAGGCGGTATATATATGGACGAGGTAGTTGGAGCGAGTACTTTCGAGAAAGCCTATTTCGTATGTCTCTCTAGTGGTGGGTGCAGGAGAGCCGCCACAAGACCATTACGAGACGCAGTTTCTTAATTAAGCGGTCCGATAATGATCGGCATTTATTTAAATTAACAACACTGTGTCGCTTAACACAGGAAGCTCGTTAAAATAATTCCTATCGAATCCCACTAATCACGCGACAAAGTTTAAAATTAGATACGTATCGTAAACGTTACAAATTTTCCAAGAAATATCTTCGTTCGTGGTTAAGAGTAGGGCGACTTTTCCCTATGCTTCTTTTTGATTAGGTTTCTTTATGAAACCGCAAACACTCAGATTTGATTAGCAGGCGACGAACGTCGCAATTAATTCGCACATTCGGTTGTCAATTCTACCGATGCAGATAAGGGTCCGAGCCACAAGATCACAAACTATTCGATAAATGGTTTAAAAGCGTGACTCATTCTGTATATGCATAATCGGTGGTGTTCGTAAAGGGTTATCCAAAAGTACTCTTTAGGATGTCGAATGAGAATACCTGCCAAACGTTTGTTAGTAAAATAGAAGGCGAAAGAAATAAAAATCGAAACGAGAACGAACGAAGATAATAGAAATAAAAACACAGATTTGAAATGGGTAAAGCAGAAAGGGAAAGAAAAAAAGTGTAGCTAGGTGTTCCTATTTCAGGAACACGAAGGAAATACGTTTAACCCTTTGCCGTGTAATAACGAGCTACACTCGTAGTGCAAACTATGGTCTAATCATAGTAAAGAAAAAACACCCTGTACCTTTTAATAAGCTAAGCAAATTGAACAAATATCCACGTGGAATCAAACGAATACACGTTCGCTCGAACGAACGTATAAGACACTCGCTTTTGTCGTTAAAAAGAATATATTCAACGAATCAGAAGTAGGTTATACTTTTCTCCGAATGTCAATAGGGAGCGATTCCTCCTTTATTTTATGCTACTTCGCGCACTTGGGTTCGGTAATCTTTCGTACGCGTTTTTCCCATAAATTTGGTCCCTAGTCTGTCCAACAACGCGCGTTACGATGTGTCCCATAAAGGAGTAGTCAATCCTGTACTATTAGTGAACGATAATATACGCGCCCAAGTACCAGAAGAGTACGTCGCCCTTTGAAGCGCGACGTTTTGGATTACGCGCGCGGTTTGGAACGTTGAACCCCGCGTTCCCGAGAAACGAGCGTTATCGGGTTGCGGTCTAGCCAAGGGGAGGCAGAAGAAAGGAAATTATCAAAGACCGATTTCTGCTGCCGTTTCACCCGTATCTCTGACCAACGACCGCTAATCTCCTAGCCAACCGAATAACGGATTTCCTCTGCAACAAATCGTCGCGTGGCTCGCGGAAATCCTGCTTCTAGGCTTCGCTAGTTTCGTCGTCGAACCGGGGCTCGTTGTGATTCGCGAGCACGGATATTCTCCGCGCGACGCCTTGCCTCCTGCACTCCTGTGACTAGATTTCCCTCTAACTCGATTCGAGAATCGAAGAGTTCATCGGTAGATAATTGAAATCTAATCGAGATCGACGCGCAAGGTCGGAAGACGATACGGCGATACGTTACCGTTGAAATTCTGTTTTGTACGGCGGCGGAAATTTTACCGCGATAAAGCTGCACCTTCGATTTTTACGATTATACTAATAATACATTTCGGCGCAACGTGAAACCGCGGGAATACACGTCTGTACGCGACGAGGCTCGGAACGAGAAGAATACAAATGTTACCGTATACAAATTACGCTTATTACGACGGATAACGCGATTAGATTTATCCACGTTCAACGAACATCAATCTTGTAATCGCATAATGCATTTAGAAGTGCAATTTATAATTTACCAGAAACGCGGCATGCATTTGTCGCGTATTTAGGGGAAAATCTGCTTCGCGAGTTACGCATTCGTCGCCACGAGGTAAATGATTAAACCGCGAAGACGAGGTTGAAGCGTATCCACGGCGAGAAACAAAAGGGCGCGTCTGCATCGTTCCTTGTTACCGTTATAATGATACACAACAGAGGGTGTAGCTGGGACCGTGAGAAGCACGCAAACAATTAGCGGGTAAAAAATTAATCGTCGCATGACGGTGCCCCGTTACGAACGTATTAATAGCCCTAATTAGCCTAATCGACCTGGCCCGGGATCGATACGCGAGATTTTCTATTTAGCAACGGTAATAAGAACGACAAACAACCGGAGCCCACCCGTTAGCGGACTAATTAACGGCACGCTGTCACTACTTATAAACAGGCCGCGAACCGCGTCGAAACCCGACCGCGTATCGTTTCGCGTAAATATTATTCGAGAAGCGGGGCATTACAGGCGTGGATGCCGCGTGACAAGCGTATCTGCCATCACGCGCATCGTTACCACGGCAATATTTCATCGAGCGTCTCGCCGCGCCCAGCAAATTTTTCTTCCTACGCTCTCTCCGCGTCCTGTTCCATTCCGCGGTACAAATTCGCGAGAAATGGTGGAAAGTTCTGTAAGCGGGAGAAAGCTTGCAGCTGAGAATCGAACGATTTAGGGATTGGAAGAGAAGCAACCCTTGTCGAATAAGGGCGGGTAATACGGAACAATACGGTGATTATTTTTCCGGTAATAATATAATACGAAGTTTTGTAAAATACGAATAAGTAAACAGCGAATTTTATCGGCAACCGTGTGTACGAGCTTCTTGTAAACAGTAACGGAACGTATTAACGATTGACCATTGGTAGAATATCGGTTATCGAAAAAGAAACGCTTCCTTTTTTGCGACGCGTAAAAATAGCGGAGGTATGCTAAAAAAGGAGGTATGTCGAAAAGTGTGGAGTACTTAAATGATATCTGTTTCGTTCTATCTTTTATTTAAGTATATATTCATCTTTCGTAACGAACATTACTCTTTCAAGCTGCCAAACTGCACTTCCATTAGTTTCTTTACTATAATAACACATCGTTTAAATTGTTTCGTATTTAACAATTTAAATATGACTATGGATTGGTTTATTGACTAGTCGCGTGTTAGGTTTATCAACGAAGTCAAGTTTCTCTATTTTTCGCAAGCTTTGAAAATCAGCTGTTCCGTATTACCAACGTTTACCTTATTAACCATTTGCTCTACAATAACGAGTTACCCTCGTTCTATAAATTACGGAAACAGGTTGAAGAAAAATGCCCGTTATGAAGGATAGAATTTAGTTTGAACTCTAATTTTAATTTTCCATGACAAGAAATTGCCCACGGTATTCAAACGTTTTTTAACGTGACGCGATACAAAAGTGGTCAACTAATGCTAGCCTAAGTAGGTGGTAAAAGAATCGCAGGGCAAAGGGTTGAAATCTCAGTAGGGTGGATGCACCGGTAAACGAACAAAAGAACATTCGATTCAATAGCTACACTGTTGTCCCTCTGAAGGCGACCGCAAAGCTATATTTGAGACGAGATGATAGATTTAGGCGTTTAATACGCGGCATTTCGTTCACGGCTGTAACCATGCGACGCGACGGCAGCTTTATCGCGAGCAAATATTTTCCCAACGGCTATAATATATACATGTATTTTTTTCTCTTTCTTATTCCGTCGAAATTGGAACGCGAGGCCTTCTCGGCTGATAATGCCAGGCAGGAATTACACCACGCGTGAGTCACCTTTCCTTGGTAGAGATAAGAGTACTGGCACCGAACGCCTCCACCTACTATGGTAAACATTCTACGTGCATACCTACTTGCGCCGTAATCCCCATTGCGCAAACCGATTCGCATCGCGAGCAATCATCGCGTTTCACCGGCCACGACTTCGCCGCTGCAATTGACAACTTTGGCGTCGAAGGTTGCGAGAGAGATACTCGAGTCGACCTTGCTGCTTTCCAAGCGAACGTTCGAACAATTGGATTCTTTATTCTTCTAGCGTTGCGATTCGAGCACGGTTGTTAAAGATGGGGCGAGAACTCGAAAATGTGGCGATAATCGATGCTTCAATGTTGATCAATTTTAGGAGATCGGCGAGTGTCTGAATTTATTTCGCGGTAACTGAGCAGATACGTCTTTTAATATCAATATTTTTGTCACTTTTATCGATCGATACAATATTTATAGATTCGTACGTAGAGAACATCTTGCATTAATTGTTTTTAGCATTTTAACGCTTCGCCGAGTTAACTCGTGTTCGCATTTACATTAGCTTCTTTATACAATTTCTAGCAGTTCCACATCGGATCCCACTTTTTTTCGAAAAAGTCCCTAATTTCACTTCTCTTAGCTTTCTTACTGTAACGACAAATCATTCGAATTGTTTCACGCTTAACAATTTAAACACGATTATTTATTAATTTCACAGATCATTCGATCCTGTGAGTTTTATTAAAAAAAGACAACGTTCTCTACTTTTGGCAAGATTTCAAAGTCAGGTGTTCGATATTACGAACATTCACGTTACGTATTCGTATCGTGAAGTCAATTATTGAAGTCAACGCATAAATCGCCGAGAAGTAATACCTATATGATCGCCGTGAGCGTAAACAGGCAATCTAGAATCCGTGAAATCGACGCGTTCCGTGTGTACGTACGGATCTAAGCGTTAATCTCTGTACACAAAGGGTCGCCGAACGGTTTCGACGTGGGGTTGCGCGATGAATTCTGAACGGATCTTTTGATTCTCGTCGGGTTACGAGCTACCGGTTACCAAGCCAGCGTTCGCCTCTGCAAAGGACACTTGTTCCGTGGAAACTTTTCCGTCGCTCGAGAGTCGCGAGGAGGACGGCTCTCGAATTTGTTCGGAGAATTCTAGAAGGGGGAAGTTTGCCGGTGGGAATTTATTCGTGGCACTCGGCCGCTGCGTGCTTCGCGCAAATAATCTACCGATGTCCGTGTATCGTTCGAACGACTCGCATGACGTAAAAAGGTGCATCGATTGGTCGTGCAAGGATTATGGGTGTCCTAGAAACTTCGGAGAGCGACGACAATTTTCGGAGCACGGCTAATAGAAAACGGAACGACTCGACGATCGCTAAAGGATAGACCCAGCGTTTCTCAATCGTTGTTTTACGATGGTTTGTAAACAAAATTAATGCTAAAGCTACCAACGATTAAAGTATACATGTTTGTGTAAAAGAAACAAAAATGATAGACATGTGGCGGCTGTCCTGCACCCACCACTAGAGGGACATACGAAATAGGCTTTCTCGAAAATACTCGCTCCAACTACCTCGTCCATATATATACCGCCTTTAACCTTCCTTCCAATATCCCAACGTCTAAGGCAGGGCCTGCTAGGTAGCCTTATTAATAAATCTACTAGCAGGTCCAGCACGAAATGTTAACACCCTTCCTTTTTCCCATTCTATCCCCCCTCCACAGCTCCACATATCGTTGGCAATTTTTACTTAACTTTCCTTCCAATATCCCAACGTCTAAGGCAGGGCCTGCTAGGTAGCCGCACTGATGAGTCCACTATCAGGCCCAGGACGAAACGCAACACCCTTCCTTTTTCCCATTCTATCCCCCCTCCACAGCTCCACATATCGTTGGCAATTTTTACTTAACTTTCCTTCGAAATTCCCAACGTCTAAGGCAGCGCCTGCTAGGTAGCCGCACTGATGAGTCCACTAGCAGGCCCAGCACGAAACGCAACACCCTTCCTTTTCCCTATTCTATCCCCCCTCCTCAGCTCCACATATCATTGGCAATTTTTACTTAACTTTCCTTCCAAATTCCCAACGTCTAAGGCAGGGCCTGCTAGGTAGCCGCACTGATGAGTCCACTAGCAGGCCCAGCACAAAACGCAACACCCTTCCTTTTTCCTATCATATCCCCTCTCTACAGCTCCACAACCGCCTTTAACTTTCCTTCCAATATCCCAACGTCTAAGGCAGGGCCCGCTAGGTAGCCGCACTGATGAGTCCACTAGCAGGCCCAGGACGAAACGCAACACCCTTCCTTTTCCTATTCTATCCCCTCTCTACAACTCCACAGACACTTGGAAAAAGTATACAACGCGAGTCAAGTAAACGCTTGTTTATCGTTTGCACGGAAAGTCGTGGGAATATTCGCCTAAATGCACCGTTGCAAGTTTACGGAATTTTTTATAATCGATTAGCAGACGGTCATTTGGACCGGCTCGGTGGTTTTAGTGTTAAGAATAGTAAAGACGGTTCGAACTCAACGTAACTAGCATTATTATTTCACGATTATCGCGTTCGGACACACCCGAAACGCCTAGATGCCACTTAACCATAATTAACCTACTGTTTCCTTGTTCTAGTAAAACACGTCGCGATTACTATCGTTATGCTACGCGTAGCGTGACCCACACCCATTTTGAACATCTTTATATTTTATTATTATCCAAATATTTCTCCTGCTTCAACATTAACGTTCCTACATTAATCCCTTCGCTACGACGGCTTAACATTCAGAATTCAAAGCACGCAGAAGAACCCCTTTTAATTGCGTGAAAATAATGTAAATATGAGTATCCGGATGTTCCATATAATTAATTACAGCGTAGTGTTGTTGCCGAATTAAACAAAGATACAGCATTGTATTACGGAAAAAGTATACGTGTATGCTTTTAACGAACGATTGCACATCTTTTGGTACCGTGTATATATACATACGTCTTTCGTAGCGAAAGGGTTAATAAAAACCGTCCTCGCCTATGCAATTAGAATATTGTACAATTACTTCCATGGCGAATGATTATCGCACACCTGCTGATTCTTTTTCTATTTCACAACCAAATTCATAATTTATTATAAAGATCGCACCCTATATATTCTAGCGTAAACTAATGGGTTATCCGTTAAATATCTATTTATTTAGCAGGACAGGAGACAAAACCCTTTAATGCACGTGACATACGAATTAATCGTGCACGGAGAAAAGGTGAAAGTACTTGACGCTTGTAGCAAGCGAAAGACGAAAAAATATCCACTCCCCTACACGCGTTATTAACATTGACAAATACGCGATTGATACGACGGTTTTCCCGCGAAAGAAAGATAATTAGATAATCGCGAAAGAAGCCCCCCCAATTTCGACACAAGATCGATGCTGAAACGATCGCGGAGTGATATTCAGAATCCTTTCCATTCGGTCGCGTATCACGCGGTACCAACAAACTTCTATGGTATCGCATCGTACGAAATAGATCACGCTATAATCTATCGCGTTATTATCGTATCAAGAGTACTTTGTCATCGGCAGGGTTGCACGTTGCGCGGGACGACGACGTTTCCTTTAAAGCCTCGGCTGGCTTTACGAACTCGTCAATGTCGACGAAACTTGCCGCAAAGGCTCGTAGTGCAACCGCGGCGTACCTCCGCGACCTTCCTGAAAATTCTACCGCTCCGAACGCTGTTTGTTTGAAGTTTGTTGGGCGCGATGTACGGTGTGCATCGGTGACGACTAGTCGCGCCTGCTCGTCGAATAAATTGCGCGTCACCTGCTAAGAACAGTCGATATTTAAAGTAGCTCTCTTAGGTCACGGGTAGAAAGGAGTACGCCCTAACCGCATCTACCTATAAGCCTGGCTATATACTTCGGTTCTACATCGTCGCCATCGACATCGGTGTTTCGGTTTAGGCGACCATATACTTCTTAAATCGGCTGCGGGTCTTTCGAATGCGGGAATTCTACTAGTGGGAAAGTTTCCGAAGTTTGGCGAGAGAAACCTTCGACGTGGAAATTGAAATATGAATTTGCATAGTTGGCGCAAAAGTTGGGAACTCTTTACGCGAGGAAGGAACTCGATTAGGTCGAGCGTATTAAACTTTCAATCGTTGGATTTCGCGGTCAGATGGCGAAACGTGATAAGTAACAGGTGAGGCGTGCCACGTTTCGCCCTGTTCTGTTCTACGAATTTATCACTTTGCTATTGAAAGGTGAAATATAATGGAAAATCATCTAGGCAACCCTTCGTTGAATTACGAAAGCTGCAGAGACTCCACCATAAATTTAAACTTGGCACGTTTTAACGGTTGTCGCTACAGATAGTCGAAGATTGACTTAACCCTTTGCACTCGAGAGTTATCAAAGCTGCCTCACCTAGTATTCGTTCATTTGTTTATCGGATCGGGGCAGAGGGCCAATTTCGTACAAACGCGTTGAACGCGAACGGTAAAAGTAAAGAGACGAAATTTACGGAATAGCAATAGAAGATGAAGATTGTTTTTCGATAGGTGTATAAAATACGGAGACAGAGAACAAGTTTGGAGACTGAGAGTCACCTTTCGAGTGCAAAGGGTTAATCTTATATCGTCCCATCAATTTGTTAACGTTGCGAAGCACTCATTTTGTACCTATCAACGTGTCGATGAAATTAAAGAAGGATTTTTACCGTGGAGCTAGAATTGGAGATTTGAAGAAGGGTTAAGAGATTGAAGTACTTAATGCTCCAATACTTTTCGTAGCCACTGTACAACATCCACCTATGATGCTTGTTAATCTAAAAATTTACACGCGTGGAGATATTTTATTGTAAAATATTGTTTACATATATATTTCCCTATTATTTTTATGCCTTTATGCTGTTACGCATTGTTCTTGTTTTTCGTATTTCTCGTTGAACACCGCACTTGAAATACTCCTCTGTATTGTTGTACTAAATCAACCCATTGAATAAGCTAATAATAACAATTGGGGACTCACGTTTGAAGCGCGTATCGAAACTTTTCGTAACAACTGTATAATCGTCAACTTCTAGTGCTTGTTAATCTACCATAACTGAATGTTACAAGTGGCTACTCCAATCTTTTGACCCGTTCTTCGGATATCCAATTCTATCTCCGCGGTCTAATTGCTTCTCTAATTTCGTCGCCGTTTCAACGAGTAATCCGACAAATACGCGTCCCGAATTTCCCGTCAAAAGAAACCTAACAAAGGGCATGAATCCGGAAGTGTGTAGAAAAAAAATTCAAGACGTATAGTCTACTTGTTCAGCCTTAGCCGAACGAGGTCACGGGAGAGACGCGCGTAGACTGGAGAATGTAGCGAACACGATCGAGACCTTGATTTTCGCTGAAATCCGATCGCCGGTTAACGTGGAAATTGGAATTTCCGATAGTTTGGCTGCGAATGGAAGCCGGATTCTGCCATGCTGGCTCGATTACGGGTCCGGCTATAAGTCAGAGCCGGCCGAGCGGCTCGCAATCAGCGGACTAAACTCGATATCGGCCTCTGTGTTCCAGTAAATTCCCGCCCGGAAATCCGCGCGCGACTGTAAAAGTGCAGTCTAAGCTCGAGGAAAGTAGCCGGCGGCCGTTTGCCAACTATCAACTATCCGGTTCGCGACTACCGCGTAAAAGCGGCTTTCACTTAACGAGTCGCGGCAAGAACGCAACCTATGGGCATCGGCTAAATACAGGACAGACCGCCGTCCATTCGTAGGAAACATCGTACATATAAATTTCGAAGCGAAATTCGGAGTGTGGGAAAAAGGCAGAGGTTTCTTTTTGCGCCCCGTGCGATTTAAAGTGGTTACTTTAAGGTAGACATATAGATATTTAATGCTTTCCCAAGGAATTAATCCCTAAATATGGGCTCCATCCTTTACTAATACCTAATAGGAACATAATCTACCCTATCGCTCTATTCTGAAACATAAGCTATACGATGCGTAAGCTGTAGATATAAAATATAAAAATATATATAATCCGTAACGCAACGTAAACCGTAAAGCAAAGTTAACGTTCCACAATGCCATCGTAAAAGTAAATCGAATTCGGGTTATAGAGGATTATATTCTACTTCTGTCCGCGTTAACGTAGACCTGGATTTCACGGATCACGTATGTATGTGTATCGGAAACAATTAATTCGCGCGGTATTTATTTATAATCCCCAGCTGTTGTTTTATTCTAGTCCTAAACTAGTAACGTCACGTGTGACGTTAAAATGGCAACGTAAGGATTCTAGATAGGAATGGATAGTCTATCCTATGATTCGCGGATGGGGAAAGCTTTCCTTTTGCCTTCTAGGCCAGAAATCGAGCTGCGAGAGACTTTCGAAATTAACGATCGCGATACGACTCGCGTCCGTTCGCGGCAACGCGTCGTCGGTGCTTCTATTTGCCGAGAATTATGTTCGAGAAGACGACGATACGCTGTCTAAACACGGTAAAACCTGCGACAGGTTTACGCAACCGTAATTCGAGCGAACGTCGACGTTCGTCTCTTATCGAGCCGAACCAAACCGATTCCCATTTTACCTGGATACAAAAATACGAGAGACAGCGCTTCGGAACGCGTGTTGCGTAAGTATGACGCGTTATTAGGAACTCTCGGAGACAAGCGATCGATTGTTCGGCTAATTAGAACCTCGCTGGCGCGACCAAGCGATGCGACTGGGAACGCTAACGAATCCGTGAAACGGAGTAAAATTCGAATCGCTTCGAATAGAACGCGAAGAAAAACGCGAGGAATAGAATAGAAGAAGAAGAAGAGTTTTAACCCGTTTGCGGTCGAAATTATTGTTATTGGTCTTCGATATTCACGATTACGTTCCAAATCCGAGAAGAAGCTTTCTCCTAATTATTAACCCTTTGCGGACGAGTATCGACAAATAGTCGCCTAATTATTTTTTCGCTTTCCGAACCTATGTATGTTGACTTTCAAAGGCAGAAAACTTAACGTAACGAATACTCAACCGCAATAATAAACATTTGAAATCGTTAGGTATTATATGGTTTGGTACTCGAAAGCCTGAAAATTCAAACACGTAGAATTCAAAACTTCAAAACCAAGTACTCCCATAGGTGTTATTACTTCTCGTCCGCAAAGGGTTAATCTCACAAATTTCAACTACGATCGCAGTTAAAATTGAACTTAGGTAACGGTACGCTGTGTTTTTATCGCGCGTAGCGTGTAGTTCGCGCGACGAGTGTAACTCGTCGTTAAAACGCGAAGGGTTAAAAGATTATCGAGACATTCAAGCGCGTTCAGCTTGGAAACTATCTCGACGAAGCGGCTCGAATTTATCGCTCGATACGCAACATGCACTGGAAGCGTTTGAAATCGCATCGCTGGCCGGATTGCGAGCCTCGCACGTTCGAGGTCGATCTCGCCTCGAACTCCGAGCGTATGCCGGTCGCCCGGTTCAAAGAACGGCCAGCCATTCTTAGAGAAAAGAATGGAACGGTGTTGTTGCATTCTTCTGGGTAAAGCCGGCCGACGCGACGACCGGATTTGCAAGCGCGGCGCGAATCGTTGCGAGGAATCGATGACTCGGGAACTGAAACTCGGTCGGAAGTGTCGCTCGAGGCTGGGCGAATACGCCTCGATGGCGATTCCACGGAAACGGGACTGGTGGATGCGCGAGTTAAGATAGCGGGATTTCAAATGCAACCCTTGGCTGCGCTTGCACTTCTTCTTTCCCGGTAGAGTCGCGTAATCGCGCTACCGTGGCGTCCCGTGCCGCTTGTATTATTTATAACCGGAATAAAAAGACCGGTCGATAGAATGCTCTTTCTCTTTTCTTCTTTTTTCCTCTATAATAGGGTAGATGCACCGATTGCTGTCACCTTAAGCTTATCGCTTTAAGCAACTTCGTTTAATTAAATAGAAATCGTTCCAGTTTCGAGCACCGCATTAGTTAACTTTGTTGAAGTAAAACAGCTGTTCTTTAGAAAAACTCCCTATTCAAAACTATTAGAGTGTCGCTTCTACAGGCGTAATAAAGTAATCGGGAAAAACCCAAGACTTCGGGAGTCGCAGCGTCTCGTGTTGTCGAAAGTCAAGCGTACCTGAAAAGGTTGATCATTGTTTGTAAAACTGTAAGCGTCGAAGGCTGTCGTTTTCTCGACAGTTCGACGTGAAGAGTCGGTGCGGACAGGACATAGAAAGTCCTGGTATATTACATTTTCCACATACAATCAAATATATATATCAATTACCTTTTTCTTAAACCCGTGTCTTTTTATTTAAAAAACCTAAAGAAGAAGAAAACCTGCTTCCATCAAAGCATAACCCTTAACAAACTTCTCTTTTATTTAGGATCATTTTTGAGTACGGCGTATTGGTCAGTGATTCGTTGAAAATATGTAAGAAAGTGAAACGTTTCCTCGTACTGTTATTCGAAAAGTTGTCACTCGTATGGAAATGATCCTTGCGTATATTAGCACGTCAGTTTGTACGACGGATGGAACGTATGTATCATAAATATTTCCATACTTTCTACTTGCAGTACATCAGTAGCCGCGTTTTTATGCTCAAACGACACACGCGTCACCCTCCTAATATTTATCCCCGAATAGTATATTTCTACTATGCGTTGTTGCATAAAGATAAAGTCCAAATTTGGTATCGCAATTTTGTTAGTCTCGATTTTTCGTGCAATCGTTCGCTATTAAATGAACGAATTAAAAGGCGACGATTGCAGGGGCACCGATTAGTGGCCGATTCTTAGAACGCGAACACCGAGTTGTTATCCCGGTAATCTTCGCGCGCAAAGAGCAGCGCACCGATATAGATCGCGCGTTTAACCCCTGAAAATAGCGCGGCGAGAAAGAATCCTCCCAAATGGAACGCGCGGCGCGGTTTAACTTTGACGATGGTGCGAATTACGCGACTTTTCCGGCGATCGAAGAGCAACGGGGCACTATTTTCGATGCATGTGAATGTAAATCGCGCAGAGGTGTGCGCCGAGCGTAAAAGAGAAAATGGGAGGGGGTTTTCCCTTGTGGTTTAGGTAGCCGATCGCCCGCAGCGTCTGCTGAACCGGAAACGGGTCAGTTGCTGGTTTCGCGTATCGAGAATTCCTCCCCTATCGATTCGACCGAGCGAAATTTCCCAAACGTTTGCACGTTTTCGTAGCCGCTGCTCGACGAATGCCGCGCTGAATTCTGGCGACAGTCGAAGGCTTCGTAACAAAGGCAACCCCTATCTGTCTCTTTCCGACAGAATAACAGAATCATTCGTTTATGCATACACGTGAACGAATTACGTAGCTGTTTGCGTATAGAGAATTTGATAATTGCTAGCGTGGGAGGTACGTAAAGGGACTTGAATTTTTCAACGCTACCGTAAACAACTGCGAAATACCACTAGATACCGAGAATTACGAATGCAGCTCGGTTAGTCCAATTACGTTCGCAGGTGTATTCGCCACCGTTGCGTTGTAACTCGTGTATTATATAAATAAGTAAAGGAAAGAAAAACTTGGCAGTGTCCAGACGCGTGTATAGTCGGTAATAAAAACTGACACACCACGCTGTTAATAATTAATATAGTTTCGTAGTCGTTGTTCGAGAACTCGGTGCGAACCTGACAAAAAGTTGACACGATACGACCGATTGAACTACGTAGACCATATTTACTTTCAAATTCAGCCGCGTAAAACCACAAGATCTTGGTCTTACGCGAACGAAAGCGTAGAAATTGATAAATCCTAAGAGAAGCAAGCCGTTAATGCGATTGTTAATAAAGTTGAATATAAAGTACCGAAGATGGAGCAACTTTTCCACGCGCCAATAACGAATCCAAGGTGATTTCGTAGTAATTTAATACCGTTAACTTTTGTTCAATAGTTCCCAAGCTTATTTATTAACCTTTTGACGAGTACATGTACGGCTGAAAATTGTTAAGCACACAGGAGTAACTCTATAAATACACGTCTCACGTTACGTAACCGAATCTATGTTTTTGTACTCTGTTTAATGGAACCTGCTTTTACAATGTTCCCTTTCGTATCTTTACTGTTCCTTTACCTTCCATATCGATACACGTGATAAAATGTTAACGCACACGTGACATGTAACACGTTTGTCTTTATCTTCCATATCAATACGTGTATCAAAATATATATATATACACATACACGCTAAGAACATATGTATATCGCAAAACAAAATTCTGTACTCGTCAAAGGGTTGAACCACACCCTATATCTATCTATCCGCAATCGTATCCCAAAAGAATTCAACGTACGCGTAAATCTTAAAGTTACCGGTTCGGTGTGCGAGATTCTAATGAGTTTGTTGGAATGCAACGATGATGCCAGATGTGTCAAGCATCGACGGCCTATGGTTCCCATCTTTCAGGCATCTTAAGCCGTGTCTTGCGGAGGGGTTGTCCCTGGTGCGGACAAGGGTTTTGGTTTTTCGCCCTTGTGTTGTTAGTTAATAGCCGAGAGTCGAAAGACACACTTGTCACTGTCGTTGCGTGCAAGGCAGAAAGTTCAAAGTATCTTATAGCTCTTTACTTATTCTTATTTCATTGTAGACTGTATACGCGAATCCATTGTTATTTAATACGTTAATGTATTATATAATAAACTGATTTTACAACAGAGTTTTCTAATGGGTGCGTTTCCGTTACGAACCAATCGTTCTTCGACTCTCGTTTCTTTCGACCGTTTTGCGAGGCGTCGCGCGACCGGTCTTGCACAATGGTGAGAAGAGAGTAACGACGGTAACGAACGGATGCGATTATCGATCTCTGGGAGGCGGAGAACGAGCGAAATAGGGCGAGATTCTCCGTCACGGCAGCCCCTCCCCCGAAAAAGTCTCGGAAACCTTGGGTGTTTCTGGTCCGTGTCCGATGGCACGAGTCTCGGCGAGGAATTCGCAGTCCTCTCAATTATGAAACGACTCCGGGGCCGAATATCGAGTGAAAGGTCGAGGGGGTCTCGAGAATATTAACGCGGAAGGTCGAGCCTCTTTCGTAACGCTGCTAACTAGACACGACGGTGTTTGCCTGTTCCAGAGGCTGCGATGTGCGCCGCCAACTTCTCCACGGATCCAGCCGTCTTCTTTCCCGAGATCAACGGCAATCTCACGAAGATCGTCTGGGCTCACGCTGTCAACGACCAGGCTAAACTCGACAAGGCACTTGGATCGGGTAGGTCGATAGCGTAATTGAAGTGGTGCGCTACGCCAATCTCGTCCGGATCTCTCTCGTCCGGCAAATAGATTCTGTAATTGCGCGAAGCGCCGAGACCACACCGCGCGCACCACCACCCCGATACCCATTCCTTTGATCTCCTTCCTTTCCCGTTCCAAGGCTACGCGAAAATACATCGTCGTCGTTTTACACCGCTACGAGGAGCTTTTGCATTTATTTATGTATCGCGCTGAGCCGGCGATTGCACGGCGAACTCGAGCAAAAGTTTAAGCTCGTTTCTGCGTTTGGAAAGCGGAAGGAGAATGGCGCGGATCTCGGGTTTCTACGCAAGTTCGGTAGCCCGAGGATCTTTGTGCGATTGTAGGAAACTTGAGTGGGGAAACAACGTGTAGAATGCAATACGATGGCTCGGTAAAATGCGCGTCGCGGTGTTTAACGGGTAAAAACGATTTGTACTTAAATTTCGATTCTCTGTTTTCGATGATTACTGGGTGAATTTGCGTAAAGATTCTCAGTCTACCGATCGAGGTCTTTAGCTGTTTCGTTTAAATTATTTAGTGCCTAGCTTGGAGCCTACCTGTCATTGTTTTCACTTACGTTGAAGGCAACGCGAACAGTTAGTCTCAAAAGTCTGCGTACATTTGCAAATTTCAGTTGCCTAAAAACAGGAGCTCTTAACCATTTGAGCGTATTAATTTGGCTGTTAATTAAAGTTAAACGAATTCACGAAAAATGATGTCTCTTTCGTTGCTTCGCTGTAAACGTGCACGGATCAAAAACTCGATTTTACGGAGAGCTACGAGGGTGTATTAAAGTACGCAAAACTGATTGCTGTAGCAATATCTATGCTTCGTTATTCCTTCCGCGTTATCTGTGGCGTACCGCAATTTGTTCGAAGCAAATGAAATTGCAACTTCGATGCTTCTAATAACAAGTCTAACCACCTAATCAATGGTATTACCGGAGCCTTTTCGAAATCTTTCTAACTCGTAATTTGCACCTCGCTTTCAATATTCCGGAATACGTTCTAAAATATATAAGCATCCAAATGTTGGTACGTTAGACTTTCGTAGCTGACTGCACGCTTCTCGTTCATTGCGTGCATTTTGATACGTTTCTCTTGCCGTTGGTAACAACAAGTTCCGTAAAAAAAAGAGGGGGGCGTTGGCCCGTGAAACGAAGCAAATAAACGAGCAAATATTTGCAAGGATGCTGATCGGTCGTCTTTAATGGCGCGCGAAACATCGTCTCCGGGTACTGGAATCGCGTCTGGTTACCAGGCAACACTGGAATTCGAATCGTGTCAAAGGTCCACCGCTCGAGTTTCTAACGCATTCAGCTAGCATCGCGCCAATAATTATTATCGATTGAGTCCTCCTTAGGCGAGTCGTCGCGCAAGTGACAGTGCAGGCTAGCCAAGTGCATAATCAATTCCGAAAGAATGCATCGATGCAGGGAACGGAAAGGGGTGGCAAGCTGATGAAAAATTCATTTCCCCGAGGCTTTCCACGTCCGATTATTGCCGCCTTATTGGCCGACGAACCGACCAACCTCTTCGAGCCGCGATTCTTTCGCGTCAGCACCTTTTTCGGGCCGTGATATCATTCGGTGGACACGCGTTTAACGCTGACAGAGCCTCGACCGTCCCCTGTTTACTCCGAGCAAAGGCCGATTTGTGCTACGGTACAGATAGAATGGAACATTCGGATGGAGAACTAAAAGAAAAAAAAATGAATCACTTCGCAGTGTTTGTTTGCGTTAACAATTGGACGATCGACGCGCAGCTCTGTTCGCCGTAAAGCGTTCGACGAGCTTGCCGCTTAAGGAGTACGCTTTCTTATACAGAAGGCGGAAGTACCTTTAATTTGAAGAGTTTCAAAATCTCAGGGCAAATTACGGTACCGTTAATTTAAGTCAACCATCCGATAGCGCGAGTCGACCTCAAATCGGCCGAGCGTCCCGCCAATCATCGCTGTTAAATGTCTGCAGCGATTTCGCGATACCGAGCGGAAGGACGCGCGTGTCGCAACTATGTTTTGAGGCGGTTTTGGTCGCCGCAAACAGCGGATGTGGGCGTCCGCTTTAATTAACATTCAGGAAGACGGACGGGAACGATGCTGCGCGGGTCACGTAGCCGAAAGATTTTCGAGAAACAAACCGATCGCCCGCGTGGAATCTCAATGAGAGGCGAACGCCATTGAGCACATTTCGATGTAGCGGAAGGTCAGTCTCCTGATACGCGCGACCTTGATCCTCCAATCCCGTGATTGATCGCGTCGTCTGCGACGGAAGCAGGGCGCGCCAAAGTCGAATCCATTCCCCTGTGCTTTGATTCTCCGTCACTCTTTCAAGACTCCTCGCTCTGCTGTCCTTGCGATTACTCCGCGATCAATCAAACCGCGCCAAGCTCGAGGAAATCGTAGCACGCGGCTATAGTTAGCGGGACGAATTGGAGAAGGGTAGAGCTTCTCGCAAGCTTTCCACTTCAAATTCACCCTTTTGCGAGTCGAGTCGTTTTCTCGAACTGTTGCAAAGGAAAAGTAAACTCGGATGTAAACGTTTCCTGTTCAGAAAGTCAAAACTTTGTTAAGTATGGAGGAGTAAGCTTGTACAATTATTGAACGGTATACGCGTAGGTTCGTTTGCAATGGTAGGCTGCTCGTGGTAGTTTCGTGTACGTATTCGTGTAACAACTACGATACGTTGCAGGGATAGTAGTTGCAACAGAATGATTAATAATATCCACCAAACGTTCATGGCTCGAAGGATCAGCCAGTATATTTGTTGCCCGATATTTTTAGTGGGGTTTATCATTGAAGTATGTGAATTTAATTTCGAAAATGATTAAGTTAGTCCGCGAAAGGGTGAATTTAATTAAGAAACAGGTGAATTCGATACAAAGAAGGTGAATATGATCTGCAAAAGGACGAACTTGCACCGCAATCTCTGTATCTCCATTTTAAGGTAATCTGTCAAGGATTTCAATGGCGGTGGATCGAGTTGTCGCAAGCTTATAGGTTCCAAAATATTAATCAAAATATTAATATTCCTACGTCGCATCCTGCGTAAGACATGGCTGCAAACATCCAGAAATAAGCTTTCGAATAGCACAAGGAAAACCATCAATCGTGTTTCGAATCGTAATATATTTTTCTCGACATCTCGAGAACCACACGTCGAACCGCCATCCTTGCAAGCCACGAACAACAAGTTCTCTCCTCCACACCTAAGCTTTCCCCGTAACTAAGTTTCCCCCATAGCCGAGGAACGAGCTTTCCCCGTACTTGTTCCCAACTCGCCCCAATACCGAAAGCCGGTGGGAATGCCGCGACTCGCACGATCACGGCCGGGTCTGCAGGAATATGTGTCAAGGTGGCTGCGTGCGCCTGCTTCTAGAATTTGCCGGAAGAGCCAGCAGCCGTCGAATTTCTCCGCGAGATACGCGTACAATACGTACACGTTTTGAAGGAGGCAAAGCAGAGGAAGAGGAAGGTGCGAAGGATCCCGGGCTTTTTGCAGCCTCCTCCAGCGTGGAGGGTCTAAAAAGTTGCACTTAGCGCCGGAGCATCGGAGAAAGTTGTATCCGCGGTGTGTTGGCTTGCAACCTCTTTAAGCGATGATCGATATTCGTTGCACGTGTCTGCCGCGACTACTGAAAGCAGCCGATTTTCCATCTTCCTCTGCTTCCAGCCGCATTCTCATTCTCCTGCTCCTCTGGCGGCGCACGTGCTCTCCGCGCTTCTCGGCCACCTTCCTCCCTCTTCCACCTCGCGGTGGTGTCCTCTTTCTCTTTCTCGCTCGCAACAACGCGCGCGCACACAAGCTCACGGGGGCGACATTGCTTTTTAAAGATGACGTGATGATGCTGGAAGCGGACGTGGTGTTTGGCACGGTGACCGGAAAAGACACGAAGGAACCGATAATGGCCCATCCACCGTCCATCACGAGCAATTTGTCGTTGGAAATGTTCCTCGCGAACGTGTCCAAGTACAACACCAAGGGCATCAAGCTCGACTTCAAGAGCATCGAGGCCTTCAACGCGAGCAAGCCTATCTTGGACAAAGTTCGCAGTGACGTACGTATCCCGTGTGTTCCCGCGTATTTATAGACCCGTGCATCTTTGCGAAGCCCTTCGCGCTTCGTTTCCACCTATCGTCACGATCAAACGCTGTTCCAGCGTTCGCCGGCTATTTTTGCCGCGATTACCGATGGCCACGCGTTTCTCGCGATCCGCAATTCTTAAGAGAAGGCCAGCGCGTGGAAAGTTCTTTTCAGAAAGCAGCCGCGATTTGTAACAGGCGCCTACTATTCCAAACCCTCCAATCATTCGTCGAAATGGGATTCCCTGGTTTTTGATACATTCGAGTTTAAACTCTCTGGGTTCAGCAACTTTAGAAAGCAGGACAAATTTTTATACCCCTTTCGTCTATAAAAAGTTTTCAATGCTTCTGGAATCTTAGGAAAGGTTCCCGTCGATGTTCCAATCATTCGTTTAAGACGATGCAACTTTACGTACAACCACACGTAGAATCACATTCGCCTACCACTCGGGTATCAATAGAATGATCATGAACGTTAACAACGTTTAACCTATCTTGAATCTATTCAGCCAATCTTCTCACTCTATAAAACAGCTCCTACACCTAGCTGCACTTCTCCGTAAACGTTTCTTACTTTTATATACTTCTCTTCCTTTGCTACCCATTATTATCTTTCGTATCCCATTGTAACAATTTTCTTGTAACTTTCTAACAACCTATCCCGTGTAAATAAACCGAATAAAGCTTTCGTCCCCTTTGTTATAAGTTGCGAAAAACACGGTGTAACGTATAGGAGCCGTCCGTGGCAAGAGTACACAGCAGACGTATTTTTTTTTAACGAGTATGAAAATTATAGGAAAAGCGATTTCTACGTCCTGGGGTGTTTTTGTTAGCCTCCAGCCTTCACCGATCTTTGTTTTTACTCGCTTATCTTTCGCGTTTTGCAGCTGAAGATCCCCGTATTCATCAACGCGGACATTCTTCCCGGACCAGTGAACGCGACCACCGGAACGGTAGAGGCGAAATCGTTCATAGAGCAAGCCAAAGAGATGCCCGAGTGCACGCTGTCCGTTGGCTGGGCCACCAGGTAACTTCCCGTATTCCTGCTTCCGCGTTTACGGCAAACCCACCTTCCGATGGAAGTCCTTTGTTCGTCGAACTTCGATGCAACGGATTCCGCGCACACGGATTACGCACCCTTGCGGATGCGCTTATAGTAATCGAATAGAGATGGATTTGCGCGCAATATTCGCGTATTCAAAGTCGAATTGTACGGCTGATGTATTAATTGGCATTAATCCCGCTGTTCTGCTCGCCTCTACGCGATCCAATAACGAGCATTGCGGTTCACTTGGTTCTATATTTTTAACTATTCTTTCTCTTCGCTGTATTTCATTCGTTTACTTAATCGTGCTATAATTTCCAATTACACCTAACTCGGCTTATTTTCACGTAACGCGACTCGTATTTTACGTTTAACCCTTTGCCCTGCAAATCTTTTAAGTATCCTATCATTGTATTATTATCGTAACATTCTGTTGCGTGCAAAACACAGAACTGTTATAAGTAACTCGTGCCTGAGAATCGCTAATATTGCGAACTAAAATTATTGTTGCAGTCGAAATTAACGTTCGTTGCAAACAGGGTGCATTTTTATCGCGTTCAAAGCAGAATACGTGCCACGCGTGTGACCGGTTATTATAAGGCAAGGGGGGTTAACCATACGTAAATTCTATAGCGAAAGCTCCTGTAGCTTTGGCTTTGTACGATGCTCTGGAAACTGTACAATAGCGAACTCGAGCCACTGTATTCAACGTATTTGATATTCTGGTAAGCATCGCACGAGCGATACTATTTCCGAGCTATCGCATATTCGTCCACTCTTTCGCTACGAATCGAAGAGGTGGACATGCGAGAAGCGAGAAGAACAGCGCAGTTAAATATACGTATATGCGAATTGTTCTGTACCATTTCTATCCGGCTTTCCACCGGTAAAAGCATTGCTTTCCGCACCGATGCAATTAATTTCGGTTCTTAGCCATTTCACTGTCGAGTCCGTGCATCGTACAAGCTCTCCGCTAAAAGCCGAAACTATTAACGAGATCCACTTAGATCTCAAAACACAAACTTTCGAAGCATCCGTGCTTTCCTCGTTCCCTATTAAGTCGCGTACTGTTCCGCAAGTTTCGTGCTACTCGCATCGTCGCTTTAATCAGCAGGGATATTCAAAGGGTTAATCATCCTCGCGTGTAAAGCCAATCATTCTTTCAAACGTAGCTCTTTGAAATTTCGCTCGACAGTAGTGAAACCGAATGAGTTAATCATTCCCACGTAAAGTAAAACCCTTCTTCGAAACGCAGCTCTTTGAAACTTCCAGCAACTTCAACCCCTCCGCTGTTCCAAATTTCCTAATCGAGAGCTAATCGACCGCTTTGTTTCGCAGATACGGCGAGAAGGATAAAATCGCCGAAGGAGGGTACACGAACGATCAAATCCAGATGATGATCAACGTGTTGAACGAGCAGAACGTGTCGCAGCCGATAACTTATCCGGTAAGAGCCGGCCCAGCTTCGAACGATATCGAAGTGATCAAGTCGCTGATGGAGAAGAGCTCGAATATGAACAACGTAACGTTGAGCGTGTGGTCAAGCGAGGGCGACAAGGTGAACGCGGAGCAGTTGTCGAAGTTGATCAAAGATATCGGAGTCACGAAGGTGTACGTGGACGTGCCGGAAGATTTGATGAAGCAGCTCAAGCTGGCCTCCGCTGCGTCGAGCTTCAAGGTTGCCTCGATCACGTTAGGTGCAGCATCCCTCCTCGTCACCGCTTTTCTATCCGCGATCTTGTGAACAGTTTGAACAATATTCGTCGCGTTCCGCGTGAACTCGCGAGGATTTCGGGCAATGGATGTTCGCCGCGAAATCCTCCTCGACGAAGGGATGAAACGGGATCACGATCGAAGGTCGACACACGGAAACACATGCAAACGTGTACTATTCGTCCTCGACAAGAAGGCGCGCGAGTATATTTACGTTCTCCGTTCTACGTACGATCTACTAGCCTCCCTACGCGCACACGCCGTGTTCGCTATTAACCGAGACCGTTTAATAAAAGATCGACAAGGGTTTAATAACGAAGACAGCGTGCGGCGATTGGGAAGACAGTATTTACAGTATTTACAGTGAGGATGTAAAAACTCGTCTGCCTTCTTTTCGCGGACGGACAGGGCGCAACGCAGAGAAACGAATACAGGATTTCAAATCAAATAATACATTCTCGATATGTGTAACGCGGATATTTGTAACTAGAGTTTCGATCGTGAACAACAAAAATATTATGTACTTTTTAGCGTGTAAGCTTTATTCGCAAAACGTTTTTTCTAAGTATTTTAAGGAAGCTTTCTTAGGAGTAACGATATACTCTTTTTTTTTTTTTTTTTTTCTCCCCCTCCCGGACGTGACGGGATCTTAATCCTTCTTCTTGCTTTAAAAACACTACTTCGACATTCTATTCCTATTGCTTTTCCTTTCCTCCATTCTACGAACACACGTACACGAAGCTGTTTCTTTTCGTCGCATCGAGCACACGTTTTTGTAGATTTCTATTCGATCGAATATGCGATTTCTTCGGAGCAGCGATGGCACCGATTCCGCGATGTATTTGTTAACCCTTTAAGCGCTACTGTCGTATACGTTTGGTCGATTTTGAACACGATACGCGGAGCTTACGAAATCGACTCGCGTTAAACATTAAATAATAAAATACTCGTCGAACATGAATTTAGAAACGTACTGCGATGATCGATAAGTACGATGATACCGATAATGACAACCATATACGTGCTTTATTCGTAAAATAAATGCAGGAATGTGTTGACTTCCCAAATTTACTTGGCGCTCAAAGGGTTAATAATTCCCAACATCCTGTTACGGTATCAAATCAATTTCAAGCTACGATAAAATCTCCCGTATATCGTCGTTAGCCCCTTAAGCAGCGATTTATTAAGCGAACGAATTAATTCATTCGGCGCCCTTATGGTTAAAGTCTCGAACGCTTTGTTCGCTTAAAACCATCATCTCCTTTGTTAAGATGAATTTTATAAATCCCCGACGACATCGAAATCGAGTATACTAAATTACTTTCGAGCACCAAAAATTGTGTTTGCGTTTCCGTAACTTCGCACTGAATTTTATGAAAGGGACTAGAATTAATTTGTGTACGCCTAACACAGTGAAATACGTATCGAACGTGAAGCGTTTGATACTCGTCGATGCGACGTTTCTCCATCGATCAATCCCGTGTCTTTCGGAGACGCGCAGTAGGATAATTTCAGGCACAGGAATATTAACGGTATCGAATAGGTGTTGGTCCCATCGCTGCTTCGGAGCAAAGCTATTGAGATAGAGTAAGATATAACATACCGGAAAGAAGACGCTTTGGCAGCTCGATTTAACCAATCCTACAACACCGTAATCTCGATCTTGCTGGCGATTAAAATCGACGTACGTTTAGGAGACAAGAATTCAAACCATATATTCGCAACGCGTGTCGTTGATGCACTCGGATGTACGCGAACAACTAAATCGGTGTCGATTTAGAAGAAGACGAATCCTCTAAGGAAGAAGATTACCAATGTGGCGCACGCAAAACACGCAGACACGCAATCGCACATACGTTTTTGCACCGCGTTCACACCTATCGGACCTCCTCTAGACGCGGGACGATTTTTTTGTACGATGCCGCGCGTCGAATCGCGAGAGGCTCCACTCGTAGTGTGTTATATCGTACCTCTTTAGTGTTCACCGACGTATCTCCTGTACCTGCCTTTAACATATCTCAGAACACACGCATAGGTGCAGACAAAACAGACTAAAAAACGGTATTAGATTCTACGTAAGCTGTAACACGTGTATATCTGTAAGCCAAAGGATTGTGAATGCGTAATACGGTGCCGACGCACCGCGTTTGATAACGAAATAATAAGAAGAATTATGTGTGAAAGTTTCCATCTATCGAATCTCTCTGTTCCTTTGCTCCAATCTAATCGAGCTCTCTCGTTTTTCGCGTCGTTCGCGAATTGGCAGACTGCGGGCCACTCGTGCTTCTGCTCGAAATTATTTTCTGTTCCCCCCCTTCGAATCCATTTCACTTCTACGATGCTTTACGATAACACGCGATGTAAACTTTAAAGGACGATAGTACACGGAGCGGTGAGTCATTTGACGACGGTGGGAAAAACCCAACAAATCGGGAGCAGTGCTCGCTTGGCCCGTGAGAAAAGAAGTTCGTCATCCCAGCTTTACACAATATTATTGGACAGCAACGTGTATACGTGTCTGTTAGGTCAATTTTTCGCTTACGATTCCAAAAAATATCCTACGAGAGGAATCTTTCATTTATTCGGAAAGATTTATTTACTTATTTGCGAATGGGTTGAGACGTCTTAGTGTACAGAATAAGCGATAACGTTGTAGTGGATTAGTTACTAAGAAATATCGACAAATAGAACAATCAAAAGATACAGCGGGTGAACAGCAAAGTGTCGATTTGGTTAGGATATTAGTTCACGTGAATAGTAATGACAGAGAAGGGTTAAAGCATAGTATTTGGGAACACGTGATTCAGCCATTTAATGTGTTGCACGTGAAAGAAAAGTTAAGTGTAATCTTTCATGATCGAGGGATCTTAATTTCAGTTGATTCTTAATCGGTAAATAGTTGTAGGTCGTTGTAAAACATAGGAGCGCAAAAGGAAACAGGCGACAAGGTGGAAGAAGACCACTAATCAAAATGCCGCACAAATAATCGATGAGTAACAGGCGGTAAGACGGAAGGAGGCCGCTAATCAAAATGCCGCACGGATAATCGTCGAATAGCAGCTGATCTTACTTTTAAATTTACAAATACACGCGTGGTTTTAGAAATGCTAAAAAAAAGCGGGACGAATGCAACGTTGCAAGCTAAGGAAGAACGATTTAGCGTTAGGGTGTTTGTGCTGGTCCGCGAACGTGACGGAAACTGAGAGCAGGTTTTCAGAGATCCGGCCGTGTATCGCGGGTGGTCCATTTCTAATCCGGTGAATTAATGGTGGCTGGTGTAGAGCGCGTTACGGAACACGAGCCTCGTTTACGACCCGCAGCGTCCCTTATTCTTTCATCCACGCGTTACGAATTCACCGGCAATCGGAATTTGCTTTCGAAGAAAGGAAGAGCACGATGGAAGGATCGGTCGCAGGATCAGCGAACCCCAAATAAATTAACCCCTGTATGGAATTTGTAAAGCCGCACGAATAAGTTGACGCGAATCGTGCTGATCCAATTTGCCAGGGGAATATGGGTTCAAAAAAGATAAATCACTCGGTGTTCGACGAAGATGATAAGATAAATTAGCTGTCGCGTTAGAAGCATAAACCTTTGTGCTTCTCGCCAAGGAATTTTGGAAGATCGCCGCGGGTTCCAGGATTTATTTTAGACTCTTCGCGCGTTTGTTGCGATGCTTCTAAATTTATATTTCGTCAGCGTCTGGGACTGGTTAGTTAATCGTTGGCTAATTAGTTTGAAACGCCTTTTCGCATTCGGGACATACGCGTACAAGTGGCTGTCAAAAGTTCTCGAACAATTTGTAGATCTATTTTAATTAAAATTACGCGTTGATGACACTTTTTTTCTACGAACACTTTAATTAAATAAACAAAGCGCAATAAGGTTAAAAAATGGTAGAGTTACGAACTTACGAATGGCACAGAAAAATGACAGAGAAGTTAACATTAAAGAGTGGCAAAGAATAAATTGCATACTCACGTATTTACAACGGGTTACAGAATTTGCGTATTTCTTATCGCGTAATTGTATTTCCAATCGCACGATTGCCGGGTGCTTTAAACGTATTAAGAAAGAACGAGATAATATCCCAAGAGTTGTAATATGTAACGCGTTTATGAGACTGACTGCTATCGTTGAGTATCATTCGTTTGAATAATACACGTAGAGAAGTTACATTTTGGCCTGAAACTTTTGCCCGAGACTTTGTAGCTGTTCGTGTTCGTGAAGTTCAGGACCATGGGCCACAGGCCACAGGGCCGCAACATCGAACGAGGCTTAATTACTAAATTGAAAGCATGGCTAGGCAAATAAAGAGCTAGCTCGTTGCCGACCGACCATTCCCCGAGTATACTGTTTGCCCTAGCATTTGACGCGAGGCACAGTCCCTCGCTCAATCTTCTCTATTTGCCTTTCGATTATTCCCGATTCTCTCTCGAAACCATTTATCTGCGCGTCGAAACCGCAGCTATCTAGAAGCTGTGCTTGGCAATAGGAAAAGGACGTCGATCACAGCTACGGAACCCTTTGCTTAGTCCTTTAGGGGTTAGATACTGTCAATGGATTGCTAAAATTTAACTCGATCTCCAATTTTGGCTTCGCGTCGTAAGATTGCAAGTTACCAAACAACTATTGCCCGCGATATTCGAGTGATTCGCTCTTGACGCGATACGAAATGATCGACCGCCTGATTCTAGAACGCGTAGGTAACAAAATAATCGTAGACGAATTGGTTAATCGTGTACGGAGCCGCGAACGGGAATAACGCAAACGCGTTGGAATCGCGAGCGGTGGATTTTCTCGCGGCAACGTTCGGTGCCAAGGTAACACGGTGAAAGAAAACGAAGAAAGGAGAGAAGTATCGTGGGTGTCGTTAGCTGGGTTCAAGATGTCAAGGGTCGCCCGTTGCGAGCGGCCTTCGAAGACAGAGGAAGGCATTCCGGTTATCACAATCGAACTCCTCCTCCTCCTGCGCGTTCTTCGTGTTCACGCTGTGCAGGTGCACCGCGTGCGAAACGAGATTCGCCACGGGTGCATCGGTGATCCACCGTCGAAAATGCGATTGCACGCTGCGAGACGCGAATCTTCTTGCTCCGAAGGAACCTCTCTCTCTCTCTCTCTTTCTCCGCTTCGAAGCCTCCTTTTCTCGCGTAGCGCGACGCGTTACATAATTCGTAACGATTGACGGAGGAGAAGAACGGAGCCGAGTTGACACAGAAAATGCGAACCGGGCAGATTTACGCGCGAACAACGGTTCACGGAGTGGCAAAGTGACCTACAAGCGCAATCTCTGCCGAGATAACCCCCTGAACCTGGGCTAAAGTTTTCAGATCAAAAGCGGTACATCCCGCTGCGGAGCGTTCCACGCTTGCGATCTTTGCCTGCTTCTCTCGTAGGTTCGCGTAATCTAAGCCACTTCCTGTGTCCCCGTTTATCGCGCGAAACGCGAAGCCGCGTCTTAACTGGCGTCGCACAGCGATAAAATCGTTCGTCCAGCCGATCGGTATCGGTTCTTTCGCTTCGAACGATCCGGTAAACAAATGTGACGCTGTTACAGCTGCGCAACGCGTTGCCGATCTGGACACGATTCACTTTTCATCGCGTTGATCGGTCGGTCGAATGAAGCCTAACTCGGCGGAGTTCGAGCAAACATCCGAGAAGTTCTCGGAGTTCTTTTGAATCGCTCGGAGAAACGAGAAACGGAGAAACGCGGACAACGAGATACGTATATAAGTATGTTACGTGCTCGAAACGCGTTTGCTGGGTAGAACAAATCGATGCATTCAGAGTGGGCCGCTGGCACGAGAGCCGTGGCTAAATCCGCGTGACTAATTTCGCTTCGTGCCCACGAAAATCTTGATGGAATTCTACGGAAGCGGCTGCTCTCTAAAGGCGCGGCATGTGTCTTTCGTCGCGATCGCTCTATCCTGCTCGGCAATAGACGTACGCATACTAACGTCCGCAACTATTTCGACGCTTTCGCGTCGTCGAAACTAGGCGACGCATGCTTCGAGTAATAGTTTAAAATGCACGATTCACCATTGATCTTGGCTTCCACGATTCCACGAAGCAAACCTACTACGAAGCGAACGAAGATGACGTTTCGACGTCGCGTAGCGGGAACACGAAGAGGCAGGAACCAAAATTCGATTGATCTCGCGCAATTGCGACTCCAAGCTCCTTTAACCCTATGACAAGCGAAGCTACGCGTTCGTAACAACTACGCGAACGAAACGAACTAATCTACTCGAGATAATTAAAAGTTACATGCCAGATGGATATCGCTACTTACGCGAGCGGAAGGATAACGTAAAGAATGCATTCTATATTAACGCGATCGCATCGGATAGAATTGAAGTCCGCGTGAGATACGGAGGTGGTGATCGAGGGGTTAACTCGTTGCAGATAGGCGTGGCGAGTAGCCGCCGAATTTCTTTCAATCTTCGCTCACGCGGCAATTTTGAAAGCGAGAAGCGAGAAGTGGACGCCACTGCAAATGGTAAACACAGAGCAGCGCGGCGGCGTTGGTTGGCGCTCGAACTCGAGGTCTTGCGTCCGTTTCGGTTGCCTTGGACGCTTTTCATTAGGGCCCGCTCAAGGTAATCGTGCGATATCATCGGGAAAAATGCATACCGCGAACGCGCGCGTATCTGCTGGCGACACCGGCGCCGCATCGCGGCTCTTAAATTTCCTCGGCGTGCCGCGTGGAAACGTGAGCATTCCACGGGAGTGTCTTACACGATGGAAGCCGGAGCGTCATTTATTCGTCTGCCGGTCCCTCTCACCTGGGATCTCGGCTCATTTATCCGGCAGGCCGAATATACGCGCTCCGCGCGGCCAACCGCTCGAATTCCCCGACTGGGATGCAATTTAATCGTCATTTTCGCCGCGATTCAACGCCCCGCTCCTACGTGCCCGTGATTCTGACGAATCGCCGCGAATTAATATCGTTGACGCCGGTCGGTGAAAGCGAGACGATCGAGCGGCTCCCTAGACTTTGACGTACAATTTGCATCAGTCTTTAGAACGAAGATCGCGAACGCGAGGAATGCTCGGACAGAAGGTGGATGCGCGCGAAAACGATATCGAAGAGGAGCGTTGAAGTTCTGCTTACAATGGCAGGGGTAGCTTGGCGTTGCGAAGCTAAACACTTCGCTTTTCGCTGTAACCGATATAACATATATTCGGATGCAATGTGAAACTAGAGAAGTAGCACGCGTGTTCGCAGCAAGGTTCGGAACGAGAAGAAGTATTACCGAACGCTAGAATGATGTTGCAAAGGAAGCAGAGATCTTCTATGGCTTTTCTTATTTCAAGCGTGCACTCAAAAACGAATCACGAGGGGATCAAACGTGCGATCGAACTTCGATAAGGGCTGGTCCGTTTCGTAAGCCGAATTCTTTCCAGCAGGCGTTTAAACTTGAGGATCGAAAGGGACTGTACAGCCGAAGCATGTTTCATTGCTGGTAGCAAGGTGTAGAGATGTAGAATAGTATCGGGATTTGTAAAGTCGCTCTCAGTGACGAAGATTTCTGGCTTGTTTGTTTGTTTACCGACTACATGTCGTCGTTGACGCAGCAAGATACGCCGCTTAACCACCGAATCCTTCCCCTATCTTGCTGTCCGAAGAGAAAAGGCCCGATGACGCGTTGCAGCGATGCGTGCCGGCGATAGGTCGCGAACGGTCGCGTTTATCGAGGATCGAATCGGAGCGGAAGACGGGTGCAGCGGAGCTACCGTGTTTATTTATCGTGGCCTGCACCGCGGTCGGCTTAAAAGGGCGACAAAAAGCGCCTGACGACCTCCGTGTACGCGACGAAAAACCAGTCCTCGTTGTACCCGGACTGGTTGCAGGCCGAAGGCAGGCATCGCGATCCGATCGACCTCTCGTCCTCGCGCCAGCCCCTCGACCGGATTTCGCGGTACCCCGATTCCTCCCGAAGTATCTCTGAATGGCGACGCGAAAGTGAATGGGAGCCGAGCGGCGAAAAGGGCGGAGGACGACTGGTCTCCTCGCCTGGCATCGCAATCGCATCGCGTCGCGTCCCGTCGATCTGTACGCGCGTCGTCGGACCATCGTAAAATCAGGACGGGACACGAATCCGCTCCGAAGCGTGACGGAAACACATGTACCGGCTGCCACGAGTCGATAGCGGACAGATCGAGAAAAACGCGGCGCGCAACGATACGCGGACGGTGCCGATCGGAGGTGACGCGATGCTCGAATATTCGAGTAGCTCGCAATTCGAACCGAAACTTGGAACTCGATTTTTGAAGAGTGAGAGAAGCCGTGCCACGTTCGATAACGCTCAACGCGAAATCATTCGGAATCGCACGGGATTCTGGGAGAAACGTTAAATTTAAACATTTCAACGATACTCGAGCGCGAAATCAGATCGTTAAGTACCCCGCCAGCAAAGAGCAAATCGACTATCTTTCTTCGGAGTTCAAGAGCGGGCAAATTTAATTTGGTCAGCGTGCAATCGTAATTCCGAGTACATCTAAACATTGCTTTCCCGTTTCGATAAGCAGCCAGACGTAAACATTTGCGTTGAGGTCTTTCAGGAGCGCGAATGCGAACGAGCCATATTCGAAACCTGGTCCGATCGAAGCGTAATACAATAATCTAAGGGTGTACGAATCGTGGAAGAACTTTAAAATACGAGACGATCATTTAAGATGCCTACGTCTGAACTGCTCGCCTTCCATCGAACCTTTCCAAACCTTCGAATTTTTTCGAACGCTTGACATCTCGAGCGCCGACGCTCGACCCCGCTTGACTTTCAATTTGGAGTCGGCCCGCTGCTGGATACTCCGATAATTCGTGGATCTTTCGTCACCAGCGATAACGCGACGTATCGGCTCATCGTCGGTCGAGCGGGTAAATAATTAGCTGTCGATATACGTAAACGGAACCGCAACAGACTGGCCAGTCTCGACTAACGGTCGCAGCGCATCGCCCGCGTCCGGCGCGTCGTCGTAAAGTTGCAATTAGTAGCCACGTGGTGGAACACTAGCGAGTCGGAGCGGACGATGGTAGTCGCGCGTTATCGAGCAATGGGTGAAAATAGCGCCGCGAAGAATTCGGGCGCAAAGAAAAGGGAGAGTTGGGCGCGCGAGAAAGGGGATGCGAGGATCGATTTGGTTTCTCTGGTGTGGGAGCGCGAAGATCGATCGGACGCGGACGCGGCCGCGAACGAGCACGAGTAGGAGGAGGCGGCGGATGTGAGTAAGTAAGGTGTAGGATCTTGTCCACCAGGAGTCGACGGAGAACAGCGTGTGCACGGTTGTTGCGGTGGCACACGAGAGCACAGGTAAGGGACGAAGGGGACGCAGAAAAGACGGCGGTCGAGGGTGACGGAGGGGGCGGGAGAGGGAGACGAATATCGCCCGCACGCATGCGCGCTGCGTTCCGCGATCTCTCAGGCCGCCGCGCCGGCCGGAGAGGCTGGCCTCAGTCGCCCGCGACATTCGGTCCGCGATACGATTCGGTGTAATCTCCGCGTGCTCCACTCCAGTCAACGCTGCTGCGTGCCGGCATTCGCGGCGAGAACGCGCGCGTGTTTCGACCTCGGTGCGCGAGGAAAGCGTTGCACGAGTATCGGCGGAAACCACGCGAATCCGTGGATTTCGATCGTGAATCGCGGAGCAGAGTTAGATGACCGGCATCGCGGCACTCGTCGCTGCTCGAATCGTTGGGAACGCGCGACAGAGAACGGATCGGACGCGAAAAAACGCGTGCAATGGACGCGTGAGATCGGACGCGAAGCTGTCCCAGAAGACTCGGAGAAGCGAGAAGGCTGGAGACGTGAGCCGAATCGTTGCGCGCGAACATCATCGCGTACGCCGAGTGCTTGCCGAAGGATTACCGTTGCGGCAACATTTTTATCGAATCGAGTGAACTGGAACTTGGCCAAACGCAGCTGGGCGAGAGAGGTTGCGGCGACGTATCGCATCCGTATCGATATTCCCGCTTCTGTGCGACGCAGATCGCCCACGGATCGCCGCACCACGTGGATCAACGGTGAAACCCGTGTCACCGTTACGTTAATTCGCAAACATCCGCGCCACCGATAAGCCGCCCGTTCGCGATACACCCGCGTCCTTCTTCGTCGCTACTAAACTCTGCCGCCGACGTCGTTCATCCGCGCGTTCGATCGTTGATGTCTGGATCGCGGCAGCGAGCAGACGCGGATCTCGACTGCGAGTCGATGGGAACGCGCGCGATGCATAGTTGAATCGAATCGAACGCAGCAGCAGCAGCAGCGGCACGGTGTTGCGGTTGGTTGGCCAGGGACGAACACGGGCAGAGAGGACGAGCTCGGGGTGATCGAGAGACGCGCGAGGATCGCGAGGATCGCGTGTTATAGCTAGGATAATGTAAGGTGCCTTGAGAGACGCGGCTCCGAAAACGAAATGACGCGCGACAGGAGGTTGCTGGTGCTGTTGATCCTTCTGATGGCGTACGGTCTGTTCGCGGTGGAGGGTAGGCATCGTCCGCGCGAAGACGCCGAGAACGACGCCAGACACCGACACAGGCACAGGCACGAATCCTCGAACGGCAGGAGAAATCGTCACGAGCTCGCCGACAAACGCTGCGACTCGTCTTGGTCGCAGGAACTCGAGTTCGAGGACGACTCGCCGGCCGATCGAGAGGATCGAGAGGATCGGGAGGACGAGGAGGAGGAAGAAGACGATTACGAGGACGCTCGCTTCTATTACGAGAGATCGTATCCTCCGAGGAGCTCGAGGAACGCCGTGCACGGGCGAGCGTTCGAACCGCGTTACCCGCCTAGGTCCCATCGAGGCGGCGGTTATCGCGGAACCGGCTGGTACGAGCAGGCCGACCAGAGACGCAGACCTTCTCCTCGATACGCCGCTCGAAGCTACAAGCTGAGAAGCGACAGGACCCACCGCAGGCTTGCCTATTCGAGAAATCGCGACTCCGACTACGTCTCCGAGGAGGACGAGTTCGACTACGGGAAACCGCGCGCCTACGACACCGGCGACAGCCTCGACAGGTACGCTTCCCGGTGGAAAAGTAGCAGGAAACACAGGAACGGCGCCTACGGGTACGACTGGCGCCAGGATGCGAGAAAAAGACCACATCGTCCCGACGACTCGGAGCCGAGCAGAAGAGTCGACGATTCTTCGAGAAGGAGACCCGTCTACAACGATTCGTGGCCTCTCTATTCGAAAGGCGATCGGAGAAGGATCGACGGCTCCGGCGATGACGAGTTGGACGACGAGGAAGAAGACGCGTGGAAGGAGAACGAGGACGAGGATCCGAGCGAGGAAGAGGAGGACGACGACGAGGAGCTCGACAACGACTTCTACAAGACGGAGAAGAAAGCTCCGCTGACAACTTACGACGACATCATCCGTAGATTGACGTCGGACGACTCTACGACGCCGAAGGCCACGGTTAAACGGGACCACAGGAACTCCGAGGCAGACAGGCACATAAAGCGCGACGCCCTGAGCACGTTCAAATACGAGCCGTGGAACCTGAGCAGGCCGCTGGCTCGCGATCGCGGCAAGATCTCTGCCTACGTTAACGCCGCCTCCGACCATCGGTCTCCGTCGAAGATCGGCGAAAGTTTGCCCGGCAAGCTGCTCGGCTCGCTGGTGGAGCGTAAATCGGCGAAGAACGCCAGCAGTCTGGCGACGAAGAGCGGCGATCGGGCGGAGAAGAAAGCCGGCTCGAAGATCGACGATACTCAGCCGAAGACTAAGAGTCTGGAGCAGGATTACGAGTACCTGAATACCTCGGACAACGAGAAGGAGGAGGATCTCGCGAAGGCTGGAGTGGAGGAGGACATCGGCATGCAGGCGGACGTCACTAATACGGTTAGTCCGGCTTTTCTAAATCTTTCTACCTTTCTTCCGCGTTTTAAACCTCTCTCGAACGATTCTTTTGCGCGGACGGCATTTCATTTCGCCGATTCGCGTGTCGGTTAATCGTACTTTCCCGTTTGTGGCGTGCGCGTTTTTCGACGACTTCCTTTAGAAAATAGACGATGTCGAAGCCTTAGCCATTTCGCTTGGGCATAAAAAAAGTTGGGCGAAAATATTCGGTTCGATCGATTGACATCGTAAGAGCAGAAAGGAAAACTCTTCGTACGCGATTTGGGGATCTTCAAGAGGATTCTACGAAATTCTTTAGCTGTACGTTCCGCGAATCGGTAGCTGTTGTTACGTTTGCACGTCTTTTCTTGTTTCGTAAGAAATAACAACGACGAACAGGAGGCGCTCGTATCTCTATCTTCGTAGCTTTCGATTGCGAAACAATGAAAAACTTGTAATCGCAACGACGACGCTCCGCCCGGCATTAACCCCTTGCCCTACAATTATTTTATTAGCCACGTACGCTAGCTTTAGTTGATTCATTGCATCGTATCGTACCAAGTACAAGTCATATGAATATTGTAGGCACGTTTTACTTTATAGCCTCCAACCTTGTAAGACAACGCTACGATGGAAGTTCAAATTCAATTTTACCCTCGATGGTACTCGTGTTTGTTGAATCTGCGCCGTAAATTATGTATTTATAGCCTAAGAGGTTAATGTACGATCCGTATCAGTCGTACGCGAACTGCGGTTCGCGAATCGTCGCGCGAAATATCCTAAAAGCTCCGCGAAACGCGAAAGAAGTTAGGACGCGGTAAAGACGTCGCGTCGCGTCGCGTCGAGTGAAGCGAACGGGAAACGATAGCGGAGCGGTTTCAAGATTAGCCGTGGTAGTTGAGACGGATGATAAATGCTAGGCAAGCAAGGAATTCTTGTTCTCGGATGGCGGAACAGATTTACGAGCCTTGTATCTACCGTCCACCTGATTATGCGGCCTTAGATATTTCCCGATCATCCGATCGAGTTTGTCTCCTCGTCGACCTTGAAAACGTTCACGCGTGGCCGCGTATCCGCGAAACTACGCCGATCAATCCGCTCCTCGCCCTATAGAAATTCGCCGCTCGCGAGTGTTTCGTTCGTGAACGCGTTTAAGTCGCTCAGCCTTCGAGAAATTCCTGCGGCCAGACCGCGAAAGCGTTCGATGCCACGGACGGAACTGCAAGTCGTAAAGCCTCCTCGGGTTCCTCGGTATCGACCTTGTCGACGAAGATTAAGATCGTTCGTGGCTCGATTTTACGGAGCACGATCGCGCGCTTGCCGCTACACGCGAGAGAATCCTTATCGATGCTCTCCCTCCTGCATCGGATCCTCCGCGTTCGCACCACCGGCTCCAAGTGTCGTGCACCATTTCATATGCGCTTTTTATTATCGTCCACGAGATACAGGCGAAGGAAGTACGCAGCGAAACGAAGCAGAAGTCGCCCCTGTTTCTCTCCCCGACTCTAGATTTGTCGCTCTTGGTCGCGTAATTTTAGTATCTTACTCGGGAACGAGGGAAACCTATTGGCTTCCAAAGGTTATTGAGCTTGCGCGAAGCTTGCAAAATTCATAGGACACATCTACGGGAAACATCTAAAGATACGCCGAACAGATCGACCAGTGGACTACAATAGCTAACGCGGTAGTTGGATAAATTGGATCAGGATTGAAAAAGCGAGATTAATAATAGATGGGGCGGAATGTACGCGTAGATTCGAAGGATCTTAATGGGCCATATAAATGACCAGCGCAAAGTAATTACACCGTTTAAGATCGCAAAGAGAAGACGGGTGTCCTGAAAATAGCTGCGCTATATACGAATGCTGGAAATTACAGAGTGAGGACGACGCGAATTATCTGCCTGGTAGCTTTGAACGTAGAGAGTGAATGTTGTCCCACTTGGAATCGTGCGCAATCGCAGCGTCGCGTCCCTTTAATCGACGAAGAAAAAAGGGTTAACGATGCTCCAGGCGAGCTGCTGTCCGATCGACATTCGCGTGGAGCGCATCGTTGCGGAAGATCGCGACGATTCGCCTTGAAACATCCTTTCGCGAGTCGTCCTTGGCAATAGAGCTCGAGAGGCGGGTTCGAATAGGTGCCAGACGCCTCTATTTCGGTTCGACCTCTCATCGATGACGCCTCGACCCTTGCCACTCGGAGCCGCGAGTCCTCCCAGTGGCATCCGCTTCTCGGAACTATTTTGAATTCGTTGCACTTTCGTCGGAGGCCGGCTCGTTATTAACGTCCGAGTATCCGACACTCGACGCGTGGTTGGTTTTACCTATGGGGCCAAGATTAGGCCGACCTTGGCAATGCAGACACCGGCAGCCGACCGCAAACCACTTTTATCCGCGTCAAAATTCCCCACTCGACTCTACTACTCGACTCGACTCGACGCAATGCGATGCGATGCGATGCGATGCTCGCGGATCGCTCGACTTGGGCAATACCACGGCTGCTGGGCGCCACGCTACTTTATTACCGGAGACTCGCGCGAAATCGATACACCGCGAGGTCGGTCAACGATACCGCGGTTCCATCCACGAAGTCTAACCCGAGTCATCGACCTGCTTCGCGACGAGCAGGGTGTTAATAAACGTGGAGGATATTTTCCTTCGACCGACGCGACGCAACGATCGCTAAAAGGATAAAAGGAGTTTCACTTGCTAATAAATCGTGTTGGTTTTTTTTCCCGTACGCCGCGCGCAAGCGGCTTTCTCGATGGAAACAGTAATGAGCGGCGTCGATAAGAACATATACATATATATATATATATATATGTGTACGATAATGAACCTGCGATCCTTGAGAACACGGCTATCTTGACGAGTGCGATAGTACCGCGGTTGGTTAACGTCAACTGGGTCATCCGTCTATGAACCTTCGAGCCTGACTTTTTCTTTAACATCCTTCGTGAATAATCGCGCGAAGATAAAAACGGTGCTCGTCGAACGCGCGAATCGTCGAGCGAAAGAAAAGCTCGTCGCTTCTTTCTTTCGATAGAGCGCACGAACGTGTAAAGAGGATACGCGTAAATAGAAGAGCGGTTGAACGATATTATGCTCCAAGCCGGGCCGCGTTTTAGGTTAACGAATCTCTAAAATAGTTACATAGAGTTACTGGACAGCCTTAAAGGGGCAAGACCATGCAGCATAACTACGAATATCTTCGCTACGCGCGCTCCGCGCCTCTATGCGCGTTTGACCTTCCCCTGAATGCCAAAAAAATCCGCGCGTCAGCGACAGCGAATAAAAAAAGGATAAAACGTGCGCGCGCGATTTCATTTGTCCAGCGCGAAGGAGAAAATAGACTGAAGCTGGTTCCACGAAACAGCCGCGCGAGGAAGATAGAAATTCCGGTCGCCGTATTTCGAGGCGTTGATTAACGAGCCGAAATTTCGGAGATGAGCAACGCCGGTGAACGTTTGGCAGGGGCCCGAAAAACAACCAGCTACCGGTAACTGGAAGGACCGGGCCAAAAAGTCCGTCGTCTGGTTGCTGGAAGCTCGGATCCGGATGGCCGAATCTCCGCAGGCATCGTCGGGACGCATTAATCGGAGTCGCGCAGCTGTTATCCATCGTGAAATAACGCGGCCTGTGATTCTAAGCGATCGCCGGCCCACGTGTTACTACAAATCGTAAAACGTTTTTGTTTGTTTTTGCCCGCGCGATTCATTTCAACGGGGGTATTAGGCGCGCGATTCATAAAAACCACTGCGCGCGATATATAAGCAGGGAAATATAATAATAGGGGGGGGGGGAAGGAAAAAACGAAGCTGGGAAGTGTATTTGTTGGCGTGTCTCGAAAGTAGATAGCAGCGGAGATGGGAGAGAAAGAGAGCGAAAGAATTTGGAAAGGCTGCTGGTAGCTCCAATTAGGAAGGTTTGTTTAAGGGGGAACGTACCTTTAGGACCGCGAAGAAAAGAACATCTTTAAGAATTTGGTAGAGGAAGTCCACTCGGTGGATTTGTTTAATTTTTTCCCCATTGAGAAGGGGGCTTCGTTGTAGACTACTTGTGGACTACTTTCGAGGCAAATATGGCTGGGAAATTACTAGGTGCAGGAATAGGAAGTTCGCTGTTTTTAACCCCTTCCTCTAAAGTAACGAGTCGCATTCGCTCGATGGATCGATATTACTATTCAACGATCTTGAAGCTACTTCATTTCGGCGACTCAAAGTTTTGCCCGTCGCGTGGAAAAGGTTAATATTAGTTGCGCATTTTTAGCGAAATAATTGGTCTCCGAATTCCAGCAGACATAGGAGCGTCGTTCGGAAATTCGATATCACGCGAGAGATTTCGAAGCTAGGCGATTTCGGTGACTTAGAGTCGGCCCTCGGATGCGAAGGGTTAAAAGAAGAATCGAAGCGATTGCAATCGGCAAGCGCGGCCGTAGTCGAAGCACTGATTCACTACGGGAGAACACCTTAATTCTACGGTAGTGGTTTGCCGTGTCTCTTCCCCTCGGGAGAAACACGACGGGAGAAAAAGGAATCGGAGTCGGCTGTCGTCGCGATCGTGGTTCGGCCTTTTTGTGCCAATTTACAAAGGTAAACCCGCCACGTTCCATCGGCGATTTACTTCTACATGCCCGGTCGGAGTGGAATTACTGCGTCGGGTAATTGAGCAATTCTACGTGCAGTTGCTCTTCGTGGTTTCCACCGCGAATCTCTCCGCCGATCGATCGCGCGTTATTAAAGCCAACCCAACCCGTGTTGCATCGATTCGAAATCGCGCAACCCGCTGCCGCAACAGGGATACGTCTAACGATTAAGTAATTCGCGTTTAGGAAGAGTGGAAACTTTCCCAAGTTCTCTCGGCGCGAACGATGCTTCGATTCGAACGCGAAGGCGTGTGATGATTTTGTTCCGATACTCTTGGCGATTTCCAGCGTCAATTGGAAGAAAATTAAACTTTTGCGCACGCCTAGGAATTCGAGTTCGCGATAAAATGTGTAACTTTCTCGAGTCGCGCGCGAGATCGATGCTTGGATGCGAACACGGAGGCGTGTTTTTGTCCCGACGCGTTATATTTGCAGATCACGATAGCGTTGCACGCGTCGGCAATTCATCTAACACGACCTACCTTTCGAGGAGGAAAACATCATCGACTAATGAGATCATTGCTACGCGATCGAGCGCAGACGTGCACGTTTTTCGAACGGCTAACGGTAGTTGCGGCGACTTTATTGCAGACAATCGTCGACGCGACACTCGATACCGCTCTCTCTAACCTCTGCGACCGCTTGTAAAATTTTATGGTGATCGCCGGCCGTCTATAGAACCGGCTAGAAGAAATACGCGCCAACACCCGCGCCGGATTGCACGCTGAAAATGGTAACGTTCGACGGACGAACCATTGAGGTGCGGATAGCGACAGACAACAATGCAACTCGCGAGCTTCCTAAATGTTAATTCTTGCTCCGTAAACGTGGATCATTTTAGTCCTAGCTATTCAAGACTTTGCTAATATCGTTTTCCGGTTTACTCGCAAGTCACTTTTCGATCAATACAATTTATACGTACACCTTACTCTAAACCATGCTTAATTCGTTTTATTTTATATTATTTTAGTTACTTTATTGTATGCAATCTCACGCGTGCATACAGTGGTGTATCCTGAGCCTCAGCCTGTAGATAAATAAGGAATAAAATTCGAGTGGCTCTACGTTAAAATCTTTGAAACTTCAAAAAGTGCAGTCAATCGTTTTGGCCTGCGACCAGGTTACTCGTGTTTGCAACAATGATGCATTTCAACGGTTCGCCCCTAAAATCTGCAGCTACACGGTTAATCTGCAAGCTACGCGAAACGTTTGCAGGTTTCTTGATAAACTTTTACCCGTTGAAAAAACGCGTCGGACCTAAATGCGCCACGTTGAACGGTTTAAAAGTATCGCGAACACTTTTACGGGGAAAGAGAGTTAAGAGGCGCATTCCGTGGCTTCGGTCCAAGGTGAAGCGTGTAGAACAACGTAGAATCGTCGATCGTACAAGATCGTGGTACACGAATGAATCACGGGTCGTCCTCTGCGACTCTGGCAGATGCGAGAGGGATGCGATTGATCTCGACTCCGGTGTGTCGGTAAACAGACGACAGGCTTCGTAGAAGCGGCGCTTACGTGAAATGCAGATTCCACTCTTGCGGACAGGATTTCTTTCTCCGCTTCTGGATTCCCCCTTGCGCTTCGGCAACGAAACGGAGCCTCGTGGCGGGGCATTAAGAAACGGCTTTGCCACCTGACCACGCGGGGAACACCCATAAATCGACCGTAAAGCCTTACCACGGAAGCTCGTTTGGCCGTGCATAAAATTCGTGGCTCGCTGTCGCGGCATTCTTGTCGGAGAAAGTGCCGCCACCCGGTGTCACACCCTTCGCAAACGACAACGGTATTTTTACCGAACCTCGAAAGGGGATGACCGTGGAATATGATGACGTTAGGATCGAGGAACGCGGAGGAGAGAAGATTCTATTCGAGAACGGAGCAACTTGGCCTCTTGGCCTCTTAGAAAGAAGAGGGATGGGCGATATCGTTTGGGGGTTTCAGACAGGTCGCTCAACTAAATCTTTATATATTGCAATAGTAATAATAATTGTTCGGTATTAATCCTTTGCCAAACAGTAAAGAGTCGCACTCGTGCTATGAATTATGGCAAAGGTTCAACGAAATCTCGTAGCACGGAGGATGAAACTTAACTCGAACCTCAATTTTTAGTTTGTTTCGGATGACACTGGATACAGAATTGCAGCATAGATAAATAAATTACGGGAAGAGCTACGAGCATCGGAAAAGAAGTAGATAAATTCGCAGAAGCGATTAGCAGTAGTATATTCTCGTAACTCTGATAAACTTAAAAGAGAATGATAAGATGGTATATATAGCACCATTTTAACAAAATTGGAGCTAGGTTAGCGTGGCTTTCTTAGTGCAGGAATAACTCGCTTGCTTCTAACGAAGTTGATCTCAATTGCTGTTACTCGCTACGCTTTTTCGGCAAGCTACGAATTTCTATTTGAGACGAAGCTTCTTTTAATAAAACAACTTCATCGAGGTGGTTAAAAACAGCGGCGTACTTATCGCAGCGCACCCAAGTAGCTTTCTTTCACGGTCCATTTCGTTTCGTTTGCGTATCGATGCTCGCAGTCCGATCTGTTGCAGGTATATCGATATTAAAGCACGCGTTCCACTCGACATCGATATTTTTGCGAGTATCGCCCATCCCTCGGGATAATCCCGGATAATGACAACGCTGATACGGGGGGAACGCGAGTCGAAGAGAAGATTCGCTTGTTCGATCCGACAGAAACGACTCCGCCTCCTGGCCTCTGTCCCTTTGGGAGCGTTCGAAATGGTAATGAAGTCATCGCGGTCGGCGCGTATCAAAATGTGTAACAGCAATGCAGACGTTGATGGTGCAGGGGAAGATTTTGCGGACAGCTAATCTAGCGGGACGATGATTCATCGGTTAACCGCTGTCTAACCGCAGAAAGAAGCCGCGTGCATCCGCTTAATGAATCGACAAAAATAGGCCGAATTCCGAGGAATTGTAGGCCAGACCGGAGCAGTGCGACCTTTAAGAGCGTTTCACCGCGTTCCGCTCGCCTCCTCGCGGCCACTTTTAATGCCTGCGATTAAATTCGAGTTAGCATGGAAAGCCATAAAAATCCCAAGTGGAAGGAGACCTGTCGCTGTCGCTGTCGTTTCGAGAAGATTTTATTGACGAAGTCTCTCGGGCGAAATTGCGCGCGGCGTGATTGCACAAGAGCGGACGAAACAGCGGGCTTGCGTTCGCGACGCGGACAGGGTTGGGCTGCATTCCAAAAAGCATACGAAAATGATCGATTTCGCGACATCGTTCGCCGTGATTGACTTTGCACGCTTGGCTCGGATCAAAGCCGAATCGTGTATTCGGTTCGCCGGACGACAAACAGCGATGCGTCGCTTTTGACAGACGTAAAATTAGAAGCGGAACGATCGTTTCTCTCGGCGAGGCGGCCGGTGGAGCGCTCGTCAAATTCTGCTGTCTCGTAAAAGAAAATTTACTCCGGAATCGGGGTTTCGCGTGCCGCGCGAAATTATCCGCTTGGCGGGTAAATCGGTGACTCACGAATTTCGCCGCGGCTGCTTGGCTTTCGTTTACGGAACACACTCCAGCTTCTGCCTCGGCCGAGGCTGAACCTGCGCGAGCTAATTAATTCCTGGAAGCCCGTCTGCAACGAGAATTGTTGCGGATGCTGTATTTACCGGCGAGTGCATCTGGACTCGTGTATCGGGGGCTTGGACCCTGTCCAAGATCAAATGCGCGTAATCCTCGAGTTATTTAACATGCCATCCGTAATAGTGGTGATCGGTGACGACAATGCTGGGTGACTAAGCCTCCGCCAGATTTGTCACGCGTTACGAGCTACGCCCGCCACGGCGTCGAACTTCATCCGTATTCCAACGAGCCGCGCCATTAATTCACCGTAACTAATACGCTGTTTGCAAAACACGTCGAAGCCTGCGATACCGAAAATTCGCGGACGCGTTGGAGCGCAGATGCATCGCCGATGAAAAGTTGGAGTGGTTCCAGGTCGGGGCCACTTTCCATCGAATTATTACCCGTGGATAATCTATCTGGCCGCATCTTCCGCAATGAATCGGTCGTTGCTTCCGCGTCGGCTCCGATTATATCGATTCGAAGCTAAACGCGAGCGGGTCACAGCTGTTGAACGGCTTACCGTTCGAATTCGGGTCATTCTCGTGTCCACTTGGACCGTCTCCAAGCTCGCGTATTCTCGGGCCGATGCGCCGATAAAATCCAAAAATATTTCCGCGCAACCCTCGCTAGCCAAAATCATTCGCAACTGCATCTAGATCTAGCGCGATACAAGATCGGGCGCACAGGTGGCTTCGTTGCGGGGCGATTCGATCTCGATACGATTCAACGACGACAACACTCGCATGGCACTGTGTGTACCACGCCGAGATGGAAAGTTGCCACTCGAGAGGAATTCCGGTTCGATTGCTTATGGGCCCACCTTCTCTCGCGCGATTATTCGGACGCGAAGTCAATACGATGCGATGCGAAGCGAGGAAGGGAACGAGATGCATCGGAGCGCAGAGCCACGCGACTCTCTCTTGCCTAAGTTGCTATCGAGGTCGAATTTAGGTACAGGATAAAATATAATTTATCCCTTCTGTAGGGTCGTCATTGCTAACTCGCTGTATAATAATCGTGGCATCTTTTAATGTGGTACGTAAGGTGTGCGTGTACACGTGTTTTTGCGTGTTTGCGTGGTCTTTCGTTTGGCTCGATTACCGTATCGTCGAACGCGTACTCGGGGTGTTCGAACCAGTCGCCTGTGTAACAAGTTGTGTAGAGCAACAAAAGGTGCGCTATAGGATTCAATTTTTCACCGAGTAGTTATCAAAGTTGATCGATCTAGACGACTGCCAGTCGCTTTTCGAGTGCAAAGAGTTAACGATAAAAATACGAACCTATTGACGGGTGTGCAAAAGTTTCCATCGTTTCTATATCAGTTCTCTCTATTAACCGTTTGCGCTATTAACGTTTCTCCTGCTGGAAAATTAACTATTTACCGTCTCTAATTGTTTACTTAACTTGCATCTAACCCTCGATATTATTAGAGTTAAAATTGCAATTGGTTGCAAATATAGCGTATCGAAACCGTGATCTATATCGCTAGTTACATTTACCACGATAGCGCAACGGGCTAGCATCTTATAGATGCCCGAAAAATCTTCCGCTGGTGACTATTTTGCAGCGAAAGGACTTTGGAACCGAGGGTTACGACGGTGTATACCCGAACTCGACGATTAATTGTTTGCCGTGGCGATCCGTTGAAGTCTGGAGGCGGCGCGAGGCAGAGATTTCCATTAAATGGGAGAAGGAAACGGCGGGAAGGAATTTCGTCGGGCAGAAGGTTGGCGAGAGAGGAAGGATCGGCTAAATAACACGTTACCACCTCGGAACGGGATTCGCGTTCGCGCGGGGATGAAGTCATTATAAAAAGGCCTAGCTGGAGCCACAGATCAGCCATCTAAAGTGGCTATGAGAAAGGAAGAAAGCTTGTTTACGTTAGCGGAACGTTAATGGGGTTGCTGTTATCACGGTTGGCAGGACCATTAAGGTTCCCGTACGCACGAGCTACGGGCGCCAGCTTGTCTGTACTTTCCGGTTATCTTCCCGGCATAATTTCCTCCGCCTCGAGATCTCGAACAGGTATCTCGTTGACCTGCCTCGTTCCACGGAAATCGACGACTCGTGAAAAATGCACCGAGCATCGTTCGTTAGCCAAAGAACGCGGATTACGGCGCGCACGATTTTACGTGACCGTTTGGTCGGTCCGGCGGATTACGAGGAGCCGCTGGAATTAGGAATCTTTTCGGGGAAAAATGCGGGAGACTCATTCTTGCGAGGCTTACGGATTCCTATGGCGATCACGTCCCATTCACGAAAACACGCGAACCGGCCAGCGATTCCCCGGACGGCGAATTAACTCCCGAAATGCCTCTTTATGAGACAAAATACCCGTGGAATCGTAATATCCTCCCCGAAATCCCAAGAGGAACCGTGACCCGAGACGTGGGCGCTGCATCGCTGAAGATTTCTGGCAAACTTTCGGTGCACTCAAATTTATGCCACGGGCATATCTCGCTCGACTCGATTCGATTTAACGTTGTTTAATCCCTGCTAGAAAACGTGCCCGCGTCGCAACAATGTGCTTTCGAAATTCTTGGAAGCGGAATCGTGATGCTTGCCGCGCGATAGATCTCGTGTAATCTTGGGTGGTCGAGCAAACACCGCTTAATCCTTTCGTAGCCGATGGGAGACGAGATCACGAGCGCCACAGCGCGGCTAGACACTCTTGGCGAGTCTCGAATTATGCAGAGGTTCACGGTTCGACGAATTTCGTCGTCGATCAGCTAGTTTGCTTCGACAGGTCTCCCATTGAGTCCAATAGAAGATGCTTGCAATATTATTCTTTTCCCGTTTGGTATGCTAATCGAGTGAAATACAAAGCCAACGCGGAAGGGGACGCGGTAACTCGATTTTACTAAAAGGAACGCAATCAGGCGTTTGGAGTGTTCCCAAAATCTCGGTTCGATGTACCCTATAGGACGGTATTTATCGTTGGCTCGTAGGCACGCAGATTTTCAATGCAATTTACAGCGATCGCTCGTTTGTCTCGTGGGTCCTTCATATACATGTAATAGGAAACGCAAAGGTTTTTTCATTAGATAACATCCTGATGCTTTTTACGTACGTTCTATTCAAATTTCCGCGTTCTCGCGAAGACTCAGTTCAATCGATTAACAAGATTAAGCATCCGCGAAAGGACTAAGATAGATCAAAGGTAATTTCCGTGGCGCGTTGAACACAGAGAAGCCTTGTTCTTAAGGCAGAGGAGCTGGTTCCGATCGTCGCCGCGGCGTTGAAATTAATCGTTCAATTCGCTTTCCTAATTCGTGCACGCGCCGATGCACACGTTCGTTCGCTTCGCGCCGGTCGTCGTTCGAAATTCCTCGCCGAAGCTACGCCCATTCGAACGGCGCGGCGACGGATGTCGCGTTGAAATTCTTATGCAGACGATGCAGCGCGCGATATTCGGCGTGGAATTCAGCCGTGCGTTTCGCGTCGATTCGAAAGGACATTTGGCCCTCCGGTTCAACCGATGACGCGACACTCCGGAGACGACCCACCGCCGAGTTCGAAGCATTCTGCTCGATTTACACGCCGCAACGTGGGTGCCCTTCGAATTTACGACTCGTAGGGCCGCTTTCATTGGCCCTGTTACACGCCCTCGCTTCGAAACTATTAAGGCAGCCACTCTGTATTTGATAAAACTCAATTCGATTTACGTTTGCGGATCCAGCGGTGCTTTTAGTTTTCGTATTAGGTACTGTTATTACTCGATCGAATTTAATCGCGTTCCTTCGTGTCTTTTAATAATAATTAATTAACATCTCGGTGAGCTAGAATACGGGAACTAAAGGGAGAGGCATGCTACGGCCGCGTCACGTGAAATGACATAATTTCGCTTGACAACTGTGAAGCGAGAGGTGGCAAAAATTAATTTGCGTTGTCGCGTCACGCGATAGCGCGTGATAAGACTCGAAATTCGTGAAACGTGACCCTCCGCGTTTCCTTGATTCCCCTTGGGCACAGAAATCTATTTGGAAAGAAATGATAATCTCGCCACGATTTTCACGCCGTTACACGTATGTATCTTCGCGCGAAGACGCATGATAATAGCACGCGATGCCGCAATTCGACGTAAACGTGTTCCTACCTCAATTCTCGTCTCTGTTGAGACGTAACGTAACGCTAGCAATTGCGACATCTTTTACGAGTATACGGAAACGGTAAGCTGATTTTAGTTAAGCGGCTTCTACTCGTTTCGAGTATGTCTGAACGCGTTGCGACTCGTACTACTGTTGCTTCGCCAGACAGAGCTAGCAGATTCTACTCGTGAAACGTCGAGTTCGAAGTGTGGCCGCTACCTTTGTAAACCGTTATAGAGCAAAAGTTTTCACGGGAAAGTTACGGTTCCTGGGCCAGGGCACCGAAATTGACGAGAAAAAGGGTAACTCTCGCTTGACTGACCGATAACGACTGATTTACTTATTTCTTCATCGATTTACGAGAGTACATCCTTTGGTGTACACGGGCGATAATAAATCGTAGGTGGACAAAGTAACAAAGCCTACACTTTAGATTGTAGAGCTAATAGTCAACCTACTCGAGAGTCACTAGCGTTACGCGCAATGTAGATACAGCATGGGGAAAAAAGACGGAGTATTATTGATAGATACTAACTGGAACAGATGAAAGAGCTACGATGTAAAAGCAAGTGGGCAAGCTGTTAGAGAGTAGTAGATAATAAATTTACAAGGCCAGATCTAGGCTTGGAATAGGTAGATAGAAGTCGAACGGACTTAAGTGATTATTAATAATTTCGATTGCCCCGTTAATGCAATTAAATTCGCCACGCTGTGTTCGATGCTGCTCGCAAGGAAGAAAGATGCGACACCTTCTAGATGCAGCTGAAGCATTAACCCTTTCGCTACCACTGTTGGCTCAAACCATGCGTACAATTTCTCCGTAGTACAGCCTTATTCTTACTTTCATTCTTACGACGGGTTGTAACACATATTAGTCCCGATTGAATCAATTTCACGCTAAGTCTCAGGAATTCTACGAGGGATTCTGCGATGCTTTAGCTGCAAAAAAGATAGAAGAAGTTATCGACCAAATAGTGCACGCGTAATCGACTAAACCTATTTCTGAATTTGCTGATAAACGATGTTAGCAACGTTAAAGACGTTTATATACAATGTTATAACCCAATGTCTGTCTTCGCGCTGTTTCTATATTAATAAACGTCAACTTCACCTAATAGTCGAGAATTCTTTTAGCGTAAACGGCCCGAGTAGCGAAACGGTTGAGTTTAACCCCTTGCTCTACAAATTTTTCGTACGCTACTCACTGAAACGTTTGCTATTCCTTCTTCTAACGCTGCGTCTAATACGAAACGTAATTCGTACTGGGTAGTCCTCCACCTCACAAATCGAAGCTGTGGTTAGTATCGAAATTAAGGTTCGTTAAAAAATGCAGCGTGTTTTTGTTACAATTAGCGGCACGAGTGTACCTCGTCGTTACACGGCAAGGGGTTAATCTTTTCTACGAGCTAAAGAGTACGTAACCCGAATCGTGCAACCGACGAGCAATTTTTGCGCGAAGACGTAGCAGCTCCACTTGTCGTTTATTCGAAGAATCGTCGAATGGAATTTGGCGCCCCTAAACTAGCATCGTCGCTTTTAACAAGCAGTTAATCGAGCCCGGTTTAGCGCCTACATTTTTCACCCCTCTAACGAACCTCGACCGATTCAGAAGCGAGAACACGCCGGATGGAAACGTAAGTAGTTTAGTCACGTCTGCGGTAACTGGCGAGCAGCTTTTGGAAGAAAGTTACGATATCGCGCAGCAATGCGAAGCACGCGAAAAGCGAGACAAGCCGGGGCCCGTTCGCCGGCATGGCATCGTAAAGTGTGATTTATTCGACTCTCCCTTCGTCTCGGCCGTAATTATCCCGTATGGCGCGATATATAAGCCAATTTATCCGGTGCGACTCGTAAAGTGGTCGCGACTCGATGTAATTCGCGCAATTTGCGCGGCCTGATTAGCCGCGCCTGTCGCTAATGCGTGCATGCGATAATTATAATATCGAACGACGGCCGGCTATCGACAGGTGAATGTTGCCGAGAGTTGCGAGCAAATCGGTGGGCGAGAGATATCGCGGGAAAATCGCGCGCCGTCGCCACCGAGAACCTGCACGCCAAGACTCACTTACTCTGGCCATCGCGCAGCAAAAAACAAGGTTTCCGCAAGATCCAGACATACATACGATCCTTTATTCGCGTCTACGTTAACGAGTTAACCCCTTGCGGACGAGCGTCGACAAATAGTCGCCCAATCATTTTTTCGCTTTCCGAACCCATGTCGACTATTAAAGCATAAAACTTAATGCAATGAATACTTAACGTAATAATAAACATTTGAAATAGTTGGAAATTAAATGGTTTCGAACTCAAAAGCGTGAAAAGTCAAAGTTGTGGAATTAAAAACTAAAGTACTCTCACAAGTGTTACTACTTCTCGTCCGCAAAGGGTTAATACTTATCGGGCAGCGTTTGATATTTTTTCACCGTTCACGCGTTTCGAGCAGCGCGTGCTCCGCGCTTCGTCTACCCGCGAATACGTTTGTAACTTTTACCCGAAAGGATTCTCCCGTTTACCGAATAGACGAATGAATTTTACAATAGGTAGATAGGACACGTGGACAGAATTTAAACAAGATTGTGTAGACCGGAACTCGGGGAGGCGAGGAAGATACAATTCAATTCGTTTAACGTTACTATATTCTTTCGACGAGCGATAGACGCAGACAGACCTTTCGTTGCCTGGCGTACCATTTTATATTTTTCAATATTCGAATGGTGGGGAATAGTCCCGATGGAGAGAGCTAAGGGGTATGTTGCCCCTTAGAATTTCCTACTTCCCCGTCAACGGTCACTCGGTCTTTCCCGTTACCTACCCGGAACTCGGCAGCCAGCAATAAAAACCAAGGATCGCCTCGACTTTGAAATCACATGCGAAAATAACGAAATTACAACTATCCCAAATCTTGGGTTCACGTGCTGACCAGCTGCAAAATTAACAAGTACTGCTTCCTTGGGCTTTATTGTTGCTACGGCAGGCTCTTACCCTCTAACACTCGCTACGCGACCATATAATTAAACCTACGAGTCTACAATTGATTATCGGACAGCTTTAAGCAGTTCGAACTTGGAAGCGTTAACGTTCTTGGAAGATACGTCGATCTTGTTCCTGTAACAGTTTGCTGAGCAACGGATTCTACTGATCGAGGCCAACTTCTATAAGTCTAGAGGCAAACAACGACGGAAAAGTATTTTCAATGATTACCGCGATCGGCTAGAGAAAATCTATCGCTTCCTAATTGAAATGTTCCGCGTAATACTTTGATCCGGCTGTCCGTTTGATCAAAGGCACAATGTTGCAAACGAGAAGGCCGCGCGCATTTATGGAAAGGACGCGGGATGTCGTAAAGCAGTAAGCTGGCAAGAAAAAAAAAAACTTGACAAGCGAATCAACACTTGCACGTCCCAATTATCGTCGGTAAATAACAATCCGAAACCTTTCATTACGTCTCGCAGGGAATAATTACAGGTGATTTTACATAAACGTGAAACGAGTCGCCTGCTGCCGGCAAGAAGGAAGTGTTATTCAAAAATGCGCGGCGGACAAGCGAGAAGAGAGAGAAAAAAAAAGTGACATTCGAGGTATCAATCACGAGAAATTATGCAAACGATGTGAGTGGATAACGCGTGTAAAATGCTTGGGCGGGCATAATAATTTTCATAATGGGAACAACGATAGTTGCACCTTCGCGCCCGCGTCTAGTCGCAGGCAATTTTTCCGCTCGCCTTCTATTAATAAACAAACTCGCGTACAATTAACCCCTTGGAACGGAGCTCCGTTACAAGGGGCAATAGAGTCGATGAATATTTATGAGCGTAACTCGCAACCCGAATGGCGCCGAGTTTCGCGCGTCAAACACTCCCATAGGCCTCCCTTTTGTCGCGTTTCCACGGAACTCTTTCGTTGCGACAAAATTCACTCCACGCGATGCCGCTGAGAACAACCTGGCTTCCACTATGCCGCAAATTATTGACTTTGTAATCGTACGCCAGCATTTCAAATTTAAATCAGTATAATTACGCGAGTGCTGCGACGCGTGGCGTCTGCCATAAGCGTTCGAATGCTTAATCGAGACACGCCACCGATCTATCAATCGCTGGCAACTTCGCGAAAAGTAGACTTACTTAGCTAGTAGCACTTGTAGGCGCGCAGTCATCGGGTCCTCTGTCAGTTTGTTTGGCATCGTGGCGCGGTGTCACTTAACCGCGTCACGGGCCGATATTCTTTTCTAAAGATTTACTACCGGAGGAAAACCCATACACACTCCCCGCTTGAAACCGCTTGAGGTCCGAGGACCCAGCGAGAAAAACAGTTCGACTCTGCGCTTGAAACAGAAAGCATCAAATAAAGATTCATTTCTTTAATCCTGACCGTTCTTAAAAACCCTGTCCCTACACACTCGTGGCTCATTTTAAACGTTGGACTCCCTGCCTTCTTTTTTCACTTTTATCGATGCAACTAAAATTGAACTGCAAAGTACAACAGGTTGATCCTCGGCGCGGTGAATCGTTGACGTAAAGAGGCACGCTTCGAGTGCAACGCCAAACTTTGCCACCGCCTGGTGAGGAGTACTTCGAGTGCAAAGGGTTAACTCAAACATATTCAGTCGTCTCGAATACGATTCAATGACGAGACTACGATCCGCGCATTTTCCTTGCCGGCCAAAGCGTTGCGAAACGAGGAGAAGAAAGAAAGCAGACGCGCAAGGGGACACAAGCACGCGTTCCCCTTTGCAGCTACGTACGCGAAGCACCTCGAAGTACGAAGTCGAACAGGTTATTTGGGCAATCTCCGAGCGAGCGCGCGATTATGTCGCAATTGGTGACGCAAACTGCGCAATGACGCGGTGAGATGTTAGCTCGCGCCAAGTGCATAAAGTTTACCCTTTCTACGTTTCGCTGGCGAGGAAAGTTAACGACCCAGGCGACCGCGAACAGCGGAACGCGGCTTCCAGAAAACACCTGCTTCTTTTGCCCGGTGGCCCCGACGCGTTTACATAGATGTTCCGGTGTCTGTTTGCTCGTCGTATACCTCAGCCGCTACTTTACCCTATACTTACGTGCTCGCACGCACGCCCAATATTTATGCAACGGCTCGATGACTCGAGACGCGGCTTTATCTCGCGCCACTGTGCTCTATGCGATAATTTCAAGAGGACTTTTGTGTCAACAGCCGCGGGAACGGCGATTGTGCTCCAAGTAGATCACTTCGTCTGCACGTATTCAAATTGTTGGAGTGCAACGATGATGTCCGACGTGGCAGGCATCGACAGCCGATGGCTGGCTTATTGTCCTCGGTTTTTAGGCCGCTCGTCGAGGACTCGCCGAGATTCTTGCAAGGGTTTCTCCGTTTTCAATCGGTCGGTTGCGAGCCGAGAATCGCGTAGGCTACAAGACATCGTCGTGGCGTTCGTAGTTCTCTAACGTTGTGATTCCACGCCATATTTCGTCTTACCGTTAACCCTTTGCACTCTAGAGTTATCAAAGCTTATTCGTTTATTGGGCGGTTAAAAGAAGTATCTAATTTCATGCAAAATTAGTAGATGCCAACAGGAAAAGGTAAACAGGCGTAAAAATGTACGAGTAGCTATGGAAGGTAAACATCTTTTACACGAAGTTGTAAAACACATAAAACACGAAGACAGAGGACAGTTTTGGTGATCGAGTAGTCGCCTTTCGAGTGCAAAGCATTAATATTCTTGCTATACGTTTGTACACGTTTATACGTGTTCGTGATAAACTTTGCAACACGAATCGTTCCCACATGGCTATTATACGCGGAGCCTTGCGACCGTGGTGATCGTTGCTCGCCGCGGCAAATGAGACATCGCGGATTTAACTCTTCCGCGGCCACCCAATCATTTGCCGTTCGATAGAAATCTCGATCGTTTCCGTGCTGCGATTAACGCGTTTCCATCTATTAGCCGTGGACAATCGATTTCCGGGTTTTTCTAGCTCCGCGTACCCGCCGGCAATTAAAAGTCACAGATACGGGCCTCGTCTTGTAAATAATTCATGGGCGGACGATGATGTATCTCATAGGCAAGCGCCGGCCGAGACGCCGTCTACGAGCTATCGCGTATCTCTCGTCGATAGAACGGCTTGTTTAATTGCACAGCCGATAGCCGAAGCCTTCAATTAGCTACGCGTCCCCTGACACCAATAGCGAAACCGATGATTTAGTTAATTCTGAGAAATTCAATGATTCCGATTCGCGTAGAAAATGACTGGACGCATCCATCACGCGGCTGCTATCCCAGGCGAGCATAATAAATACGGGTAATAAAGGGGTTTCGCAAGGAAAGATTGACTTCTCGCGTGGCATCGCGAACGCGTCGGGTCGTTCGCGGAGAAAAATCACAGTGACAGGGCTATTAACTAACGCGGCGAGGAGTTGCAAAACTGACGTTAATCGGGCCGGATCGCGACCGAAGTGCTTTTCCTCGATTCTTTCGATCGGGGTGCAAAGCCCCCGCGGACCATCTACCAACTGCATAATCGTAGGTAGCATCGACAGCCACTAACCGAGTTTCTAACGTGCAAATGACAGACTCGATGCCGCGCTATATTCGTGTAGGAAACAAATGATCCTGTACGTAGGTAATTTGCAAACGTTATTATGCACACGCGGTTAAGGGTATTCGTCCATTCGTTGCTCCTCTATTTCGCAACGCGCCTTTAAAAGCGACATTTCATAATCTTATTAAAGTCTCCTCGTCGATTTCGAAAATAAATGTTCGCTTATGTTAAGGGGTTATGCTTTGATGGAAGCAGGTTCTTCTTATTTCGGTTTTTAAATAAAAAGACACGGGTTTAGGAAAAAAGGTAACTGATATATATTTGATTATATGTGAAAATGTAATATACCAGGACTTTCTATGTCCTGTCCGCACCGACTCTTCACGTCGAACTGACGAGAAAACGACAGCCTTCGACACTTACAGTTTTACAAAACAATGGTCAACCTTTTCAGGTACGCTTAACCTTCGACAAGACCAGACGCTGCGACTCCGAAGTCTTGGGTTTTTTCCTATTACTTTATTACGCCTGTAGAAGCGACACTCTAATATTTTTGAATAGGGAGTTTTTCTACAGAAGAGCTGTTTTACTTCAACAGCTTATCCTTCTTTTTTTGGCCGACAAATAATTACGCTTAAACTTGAACGCTTAAAGTGGCCGAATACATTGGCGACTAACTGTATTTTGTTTGTTAACCCTTTCACTACTGTTTCTTGGTAACGAAACCTGAAACTATGGATAAGAAATAATTTCGATCAATATGAAACTCGGACAAATATAAATACTTAGATGCTTTGAGTCATCGATTACGCGGTGTAATGTTCTCGTACGAATGAAAGCAGAAATAATACCACGCTACAAAGAAACAGCATCGATGCTTTTGACAAACAATTGTTCAAGCTTTGCAAGCATATATAGATAGCTCTCGTAGCGAAAGGGTTAATGGTAGCGAATAGATGAGTGCGCGACTGTACCCTTGTCGCATAAAAACTCGCCTAATAGAAATCTGTCGCAGCTCGGCTCGCCTACTTAAGAGAATAGCGTAACCTTTTCGCGCGAGTTCGCTAAGAGGATCGTAAACGTTCCTAACTTCGGCCCATAAATCACCGCGTCGTTTCGCGAGTTAATTTTACTTTCGCCGTGGCAACAAGAAACTGCCGAGCTCTTACAAATTAAAGGAACCTTTAACCCGTTCGCGACGGCCAAGTTGGCAGCCGGTGTGTCATAGTTGTGCAAAGGGAACTCGCGAGCCGTATTAACATACTTTGCAAATGATTAATATTCCGATCGATTAATATCCGGCGAATATTAAAGTAACTACGCGTGCGTTAGCCTGGAAATATCGGGATCGAGATAATACGCGCTCCGCTCTCGGCTAGATTTCTTAACTAATGCGAAACTTTGATGGATGACTGCTGTTCGTCTTTAGAATAGCCGAAGTGATTAGCGATAGGCGATTGTGGTCACCTTTGGTAACCAAAGCATTAATTTATCAGATTTTCCAGCGGCTTCGCTTAACGTTTCATTTCGGTGAGTAAGTAATTGCGAAGTACGCGAGGGCACGATGAATCAATCGAAGTGCCGCGGGCAAGCGAGAACGAAGTAAATAAACACGCGCTTCGAGAGAAACGCTTTTTACTAGGGATGAAAAACTTGCAATGTTTCCGCGCTACTTTTGCAACTCGAAACTCTCTAAGCGTAGATAAATAATAGTTTTTATAAGTAGAGAGAATATTTGCATAATACGTACGGATTTGAGCAATAATCCAATTGAATTTGCGATTAGGTTTTAGACTCGCTTTAATCGATGCAAATCCACCAGCTTATTGCAGTCGTTTATACCGAGAAGAAATGAAACATAGGTATACATACAAATTGACAATTATCTCGCCAAACTTGTCCACTCATTCGGTTATTTAAATGAAGTCCCATTTAATTAGATGCAGTAGAATTTATGTTTCGTTTAGTTAGATTCAACAGAATTCAAGCGTCACTTAATTGGATTGTAAATTTTGCATCGTTAAGTCCGCATCTTTGAAACCTTTTCCGCTACACCTAATTGCAAATCAAGTTTCCACCGGAGCGAACAAATTTTCCCGCATCGAAACGTAATACAATTTGCGCACTAAAGAAGGACGAAATACAGAAAACGGACGACAGATCGCGAAACGAGCGTCGAGCGACAGAAATGAACTATCGACGTTTAAAAAAAATAATTTCTAAAGTGTCTAGCCTTTCTCTTGCAACTCTCAATGCCTCGATCGAATCGAAAGATCGCCTGCAACTTTGTTTGCACGACAATTTGCCGGGAGTCCCGTCCCCGAGCATTGTTGCGCTCATTTGAAATGCAACCGCGGAGTGCAGCGCGTGAAACTCGATACACCTAGGGCTCGGTAAAGATTGAAATGCGCTCGTTACGCGACAATCAGTCGCAGTCGGTTCGCTGGGACGTCTCGTTCTTCCTACGCGAGGCTTGCCTCCATAAATATGCAACCGCGGTGGGACTCGCGAATGTTAACGCTCGAGCCACGCTAAAAATTAATACCCGATCGTGCGTGGCGTTCCTTCGCCAGATCGGCCAGCCACCGATGGAATTTTACCTTTGACATTTGACATGCAACTATTCGGATGACTCCGCCGTCTATACGCTTTCCCGTTACTTAACTCCGTCACTTTTTACGCATCTGCGAGCAGCACAATGCGCGTGACGCGCAAAAGTGTACACAATCTAATTCGCGTGTGCGTAATCCAAGTGTACGCCCGGTAAGTCCGAAGTGTCCACGTGCGCATTTTAAATTTCAAATATTTACATACACGGTTTTGGATACACCGTGGAACGATAAAAATGACGGGGGAAAAAGGCGAGGGAGAAAATATTCCTAGAAATCGTTTCGTAAAAGGAGTATCGATAATTGCACGAGCAAAAGTGCTCCTAAAAGTAATAATCAATTAAACGTTCCTGTACGATGTTGTCGAGTAACTTTAAAAAATACCCTCGGATTTTGTTCGTATTATTTTCGACAACGTTGGTATTAAATTCCCTTGCGTACCGCGAAATCGCGGAAAGAATTCTTTCGCGCGAATACTTCGAGTGGACACCATTCTCGTATTCTGAATCTACATATTCCGCGTCGCCTTTGAATATTTATAGATTCGAAATAAAGAATAATATAACACGAACAAATATACGACGGGTGAATTAAACGTCTATTCAAATTTCGCTCTTTTATCGGCACTTCGAATGCGAAAGTGTGAGGTTGCATAAAGATCCACGGCTTATCTCTGTCGAGTTACTTAATGTCGGAACGGGTGGTCGTGTTAATTAGGTATACTAATGGAGTGGCAGTTGCGTGACGCGCGATCGACAGGTTCGACGAGCGAAAATTGGCGCGAAAGCAACGCGCGCGTTCGCGTGAAACCGTTCAACGAAACGCGACGCTTGGTTGCGCAAGCAAAATGTCAAGAAGATTTCACTAGATTTACGATCCATATCGCACAAGCTTTTTTTTACCCCACTCATTCTCTCGCAACTCGCGCGACGTTTAACATAAATATGACGCTCGATTGCCGCGTGTTGGATATATTTTCAAGAGAGAATTTAAAGAGTCATCGATGCGTGGCTCCGCGTTGAAATCGATATTTGCGTACACGCTGCATTTGCAATTATAAACAGCTGTCCGGGGAACGAAACACGGATGGAGAAGAAGGGGGCACGCGCCTAATTGGATATCGCGATCTGATCGCCGCGCTCAATTTGTATGTATGCGAACGCTAATTAACGAGTTAATTAGCATCGAATTCGAGGGAAAGCACGCGGCGAGCCGACGATTAAATTACGCGATTGCCAGCCGCGCGCCTTCTTTTATACGGTCCGAGGCTGCGTTAACCCTTTGACTGCTACGAACGCGTATACCGTGGACGCATATATGCGTTTAAAGATCTTAGTAAAACTAAACTACACGAGAAACTGAACAAGATTGCATCGGGCACCGATGAAAATCGTCAGGGTTTCAGACGGACGCGAACAGAAATAATCAAGAGGGGAAACTCGAGCAGAACGTTAAAATCGAAGTGATTTTCGTTACATTTTTATATACACAATATAGCGTAAAACCTCGATGAAATTTTTGGTACTTTCCATGCGTCCTCTTTAATAGTTCAACGTACAATAACTTTCTTTCGGCGACTATTGGCACGTTGTACGATGGATCAGTTCGATAGAACATTCGATACTCGAAAAAGGTATTCTATCCTCGGCAAGCGTTTAAACCTGGACTATTCCTCGGCGAAAGGGTTGATAGCGAGCGGTATCCGATTATATCGGAAGACGCAAAGGAAGAGAATCGAGGACGAAGGTGGAAGAACTATTCGAAGCCGGAGAAACAATCTCACGGAGAGAAGAGAGAGAATAGTTGTTGCGCAACGCGGCAACGTCATCGACGAATTTACAGTTATGCTAATAGCGATCCTTGAGGCGACAGCTTCCTGTCGCGATCCTGCCCTCGATCAGGCGAAGCTGAATCCGCTGGGATCGCCGAGAACAGGCCAGATCTCGCCGCGCTGCGCGCCTCGCAACGGAATCCAGTTTATTTTCGTACGAGCAGGAAACGGCGGATTTCAAACAATACAGCCTACGATTGATCTACGCGGAAAGTGGGAGTCCGCGTGGCGGTGCGATTTTCGCGGTAAAGTCAACGAACTTCAACGAGATCCCCGCGAACGTTTTGATTCGCGGATGCTGATCGTGGTACGGTTTATCGCGCACGCGTCCATTCGCCGGTTAATGCCTTCACGATCCTCGCGTAACGTTACGTGCCACTGCGAGCAAGCATCTCGCACTATTATTAAATGGACTGCGAATTCGTCGTACCGTTAGACGCAATTTTAAGACGGAAGCTTGGCAAAGAGTTCGAACTCAACCACCGAGGAGGAGAAATTGGAACGAAACAGGGTAGCTTGAGAAAGTGCGCAACAATAATACGTAAACTTAGATACGTCATTTCGCACTTACGTTGGGTTTATCAGTGACGTAGTATATTGGTTCGGAAAGTTAATTTAGCGGCCACGCGTCTAATCTCGTCACGGTGTTGAAATTTAACGAGTCACACGTTGTTTATACGTACGTGTTTGTTGGAAAGGAAACAGCGACGCCATCCTCTGTACGTAATTAGTACACCGTAGTCACAGTGCACTCGTGCAGCCACTCTTTTGGTAGTTTTAAAACAGGAACACATTGTAACGGTTAGTCTAAATCCAAACGTTGCACGAATAAGAGCGTGGGAAATATATAGAGCAGTCTTCTTTTCGGTACATATTCGTACGCAAGAATTACGGTAGCATTTAAATCGAAAATTAATAGAGTACAGTAACTTCTCGACTTACGACCATTCGCACTTGCGACGAAAAATATTTGAATATCAGTAGCACAGATGATGACGATAATCCAGAATAATGCTTATATATACACTATTATTTATATATGTAGTTAACAATTAAAAATCAGAACGAAAAGCTATTAATTTTGATTTGACGAACCACGTCGTAAGTGAGAAGTGACTGTAGTTAATTTAAAAATCTGTATTCGTGTCGTCATCGGTAGACTGCGGATCTTTATGTAAATTTATGTTTCTGCGAAACACGGATAAAGAAATGGAACCTGGATATGGATTGGTTTCACCCTTTAGTGCACTTTGCATTCGGTACGTGTCTCCGCGTTTCTAAATTTCCCATATTAAAATGCATAAAGATTTATTCATTAGGTATCAAGATCATAGATGCATTTATCCTAATGCTCCAATAGAAAAAGACAGGCCGTGCTTATTTGCAAACCAAATTGGACGCTACAAAACGACTAATAAAGATCGCGATATTTCTATTAAATATCACGTATAAGGAGTGATCCGTGAAAATAAATCTAGTGTGAGCGTGAAGTGTAATGTTTGTACGTCTGGCCTCTTCACGGGTGGGCTAACCGTCCCTAAACCTCTGTTTAGTTTTACGTGAAGAGGACCGGGCCTGAGAAGGCATAAATGCACTTGGGGCACGTCCTCTTAAAAAGGATACCCCACCATTTTCCAACGGAAAATACGCCAAGAGACGATTGGAAAAGTCAGTCTGTCCTGAATCGTTTCGCAGTTAGCCACAATATATATCTTGTTAAAAACCACAGAACTTTTTCTTTTGCGACGCCCTACCTTAGCCATCCTACACTAGAAACCCGTCGATCTTCTAAGATTCCGCAGCACTCGAAGGGTTAAAGGGTAAAAGGCTGACTTTTGTCTAGGTTTCAATATGCTTGAATCCGTTTACAGAGATACGAATTCGCATGTGCACCGTTTGCTTTGGATATTTTTGGGAAACTTGATTTAAGAAACTGTTCAATTAGTGGATTTGAAAAGCTGAGAGGAGGAAAAGGTATCGACGGCGTGTAACCGAGTCCGCGTGGAGCCGGAAATGGCACGGTCCAATTTATAGCAAGCGTTAAAGCGTTGATGAGAATTATTACAGCAACTGCGAAGCCTCGGTTCATTATTACGCGACGACCTCAAAGCGTCGAGACAAGATACTGCCACGGTAATAACGTTTCCTCCTGTATATTCTCGTTCACGCCACGCATCTTGCCTCTACTTCAAAGCCAGTTCGATACATTTTATTATTCTCTTCGTTATTCCGCAACATACACTCTCCGAGACATGATTAGACGCTTCGCGATCTTGTCTAGATTTTATCTGTCGTATCTGGCAATTCATTACCATCTCGTCACAGGCTTAACTCGTTCGATGCTTGCCGCTATTGCGAAGCTTCCTAGCGCGAAAATTGTAGCTCTTGGCGTGTAGCAACGGAACACAGCGGGGAGCCTTTAACGGGTTGGAAATTTAAGTGCTTAAATATTTGGATACTTGGTAATCTAATAGCTTGGATATTTATTGGCTTCGACTTTGAAAGCTTAAAGATTGAAAAGCTTCGCGTACCTAAGGGTTGGAAATTCGTAAGCGGGAAAGTTCGATAAGGCGAGGAGCCAAATATACTTGGATATTCGAAGAGTTGGAAATTTACAAGCTTGAGAATTTGACGGCTTGGAATTCGAAAGCTTTGAATCTCGAACGCGTTGAAAACTCGAAGACGCGAAGAGCCAAATACTTGGACGTAGGCTTGGAAATCTAAGAGCTTGAAAAACAGGACGTTTGAGAATTTGACGATGGCTTGGAATTCGAAAGCTTGGTAACTCGACGGCGTGAAAATGTGACGATTACTCGGAATTCGGAAGCTTCGAAACTCAAAGACGTGACAAATCGAAGACGCGAACAGCGAAATGCTTCGATATTTCGTAGACTTGGAAATCTAAGAGCTAGAAAATTGAGGGGTTTGAAAATTCGACGGCTCGGAATTCGAAAGCTTGGAAGCTGAAACCGCGTAAAAAATTTCAAGAAGCGAAAATCTGAATGCTTGAATATTTGAAGATTTGAAAATTCAACAGCTCGACGATTCGAGGCTGTGGCAATTAAAAGCCCTGGAATTGAAAGGCTTGGAAATGCAAGTGCTTAAAAATTCAAAGGCTTGGAAATTCGAAAGCTCGTTAATTGAAAGACTTGCAGCAGATCCGCTCGTCCCACGATATTCAGATTTCCCCATTTGAATGTTCTAAAACAAGACTGAATGGCAGCTCTGCTTTCTCGAGGCTCGCTGCCATCCATAATCCATAATGCATCATTTCTCAACCACGTGCATCTGACACAAAGCAAACGTATCGAGGAGAAGAATTTCAGAAGCGTGTTGAACGAGAATAGCTGTTTGTTCGAAGCATGTTTCCCTCTATGATTTTATCCACAATGTATCGACGATGGAAGACACATTGTACGGTTCGCTTCCGCGGCATTCGTCTTGCAAGCACACGATGTTGGCATTCGCTCGAAGCAGCACAGTTTCGTAACGCTTTCGGGCCCGCGTCTCCCAGACGCGTGTACATCGCCGCGAATATTAATGACGCGAATTCGTCGATTCCCATTGATGTCACCCGTGCTGACTGATTCACAAGCAGAGATGAACGCGCGAGGAATTTCAGCAACGCGTCTCGTCTGCCCGACCTCCGATGCGTCACGAGATACATTCGTACATACGCCTACTAATGCATATGTATTATGTGTACGTATTTTGGGAATACGCAAGTTTCCTCTTAAATTCGTTGCTTCTAGCATCGGCGAAGCATAGGACGGACTGACCACTCTTATACAGCTGGTCGCAAAACTGCTTGGCTATTTTAGGCTTTCAGACGACCTGTACGAAATTATCCGAAGGCTACCTGGCCTCCTCGTCGTTTTAACCCTTTGACTAAGACTTTAGTATCTCATACCGACGGTACGTTTACGCGCGATGACAATAAACACCTTGCTTAATTAATTTCGCGGCTTTGTTGGATGACCAACGCGACTACTCGCATTCTGTAAACACCATAGACTCATCCTAAACCAAACTCATCTTACAAACAGTCTAATATCAGTTCCTAGTCATCCTGTACTTCGTAACCTTCCTTAGTACGCCTCTTTTTCGACCATTGTCCTTATCACCATTAGTCATCCCCAACAACAGTACTTAAAAGTCCGCAAAATTATAAAAGACAGATTTCCTTATTCACTATTCGAGTGCAGTAATCGTATTAATAAAGCCTCTAAGAGTTGTCTTCAACGCGTTGTCAATACTCCCGGAATCCAACAGCTTACTAACAATAAGAGACCAAAGAGCGTCACGCGCGCGAAGTAAAGCCATACATTGCGTTGACCACGATATACGTTGGTAAATTAACTGGCATTCGGAATGTTAATAACGAGTAGACCTCCCTTTATTTTGTCCCACTTCGGTCGTTCCATTTGCCAAGCTTTTCCACAACTCGTTTTATAGACGTTCGATCGAAGTGTGAGGAAATTACGATGTCTCCTAGAAATGAGCGAGTCTACGGTTGGTCGATGCTTCTAGCAAAAACCGACGGCCGAGCGTTCCATCAATTTCACCCGATAGACTCTCTAATTCCATCCGACGTCCCGCTATTGCTATGTCACGTTGTTTTGCCTCGATTTGCATGCCTTGGAAGCCTTAGGAGCTGACAGCCTCGTTGCCAATGCCGTAGTTCTATTTGGACACCAATGGCCAAGTTAATTGCTTCATTGTGTTACGCGCTTATACTTCACCCTCGTGTCCCAACTATCTCCCTAACTTCTCGCAGAGGACGCGCGCGGCTTTGTAGCTCGCGTCCGTGAGCATGCAAACTTCTTTTCTAGATACGTAGAACGTTCCATCGAGCGCATTTTTGCCACGCGTCGCGTCTTTCACTCCTCGCTTTCTCCCACTTCCCCTTTATCCGTTAATACGCGACTGTTACCGACCAGCGCAAACAAACAAACGCAGCCAAGTGTCAAAGGTGAGAAAGACGCAGCGACGTCGTGCAAAGGTCTCAGCTTTCACGGTGCAATAATCGCGTACGCAACAATGGTAATTGCGGCGGAGAATAGCCCTGAGTTTCTGTCCTCTGTCGGCGATTATGATAGAGGAACGCTGCTGGCCGAAGGGACGAGACTCGGCGTTTCTACGAAAAATGCACACGAGTAGACGCTGCAAGAAGGCGAACATAGCGAATCCGATTCGTAATTCGACTGCTTGCGCTACAATAACGAGTAACAACTCGTCCTATATAATTATGGCGTAGAATGGATAAAAATGGGTACTAATAAAGCTTGCTTATAATATTTAAACGATTCGTTTAGCGAAATGATACGAAAGCAGTGCCCAACCCTAGCATACGTAGGTGATAAAATGATCGTAGGGCAAGCGGTTAAACACGACGCAGCAAAGGTAATTCCAAATGCCAGTTGCAACGTAAAGAGGTAAAATTGGCAAAAGGTCGCGTCAGAAAAGTACACGATACATGCGCATACGCGAAGTCTACTTCGATTCGCGTCTCTTTCGACTAACCCCGATGCAGTCGTTCATATCAACTGCTTTGCAATCGATTAGTAAGTACGTAAATTTAAGGTACGCGTGCATGCTTGCGACTGGCCAGCAAAATGTCGACTCGGGAAGCGTATTTAGCGCGAATCGCGAATTGGATTCGCGATGTTCGCCCTAAACTCTTACAGTTGCCTGTCCACCTGTCGTTGCGCATTTTTCGCAGCAACGCTGGGCGAAGCTACTCGAGAAGAGCAACGACCCTCTCGTGGCACAGACTCTCCAACTTGGTTTACTAACATTTGCCAGCTAGACACCACGACAGTCGTCTATCTTCAGCTACCGCTGCTATTTCGGCGGCGACGCGCCAAAGTAACCCGGCATATCTCGTAACGCGCGTTGCGCACCCTTGCGCGTTGTAAACGCGATCGAGCAACCTTAAGTAGCCGTGTACCAGTGGCCTTTTGTAAAAGTCTCCGCTCGTCTGGCAGACATTTTTCACGTCCACTCGCGTTCTAAAGACACCTTTTGTTGCGTCACGGCTTCACGCGCGCGATTAGTCACGGGATATTTCCGAGCTGGTGAAAACGAATAGCTCGTGTCCGTCGGATCGGGTTAAGGCCGGTAGTCATTGAGCCGTTAGGCTGGAAACTACTGCGCCGCTAGCTGTTAGGCTTCCATAAAACCGACGTTAACCCTTCGTAACGCTGTGCAACGTGCAAGTTACGCGGCCATTTGTACGAATTTGTTGAGGTCTATCCTCTATCGTCGAGGTGGAGTCTCACACGCTTCTAGTTTCCTTTCGACGATAGAGGCACGGCGATCGTTCGTTTCAATCAAACGTACGAAAGTAGTTTCAAGGAATTAGATGCACGCGCGTAGATGTAATGTCGTTTGTTTGAAATAAGAATTGACACAGAGACCGGCGACTCTTTATCGTCCTGTGATTGAAACAAGTATTCGTACATAAATCTTTAATCTTTATTAACGATATGTATTTAGTGCAATCGCAGATTAATATTTCGATGCACCTTGAATTTCTTCTAATCGACGCCTAGATTCTTATAGATTATTCCCGTATTCTCAAGTTTTAACCTGAAACCTTGTTCTGGAAATGATATCTCCGACAGAACTTACGAATTCGTGGCGTAAGAATACTTTTTCCAGTCACCGTAGCAGATTTGCTCGTCTCGAGTGGCGAAGATTCGCTGATTCACCCACGAAAGAAGCTAACGTAATCAGTCCTCACCCCGTCGATGCCTGAAATTTGCTCCGCGATCAGCACGGAAAGAAACTCGGTAGAGAAGCATCGTAAAACCGAACACTTTCCCGGATCGAATGACGGTGACGCGTGAGATCGTAAAGAGAGTTTCTCCGAGCCGTAAAAATCGACGGGACAATTCGCTTGGAGGGTGTTGGGGGGAGAGCGGATTATTGAGAAGAGACAAGGGGATCGTTGCGCGTAATTGGACGGAATCGGACGCAGCGGCGGTGACATTTGGAGGAGAGGTCGAGGAGTTTCGAAGACCACGTTACGCGTGCTCGATAGACGCGTAAGCATCGCGTCGGCGAGGAGAAAGATGTAGGGAAGAGCAGCAATTACGGTGGCCGTAAAGCACGCACGGGGCAACGGAGAAAGGTGCGTGGAACGGAACGCGGCTTCGGAGAGTTGGGCTCGCGGAACAATGCGCCTTCGGCTTCAATTATCTTAATTATCTTCTCACGCGTCTGCGCGATATAAATTGCGAGTCGGCGGCCACCTGCTCGCTGTTCGTGGCCGTGTACGCGACGACAATTGCGCGGCGGATCGACGAGTTTGCGTTCGCCGTCGAAGATTAAGATCGAGGGGCTGCCACAAGTCTTGTTCTGTGACCTGTCGTTATTTATCCGCGCCATTGTCTAAATTGCATTCGTACGAGCGGTCAATTGGATCGCTCGATCGGCATTGCTGCCGATAGAGAAACGTCATCGTTGCGCGCGGTTGCGCTGACCGACTAAACGAGAGTTGTATCGGTCGATCGATTAAATTTCGATAGATCATTCGCAGCGAATGGGTTGAGCGGACGACGGCTCGGCTTGGTTAGTTGATCGACGTTGCCTGGCAGCACGCGTGCTGCCGCATCGACGTCGTTTCGGATGCCGGAGGGATCGTGTTCCGGCGTTTAAGCGCGCTCTACGCTAGAGAAACTGTGCAAGCGGCGAGGACGAGGACTGGAAACTGGTCCAACGCTTCGACGGAGCACACGAGTTTCACCGCGGGGAGTCCGGGAGAGGTTCGCGCGGATAACGGGGCCCGCGTATTAGTTATGCATCGCGCGACATTGTTTCACAATGACACGCACCTAGCCGGGGACCTTGCGGCTTTTTTTCGTGAACAATGGGACACCGCGGCGATGGGACCCCGTTGCGGGTACGAGCAGGGAAAGTCCCGTGCGTTCGCAGCGACGCGCTGTATTTAACGATGATGTAGCGGCTCCGTTTGCTCGTCTCTTCGTTTACTCGAATATTAACGAGAAACGCGAGCTTTGGCGTGGAATAAAGTAGACGATGTAATCGCGGTGAACCGACGCGGGACGATAAAGTTAACCCTTCGGCGGCAATCTGGGTCTTTTAACCCTTCTGGCTAATTCGACGATTAAAGCGACGGTGCGCTGCAATTTCTGACAATTTTAAGCGGTGTAAAGCTTGGAAAGTAGCGTCTATAGAGTCTGTGCATATTATGGCCCCGTGTTTCGTGTCCCAAAGAGATCCCGGGGCTCGCGTATCGTCGTTGAATTAATAATTCGTGCGAGCTTAGCAGCGAAAGGGTCAAGGCGCGCGTTACACGCCAGCTTTAGGTTGCGTTTCATCGTACAGGAGAAAAAGGAGGGTAACGTTTACGAGTAAGAGCTATTAGATCATTTGGAGATTCAGAGGAGTAGCACACGGAATTTTTGTAGATTTTTTAAACGTTTGAAACGTGGAAGAAAACTATGGGGAAGTTAAATAGTTCGGATCGTGGAAGATGATTGGTAATAAAGCGATTGCCGACACAGAGGTATAGATAAATTCCGTCTAGAACATGCGAGAGAACGGGGAAAAAAAAAGTAATTCGCAGTATTTATGTACGCTTGTAAAGATTCCGCTTGCGCTATTAATACAACGGAGATTAAGCAACCGAGACAAGCTACGTATCTTTGAAACGTTTGTAGATAGAAAAAAATGACGTAAGGCAAAGTTAAGTGGTTCAGAGTGGAGCATCTTCTCGTATTAATCGTACTCATTTTTCCCATTAGGGTACGTAAAAAGAATCAACCTGCTTTTTTACACCAAGCCCGTTAAATAGAAATGAGTAAAGTTGATACTAGAACACGCTTCACTCTAAGCCATTCAACTTTGCCTCGCAACGTTTTATTTATCCCCAAACGTTCTAACCCTTAACCACTGCATCCATCGAAACTTACGTAACCGCTATTTCTTGCGCTACTATTGACGCAAAATTGGCGAACGGAAAATCGAAATCAATTACTCCTGCTACGCGCATCGATAATGACGGTCGATCTCCAAGTTCGATCGCGGTAATCGAAGGTTAAGCTATAATTGAAAATTGTTCGGAGCGACAAGCTCGTAAATCATGCAGAAAGGAAAAAGGAGATCGATAAGCAATTATTAGCGATCTTCTGGACAATGGTAGCCAAGGATTAGAGCTACGGCTGGTTCTCGTCGCGCGGGACACCCTGTAGAGTCCCACGGTGTGTTCCCGATGCAACGGATCGCTGTATCGAAGATCCTAGGATCTATTAACCGGCCCAAGTATAGGGTATCCGGAGAAAAATTCCCAATCACGAGGAAGAAGCACGAGCCGCGTATACATACACGCTTTGGCGGCTTCGAGGATCGGAACCAAGGCCGTGTCCTGACATCGATGCGATCGATCGCGATTACATCTCGCTAATTACTCGTAAATTGCTAGCCGGTCAACTCTAATTCCCCGCGAACTCGCTGGATGGTACCCGCAGGGCGGAGAATAATGATCCGATCGCGCCGATACTAATTGCAACAGTTTCTCTAAACGTTGGCTATCGCGACTAGAATTAACCAAAGGCTCGCCGGATGATTTAAGGCGCACCGCTTTGCCGGACGATTATTCGCGGACAACATGGCCGCAGGGGAAGAAAACGCGCCAACGAGACGGCGGCGTCGGATAAATCATAAACGCGTCGCGTGCTACGGCGCGTTCGTTCGTTCGTTCGGCTGCCATTCCGGCATTAGCGCACATAATCGCACCACCTTGAAGGAAAGGACACGCAGCGACGCCGCGCCGGTCGCGAGTTGCGAGTTTCTTCCAGCGGCGCTATCGATGAATAATTTACGCCGTTGCCCGAGGAACGATCGCGACGAACGATGGAAACTTTTCGAATGCATTAACGGCGCTTCGTCGGCTCTCGCATCCGCCTTTGGGCGATTATCTCGCAGACACGATTTAACCCCTTGTTCTACGATAACCGGTCACGGTCGTTGCACGATATTTGACGCAGATTCAACGAAAACGAATACCACTGGGGGTGAACTTTGCTTTGCCTTATGAGACCGGGGTTTATTTGATGATAGGGGCTGCGGTATTCGAATAATTCGTATGTAACACGGTGCAAAAGCAAGGATCGACTAACGCTAGTACAATAGTAGAGCAAGGAATTAGTTAACCCCTTGGCTTACAATGACTACTCGTGGCACGACTTGTAAATAAGTTTATCAAACGTAAATTCTGTTTGCTGTAGAGTGTTATTTTTATTCTAGTTTTAGTCTCACTTCGGAAGATTAAGGATCGCTAAGTATAATAGAAATTGTGTAGAATATTTGAATACTTTGAAGAGAAATGCGATCTGTTTAACGAGAAGTTACGTAAGTACAGTAGTCTAAAAATTGTAAGGCAAGGGGTTAAGGATGCCTCAGATCGACGCAAAATATTCGCGACTGCAGCGAATTCCTGGCGAGTTGGGAAAACAGACGTGCGAATTGATATGAACGCTAGAGTGTTTCACAAGTTTCCTATAGAGTAGGATACAAAAGACGAGACTTGACTCGAGGGGTCGGGTTTGAAATCATTCGAAATTAGTCCGAGTCTCTTGTTGTTTCGTACATGCCGAGTGGTTCGCAATGTTTTCAAATAGTTCGAAACCCATCACCACTCTCTTAAGTGTTCCGCAAAATTATAAGAAGCCACGAGAATCGTATGGAAAGAACGTGAGTAGGTACGATTCGTTACTGGTTCGCATCGTACACGCTTATCTTTGTAACAACATTTCCGGACTTGGCGATTCTATGTATGCAGCGTTCCGCAAACTACGATTAGAAGCGTTCCGAGACTTGGAAAAGGTTAAGAGCCACTGGCCTAATTTAAGACACCCTCGGAGTCTGGGACCGAAGACTCGGTGATTATTTTCCACCGAGCCAAGATTCTCGTTTCGATACAGGTTGCAAAAAGGATGCCACGAAAAATTTGTCGCCGTTGCGAATATTTATGCGTTGGTCCGAGGGATCCTTGGTCCGCGAAATGTTAGCTGTCCGCGGTCGCACGGAGAGGAAGGTTCGAAGGGAAAGTGTCGAGAATCAGCGGCGAATTGCCCCGCGTCCGATGGACAACGACCGGGGAGGACGTCGCGGTGGGATAAAAATAGTTGACCCGCTTGAAAATGCACGCTGCCACTTGGAAAGCGTGTGCTCGCCGGACGACCAGCTATGTGTTCTCGCTATCATTGCGAATCCGTCGGACTCGGCTTTGAAGGCAGCCTCTGTTCTGCTTCTTTGTTGCGGGCGCACCACCACGTCATCGGAGAATGAATATTAATGACGGGGGATCGGGTGTTTCGAACAGACCGGCTCTCCTTGCCGGCGATACGATAACATTTTAATTGGAAACGGTAACGCCGACTGTGCATCGCCTATCGATCTTGCAAATTGTAATTGTTTCTTTGAAATTGGTGATTGCTCGGCAGCGTGGGACGCGTCGCGGCAGGTTGCATTAACGACCGCGGTCGTCACCGCTTTAAATACGATTGCGAAACGGGTCGCGCGATCAAGATTGTTGGATTTATTTACGAGCTGCAGTGGGCAAAAATGGATCGAGCGGATTGAAGAGAAGAGCGAGGTCGCGCGACGACGCGTGTTTCCGTGTCCGTAGACGCATTTGTCAAGATGACAGGGAAGATGGGCTCGGATCAATCGAAGGATTCATAGCAAAAATAACCCTTGTCGATGCTCGCAATCGTGTATCGTGAGATCCGCGGCTTCGCCGTTTAATTAGGTGCAGCTCATTCGCGATACAACTGCGGATGACATAATTGCAGTTGCACGATACAATGAATGCTCTGTTAAAAAAGGAGATGCTATCTATCTGGGAAAAGTTAGCAGGTTCGCCACCGTGCTGCGAAAATAGCATCGTCGCAGGCCTTGATATTCGTTATTTATTCTCGCAAAGCATACCTGCCGCAGATATTTCTTACGCGCGATTAATATTTAATAAACACGGATCAGTAGAACATGGTGGAATAATTGTTCGATGCGTCGTACTTCTAAGACGCGTGGAAAAAACTTGTTTTCGCAATGAAACGGCTAATAGCGAACGCGTTAAAGATGACACATTATATCTTCATTCTTCCAGCAAAAGACAAAGATCGACAAGGGTCATTTTTGTCACCAATCCTCCGCGTTCCATAAATCTGTGAACTCGCGGCTAATTCGAAGGCGTGGAAGAAAAATTTAAGACGCAAGATCGTCTCTTCACTCTTTTGGGCAGAAGAGAAAAATTTGCAGGGGTAGATTTCGAATTTTTGCCGCGCGTATGAAAACGTAAATTCGCGGCTCATTAGGAGTCGCGACTAGAGACGTCTAACTCTCGTTATTAACTCGACTTTTACCGCGCTCGGACTTCCCGTTATCGCTAATAGGTATTCCGCGTCGAATCGTACCGAGGCAGGATGAATGGAGTGACCCTATTTGGCCCGAGGAACGAGTTCTTTCAATGAAAACCACCTTGTATGAACGAATCCACCTCTCCTCCGTGACCCTCCTCCGCTCCCGCGGCTTGTCCCTGCGACCAACACGAGAAACTCGACGCCAGTTCTACACAACAAAAATACTACGCTATTCCGTGGCGTTCATTCAGCTCTGTCGCATGTCGCGATATCTTTCATCTCCGGATACCAGCGCAGGATATTCCCCGATACATTTCTGATCCTTTGCACTCGATGGCTAGACTTCTATAGAGTTTACGTTTCCCTTAACACACGACAAGATCTCTTACGCTAAATGCTCGCGCTTTACTTTCCCGTATTTCACCCTGGGATCGGATAAACGAGGGATTTTCTTTTCCATCGAATAAGTTGGATAATAGGAGATTTTCTTTTCCGTCGAAGAATAGTAGACGATCGAGTGGAAAGTTACGAGCAGACTGTGGTTATTTATATAAATTCATAGGTTCGTCGATGCAATTTACCCGTTGCCTTACGAATTTTCGTATAGCTACGCGTGTTAACCTTCCTCTAAATTATTAGAATTTAAGCGAACGCAATTCTTGAGCTTCAACGTACCTAATTCTAATTTACGCAAGGTATACTTGCTCCCGGTTTCGTCTAACCTATATCTACTAGCCTTTTCCCGATTCCCGCGCCTAACACTTGCGATTCGATTTTGGTTGCTTTCTAGCGAAGAGTTGAGTAAGCCATTTGTAAAAGCGAACCAGCGTGAACTTCGGCAGACGTAAGAACGCAGGAAGAAGCGTTTCTCATGACTGAACGTCCCTTGGATTGCGCGTATTAATATGCAATCTGCATTAGCTGGCAAGAGCATAGTTGGTCGTATCGTCCTGGAAGGACGGAGGTGCAAAGGTGTCACTCGTTGGATGGGAGCGAGAGAGACGAGGTGCTTCCTGGATAGAGGTTTACGGGGTATAAAGTGGCTCGGAACGTGCCCACGCCCCGGAATGCGAACGCGTTCGGTTAATTAAACATGGACAAGGCGAATTGTCGATGGTCCTCGGTATCACCACTTGCGACCGTGTGTTACGTGGCATGCGTCGACGCGTCATTGAAATACTGCACGGTTCAGTAGCCCCCATTGGCACGATGGCGATCTAGATCCGTTCGATCGACACGGAGCACGATCTATTAGATCGTTAGTCTATCTCGAATCCTGTCACGTTGCTCCGCCTCATTTTTTTCCGTTTCACCTTGCGTTTCGTCTACCAATCCATCACAACGATACGCCAATCAGTTGTAAGAGAATTTAAAAGAGTAGAAAAGTATATGAAATGCCCGATGCGAAACACGGCGTTGCTAAATGTGCTTGGAATTATGGAAATGATGCAAGCAAAAGAACGGACAAGTTCGAGATTCTATAGTTTGCGTTACGTTGATTTGTATCGGAAAAAATGTGGAAGCCTTTTCTTGCTACTCGCTTAGACCACTTTCGTAATCATCGGCACGTGTTTAATCTTTTCGACGATAGAGTCGCAGATGTGCGATTCATTTCGAACGTGCCTTTTAAAGCGACGAGTAACTAGTGCGATACATTCGTCAAATACGAATTCACAAGCACCGTAATAATTAGCCGCGGATGTTTATTCAGATGCACACTTTTATAGGAAACTGTTAGTCGTGTGCTTCGCATACGTCTTTTTAAATACATGTACCGATATTAACTCTACGTTTATCGTATGCTTTCTCGCTGTAAGATTCGATATTATTTATCGAATACGAAGAAAAGTTTGCAACTAAACGTCCACGACTTTTGTCCGATGCCTTGGAACGACAAATTGGTTGCTGATTCATCGACGCTTTAGTCCGTATGCCTAAATGTGCGATAAAAACCTTTTAATATAATTGTCAGCTACACGCATGTGATTTATCATCCATTCTTCGCAACGAGCAACGGGTATACGAATCATCGTAAACTGAAAAAGGCGCTACGTCAATTTAGATAAAGCGAAGCGACGTATTTTTGCAATGTATTTGGCAAATGACTCAGTGCCAGTTTGTAGGCTCGCAAAGATTTAAATGGGCAATAAACTGATTCCGTGTTTCGTAAAAATTCCACTGAAACAAACGCATCCATAGTCGAGTGGTAATTAAGAAGATGGAAATCGTGACATTTAAGATCTCGCGCACACGTCATCCAACCGAAGCGAAATTAAATCCGAAGACCTGTCGATGTCTGAGAATTGCTCAGCAGTAAAAGGATTAAAAGAGGAAGCTAATTTCCATTTAGATTCTATTCCGTCCGATCGAGTGTCTCGAAAGATACGGATCCGAATAAAAACGCGCGCAGGCTTGCCCAATCGAAAATATAATCGGATTTTCGAGGTAATCTTTGGCTGAGCCGAGGATCGCTGGCTGGAAAGCAATCAGGTGGCGTTTCTCAGTCTGGTAATTTGCAGAGTTAAGCGCAGCCATTGTCCTACGGAGATCTATTCCCCGATACAAGTCGCAGCCTGGCGATAGATTTATCGCGCGGTGCGCTGCCAGAGAAGCACGGATAAATAAATTTGCAGGCATTTATTTATCTTGAAGACTTTCTAAGGAGTGTCGACGGCCGCGTACCGTGTTCTGCAAGGCGTGAATACGAGATGATGTCATCCAGGCGTTGCACCTTCTCCCTATTAACGGTCAGCAACTGTGCGTCGGAGAACTTCTGGATGATCTCATTGGTTAGCGCGAATGAACGGATGTCAAAGTGCACGCTACTTGATTCATTCGCTCTTCGATCCGCTCTCCGTTCTCCGTTCTACGTCGTCGCAGATGCTTGAACTTTCATCCCTGACGGTTTTCCGCTTTCGTTGCTCCCATTATCCGCGTTAATCGCCAGGGCAACGAGAGGAGATATATAGAAGGGGACAGACAGAGAGAGAGAGCAGTTCTGGAGTCGAGGAGCGCGTGGAATTCGGGGCTGCGATCCGTCACGCTCCGAGATCTATGAGTGCATTTCGCGGGCCCAGGAATGTCGACCCAGCCCTTCGTAGTACGCCGAGTTTATCATTGTCAAGAAAAGGTCGCGATCAACATCTTCCAACAGGGACAAATTTCCCAATAATTCCAAAAATCCGCTTCAAAGGGAAAAGGGTTATTTTTGGGGGCAACGTTACTCGGAACAGCTTAGGTCACCCTGTGAAACCAGCTTCGAGTTGCAATCGCGTACAAGCGTACACTCATCCCCCTATAAATACGCTATTTGGACAACGGTAGGGAGTTTGTTATCGCTAAACTGCGAATGAAGTCTTGCAATTAACCCTTCTTAACCCCTTCTTTCTTCCTTTAACCCTTCCTCCTCCTTACCTCTTGTTGTTTTTAAACAGAAGTAACCCTTTCCCTGCTATCAGCGCCTACAGGCGATTCGAGAAATTCACGCGCAGCGTATTATCGGCATCTCGAAACACCTAACCATCCGAAGAAGGAAAAAGGATTGAAAGAGAGACACGAATTTGATCCAGGGTAATTCAATGTTTCAACGTACACTACAAAGCAAATTGATTGATTCGCGTTACGCGCGAAAGCTCGACGCATCGCGAAGATGCAGAAAGGCGCGAACGTTGCCTTCGGCTGCTGAAATTCGGTAAACGAACCGAACCGGTATAAAAACTGCTCTCAGCATCGTGTGAACGAGCTAGCAATGGGGGACTGTGGCAACTTTTGCATGACGTTACATACGAAACGGTGTTAGAAGAGAGTTGACACTGTAATAGGTTCCAGATGGGTGCTCCAAGTGACACCAATTGCGTTCCGTCGATTAATCGGTGGAAAGCTTCGCAACAGACAGTCGGGCGTCGACGAACGTCGCGGGAATGAATCATCGAAAGTGGCTGGGCTCCGTTAAGAGTCACGTAGCGTTAAGTCGGTTCGCGTTATAGGTATAGCTATAAGTATAGGTATAGCTATAGCGGCGAGGACCACCCGTAAAACCAAAGAAAGGGGTGAACGGGGAGCATCGATCATAAATTATCTATGAATCGCTGCGTCTCGAAGGCGACTGTGACTAACGCTGGAATCGAGCGATTGCCGGCGGGGAGCAGCGGCAGTAAACCGTCCTTTCTGATTCACCTTTTGCAATTAAAATTCCGCGTGCCGCGACTCGTCGGCACGCAGAATGGAAGAAAAAAAATATGTCCCGGCTGGTAGGAAGCGGCCGATGGAAAAAAGCTGTTTGACAAGCGCATCCGGCGAGAGGCCACGTACTTACTTACTTGGGAGAATCGAGTTTCGCGCGACGAACCCGCGGCGCGGCGTCCGTCGCTTCGACGTGTCCTACTAATTTCACAGTTCACGCGCGAAACGTGCCGCACGGGCAACCGAGCCGCGCCGTGTGAAATGTCACGCCTGCGCCTGCGCCTGCGCCTGTGGCCGTGGCTGTCGCTGTGGCTCTGGCTGGTAAACTTAAAAATCGTGTCGATCGCGATAAACCGTTCCGCTGGAAGGGAGCAGAGAAATTAAAGCGGCGCGATTCAGCGAATACCGTTTCCTTAGATATTCAAGTGGGTCGCGTCGAGCAGGCTTCCGGTTGAATATCGAATTTTCTACGATACGATTGTCGGCGTCGGGTACAACGAGCGCGTTACGTCACGCGGTTCTTTTTTATTGTCGCTGATCCAGCCTAATTTTCATCCTCAGGGTCGCGCGCTCGTCATCGCGAGATAAGTTACAACTTCGCTTCAGAAGCTTCGGCTTTGAGTTCCGCGCGAATCTACAAGTCTCGTCTTCAACGTAACCCATTCGCTTTAATGTCCCCGTGCGTTAATTTAGAGCTGAAGACTTGCTCGAATCTTATCTAGATTCAACGATACGGATCCGATCAGCGGAATTCTCTTCAAGACTAACACGTATGGTAGCAGTGTTGACTTTGCGCGGAACCCAGCTGCCTTCAGATTCGAAATTTATGGTTTATTCCGTGGCAAGACGAATTAAATAACAACGCATCCTAATAGGTGGCGAGCGAACGTTAAACCCTTAAACGCGAATTACTCGTACGAAGCTTTGCATCCGTAAATGGTCCTTGGCCGGTTTACGAACGAGCAAATAGAAAAAACTAAACGAGCGTCTTGCGAAGCGTGTCGCGAAAATTGTAACGCAACCGGACGCGGCCCATTCTGGAACACGTGTGCCAGCTGTCAAGTAAATCGTAACCGAATGTTTATCCCCCCGAACTTTATCATCCGAAAATCGTTTGCGCCAAGAGAACCACGCGCCGTACTTCCGTCGGTCTATCATCGCGGAGAAAAAGCTGCGACTCGTTCGACGAAATCGTTCGCCGTGTTTGCCAAGCGGACGCGAAGAGAAGCGGAAGCGAGTCGGAGAGTTCGGTTTCGCGACGCGAGACGATCCGCGTCGATTCGCGATGCTTCTGCGAGAGACCACTTCCATATATTTTGGAGGAACGCCAATTTGTGCGTTTGAAAGAACTTTATTTCGGTTTTCGGGAGAGCGCGATAAAAATATTCGGAAGTTCTTCAAAGCGAACGTATCGCCGGTTGGCCTGTTTCGCCCCGATTCACCGGCTGTTATCGTAAGTAATGCGCGCGAAATAGAAACACAGCGAAGGAATGTCTAAATATTTGCCAGGGGATTTGAAAGCAGTCTCGCGTCACGGGCTAAAGATGTTTCGATCGTGTGGAAACGACCGTTCGTTAGGGATATAACGAGAAATATTAATAAATCACTCGTCTCGACAACGATAAGGCGGTTCTCGCTCGTGGAGGCAGCCGCGAATACCGATCTATCCGCGATAAACCGCTCTCGTCGCGGGTAAAACGAAAAGCGTTCGCTTAATGATTCGACTATGACGGGCAATTAAGCCTTTGGCGCATCGGACGAAGAACAATCGGTCCACTCATCTGCTGTAGCGAGCTACGAATCAATTATGTATTGCTAACGGACAGCGATACCATCGATGATTAATAAAGCTCGCTAACGCGCTTAGCAGTAGACGTACGCTGCGAGTCAAAAGCATGAAATCCCTGCGCGTTACGAGGAATGGCGGAGATCGCAAAACAAGAGATAACTTGTTTTGCTAGGGCTCGATGCAAACGAGTGACTTTTTGTCGTATAACATGTCTGCCTTTGTTGTTTCGAACTGGAAACGTAAGAAAAGACACGCGACTGTTCGTCGGACACAGGAATCACCATTAATCGATACTTTCTTCAACGATTAGCGATTTAAGCAGCTGCTGTGGCAGATCCTAGCGAAAATATAATCAACCGCAGTTCGTAAGAAAAATCGTCGATAGGATTAATTTTATGGCAGAACCTTAATCGACGATTAAACTCGTAGAGAACGTCGACGACTAGGTATCACACTTGCGATGTCTTTGCAGTCTTTTATCGGTCGAATCAAAGCTCGTTGAAATTGGGAAACAAAATTGGGAAACTCTGCTGTAGAGTATTAATTCTGGATCGATCTAACTAGGAAGAATCGTTAGAGGCTCGCGCGTAGGTAAGAGGAGGAAGGGATTCGAAGCGATCCGTAGAAGCCGGACGGCGGAAAGGCACGAAACCGCGTGAAATATGGCTCGGCTGGTTCATTAGTCGGTTAACGGCCGTTCGGTGGCTCGTTAACTGGCTCGCGGGGACCGAGGCAACGGCTACGGGTATATCATCGGACGATTAAGCTGCCCGCGGTGTCTCGAGCGATCGTCATTCATATCGATTAGCCCCGTGGGCGCGAATCCATTCCTAGAAGTTACGGCAGCGTATTATCAATGACGATCGTGGTCGGTTTATGGTCTCCCATGTTCAATGCCAGCGAGCCTCGGTGGCAGACAGCCTGGCAGCCGGGCGATCCCTTTCTCGGAACGGTGAACCCGCGATTTGTATGGGGATCGCAACGCCGAGCCCCCCTGCCTCCTGCCTTTTGCGTCCACCGCTTTCGTCTCTATATACCTTCTGCATTTTTCCCCTGCTCTCTATCGTCGCGTCCCTATCTCCCGTTCTTAAAAATGCCAACGGAAACGACGCGGCGGATAGCTTCGCGCTTTGCCGCAGCGAAACCCAACTACGCAAATATCATTCCCCTTTGCTTCGGCCTGCGACGGATGTCACAAGCAGCGATTGCATCGAAGCGACTTTCAGGCTCGCGCGTGGCGCGCGACGCGGTGTAGTTTAGAAATCTACGCGACGCGAATGCTGCAAGAGAAATTGTGCAAATTTGAGATGCGACAACTTTCGACGAGATTCAGTTGGTGGTCTAGCGCAGGTGACTCAGCGTTGCCTCGATGGAATCGCGCTTTTAACTCTTCGCGGATGGGACTCGATAGCGCTGAAGAACGTTTGGCCAATGTGCCCATTTTAATTAGCAAAGTGTAGGCTTTTTGGGGACAGTTTATGGCTTGGCCTGCGCCTCTTGACGAGTGACAGAGATCTGACCCAAGTACCCATCGGTTTGGGCAAGTGTGTAGGTTTGTCATTCGGACGAATCAGTCTATCCTTAGCTTCCACAGCAATCAGATGTGCAGAGAATAGTCTAAATAAACCGCTTTGCGCAATACTTCAAGTGAAGTCCATTAGACCACCTCCTACAAAAGGAAGTTCAAAATCACCACTTGCTACGAGAGAACTACAATGCTGAACACCTTCAACGCATTGTATAAGGTACGCGCGAAAGATTTAGTCTCTACTTTTAAGTAAGCGTTACGTTGGGTTGAGTAGCAAATCCGTTCGCATCGAAACGCTTGCGAACTCGAAGACGCCGAAATGAAGAAGCTTGGGAATTCGAAGGCTCGAACTTGGGGAAGCTTCGAGATTTGGAAAGCTATGCAAATTCAGGGATTGCGAGCATGGAGTTGCGCGTGAAAGATGGACAAACCTTCGACTGCCCGGTACGCCATCCTTGAAACTGATTAGCAATCATTCGACATCTCGGTGCGCCGTCCGTTGCAAGCAGATTAAAAAGCGCGATTTCGCCGATCGACCCTGTTCCAACTGCGATTATATTCCGACTTTGAGCTCGGATATAAACCGGGGAGAACTCTGCCAAGAGTGCGTCAATATTGGGAGCAAATGTCTCTAAAAAGACAACGTTTTGGCAGAGGCGAATGTCGGACTAAATTAAGATGACCACCGATGGGCAGATAGAGTCGCAGACCGGCTGCTCTTTTTTTCTTTTCTGCAGAAACCGCGACCCCTCTGCCGAGCCACCGCGACGCGTCCAACTCGAAAATATGTGACCCAGATTTCCATAACGCAAATGATAGGCTTGCGCGGTGGTTTCTAAGCGGACCACCGGACTTGGGTTCGTTGGGTGGTCCGGCGGAGGAAGGATGCCCGGGACCCGATATTTAATAACGGGAGGTGCAGGCCAAGTGCAGCACTGCCTCTCGACGCTCGCCGCGGCGCGTAAGCTACGTTTAAGGGCGCTTAAAACGGCTCTTCTCTCTCTTTTTGCGAGGAACCCCCGGCCCGAAGAGGTTTACACACCTTCGGACCGTTGCCTCGGACCAATTTGTAGCCGCGTTCGGTGGTCGGCGAGCTTCCAATACGAATTCCGCCCTCTTGTCGTACGAAACCGGACTTTTTACTGCCGGCTTAGGCCGTTGCTCCGCGTTCGCGGGATAAATTCCCCTTCTGACGTTCCATCGGCGCGGACCTATCATCTTATATATGGGACTTCGTGTCACACGTTCCGAAATATCGATAACCGAGAAAATCGGAGCTTTCGCGAGAATATCTCTCGCTATATTGTCCGACGAAGAATATAAACACTTGCGAAGCATTTTGATATGCAAAATGTAACAGCAGACGCAAAAGTTAGACATTTCAGACAATCGAAAAGGTACAAATGGAAATGGTAAGGGAGCTAACGAGCCTCAAATCCGGGTGACGGAGAAAAGCATTGGACGAGTGATTTATCCTGTACCTAGTGAATTATATCGGCGCACACCAGCCACGGAACAGACTTATCCACCGCTGTATTTTCCCCCCACACTTTTTTGGAGACTTGAAACATCATAACCATTTTCATTTTTACGTCTTCGATTGTTTAAGACGAATAACTTTTGCGTTTGCTTTCACGCTTTTACGTTTTGTATATTAAAATACTTTAGAAGCTTTTTAACCTTCCTTGTCGGATAACACAGCTGAAGGTATTCTTCCGAAACCTCTGATTTTGTAGGTTATCGATATTTCAGACCACGCGATGGGAAGACCAATAAAACGATAGGTTTAAGTACTCCGTGTCGCGTCTGCGGCATTAGGCTGTCCGAGAATAAATTAAGATTTCCCGTGGCGCTATATTTAAAGCTTCGTATCTATCGCGCGCCGCGCAGCTTTAACCCTTTCGCTAAAGTACTTAAAAATTAAGCTCTCGGCGAACGGACGAGGACAACTTTTATTGAGGTGCAAACAGCTTAGATGTATGTAAATATTTGGACGCTCTGTGCCAATGGTTACGCTACTTCCTCCGCGACATACGAGCGATAATAGAAGCAACGTTAAGCTATGAAAACGGTATCTCGTGGCATGTGGCAAGATAAATTTAGGAACTTGAAGAAGCTGCAAAAACCGCGACTTACTTCCAGACAAGCTAATAAATTTCCCCGGACGGTTTACGCGTGTTCGCAGCGGAGGTTTCCCGACTCTCTGCGTAATTAACACGTCTCCAGCGATACCGATAAGCAACGTAATAACGCTGTTCGATTCGCTCGCGTTTGCTCCGTAAAAGGCGGAGCGGAACGCGGTAATACTCGCGCGACGTAATCGTTGGCGGTGTTTTTCGCGAAGTCGTGCGCCACCAGACAGCGCGATCTTTTCGCAGAGGGAGACACGCGTCTAATATTTTACAACGCCGCGAAGACAATGCACGATAATGCACTTAACGACTCGGGCGCTCGTTGCCGCGCTCCGGACCGCGTGCATATAAACGAGCTCGATCTCTCGCCGTGATCTCTGCGCCGTTTCGATTCGCGCGAAAGAATTTTCCATTAAACCGAGCCGTTCGGCCGATCGGGAGCGTAAATCACGCGGCGGAATTTCAGCAACCGCGTGCCGATAGATAGACGAAAACTCGGCGCTGGCCGTGCTAGCGCGCGGAGGAGACAGCGTCGATTAATCATCGAGCGAACGCGGCGCAGAGAAATGACTTTCGTTGGGAGGCGAAAACGCGCGTGTGGTCTAGTTTACAATAGCGAAACGGGGCGCAGCGTTATCGATGTGTTACGAGCGCGTTGCCAACTTGCTCGACGCGAATGGCGAAATCCACGAATCTGGCCGACCGGTTCGAACGCAATAAACACGGTGTCGACGACCCAGCGCGTATTCTTTTTTTTAATCGCCAATTTTCGCTAGCTCGCGTTCCGAGGCGGCGTAAACGTTCGCCCGGTGACCCCTGATACGCGGATACATCGTAAAACGCGAGCGACGCGCTCGATTCTCCGAAATTGATTCTCCCTTTTCACCGCCTTTTATCGTCACCATTTACTGCTGGATTTAATTATTCCCCGACAGCCACTGCCTATCTAATCGCGCACGGACTCAATAATTCCCCGTGTTTACCCATCCGTGTGCATAGCAAAGTTCGCCGAGCAGCGAACCACGCGAAGGGGGATAGAAAGCGAAACCAGGCCGAACTTCAGCGAACCTTAACCCTGCAGCCGCGAATCGGCGTTTCTATTTCCCGGGGAAATTTTATTCGCTGCTTCGATCCGAAAACGGGAAAGCAGAGTGGGCTATATATAAAAAAAAAAAAAAAAGTAGACGCCGGGGCGTTGGTATCTGAAAGCGAGATTCAGAGAAAGAGCAACGGGGCTGGCCCGATTTAAAGCGAGCCCAAGGCTGACCCCTCGCTGACCCTGATTCCTGCACGGGGATCGTTAACGATAGCGCGGCACGCATCGTTCGAATTTATTGGCGGCCTAATCCGCTTTCCGCGATCCGAGATCAAAGAGAATGGAAGATTCCTGGCGGAACGATACCTCTATATTTCATCGCGTCCATAGAGGCTAGCGTAGGCAGCTTTGAAATACTTTGCAGACGGGGCATCGCTACTCGATCGAAGCGTTAAAAACGCTTTGCGGCGCTGCTCACAGGGGATAGAATAGGGAAAAGAAAGGGTGTGCGTTTCGTCCTGGGCCTCCCAGTGGACTCATCGGTAAGACCACCTAGCAGGCCCTGCCTTAGACGTTGGGATATTGGAATTTTTTTTCTTTTTTGGGAATGTTTTCTATTGAGAGAGGGGGTGTACCGTTTAGCCTGGTAGCTAAAGCCACCTTACCGAAGAAAAGGGATATTCGAGGTGGTGTTGCCGGCACGAGGTGTTAACTGCTGTGCAGTAATGAAGTTTCCTAGCATAAAATTTGCAAAACACATAGAACCCGAAGAATTAGACGTTGGGATATTAGAAGGAAGGTTAAAAGCAGTATATACATAGATGGACTAGGTACCGTCCGTCCACGAAAAGAAGGCAGACGAGTCTTTACATCCTCACTGTAAATATGGTCTACTGTCTTTCCTATCACCACACGCCATCTTTCTTATTAAACCACTGTCGATCTTTAACGACTCCGGTTAGTAGCGATCACGGCGTGTGAGCGTAGAGAGGATAGTAGATTGTAATTAGAACGGGAGTGTAAATACTTTTGTGTCTTCTCGTCGCGGACGAATAGAACTTGGAGTGAATACTTTCGTGGAAAGCCGCTAGTTTTCGTATGTCCCTGTAGTGGTAGGTACAGAAGAGCCGTCGCAGCTTTTTCCAAACGCAAATGAATTCCCCTAACAAAAGAACATCGTTGCATCGACGTTGAACGCTCGAGCGCGAGGAATCGCGAGCGAATAAACGTCGCGACTACGAGCGGACAGAAGCCGCGACTGTAATTGCGATAACAACGTCGTTACTCATCGACCTTTCGAAGCTGCCTCTTCCTCCGGGGAAATTAATCTTTTTTCACCGTCCCGTGAAACATTCCTCGAGGTGAATTATGCGCGTGCAAACGTACGAGCGCCGCGTACGGCGGAGAGGCGTGTTGCGCAAGCAACGATACATCGGTTTTCGAGTAATTGGACGCATTGTGGGCACGTTGGGCGCCGGACAAGTTAATTCAGCCGGCCTTTTGTCCGCACGCTGATAAATTATTTCAAGTTTTACCCCCGTTGGCTGCGGCCTCGGGCCCCGCTATCAGATCGAACACGGCTCGCCGAGGGATAAGTGAAAACAGACGGCCGTTTCTTTGCCTTCCAGTCGTTTCTATTCAATTACCCCGTTGCCTCTATGCGTAGCGGAGATTTAAAGCGCGCTGTCTGCTGCCGCGAATCCCGCTGCAAGGCAATACCCTTCGGGATTCGCCCGTGAAGCTCGCGGGAATTCGCGTTAACCCTTTCATCGCGCGTACATTGTTTTCGATCGCCTGGGAAACGATACGCGTATCTTGGATGCGTTACTCTGCTCTGCTTCGGTGTACCTAACTATCGTTTACTATTTTGGATTGAAAATCATGACGATAAGTAGCATAACGAGATGCTAGATTAAAATTCGACGCGAAATTATCGGGCGACCTAATACTTCGGTAAGAGCCGCATTAGTCGTACAACGAAGACGATACTTAAAAGTCCGTGTTCGCGTGACTAGACTTTAATAATGACTATGAAAATGATCGTATTCCTTGAAGTTTTCTCTATAAAAGTAGCTTTCCCTTACTTTTTAAAAGGAAACATTTGTTTGTAACAAATTAATCGCAATGTTTATCGGCAAATTGGTAAGAGGATAATATCCCTGAAACCTTTCTCTTTAGTATAAGCTAAGCGGCATTGAAATCGGACGTCTAGGAGCCGAGAACGTAATATTTTCCTTCAGGCAGTTTCTGAGTAATCTACGATGACGCGATATATATTTGTTTATAACAAATGAACCGCAAGGGCAAGTTGCAAAAGGCTACAAGGTAATATTCTCGGGACCTTCCCCTTTAATTCAAGCCAAGGGGCATTGAAATCGGACATCTAGGAGCTGAGAAATGAATATTTCTCCTCGTATACTGACCGAGTAATGAAAGCAGAAAAAAATGCTCGTCGTTAAAGGGTTAAGTCGTTGTAAAAAGCTGCACGGAGTATCTCGGATGTATCGACGGGAAAAGCTTATTTTTGCCGCACCGTACGCGTTTAGTGGACGTTCTCCAAGAGCGGGTCTAAAAAAGCTCGCCTGAATGGGAGATCGCGAGTGCGGCATAAAACGAAAGACACGCGAAAAAGAAGCGACAGACGGCTACGAGTTTCGAGTGTCCATCTTAGAGAAGCTCGCACAGCTGGCAGCCGCGCGAGAAGTGTCGACCGTGAAGCGAACATCCACCGGAGAAATTCTCCACGGATTCGAAGTTACATACGCGCGGTGCACGCGGTCGCGGCGATTGTTTCTATTAAGCGGCTCGAGATCAAAGGATCCAGATGTTGCAGCCTGCGATTAAGTGGGTCTCCGTGAGGTTCCCCTTCCGGGCGACGGAAGGTGCGTCGCGATCGGATGCAAATTCGCGTATCAACCTTATCTGCCGGAGAAAATCTCGCGGGACAGCCACAGGGGTTGGCCCACCCACGGTTCGAAAAAGGATCGCGAAACACCGATTCGTTCCTCTCGTTCCCATTCACTCGCCGCGAGCAAATCTTTTTTAGATAATACAGCGGAACCTCGACGACTCGAACCTCAAGGGAGGAGCCGAAATCTTTCGAGGCGCAGAGGTTTCGATTTGTCGAAGGGTTTCGGGGAAGAGACGCTTAACCAGAGGCGTTAATAGTTGGGCAAAAAATTGTTAAGCGTTGCTAGGATTAACTATTTGCCTCGCGATAACGAATCACGCTCGTTTTACGAATTATTTATTTATTCATTCAGGGGTAAGAGAAATCGATTAGTTGTGGAATACATTTATAGCATGGATTCAACAAAACCGTATACCATTCGGGGTGAAACTTAATTCGAATTATAATCCTAACTTTGTCTCACTAGACTGGGGACTGTTAAGCAAACGTTGCTTGCGATACTTGAACGATTCGCGCAAACGTAAAGTGGCCTGAAATCGGCGATAAGCTACCAGTGGCGTGCGTGGATAATAGAATGATCATAGGGCAAGGGGTTAAAGAAAGGGAATAGGTGTACTGTTCTTCCACGGAAAGAAGACACAGCGTGTTTACGTTCCCGCCCTTGTTGCAGTTCGCTGACTCGCGTACGAGCACCGGCAGGAATCGCTGAATTGACCGAAGACGATGACGAAGATCGACGGCGATCCCTGCCCGTGTTCGTAGGCGAGTCAGCGGACCACAACAATAACGGAAATGTAAACACGCTGTGCCTTTCATCCGTGGGAGAATAATAATATTTCGTCCCGAATCTTGCCGTTAAAATTCACGAAGATTTGTTTCTCCGTTCAGGACTACACCGGGGACGAGGACGAAGCGGAGACTCCGGCCACGACCAGCTCGACGACGACCACGACGACCACTACTACTCCTAGGCCGGTGGTTAAGCAGAATTACGATTACCGGGATCCGAGGGGTTACGATGGCTCGACGGGGGCGCAATACAACGGCTACCAATCGAAAAACAACTATCCGCCGATGTCGGCGTACAGCGATCACAAGTGGAGGCATCTGGGCACTCGAGACAGCGTCAAAGAAACCAGAAGCAACATGCAGCAGTACAATAAAAGCGGCAAGAGTAAGTTGCTTTCGATCTATGCGACGCGACACGCTTCGATGAGTTCGATAAAAAGCAAAAAAAGAAGAAAAGTGTAAGGTATAGGGTTATAGATATCCCACGTGCTGCCACTTTAAGGTTCGCGCGTACCTTTGTTTAACTATTTTAGAACGTCGTCAACATCGTCGTAAAGATTGTCCCAATTTCGAGCGTAATAATGTTTAAACGCTCTTTCATTTACGAACGTCTTCAATATAACGAATTCATTGCTACGTGATTGAAAACGGTACAACAAAGTCCACGGTTCTTCGTACTGTCGCTTGAAAACTTTTCTTTTGAATAGAAACACTTTTTACATATATTAACGCGTCGGTTTGCGTAACAGATACAAGATAAATAAACAAGTAAACGTCGCGCCTTGCCGAATTATCGCACGTTCCGTACTTTACGCGTACATTGGTCACGTTTTAATATACAACAGCACATTTACCTCCCAATATTTCTTTACAAATATTAAGCGTAAACGAATACTAGATCTCTATGTGTTGTCACGTAAACCCCCGTCCAAATTTCGTACGAAAATTTGTTCACTTACGATTCTTTATACGTTACGACGTTGCTATTAACCCTTTGCGGACGAGTGTCTGCAAATAGCTGTCTAATCGTTTCTTGGTTTTCTGGGCGCAAGTCCATTTTTAAATCAAAATAATTAAATTAATATCGTTAATGAACGCTTCAAAGTTTTGGAAATCCGATCGCTTTGAATTCGATAGCTAGGAATTTGAAGGTTTGAAACTGAAGGCCAAAATACTTTCTTAAGTGTTATAAGTATTCCTCGTCCGCGAAGGGTTAAATAAACGAGTTAAAGTGGCAGGTTTAGGAACAGTGACGGTACGTGGGTCATTTACCGTAGAACGCGTACGCGCAATTCCGATCGCGTAGAAGAAAAACTTTGCCGTGGTAACGGGGAAATCGCACCGGTAATAATCGACGTTCCATCCCGTCGATGTATGCTAATATTTGCAAGGCGCCCTCGAAACCGCACCTGCCTCCCCGCCGCGGTAGCCGCATCGCTATTAATCGCCATTAAATCGACCACGGTGGTCTCGTGCCTGTATCTCGTCAACGCCGTGCCTCAACCACGCCGCCAATTATTCCCTCCAACGTAAATATCGGGCAGAAAATGAACGAGCTTCTCGCTAACTACGTCCCGCTAGAAATTAATAGGCGAAATATCGCGTGCATAAAAGCTAAGCGCCTGCGATGGCAAATAAACCGAGACCACGAGCGGACGTACGTTCTTAGCGGACGGCTAATAATAATTAAACGGCTCGCGAGAAAAACGATCCTTGTCAATTTTCTTTGTCTTTTTATCTCGATAGAGCTGAACGATCCTCTACTATATTTAACCCTTTCGCGGTGTAATGGAACGTTGAAGAGCGGGTCGAAAGCGACGCAGGGAATATTTCTTTTGCTTACTGCCAACATCTTTTGCACTTTTGGAAAGAACGTGACCATATACGAATACTCTTCGTAGTTATTTGCGTCTTTTAATCAGGGTGTTAATGCAACTTAAGATACGCAATTCGTAGTTGATACCTGGTAGCAGCTGTAGCTCGTCCGAGTTTCTCTCGTATTAAATATTAAAAGGATTAACTTTCGTTCGTGAGAACGAAATATTCATCGCCCTAAGTAATTGCCGTTAATGATACATCGCGGAAAAGTAGTATCCAATTAAATCATGAATTTATAATGCTACGATGACTCAAGATTTGAATTTCAAAGGACGACAAGGGTTACTTTTATTACGAACCCCTCAATTTGCTTGCCTCTTGCACGTCTATTACTCGCTCTCATTACGAATTCTGCGCCTCTATTTCCTCTCTCTCTCTCTCAGAGGCGTTGCACCTTTTACAGAGAGAAAGAGAGAAAGACTCGATCGCATAACCGGCGTTCGCGTTTCGAGTAGTTCGCGAGATAGCTGTTCCTTTTTGGATCTCTGCGAAGCAACGACGCTGGGTCGCGTAACGCGGCAAAACGGAATGCCAAACGGCCTATTAATATGCAAATTAATGACGACGATTGCGCCGTAGCCACCGAGATTGCGGCAATTCCGTTCGTCTGAACTCCGTCTGAACTCTCTCGTGTCTTACACGGGTTATATACCCTCAACTCTACCACCGTTCCCCCCCTTGTTCCGTGTTAATTCGTATCGAGCCGCTCGAATCGATTTACCGCGCTTCGGACACGCCGTCTACCGATACCACCTCGATACTCATTGTTGCAGCCTTTCTACTGACTCTACCGCGTCGGCAATAGTAAATGAAAAATTAGAAATTTATGCTTCGACGATCGGTTGCGACCCGTAGCACCGTTTCATCCATCGCGGTTGCATGGAACAGATGCACGTGTGCAGAAGAACACGCGCCAATGAACGAACGTTGAATACAAAGGCGAGTGAAGTAGGTTATTAAGAGAAGGACAAAGAGGGAACGTGAAAGATGTTTTCCTATGCAAAAATACGTATCGATCGTTCATTGGTCAACCCTTCTTCGTTCGTATACGTTGTACCTTAATTAATTGTACGGGGCATTTGAATATTTGCGTTCGTACTATTTCTATATTAATCGAAAGTAGCTTCATCCGAGCATCGAGAATGCTTTCGGTTTTTAACCCTTGGCTTACAACGACGAGTCGCACCCGTGGCACGAATTATGGACAGAATTATCGAACGTAAGCTCTATTTGTAGTAGTTCCTTTTACTCTAGCTTTAGTTTCACTTCAGAAGATTAAGATTCGCTAAATGCAAATTATGTAGGATCGTTCAGTCGTTTGAACAAATATGAGAACTTAACCCTTTGACTTATAACAACGAGCTACATTCGTGGTTTAGCCTATGGACCACGTACGACAAAAAGATGCTGTACTTTGCAATAAATTTTAATTTATTTATATTTCAATTTGTAAGATCGTGAGATGTCGGATTAATAGGTAAGAATCGCTTAAAATATTCTAGTGTTTTGCATTCGATATGAATGTTACAGTAACAAATAGTGAACAATTTCAGTGGATAATCTTTCAAAAATCCGTAAGCCAAGGGGTTAATGGTAACATACGTAAGTTCAGTAGTCGAACAATCGTAAGGCAAGGGTTTAAAGGATCCGTAGCGAACAACTAAATCGCGTCAGCTGAAGAAAAACATCTGGCGTTGCTCAAAGAAATATGCGACGCTTTATTAACGAGGCCTGACATACCGATGGGAATTAAACCGCGACAGTAATCGAAGATAAGCACGGCTCGGTTAAGGAGCAGAAGCAGGAGCGGTGTCGCGAAAGCAGATCAATCTTGGCGTTGGAAAAATCGCGGCCAATCAGATCTAATCCCTTTCTCTCGTAATAGATTCCGGAATACGTTTGAATACGGGATGCTCGGGCGAGCGAGCATACTTCAGCTTCCCTGACGGTCGTGCCTCTATTGTAAACGCGCCGATATAATCTCGTGTGTCAGTGCAGTCGTGGCGAGAGTAACGCCTACGTTCGAAATTAGCATACACAGCCAGATCGCCGGCCGAGATCCAGCCGAGAAAATAATTCCACGTCCCAGAGACATTTCCGAAACTTCTCCGCCTTAAACCGTTTTATTCACACTTCCGCGCCACGCGCCCTTCACCCCGTTCCATCGGGGATTCTATCATCGTCCTTTCATCCGCGTTCCCTTCGATCGTTTTCATTCCTTTTTCTTTCTTTTTCTTCTTTCCACGACCACGGACGAGATACGGAGTAGAGACCTATCGTCCAGTGTACATACTCGCGCGCGTATTGTCCTGTCGCATTGCTCGGAGCTGCGTAGACTCCGTTCCCCATTTGCATTTTTATCTTCTCGATTGCGTGCAACGTGCACGCAACTTAAATGCAACTTAAACAATGGAACGGCGGCGAAAAGCGATGGCTGCTATGGAACACCGATATAATTGTCGATTATCGTTAAAAATGCCAGGAATCTGTATAGATTATACGGCTCGAGGCTCATTGCGCGTGGAATTAATTAATCGACGAGTAGAATTAGTAATCTAGCCATTGAAGGCGGACGTTAACTTTTTTTCGCATCGATACAAATACGTTTAGACGCAATATTTTTACTCAGTTAAAAAGTGAACCTAGATTACGCGGGATCCGATGAAAGCGACGTTAGCTGATGCAAGTAGTATGAGTATTGCTACTTCGAATAGTATGAGTACGAGTAGACTGCAGATTTTTATGGATTTATGGCAAATTTGACTGCGTAAAGACGTACAAGATGCGCGTAATATACAAAAACAAAGAGAATATCCAAAGCGAAATACGTATCGCTGTATTTAAAGGATCAAAGTATATTGAGATTCCACTTTTTTACAGATACCTTTAAAAATATGAGATTGCGTAAAAATCCACAGTCTAATGATTAGTATTCCTACTCGAGCAAATCTAATTACTTACGGTACTCTCTCTAGACCAACTGTGAATCCCATTTAACTCAATTTGCTTAAGAAACAGGTAACGATAAAATGTCGGGATTTCAGAGCACGCGACGCAAAGTTCTCTAAGTTTCACAAGATGATAGTTAGTAAGTTACGATACTCTCTCTAGACGAGCTGTGTGCATCCTATTTAACTCCATTTGTGCAAGAAACGGGTAACGATAAAATGTCGAGATTTCAGAGCACGCGACGCAAAGTTTCCCAAGTTTCACGAGATTATAGCTAATTAATTACGATACTCTCTCTAGACGAGCTGTGTGCATGCTATTTAACTCCATTCGTGCAAGAAACGGGTAACGATAAGATGTAGGGATTTCATAGGACGCGACTCAAAGTTGGCCAAATTGCGGAAGACGATAGGTCTGACAATGAACAGAGTGCTCTCTACTTCGCCCGTGCGACGACCCGCGTAACCAGGCAACTTCATCGACCGAATCGCGAATCAAGGAACCACGAAGAGAAACGCGCTTCCCCGAACAAATAAGCGGCGCGGTCTCGTTAAGGGATCAAGAACCGCGTTCCTCGAAGCGCAGCCTGAAGTGCTCGCAATTTTGCCAACCGTACAACCCTCGCTTTATCTCGGACCGTGCGTCTGAGAGACTCGCTTCTCTCTCACAGCTCGCAACAGCCATCCAACGACCGACATTCGAGCTCGCCTGGTCGCCCGCGCGTGCATCTGTTCACTGACAAACGATAGTTTAATAAACGTCGAGTGGCCGATGCGTCAGCGGGACACTCGGTTGATCGCCTCCGGGTTCGCCGATCAGCCGCAATAATTTTCGATTAAACGCCACGGTTCCGCGACGTCTCGTTTGAACCGCGCGTTTGCGGCCGAACTTGGCCCGATTAACCCCGTCGAAGCGATCCTCGGAACCCCGAGGGTTCGCGCCGTCCATAAACCTCCGCTTCATAATCATCTAGACGCTATCGAGGAAACTTCGTTACGAGCGTTTCGCTATAAATACCATAGCGCGTCGTGACACCGGACTCATGAATCTCGCGCCCCTCGGATACGTAACCGCGACACCGAAGCGCGTAACCGTTCGCGTCGCGATTTATGCGGCGATCAGCGAGCGCTTGTATCTTAATATCGCCACCGCGCGATCGATCGCACGGGACGCGAGTCAACGCGGATGGATACGAAGCTGGCGTTTCGCGGAGGCGCGCGCGCGTCTCTTTCCGTTGAAATTTATCGATTTCCAGGTGCAATGTAGTTTCTCCCGTAGCCGTCCATACAAATTGCAGCGAACGATACCCGCGGCATAATTATCGATGCCCCGTGAAAACGCGTAGAAAGCGATTAGGTAGCTCCGCGCTGAATCAATAGAAAGCTCTTGCACGGCTTGTGTCACCCGTTTCGCGGATTCGCCTTCAAACGCTCGGCTAACCCGTCGCTCGTTTACGTTTCACCCCCCTTTGCTGCTCCCAGTGCCAGCTGCGCTGTCCGTGGATATTTATTACGACGATTAGAATTCCTCGTTAGGTTCGAACGTGAATATTTTTGCATTTCTGCGTTGCGCAGACTTTTGCGGAAGCAGGGAGCAGATTTTGTTCGGAGTGCCAGGTATCGGAGCATCTTTTCGAACGAAACAAAAGTGTACGCTAGAGAAGAGTTCCAGTCCAAGTATTTGAATCTTTTATCCGAGGCAGCTGGATGTTTATTAAATTAGATTCCCAAGAGCATCTTAAAGATGCAGCGTTACTTTAGAGCTGTTCCTGGAGCAAACGCTTAGCGGATAGCAGCTTCGTTTTCTAACGGTAACATCAATTTTTTTTTTACTCCTAGTTTATTAAGAGTCCGATGAATTATGGACGGGAACGCAGCTGAATATATTTAGAGAACATATGCAAGGAATGTACGAGATAAAATGACGGAAAGAAAAAAAAGACACGCGAGTCGATGGACAAATGCTCGCAAAAACTAAGGTGCTCGTTAACGCGCTCATTAAAATGTAGATTTGCATTAACAAGCTGATACGCCGAATGATAGAATGTAGCGTTTCTTATCCCCAGCAAGTAAGCACTTTTTCCATCGGGAATTCGAGTTTCAATTACCATGTTGATAAAAGCCGACACTTCTGACAAATCTACCAAATGCAAAAGGTTAAGTTTTACCGAAGCAGAGGAAAAACGAAACGCGCCTTACGATCTCTAATATTCCAAATGCTCTAACGCAGAGTAAACAGTAGGATATCTTTTCTAATTGCAAGCCTTGGAGCTTTTTCGCAAGACGACGCATGGATCGCGATACGCGTGCGACGACTCCCGATCGTATATTCAATTCAACGAGGCTTAAACAGCGATTCTCGTATAATACTTCGGTATTTTCGAATGGTCCTCCTCTCCTACGCTATTCGCCAAATAGACGCAACATTTTCTATTCGATATCCGTCTTTTATCAACTCCTTTCCGCGGACAACAAACGTATAATCTTTCGATCTCGTTCGTATTCTCCGAAGGGAACGCGTGCTTCGCGGACAAGAAGATATTCTTACCCGAATGAAACACGATCGATGTCTAGCTACGCAATTTATCGGATCCGCTGTCGCCTGAGCATCCCGCGTTGCACACAAATCGGACGCGTATCGCCATCGGAGATTCAAGTATCGTCGCGCGACTAATCTCTACCAAAGCTTCTGCGTTTGACGTCGAAAATAATTGCAACTCGCTCTGTTTCAGCGTCGGAAATCCAAGAGGCTCTGCAGCACGCGAATAAGGTGTTTCGGGACGGCGTTTGCAAATGGCCACAGCCGAGAGTGATCCCTGTTCGCGACGTCTATCCGAGTCCTTCGACCACCTACACTCCGCACTGCGCAATTTTGCACAGGTGTTCGGACGACACCGGATGCTGCAGATCGGAAGCTCTAACCTGCGTGCCCAAGCACTCGCATCGCGTCGAGCTCTCCTTCTACGTGAGTAAATCTTCTTCTCCGCCATCCTTCGATGATGCAAGTTTGTCCGCGCGACTATTTGCCGCAACGATACGCTGTGCAAATCGACGTTCTAGTCCGCGTCCGAATTAAGAGCAGAGTCGGTCGAAGCGGCGATCGCGAGCTCGTAGACTCGTTACGAGCTGGATAGATCGCGATCGAAGGGAGGGGAAGAGAGGAACAGGTGCAGGTTGGATCGCGCGGACGATGGATGCCGCGAAGCAACGAGGAAGACTTTATCGCGCAGGAGAAAGTACCATTAATCGTGCAAAGTGTATTGCCGGGAATTTATTAGCGAGAAGCGAAGGAGTCGCGGTATCCCGGGCATGATTTATGCGGCACGGTGCTAGGCCGATATCGAAACGCGGATCTCGAACGATTTGAAAACTTTGTTCGGGACAAGGTACACACGCGAGTTTTCTGGCTCGTTGCGTACGCGCCGGTTAATGAACGGCGACGTTATCGGCAGACCGCGAATTCGATAACCGCACAAAACACGGCTTATCCGTTGCTGCCTGTGAACCAGAAAAAAAAAATGTGCGCGTAAATTTCTCCACTTCCATGCCTGCCCATTAGTGTCACGGAAAACGAGTCGGAATGCCGGTGGAGCTATTTTTCCCTATCTCTGGCTGACTGCTCGGCCGTACATAAGTATGCACGTACGATCGAGTGTCAGAATTTATCGAGCTGCTCGCCGCACCGCAAACGCCAAACATCGCTTCCTACCTATTGGCCAATTTGTGTTTCAATTAGACGTCTCGCTTAAGAGGCAACGGAGTAGCCGAACGCTTTGAGATATACTCGAGTAGATGTAAATTATACGGGTTGTCGTTAGATGTTCCAGCAGACGGGACAGTCGAAGATTTCGATTCGGGAATCGATTTGTCCTTTGACTCGCTTTAACCCTTTGCGGACGAGGATCTGAAAATAGCCGCCTAATCATTTTTTAATCTTCTGGACATGCGTCGATTTTTGCAGGAAAATATTTAAATCAATATCGTTAATAAGCATTTTAAACGTTTGGAAATTTAGTGCCTTGGAATTTAATAAACGGAATTTAATAAATGGAAGTTTAAAGGCTTTCAATTCGAAACCAAAATCTTCCTCAAGTGTTATTATTCCTCGTCTGCTAAGGGCTAAGCTTTGCACTCGGAATACTAGCAACACTGTCATAAGTAGTAGAAATGATATTTCATTAACGGACACAAGCTCTTATCTACGCGAAGATAAGAAATTTGCATTGCCGAGTAAATAGGTGTCAAACGTCAAAAGCCTACAGTTAATTTCAGGACGTGGCAAACGAGGAGCGTCTAAAAAATGTCAACCTATCGTAAAGAAAATAAATACTTTGTCGCGATAATTATTCGCAACTCTGGATGGTCTAACGATGAAGGGAATTAGTAGAGAATATTGCCATAAATGCTTGCGGAAACTGGATTGCTCGTAACAACACCGTAGGATCTAAACACTCGCTCGTAACAACACCGTAGGACGTAGGATGTAAGTTGATATAGAAACGTTTGTTCATAGGAAACAAGTAACTGCAATTTATCGATACAAATCTTCCTGGTTCTAATTACGTAACCCTTCCGAAAAGAATTCCCAACGCAAAGGGTTAAAGTGAAAGAAGGTTGTAAAAGAATCGCAAGAGGAGTACGAATTTAACACTAGGTTTACGAACGTTACGTGTATACGTCGACAGGCTTCCGGAAAAATACGTATACCGCATATAAATATTCGAACGTACAAGCGTGAGAATGAAGAGAATCGCGTAGAATACATATTCATACCATTGTATCACGCAAAGTTAACATAAAGTACTGAAAAGTAATATTTATAGTTATCAATGTGTATACGTTTAGGTATGAAATCTGAACGGCGTCAACGTGACGCGTTCCGTGAACCTAGTGTTAACGCACCTCGATTCTTCGAGGAAAATTCGCCGCAGCGAAAGGGACGAAAGGTAAAATGGATACGGAGGTAAACGCACGCTTCGAGGAGCGAAAAATCGCTCGAGAGGAATGCATTTTTGTCCAGCAGTGCCTCGAACGACCGATTCAAATCAATAGACCCGCGTTCAATGGAATTGAATTAGAGTTTCCCACGTGACACATCCGATGTCAATACTCCGAACCACTTAAGAGAATCGACGCACCCTTTCGGAACCAGTATAACCATAATTGGACGGACGACACGCGCCCTGTTTCATGGTGGTCCATCGTGTCGCGCTAACCGAGCTCCACTATATTTATGCGCAAAATCGATCCCGACTAAATTATTGGTTCGTCTACCTGTACATTACGCTTGATTGTCGTCGATGCGCGCGAGCTTTAAGGTCCCCTCACAATTGTTCGCTTGCGTTGCCGGCCGATGCGAAACCCGTTTCGGGCGAACGATCGGCCTTTCGATCGGATTCGACGAGCCGCGAATCACGGCCGCTTGCGAACTCCGAAGAAATCGAGAATCTTCTCACGAAAAACCTCGCCGACAAAGGGGGCGCGTTCTCGGCTTATGGTCCTTCATTTTGCGAACCGGTAGTCAGGATTGTGCAACCGGTTAGCCGCGTATGCAGAGCTTAGGTTTAAACGCGATGTTCGCGCAACCCGATACTTTGCCGCATCGTTTTATTCCGCGATTACGGACGGGCCCGATTGAAACCGCCCCTTTCCCTTTTCAGATCCCGTTTCCGAATCCCCCCCTTCATCTAACCTAATTTTCAATGCACCGTTGGGGAATCTCGTACGGGAACCATCGCAGTTGAAGGACCGAGGAATCTTCAATTATCGTTTTCTCCCCTTGTTAGTTCATCGATGCGTCGTTTAACGCTAGAACTACCGGCTATTAAAGCGTACCTATTTGCAGGGAAGCGATTTAGATAATAAACTGCTTGCAAATATACATAGTAATAATACTGTGGAGCTGTGGAGAGGGGATAGAATAGGAAAAAGGAAGGGTGTTGCGTTTCGTGGTGGGCCTGCTAGTGGACTGATCAGTAAGGCTACCTAGCAGGCCCTGCCTTAGACGTTGGGATATTGAAAGGAAGGTTAAAGGCGGTATATATATGGACGAGGTAGTTGGAGCGAGTACTTTCGAGAAAGCCTATTTCGTATGTCCCTGTAGTGGTGGGTGCAGGAGAGCCGCCACAATACTATGTTTGTAATACGTCTCAAATCACGAAGACTGCATCGATTTAAAAGTTGGATTTGTTAACGAGCAGAATCTCATTCTTCGGTCTCCTTCGCATTAGATTCTTTCTCAAATTCACCGTGCGATAACGGAAAAGAATTGTCATCAATTTTGTAGATCGTATCGTTAACACGCTTCGATAGTCGATTTTGCACCCAGCTTTGCTCTATAAAGAGACGTTTATATGGTTTACTTTTCGCGAATCGAAGCGCAACGTTGCGCGCTTGCAGCGTGGAACGTGAGCTACGATTCTGTTTGGTTTGTAGGGAAATGGACGATTACGCGCTAATGGCGTCTCGGCTCGATACCGCTTGTCTCCCGCGATGCGGTAACGAACGAGGACGTGTCGGTGATTTTTGCAATGAATTACGCGAAGCATAAAAACGCGCAGCGCGGAGAGGCTGCTGCTGCTGCTGCAAATATTCGATCGACTCGTAGAAAAACGCGCGCAGACAGTCGGCAAGGGTTATTGAAGAGCGCGTGGTGTATCGCGTATCTCGCGTTACGCATCCGAAAGGTAATTAATATTGTTTTTGCGGTCCGCAGGAACTGCGATACGGCTCGCTTCGATCCGCGTGATCGATCGGTGTGCAAATTCCTTAATCAATTGCACCGCGTTACGCACGGGGAAGACATACTCCGAGCAAAATACCGTGGAAAATCGTAAATAGGAAGAAATTACGCGAGATTTCTCATCTTTCACTTTCGGTAATCCATTATCGAAAGTTTCCTTCGCGGAAACTTCGCTTACTTCGATGAATCGAAGCTCCTTCGAAACGCGATTTGCTTCGGTGAATGGGAAATCTAACCACGCGTAAATAAGTACGAGGAAATGCAACGCTTTAGTTATTTTTTGGAATTTGCAATGGTTTTATTGTTTATTCGATGGACCAAAAGAAATGGACACAAAAATCTAGCTTTTAGTTTTTGTCGTAAATTAATTTTTGTTGGGGCTACCGGTGATTGGATTTTAACTCGAAATTTAATTGGGGGACTGCGGATATTTATGCGTTTATGGGAAATTGAAACTTGCAAATAAGTACGCGATGCGCGTAATGTAATATGGAAAAATGTAACAAATATTCGAAGCAAGATACGTATCACTGGACTGCGGATTTTTATGCATTTATTAGCGTTAATTGTTTTCTTCTTTCGTTCTTGACTAGTGCATTCGTATTTTTTGTTTAATTCTATCTTACTTCGCGTACTTTATTTTAGTTCTTTAGTAGCCGAGGGAGAATTCCTTTTATCTCTCTTTCTATTACGAATTGCGTTAATAGCGGCCTTTCGTGGCCATAAAATTAAATGTACGACGAGTAGATAAAAGTGAAGCTATTCAGAGCGTGGAATTAATTTCCATTTTAATTTCATCGAAACATCCCTCGATTGCTCTCGCAAAAATTGAAAGTTCCATAAAGATCCGCAGTCTACTTTAATCGATACAACTTGTTCGCACGGTTGCACGAATGTTACTCGCGAATCGACAAACGAATAAACAGCATTACAACGCGAGAGAAAACGCAATTAGGCTCCCGTTCAAGCGTGCCTCGATCTCTCTTACGAGCGACGGACAACGCACAGAAGCCATAGATTTTCATTGACGAATGTTCGCTAGCAAGCGAGTCGTTAAACTTCGCCAGTGATCTTAATGAATCAATTAATCCTGATGGATCTATTGCATTCCTCTTGGATGCAATCCGAGCGTGGTGGATTAGATTGAACTACATTCCTAGGCGATCTAACGAGGCATCTCGCAATCGAGCCACTCCGCGTCGTTTCTTTCCTCGCTTAACCCTTTCATCCATTCAACGTTTACGAGTAGCGTATTCGGAGCTTCTCGATGCGCGGACAGGCTACAACCTCGCAGGGAAGCCACTCGACGCGACGTTGAGAACAAAAATATGGGCGCAGCTCGTTAAAAGGCCGCGCAAGCGCGCGCGGTTTTCTCGCGGCCGAGATGAAAACAAAAATTATAGCGATATAAATCGCGCGAAGCGGGCCGCGTAATTGCCGATGCAGAGGTGCAATAACGCCGCGGGTGTAATTTGCATTTCCCCGCAATTACCGTACGAGCTTTGCCACGCGGCATTAGCATAAGTTCTTGCCGAGTGTTGTGGGAATCGGTAGTGGGCCGCGTACGCGGCATCCCATCGCCCGGATATCTTTACGAATCGACGCCCGCGTTAAACCCTTTCGTTGCTCGCGGACAACGGTCCACGCGTCGCCGTTGTAATCGGTGTGCGTCGTCAGCTATTTTGCAAATTCCTTTCGCAGTCGATACGCATCGAATGCTAAGCAAATACGAAGCAACGCGGTACAGGCTAGCATTACGAAACGCGATTACGCTGTTGTGCTTTAATAGATTTCGTAACTCAAATCTCATACGAGCGAGGAGTTGATTAGATAATGAAGGTAATAGAGGATCTTTTTCTCGAGGCAAGGTAAACGTAAATTCATAGATTTTGGGGGTTTGCAGAGGTTCGAGAATACATAGTATGTATATACTGTGCACGTATAGCGAGAAGAAATGCGGATTCGATTGGTTACTAGATACACTTTCTTTCATACAATTGTAAGGATAGAGCGCACGCATTTTCTTTACTGGTCGTAACGGTGATAACGTTTTACATTATTTCTTACATTCAACCGAGTAAGAACACAAGCGAAATGTTTCTACGCTACCTGCGAATGTTCCACATTTGTGTACCATGTTTCGTAGATAAATCGGGGAAGCAAAAGTAACGCGGTTTTCAGTGTGAGCCACTGTACGCTCAAAAAAGAAACTGAACCGCTACTACGTATACAATCATTCATGTGTATTTTCCTACAACGATCTCTATCCGAACCGAATCGCACCGCAAACGTTTCGTGTTTTAAGGGATAATACGAGTGAGCCTTAATTTGGGTTCGGATAACGAAGGGACTACCGTAACGCGAAATTTTGATGAACGATTATGATCACGTTCGGTACACGAGAAGCGTTTACCAGTGGGTGACTAGTCACCCTTAGCATCGAAAGGGTTAAAGTTCGCGATCGCCGAATGAACGTCTTTAAAGGCAGCAGTCGGGACTACATACGTTTCCCGCGACAGTTGAGAACGCTCTTGTTCGTGATTTCGTCGCGCTCGAATTTCGTGGCTTACGTACATTGGTGCGGGCCCGTATTTCTGTCCGCAGAGGCGGGGCCGACGGCGACGTCTCGCGAAGGTTTAAACGCAGCGACGTGATAAACGAGCGAGTAAGCAAGCGAGCGAGCGAGCGAGCATTTCATAAGTAGCGCGCACCGCGTAATCTTCGAGTGTCTCTGGGCGAGCTGCATCCATCGACCGTAAAGCGTGTTCGGTTCGGTTTCCCCGGGGCGAACGTCTGCAGAGGAACGGGGAGAAGCGTTTACCGTGACGGGGAGCAAACAAAAAAAAAAAAAAAGAAAACCCTTTCGATCGAACGGCGAGCATTGATCCTTGGAGATCGAACGTCTCCGTGCGGGATAGAATTGGAACAACGGCGATCGCGTGCTCGCTGAAACGCGAGAGGTATTTCATGAAACGCGAAAACGTTAATTGCAACGTCGAAGAACTGGTATGTACTTTCTAAAGCGTACTTTATCTCGGCGAGGGATCGTTCGATATATCGTTTGGCCGTGCACCCACGCGGGGAACGGAGCCAATCAGCGGCCAGAGCCGATTGTGATAAATGTACAGGTCCAGGTCCATTGGGGGTCATTGCTGAGGGGAGAAGGCTATAAATTTTAATGAGATACATTGCGTTTTTTCGTTACACCGTTCCCCGATAGCGTGCCGAGGAATGCGAGCAATCTTGTCCCCGGTCATATCGGCTGCTTACACAATGCGATTAAACCCATTATATCAATTATCGAGCGATTCGACTGCCGACGGCTAAACGAAGGACAGAAACGTTCTCCGGTGTGACGCTAATTGACAAAAGCGATCGTGACAACCGGCTCCGTGAAAATCGGACGAACAATTTTAGTCGCATCGCGAAAGTTGCGAGCAGAGATAAATTTAAGTACAAGTCTTAACTAGACTATAATTCAGGGCGGTAGCTTTTATATAAGATTGACTATTTATTTAGGCAATTTCGCGTTAGGTTTTTCCTTTATATGGCGACGGTTTTGGGAGAAAATTTCCCTCCAAGTTTTTCTTTCACGGAGCGGCGGATTTTGGAAAAATAGTCGATTTGGGTTTACCTTCTACTAGGCAACAAAAGTAAAAGATGTCAGCAGTCTTCTGCGCGCAAACTTTTTGGGCGCCCGTAAGCAGTTAAAGGGTTAATTAAATTCACTACCAGTTGCAAGGACTAAAAGACGAGACTACGGATATTTTGGAGGCAAACTGAGAAGACTTTATCCCGAAATAAAAAGATGGATCCTAGTCAGGAGTATACCACGCGAATTTGACACCGCTCCCTTTTTTGCAAAATGTACTATTGAAGATGTTTCTCTTGTTGAACGCGACACGGGCATCCAAGACCACGCGCTCCTGGGTGCACCCTACGAGTGGCACTTGGACATAGACGAGAGCGTACTCGACGACTTCGCTAAACGTGTACCACCGACTACGCAAAGAGGGGCTTCGCCGATGGAGAACCCTCCGGTGTTCTCAGAACTTTGCGAAACGATTCTCGGACGACGAGACGACGCGCTCCAGTTGTTCTCTATAATTACCGCGCTCGGCGAGGCGAGGCGAGCAACCCCTCGCGTTGCTGCTTGTCAACCGCACGGAGAGGCGTGACAACCCTATCTGCCTGTCAAAACTATCCACGGATCAACACTCCGAATCGTCGCGGCGCTTTTCCGCCCGCGAATGAGTCAACACATCACAGGCGAGCCGAAGTTGGCCGAGTATCAAATTCGCCTCGGACACGGACGCGCGATGTACACGTTTCTCGTCGCGTTTTGCCAGTGTGCACGCGTGCACGTCGGCCGCGGTGCATGTTGCTTACGCCGCGGAGACGCAACTAAGTGCGACACGAAACTTGGAGTATATTAATACCGGAGCGGCGTGTCTTCCGCGATACAGAAATACGTTGATTTATAATCAGCCGCTCGGTCGGTCTCCCGTCCCGGAGGAGGGAACTGGGTTAACGTCTGTCGATCGTTAAGATCCTCTGGAAACGTTGCACACGCGATGACCACTTGCGAGATGTAGCGCAGAGACCGGCAACCTTTTAACTGCGAAGGGCACTCTGAACGACACCGAGATACGTACTTCGTTTTAGTTTTGTTGCAGGGTAGAATGCAAGTCTACATAGTCCATCAGCGACGGACTCTGATTATAATTATTTAGAACGAAGCAACCGTTTGTTTGCGACCACGGAAAGGTCAATTAATATTTGTATTTTAAATTGTATCGTATTAACCCCTTCGCTTACAATTGCGTGCCCCACTCGGGGCGTAGATTGTAGATAGATTCGTTAAAGGCAAGTTCTACTCGCGATGCGTTGTCATTTTTATTTGAGCCCTAGTTTTGCTTCGGAAGACGAAGGATTGCTGAATGCGAACTACTTGGAATGTTGCAATATTTTGAACGAATATAAGAGCTGCGATCTGTCGAAGCTAACGTACGCAAAGTACGGTAGTCAAAGAATCGCGAAGCATGGGGTTGAATTAAATTATCGAACCAGTTTCACAACCTTCTTGGAGTGCGAACATCTCCTCCATTCGTGCAAACGAAACAGGAAGCTGCAGCTCCGTCGTCGAGTTAAAAGTAAATCGAATGCGTTGCCGATCTCCGAGGCAGCGTATCGCAGGGAATCGTTTCGCAATCGTCGATGAAACAGAAGACGCGAAAGCTTCGAATCGAGATGCAAGAGTAGAAGCGTTAAATTGTGCACGCCTTGCGAGACCGTTTCGAATATCAGTTCGCGTGACTGGCACCACGGCCGCTGGCAGGAAGATGCGATCGCAACGCGTAACGACGATCGTTTAATCGTCTCGAAATCCGGTGAAAGGGGCGCAAAGCGCATTACGGCGAAGCTTAATCGAAGAATTTTCAGCGCGACGCGACGATCGCACACGACGGTCCACTGGATACTCGGTCACCTAGTTTCCCCCTCGCATTTGCATCGACCGCGATTTTGTACCGTTTTTTTTGTCGCGAGCGAGAAGCAGGGAGATCGGCGACACCGGGCGAGGATAACGCACCGCGATCGCGCTGTTTTTCTCGCTTGACACGCGTGACGAATCGCGCTGGCAGTGGATAGCGGATAGCGGATGCAGGAAGGCCTTCGATTTCTCCATAAATCCCATGTTGCGTGTCGCCGCGGTTTATTCGGTTCCGCGATGACTGATGCTTGCATTAGTTTACGCGTTGAAGTCATCGGGGAAATCGAGGGAAAGATCTATCGAGCGAGTTGGCTTGATAAATGGCCAGTCGGATTTATTCCGGACGTCATTTTCTACGATGATTCCCCGGCGGAGCGCGTTAACAAAGTCCCGTGATAATTCACTGCAACGGAACGAGCTACGCTGAAGGATCTTTGGCAGAAAGCTTTGAAGCGAAGAAGGTCAGGGAGGCTGTATTCACGCTTAATATCAGATCTTCGCAGCTACATATGTCTTTCGCGGTTGAATGGTTTTACACGAATGCTGAGCGCGGAAGATGCATGTGGGACGGAGGATAGCAGTACCAGAGATGCGGCGATTGCGCAGTTCATCGATCAATGGTGACGAATAAGTAACGCGACGACGAAGATTAACCCTTCGGCGAGTAGAACTTGTTTAGGATAAAGAAACTATTCGGGTGCGATCACGGGAACGCGATGTCAATCTTTATATCTCAAGTAGTTCACGTTAAACTAAATTGCTACAGTAGTGTAGCAAATATTTTATTTCTTTATTTATTTATTCAACGTCCATACTTTACAGTTTTTGGATTTAAATACGTTCGTCTCGTAGCTTAGTGTACCAAATATTTTAGAACGTTTAGGTTGCCTCGATTCGCGTACAGCGCTACGTAAAAAATGTTACGCCATCCATGTTACCGTATTTAAAGTTGCCTTTGAAAGAGTAAAGTAGGGTTGGACAAAATATTAGTCGCTCAAAGTTAAACGATATTCCTCACATTGCTGTTACGTATTCCTCTACTAAATGCTTCTCAAAAGGTAGCACAGAAGAGTCAAAATCATTTGCAAAATAGGAAAGCATAATTTTCAGTAAGTGGCCCAAGATTTTTGTCCAGCATTGGAAAATGGTACGGGAAAATTGTTCCGTCGCTGAAGGGTTAATCGGTACAAATGCTCGACCAAAGGGTCTAATTCCCGTTCGTTTGAAAAAGGGAACGAGGAAAGTTTCCAATGAACCTAATAAAAGGGCGCAGGTACAGCCAGTTATGAGGTACTTCAAAGGGTCTACGATGACCGGAGAATCGTCCCTATCGGACCGCTATTTATGCCCCGGTGCCATTAGTTATCGCGAAAGCTTTAAAAGCGTTGCCATAGTCTCCGGTCGTAATTCGGAGCGGCGGCGGATGCGGCTCGCAAGTCTTTCCCTCCGCGAGATACCAAAAGCGCCGAGTACAAGGCCGTGAAACGTTTCGACAAATTCTTCTCTGCCGGACAAAATTCGCGCGTCACGCGTACCGTTCAGAAGGTTGACGCCGAGTCTTTGCATCCTCACCGGAGATATAGTCTACCCCGTCTTCCCTATCGCCACACGCCGTCTCAGTTATTAAACTGCTGTCGATCTTTAACGTTTTCGGTTAACAGAGAACACGGCGCGTGCACCTAGAGAGACTAGTAGATCGTAGTAGTATGTATGTATGATCGTAGTAGGACGGGAATGTAAATACTTGCGCGTGGCTTCTCGTCGCGGACGAATAGTACCTACGAGAGGGCGTGAACGTGTTTTACACGATTATAATTGCACGACGCCCGACATCCGGGAAGCTATTAATCGCGAGACGGAATCGCAGTGGATGATTTTGGCGCAAGGAGCGTCCGGGAAAGTTTCGAAGGCAATGCGAGGGGCGATCGCGAAAACGAATCGCCTTCCTGGCTATTGTTTAATCCCCTTCGAAGCGACGACCACAAGCGAGTTGGCGTCGGCTAAGATGCGCGTGGAATCGCATGAAAGGCGAACGAGAGAACGATGAATCGGGCGAATCGCTCACGGGCGTTAACCCTTTCGCTCCGACGAGCAGCTCGAAAGTGAAAAGCATTCGAGATTCGTAGACGAGGGCAGAAACGTTTACAAGATGCTCGGATAATAATCGATCGGAGAGTGTAATATATACGCGAAAGATAGCACTTGGTCAGGCTGAAAGCTTTTGCGCGAAGAACGGGCAGATACGGGAAATACTTTCTAACGCAGCTTTCTAATTTCAGGAAGGCGAATTTTTTGTAGTTTTCGAGAGATGAATTCGCTCGTGTTACAACGGCGAAAGCGCGTGGGACGCGGCGGAACTTTCGGAGAGTTGCATTCTTTCAAAGCTGCTTTCGAAGGAAACTTGTAGAATTGCCCGACAAATATTAGATAGCCCTGCGCTACACGCAAATAGTAATAGAGTTTTGGTAAGCCGTTGCACGATTCTTGAGAACGTATATCGCAGCGAAAGAGTTGAAACGGAGATGAATACTCGGTGGAATCAGATCCGACTAGATTTTACTTCAAATGAAAATAAGAAATAACTACTTCTTTCTCGAACTTGTTTGTTGCTCAACCTATTTGCATCGTAGCATTAAATACGCGATCAACTTTATACATCGGAAACTTTCGCTCTTGCTTGGAAATTACGCGCAACGATCAAACCAAAACACGGTATTATAGTATGCAGTATTATAGACCAGATTATACCTTTTACTAACTAGCACGACGATCTTTAAAACGATCGATGCACAAGAGTTACACCAGAAACATCGGCAATATCGCTATCGGATGCAAGCGGGTTAAAGTAAGAAGAATTATTAGTTCAGTGCTCTGAACTTTTCTATTTCAAATGCGTAGACTCCCAATTGTATGGATTTTCGCCCAATTTAGATAATGTAACTTTTCCAATATTTCGAGTCACTTTCCACAGCAACGATCGTTTCGAGGAAGGATAAAAGGAAAGAGATGCACTTGCGAGCGGTTTAAAAGGCTCGCTCCCGAAAGAAAGGAAGAATCTTACATTCTAACGGAATGCGGTAGATGCCAATCGGAAGAACGCGGGCCAGTTACCGTTTTTTAATGGATCGGTCGAGTTGCCAGGCTGTTGGCTACCAGAATGAACGGGCGGAGATGGCTGTTTCCGAGTAAAAGGGACCCCACGCAAGATTAACGATGCCCGGTGCGACGCGATGCGACGCGACGCGACGCGACGTCGTGAATGGAGACTGAAACTTCGCGTCTCGCCGCAGACATGCCCGTCATTTTAATGGGACGCCGACGTGGCTCTTATTTTGGAATTACACCTGACCGAGGCCCTGACAGGTGGCAGAGAAAAAATGCAGTCCCATCGAGAGCCTCCTTATCGCGTAAGCCTCTTACGCGCGGGCCTCGGGTTAAACTGTTCAAACCACGGCAAATTAACGACGCCTCGACGCGCGTCATTCGGCCGATGGACGTTTCGTTTGCCTCGAAAAGGTGGCATCTCCTATTTATCTTTGGTCGCGTGCAACTCGACGCATAGCGTTCATTTCTTTCAGCTGCCAATGAGCATAGATTCTTCTTCTACGCGTTACGCGTTTGTTTGTCGCTAACAGCGTTGGTACGAAACAGGGATGTCTACCGTTATTTACGAATATTGGGTAGCAACGTAAATTCGTTCGCTTCTTCTAGGATGTTTCGCAAGCCCCATAAATTTTACGACGGAAAAACACGCTTAAGCTGCCAATAAAATGGGAAAAGGCCATTGATCTATGTGGCACGCGCATAATTGGCTGAATTCACTTGCGAATTTGCCAAGGAGATGTCGAGTAAAGACGCGAATAAAACGAAACGAATGTTACAACGCAATAGGATAAGAAGACTCTAGCTTTTCGTATCAGATTTGTAGTGTTTATTCGCAACCCGAAAAAGTTTCCTGTCCAATTGTTTTTGCGTGGTTTTCGTATCAACGCTGCCCACGACAATTGAAAACTGATCGTCCCAGTTGAATTGACTCGATAAAAGGACCGATTCTTTATCCTTCTAATCGAAAGCAACGAGGACAAGTGCACGGTGGTGCGGAGAAAAATCGTTCGTCAACGTCGAACCTAAATCGACGAATGAACTCAAACGTAGCGATGTAAAAGCTTGCACCTAAAACAAAAGAAATTCCATCTAGCTATACAGAATCCCATCTTAACTCTTCTCACTGAAACAAATTCAACGAGCCACGAGATTTCTATGCCCAAGTTTGCAACGACGAGCTGCACTCGTCGACGAGTTCGCTGTAGATTAGCAAAACAAACATTTCCGCGAACCAATAACCAATCGCTCGATCGGTAAAAACGTAAAAGGTCGCGTAATCTACTGTTCCACGATGTCGAGCAAAAAAAGAACCGTCTACATCTGCGATATCGCTCGCAAATAAATCGCAGTAGAACGGATTAAACTTTCGACCGGTCGAATAACTCTCGAACGCCAGGCAAAGGAGACAAGCTAGGAGAATCGTTCGCACGCCTATCGATATTAACAATGTCCTCGATCCTCTAACAGCGTAACTCGAACCTCGGCTGAAGAAACCACGGGAACGCCAACCCGAAACCACGCAGCAGCAGCAGCAGCAGCAGCGTTGGCTCCGTTTGCCGCGGAAAGAAGAAAGGGTGGAAGAGGCAGCAAAGAAGGACGTAGGATAAAAATGCATCGCGGAGCGAAGGAGTAAAAAGGGAAGGAGCTCGGTCACGATTTCCTTTTCCGCTGGTTCGTGGAGCCTCGCCTACTCGCGCTGACCCCGTGGGGTCAGCTGTCAGCTATCGATAGTCCCGCCTCGTACACGCAACACATGCCCTCACATGCTAAGCACCGTGTTATTTCTATTTTTGTTTGAACGTCGCGTCGGTAGATCGGAGCGCGATGCAACGCGGTCCCGGTGTCCTCGTGCGTGCCGTCCATCGTATACCGCGTCTAACGCCGCGTAGCACTCCCGTACGGGGACGTTCACGTTTGCCGTACCGTCGCGTCGACGCGTTCTATATGCGAGTCGGATGGGCTTCGCTCCCATCAGATACGCGCCTTTTACGCCAGTCAATGAAAACTGTCGTTTACAACGTGCCTCCGATAACTTACGATCGGGGATACGCGGTGCGTTAACTCCGGTAATCGACCGGGCGAGTCGGGCATCCCGTTCACAACAACGTTGCTGCTTCAAACGAGCACCGGCTAATCCGATGATCCCCGGACAGGATACCGTGAAATGGTCTCGAGGAAGAGATTTAGAATCCATTGTCTAGACGCGTTCCAAGTGCCTCCTGATATCCGATGAAAATTCCTGATAATCGACGTGTCTGACCGCGCTTGCCGGTTCTCCTTAACGCCTTCGGCGCGAGTAGATATTACGAAGGTATTTCGTGGAAGATGTTTGGTCTATTTGGTGCAACGAGAGGATAGGGAGACAGCGGTAGCATTGAAATAGATTTCGAATCGACGCAGCATCGATTTACCGAGACTGGGACATTGTTGTTCGTCGTAGAACGAATCGGAAGGCTTGAGAATCTACGGATTGGGAATTCGATGACTTGGAATTCGAAAGTTTGGCAATTCGAACGCTTAGAAATATGAGAGCTTGGAAATCCAGAGGCGTAGAAATTCAAAGGCTTGCAAGTCTGAAGGCTTGGAAGTTGCGAGCTTGCAACCTCAATGGCTCAACGATACAAAGGCTAGAAAATTCGAAGCCTTGGACATTGAAAGGCTTGGAAATTCGAAAGCGTAGAAATTGAAAGACTTGGAAACGCTGAAAGCGGAAAAATCGAAAGGCTGGCAAATCTGTGACGCCTCGCAACACGAAAGCTAGAATTTATTTGACTTCCTCGTGCGCGACGCCTTACAAAGAGAGTGAATAGCTCCGCAAGGACTCGGCTCCGCCCGTAGTTTCAGTATTACATTCACAATGAACGTGCGAAGAATCGATTCTAAGGTTCCCCACCCTCCCCCATAGCCGGAAGCACGGCGAAGCCGATAATTAATGACCGCGGTCCAATTGGATCGCGTTCACGGTAGTTGGAAAGTGAGATCGGCGGTGTGTCGTTGCATCTTATCGAAGCGAAGAGTCTCCTTCCGCGTGAAGCAATACTAGTTGCAACGAGAGTCAGTAACAGGATGCTGCACGGTAAGTCACACGAGTGGATAAGATTACATCTTTTGAAGCATCGGAGAAACGCAATTTACGGGGCATGGTTGCCGAATATATTACCAGCCTGCAACATTCGTCTATTCCTCGCTGCTTCGAAATTATATTACACGGTCTACTACAGGCCATCGAGTTAATGAGCGCGTGGTAGCGGTCGCGTGAAATTACAAGCGACAACCGGTCAGCAGCGGGCTGCTTTCTGTGTCGCGAGAACAGTGGCAGCCTCCGGTATTCCAACCAACCGAGAGACGTAAATGTTTCGATAGTGGAACACTCAATTTTTCCATTCTAGGGTGAAGTACCCAACAGTCGACACTTTCTATGATTTCAATCGCTAGTAAATTAAATTGCTATGGAAGATAGCGGATAAAGAATAATCGGTTGTAGTCGAGAAGAACAATCATAGATGATATTAATTGAAGTAGACGAATGGAGAATCCTGTTCGAAGAGAGGGTAATTGATTTTCGGACACGGGAGGCCCTACTGTACGCATAGGCTGCGCACCATTCCGCGCCGCGCTGTCTTTTCCCTTTTTTTCGTCGCGCTGCCTTTCGTAATAGGCACTCGTGCCAAGCGGATTAGCATAAGACCGCTCGCCGATGCAATTTATTTGCAGCTCGTGCCACGTCCGCCGCGTCGCCGGCCAATACTCGTTCCCCCCGATAGATGATAGGCAAAATCCGCTACCTTTTCTTTCCACTCCGTCGTATATTCTAGTCTCTTCTCTTCGATCCGCCGGCAATTGCAAATGGAACAACGTTTCGTAGACGCGACACACGGGCTGCGGGGCGAAACGTTTCGCCGTTACTTCCGCTTGTTAAGTTTACGAGTAATATCTCACGTCGAGGCAAACCGTGCTTCTGCTTGACGTTTATCTGTTGCGAGAGACTTCCCCGAGTCTAGCCGGATCGTTCCACGCGAAACTCGAGACGAACGATTCGCCGCCGATGCAAAAAGTAATTACTTGCAACGGGGAACGTAAAGTACCCGAGGCGAGGGAAATTTCAATAGCGTTCGAACGCGAGACGGACGACCGCTGCGCGCGATCTCCTCGATGGCGATCGAAGAGGAATCCCAATTGGAGCGAGCGATCAATTAACGTTAGCGCAGCGGTGAAACGAAAACTTGTAAACACGTTTAATCGTTTGCCCGCGGAAAAACGAAAAGAACGATGCGCTTTCGATTATTAATCTTTCTCCGTGAAACGGAATCCTATCTCCGCGGGGCGCGATAGCTTATCGTCGTAGTTCAAACAATGGCTTTGCGTGCACCTTCAAATTTTTTTCGTTCCATCAGCCGGCGTCTAGATCACGGCTGGGGATGCCGACCTCTTGCAACTTCGTTATCGAACGTTGTAGAAAACCCGACTGATTGTCCGTTGCAATCTCTCCGAGTACATCCCGTCTCGGACGTCCGACTGCAACCTCGACCACCTGCACCGATACGACATCCTACGTAGGTACTCGTGTACCTCGTAATTTACCGTCGCATCCTTCCTTCCCAGTGGTTCTCACTTTCGTTTCATTTCGAAAAGTAGGCTAGAAACTTACGTCTCCATTGACAAAACGCTCCGCCACTGGTTAAATGCAAAATAAAAACGCGCACGCCGTCGAATTTGACTTGACTCGATCATTTCGCTGCGACGGATTTTAATCGAAGAATATGGAGAAGCCAATGCATCGAATCGAATTCCTATCCTTTAAATAGCATAAAGTTTCGCGCGCTCTAAGACGCCAATAGCGTTTTCGGTAATCGAAATTAATCCACTATAGACACCGAAGATCTAAATTTGCACAAAGATCCCTTCTAACAATTTGTTTCCGAAGGAGACCAATGAAACGCGTAGGATTACGTTTACCAATTTCCCGTATGCTATCGCGCGACACAAGTAAACGCGTTCTTATCTTCGATCGTCGGCAAGTGTATCGCGAATAGCCGGCGATATATATATTTATTCGCGTGCCCCTCAACTCAGGCGTATTACCTACTTTTGTCGTGCGTTACTCGAACGCGGTATCGCCGATCCCTTGGGGAATGGGCTCGTCAAATCGCGGCGGAAGACGAATGGGCCAGTCGCAAATAATAAACGACGCGGATCGACGTGGGGCACTTAGAAATTCTTGCGGCGAACGCGTCTAAATTTGCCGAGGCGACATCAGCACCGGGACGACGCGGCGCGGTGCGCGCGGGCAACGTTTTATGAATAAACCATAATGAATGCGTCTCCGCGAGCGGACAAGCAGCAGAATCATCGAACGCACCAAATGACTTTCCTTCGCAACCCCCTTTTGCCCGTCGAGATTATTTCCATGAGTTACCGGCGTGTGCGTCGTCAATAGGCCATCATAAATCTCGAGGGATCGTCATTACGGAGAGGGGAACGCGTTCGCGAGGGAATCGAGAGGCTATATTCTTCGTCGAACAGTCCTCTCGCGAACCTACGCCTCCGTCGTAGCCCGGCTCGTTGAAACGGTTGAGAAACCCCACCGATTGCGTCTGCTGCGACCCAAAAACTAAAATATTCCCGATGCGCGAAATAGAGAAACGGAGTAGGCTGCTCGGAAGCTACGCTTCCAACGACGTGCGCTCCTAGACAGTTCTCTGTATCTGCATACAATGAGAAAGCGAGAGAAGAAAACTTTGGCGAAGCTGCCGGCGGTGTTCGCGGAGCCGGGAGACGCGAGTGCAATAATATAAGAGCGGCGCAAGACGATAAATTTTCGAGCGTTTTAAAGCGATCCCCAACGTCGTTCGTCATCGTTTGTTCTCCGTACTCCGTGGCCGTTCGACGCGTACGAAACAGAAAAGGAGGCACGGCTCTGGCAGCTTCATTTCGGCTGTATACATAATTCAGAGGAACCGTTTGCCGAGCCTTTCCAAGCCTCGCTCCTCGCGGAACCTCGCGGGACCTCCATCGCCTTCTGGTCGCTATCTTTTCTTTCTGCTTTCAACGGAGAAACGCGCCGCGCCGCGCTGCGCCGGCAATCTCGGCGAACGTTCGAATAAATTTTGCACTTAGGCCGACGGATAGGTTCGCCAATCGGCGTACCTGCCGGTAGCGATAGCCAGGGTCGTAAAGCAAATTTCTCCATACGCTACGCGAACCGGAGAAAGCAGAAACGGGGACGGACAGAGATTTGCAAACTCCGTTTTACGATCCTCGACACAATTGTCGAATGGAAGTAGTCTAGGAGCTTAATCCGCGCGGCTCCATACATCTAAAGTTCAGCTGACACGGTTTTACGAGCGGTACGGTGGCTTCGCCAAATCGACATTGACCAAAAGCAGCGTTTGCATAGCTTCTGCATGTTTTATCACGCTATCGTATCATCCGAATCTTTGGATTCTCGACTCATCGAATTCTCAAAGCACCGAGCTTCGAATTCTCAACGTTTCAAGTCTTTAGAGCGCCATATTTCCAAAGTTACGAATTTCTAAAGCTTCGAGCGCTCAATATTTCGAGTTTCTAACGTTTCAAACTCCTAAAGCGCCGAATTCTCGATGCTTTAAATTCCCAATGCATCCAATTCTCAATACTTCGAATGGCCAAAGTTTGGAATCCCCAATTGCTTTGGATTTCCAAACTTCAGATCGCTGTCTTGGGTTACTGTCGCCTCGGCAAAAATCACCGAATAGGTGAAAAAGAAGTATCGTCTGGACGAGAGGACTATCAATCGGGAACTAACCTCGGCTAACCCCTGGGCTGCTCGAGCCACGAGACAGCGGACGTTCGTTAAGGCTTGATTATTCCTCGAGTTAAGTTAGCACCGGTGACTGCGTTATACGCGCGTTCCACGGGTCCCCGTCTCTCGCTTCGCGGCACAATGTCCAACCTGACGCAGCAGCGGTTGCGTTGCGAGCGAGCCGGCAGCATTTCGCGGCTCCAATCCGCAAGCTCTTCCGCCCGTACTCCCTCTGTCTCTAACTACCAGGTAGAACGACGATTCTCGCCGTTGCGCAGCGTCGAATCGTCCTACGAAACCATTTAACGAGTCTTCCAACTACTCGACGCTCCGTCAATTTTTCTCGCGCACTCCGGTTGATCGAGAGCCCTCGAGCGAGGGCTGTTAGCAACGCCTTTGCTTCCAATTAGGACGAGAAATTTTACGAGGACGAGAAAGAAACTCGCGAGACGAGATCGATACCGCGGTTCATTTTACGGACCTTTGTGCAACCCAATTTTGCGTCAGGTTTTAGTTGGGCAGAGTTTCAAACTTTATCTTGGGAACTGTGGAGATCGTAACAGGCTATGCAGTGCCATGTGCAAGGCGTTCCTGATCGCAATCGACAGACTTTACCAACGTGTTTGAGAGATAAGTGGGCAAGCAATGTTACATTGTAGCCTACGGGTCGATTTGTCTTCGTTTCCGAGATATGCAAGTAGGAAACACTTGTTGCATAATTGCCGTACACTTGAGGAATGAACAGGTAGCATGGCTATCTCGCGTATATATCAAATGGCGTTCCCTATCAATAGAAAACGTAAAGACGCGGCACAGAAATGCGCAGAGCTTGTTTCGATAACCGTGAAATCGTTCTACCTCGTCACCTATAGCTCTATCCCTACCAGCATCCTGTCTCCTTGAGCAAAGCACGGAATAGGATGCATCGAAAAAGAGCATTGCCCCCAAAGGGTTACAATACCAGCCTAGGAGTGGTAGAATCTCCGAGTAACGAGAGGAACGCGTGGAGCGAGGCTTACAATGTCAAGAAGCTGGACCACGCGAGAAACCGCAAACGAAAACCGCAAAAGGTAGACGTTCCCGTGCAACGACTCACGTAACATCGCGTGCACGGCAGCGCTAAGCTTCTCCGGTTGGGATTTAAGCAGCTTCTGCACACGACTTCTGGGACGGAGCGGCACGTTTAGACGGAGACGGAAGCGGTCGGTTCGATTTAACGCCTGTGCTCTTGCACGGGAGGCTGGGTCCCTTGTTCGTGATGGCTTGGTTTCGCGTCGCTTGGACCCGTTCGCGGAGATCCGTTCGAGTATCTCCCGGGCTCGCGATCGCCGCGTGTTTCCTCGTTGCTAAACAACCCGGCCGGTACACGAGCGTGTTGCACGATGCCAACGCCCGAAGAATTAGATCCCGGATAGGCAATTACTCCTCGGTCAGACGTCCGACAGGCTGTCATAATTATTCAATTTAACGGACAGGGTGGACGGCGGGAATAGCCCGCGGGAGTATCTAATGCCACCGTGGTAGACGATCCGGCTAATATTTACTCGCGTTCGACTAATTAGACGGCTGTGGCCGTATCTCGCGGTTCCTCAATTAGAATCTCGTCCCGCCTAATTGGCCGGCGAAACGAACGTCGCCGCCACAACGGGCGCTTTCTTGATCGGAGCGAATCCGGTCGTTAATAGACTCGCGGAAGTTGGGCATCGCGAAAGGGGTTAGTGGAGTGAGACGCGCTCGACGCTCGGCACAGGTAGGGAAGCTGATTACGTTGCGTGTGTTCTCTGGAACCGGCTGCACGCGTCCGCGATCTCTTTTCCTCCTCTCCTCTTCTTCGTCCATTCACATCTCTGCGACCCACGTCTCTCTTTTTTTCCCTTTCTTCTCTGTCTTTCGACACTGTCCAATTAAAAATCTCATTTATCTTTTTATCCCCTTCGCGGTATTAATTCACTTCTTCGACGCGATCTCATGAATTTCTATTAGCGCCGAGGTTCTTACCTATCCCGGCCGACTAAACAACCTCTTTGTTGCGTCACATCAACTCTCCCGCCGCGATGATATCGCCGGCAATTAGTATTTTCCGTCGGAGCGTACGTCCAGGCGACCCAAATCGCGATTGTCTTCGTTCGGAAGGTTACGAGCTGACTCTATTAGCGTTCGAGAAGTGGAAGAAGTAAACTGCATCGGCCTTCGGAGAAGACGCGCGTTAACCCTTTCGTTGCATCTTCGAACGCACTGTAGAAATCCTTTGCCGTCTAAAAGGTTGGAGAACATTTCGGAAGGAGGATACGAATCGAACGCGACGCAATTCGGTATTTTTTTTAAGACTCGTGCAGCTGCAGGGCTAAAGAGCGAGGAGTTGAAGGAGAAGAGAAAACGAAACGCGTTCCCGGTTGCGAATTTGTTGGTTATGCAAGCCACGGCGCCATGCAGATGAGCCGTTACAACGGACACAGGACCGACTAATTTATAGCAAGCTTCAGTGTAAAATTATTCACTTGTCGCTGTATAATAACGTCTGTATACGTGTTCCTCGGTGCACGCCTCCGAGCACACCCTCTCGCCGTCTTCCCCGCCTCGAACAGCGTCGCTCGAATTTCTACGTCGCTTTCTAAAGCGAAGCGCACGCTTCACGATTCCTTGTGGATATTTATCCAACGAAATAGGTCGCACGGAGCGAGTTGGATTCGGGTTTGTTTCGGTGGTACGCTGAAGAAAGTGGAGAACTATTGCTGCACAGTTGGCAGTCAAGCTATGTTCGCTAGACGCATAAAGCGGACAGAATTTACGCGCTCGAAAGGATCTCGTTTCGGAATTGGGTTACAGCTGAGCACCTTGCCGCGCAACGACGAGCATAACTTCTGATACGAATAGTTATTATCGTCGTTTGCGGAACGAAGAACCCTTTGATACGGAAATAACAAATTAACAGCAGCGGGGGAGAGCGAGCGATAATCAATCAAGTAGAAATAGGAGATGAAAGGGAGTAATGCGATTATGGTCTAAATGGAATAAGTATTTGCTACGTTTGCAATAAATTTGCATCTCAACTCTAATGGCAGAGCGACGCTATAAAAACGAGGATCATTAAATACAGATTACGCGCAATATTTCAACGCGTTTCGTTTAACGCAATATCGAATTAATGAACAGCTATCGGGTCGTTCCATAAGTAATGAACACTTGCAACTTCTCCGCGCAATTTCGGACACGCCTGCTTAAAGGAGCACCCAAAACGGACCCTAGCTTCCTCCTACGATTCGTGAAAAACGATTAAGAATTGCTTAGAACATTCCTGATTATGCGACACGCGGATAGTCTCCTTTTACAACCAGCGAGCTAAATTAGCAGCAGGGTGAAACAACGAATTTGTCGAAACACGGAAATCTTCCGTTTGCGCGAGCGGAACGGAAAACCTCGCCGTCGCTGACGAGTTAATAAGCGAAGCCACTGAAAACTGCTAGCAAAACGGAGGGTTAGACCGGTATTTTTGCCACGCCGAATGGGCCTCTGAAACAGGGAACGGCCACCTGTTTCTGGCTCGTAAATTCCTCTCCGGAACCACGAGTCTGTCTCTCGCGACGATGTTCTCTCGCGACGCGCGCTACATCAAGATACGCTTAGGACGTGCTTTACGGCAACTCGCCCGTTGAAAATATGCTTCTAGGATGCTCGTGGCTGGATCGGTTGCATCGCGTCGCGTCTCGTCTCGTTCCGGTTCACTCTACTCTGTTCCGAGGCTCTATGCGTTGCATTATGCATTATGCAGGATGCATCGGGCATCGGGGTTGATTCGCGGCTGCCGAAGAAGCAGGGAAGAAGGGTGTTAGAACGGATTTTCTTAGACGGGAACAAGGAGAGCTAAACGCGCCATCCAAACGATCCCTTTAATTGATTCGCTACAATGCCGTCCCGTTTCGATGCATTATGCATGCGCCGCTTGTGCAATTCGACCTGGCTTCGATCGATAAATCAGCGCCGGTTAACAGGGATATCTCTCGCCCGACGCGCTTTTTCACCCGACAAAGTGGATCAAGGCGCCTCCTTTCCGCGATTCACCGCCTCGCGCGATCAATCTTCGTGAAAAATTAACCGACTCGGGGAATAACAGAATAACAGAATAATTGAAGCGGAATGCTCCCGGTGTTACGTAAAGCCGGCCGATCCGATCGGGGGAAGTTAAAATTCCACCGGCCACGAGAATGCAAGCGTGGAGAGAGAGAGAGAGACGCGTGGTTTCCGCGAGCCGAGCGATTCACCGCGTCGAGCTTTCTCCGAGGATCATTCACAACGGTCACGGAGAGCCGGCGACGGGCTGGAGAGGGGGGAAAAAAAAAAAGAGAAAAGGGAAGCGGACGGACCGTGTGGCGACGATTATAAATCGACTACCGAGCCCCGACTTCGCCGTGGAGAATCTCTCGGGTCCCGTGTGTCCTCAAGCCGACCTCGCCGGAATTCTCTACGAAAAACACCGGCGAACTTCGTGACTCTTTTTCAGAAGGCAGCTTGGAAACTTTCGAGGGAACCTCGTCTTGCGCCACGATGAACGATGTTCTCGATTAAGCCCGACGCGGAGACGTCGCGACAGATTTGTTGCGAACCGTCACGGTGAATCGGTGTCTCGGTCCGTGGACGAGACTCTGACCGTTCGCAGTGGCTAAGTATCGCGCGAGACGATAAACAACTTTCCGCGCAAACCAACTCGGCGATGTAATTAAGATTATCTCGAGCGGCGCAAAGCGATCGTCGTAACTTGGTTAATTTACGGAACGCGTTGAGCAACGCTTCGAGATTCGAGACGCTGCGCTGCGCTGCGCTGCGCTGGCTCGTCTTATATGGACGCGGAGGTTCGCCGGAATCGGCAACGAGATCCACGAGGACCAGAAAGCAATTTGACGGAGTGACTAGGCCGAACAATAACAATGGACGGACCCGTTCAGCGTCCGTCCAGGTATCGAAAGCGAGCTGTCGGCGAACGTCGAGCGGGACAGGAAGGTGCGAACACGAGGGCCAATCGCCGAGCAATTTGTGGATCGATCGAGCTTACACCTACGATCGCGCCCGTCGAAATCTATCCTTGAGTTTCTAATAGAAACAACGAGCACCGGTAATTGATAGGCTTTCCGGCGCCACGGGCTCCGTGAATGGAGGACGGAGAATAGCGCTTAATTGAATGAATTTCGTGGGACTCCGCGAACCGATGCAAGGTTAGAAAGCAATCAATCGAGTGGATCTTGCTAGAGGTCGTTAACGCGAACACGTGGGACGTCATACATTCGATAGACTGGCAGGCCTTCGTTAACGGGAGATTGCGGACGTTTGTTTAATTATTTATTTACTTCTAAAGAGAGTTCAGCGACCCTTTAATAGCAAATTCGTCCCACTTCTTTGATCCTCCGAGAGCAGATATTTCATTATAATATAGCTAGCGAAATATGATCATGTATGCGTTGAAATGAGCCGTTCTGTACCATAGGTGCAGTAATGAGCACAGGAACGTGCTGTACGATGGGCACCAATGATCCATGCGTGAAATGAAGAAATCGTCGCAGCCCTCAGCTCGTCAAACAAACCCTAGAATAACAAAAACCTGCAAATACAGACCTCTCTTTGCGTCTGACCTTAAGCTAAAGCCTCGCGCCGAAGCGTTAAGCTGCGCTTCGCTCTTTCCGTTCGCAAAAAAAAACGAAACCAAAGATCCGCAGTTTGGTCGCGGGGTTTTATCGTCGATTAATGGCGCTAAAGCGATGCTGCTCGCCGCGTAAATCGTCTGCGGTTGCACGGGGAATCGTAAAGTTCTCCACGGCGAGAGACGGACGCGAGAATTACGGCTGCGCGTTTGCCCGAGACGACAATGGTTCTCCGGAAGCGTAAAACGTAACAACGTTAGGTGCCTCGCGTAAGATGTCAAAGTTATATCCCCGCAGTCTTTTCAAACCGTTGGAAGATCGTTACGCAAGCGTCGCTGTTATTTCGAAAGAGAAAATAACTTTCTTCGAGTGGCTGGGTTGCACTTGGCGAGCGGACGATAGATAGGCGGACTTGGAAATGGCAGGTTGCTTTTATTCCGAGTGGCCGACGACTCTTCTCCGTTGGTTCGCTAGCAACTACTACCGGTTGCCCGAGGCTCACGCGAGCTCGTCACGATGTCAGGTACATAATGGCGAGGCAACCCACGCCTTTCCTCCGCACCCACGATCCCCTAACAGAGCCGGGAAACGCGCGAGTACGCGCCGTGCGCGCGGCTGGCCTCGTTCGCGTTTTTCCACCCACCGATCGCGCTTTGTTTCCGATCGATACGCGTCGCAGCTGAAGAGAAACGCTTTCCGAATCGAATAAATATCGAGATAACAGAGCCGCGACATGCCTGCCGCGACCCCCATTGCGAACCCCGATACCTATCTCCGTAGCAGCTCCGTGATCCGCGTTCGAATCCGCGGATCATTTCTCAATCCGCGTCCACAGAAGAGTCCGCCGTTGCCGGAAGACACGGCAAACGGAGAAACTGACGCCAGCCATCGAACACCGAAGCCTGGCAAAAATTCGAGGAATGTATTTGGAAAGTCTGCGGTCGTTTACGAACGCGTAGACGTCGCGAGAGGTATGCAGGATATTCCGACGAGCTCATCTTTTCCTTTGCTCTCTTAAATTCCGAGTCGATACAGTGGTTGCAAAAAGCTTTTGCGCGCGGCATTGTGTCTACTAAGTTGCTATAATCGAAGCCAAGACTACTTCCACGTTAAACGTAGAATTAGTAGACCGTTACAGACCGTCTTTATGTTGGTTAACGTTTTCAACAGCTGAAGAAATAGAATGTAAATCGGGGGTTGGTTTGTCCTCTACTTACTCTAATTCGTGCTGCATTTTAGATATTTCGTTAGGCGTACCTATTAATCTTTTACATTCTATTCTATTCATAATCTTTTAAATTCGAAACGTGCAACTTAGATTATGTTAGTAAAAATAAATATTGAATTTGGCAAAAGTAGCGACACTTTGGTTAACGCATCTATATATATACTTTTGCTTATTATTATGTCCGCCAACGAGTACCTGGCAATTTCTATAATAAGTTCGCGGTACAGTTTAATTTCAGCATGATTGTATAATGAAGGAGTCACAACAATGATGTAAGACAAGATGGACGCTTGATCCCGTTAAAATTGAATATGGCATTCTACAACGAAGGTGGATCAATCATTGGTACGCCTAATGTATTGTGCCGCCTGCATTTTTGTTCCCAATAAATGCTAAATTCCCCATAAATGCGTAAACATTTATCGCTTAGCCGTCTTGCCTATCGGTTAGCAGTGGCCTTAGGTGAAATGAAACCATCGAAGTTGCAAAAGTGATACGCGGAATCTGGTCTAAACTCGTTTCAGCGAAAAATGGGAGCGCGGCGTCGATACTCGCGTAACTTTCTGCAGCCACTGTACTTGAGCGCGCATCGAGAAATCGTCGATACTCGATTAATGGATCGGGGTCCAAAGGTTGCGATCTCATGATCCATAGATTATCGATTGAAAATTAACGAGCGGGAGAAACCCAGCCGCGAGTCCGCGACAAGCCGTCCAGCCTCCAAAACACGGATACGATGTAATAATCGGCGATCGCCTCGGGCTTTCGCCGTGCCGTTGGTCCGCGCAAATCGTTTGTAAAAGCCTTCAATTACGCCCGCCAGGCTAATCGCGTTTTAATTACAACCATCGCGGTGGATCCCATTCTTTCCGCGTCGAGTCCGGCAACGCGAAGTCCGCCAACACAGCAAGGGTCACGCACAGAGCGGAATTGAAGATTGTGGGCGAGACTCTCGACTGTCGTCGAGAAGAGCGGTCGCATAAGGCGCAGAAAACGAACAGAGATTCAATTGCGCGTACAGTTAGCACGCGTGGGCGATAATGACGCCGCGGGACACGTGCGTACGCGAAGAAACGCGCGCTGACGCCCCTTTTGGTCCCTTTCGTATAATCTTCCTTCCGAGCCGAGCCAAGCCGAGCCCATATCGACTCGAGAGTCGAGAGAGCAGCCTTTTTTCTCTTCCTCTCCTTCGTTCTCGTCTTTCCTCTTCGCGGCTGCTCAGTTACGCCCCACCAAGGTCGAGCACCTTTATATCCCGCAAATGAGCCAGGCTCCTTCGTCGCGTCTCTCGTAATGCCGGTATCCAGCAAGATTTAGGCGGCTGCTTATCCTGTCTCGTCGCCCGACGCGCGTAAAGTGGCTGGCTACTCGCGGCTGAATCCCCTTAACCTTCTCTCTACAATACACACGCGTGTATACGCGCTCTCAAAAGTTGGGCTATCATTTGCTACCGGAGTACGAATGCGTCTTCTGCAGCGCGGGATCTAATAGCGGTATATCTATCACTGTTAGTGGTTGATTTCAACGATTCGACAGAGGCGATGGAAGTCTCGAAGGGAAAGAAGATCGAAGACGGTCTTATTAGTAATGCCAGAATCAGAAGACTCGTTGAAGATAGATCGAACACAGTCGTTCGACAACTCGCGCACGAGATAAGCGCAACTAAAACGGTAGCCGCTAATTACTTAGAAGAAGTTTAGAGAGTAGAAAACTTAGGCTCCGGACAACCTAATTAAAATTGGCCTCCTCTGTGCATCGAGGGCGCTTTTAATTTTGAAGTACCGTAGCGAAAACGTTAACCTTACCCTGCTATCAGCACTTATAGGCGTTCGAGAAATTCATACGTAGAGTATCATTAGCCTCGTCCGCCGATTAATTCTGAATATCAGAGACGCACTTTGGTGTCTCGAAGCGCTTGAAACTCTTCGCCATTTAACGAGCGGAAAAGTATCGGGAGGAGAATATAAATTGAATCTAATCGAATTTGAAGTGTTCCTCGAAAGGGTTAAAGTCTTTCTTATCCCGGTTGATCTTGACACCGGGAAAAACCCTTTCAATGGAGAGACGATTTCTCGGCGCTGGCTTATCGAGAGCTGCCATTAGCCCGTAGCACGTACCCTCGGTGTTCCTTGCACCGTTCATACCGTTTTCACTTATGCCACTTAACTCTCACCTGTCCTGTTCATTAAGCGAGGTGCCGCCGAGTTGCGCGAGCTGATCGTTCCACAGACGGAGCAGAACGAGCGAGGAGAAGGGAAGCTGCGGGGCTCTTGCACGTACGATTTATCATCGTCGCGCGATGGCCGTGAACTCTTCGCTCGCGACTTTTCTCCGGCCAGCATCGCTGACGTCCATTAGCGCGTCGCCGCGGATATTCGGCACGAATATTTCAATCGCGGGTGGCCGTTGAACTGTATTGCATCAACCTAATATGTATGTGTTGGAATGCAACGATGATGTCAGATGTGTCAAGCATCGACGGCCTATAGTTCTCATCTTTCAGGCATCTTAAGCCGTGCCTTGTGGAGGGGTTGTCCGTGGTGCGCACAAGGTTTTGGTTTTTCCCCCTTGGGGTTAGTTAATAGCCGAGAGTCGAAAGACACACTTGTCACTGTCGTTGCGTGCAAGGCACAACGTTTAAAGTTTTCCTATAGCTCTTTTACTTCTTCTTATTTTCATTATAGACTGTATACGCGAATCCTTTGTTATTTAATACGCTAATGTATTGTATAATAAACTGATTTTACAACAGTATGTATTTCCCTCACGTTACATTGCCGAGCAACGGGACGATTGTCCACCCTGTAAATAGTCTGCCGAAGGCCGGGGTAGCGTGGACAAGTAGAGATGATTTACTTGCGTTTTAATATTGAACGTAGTAGGCGACTTTACCTAGGGCAATTCCTAAAAGTAGACGAACCGAGTCGGACGGATTCGCCGATAAATAGTTATCGGCATAGCCAACCGCATATTTAGTTTTCTTTCACGATTCTACTCTTACCCGGGCCGCTTTTCGTTCGATCCCTTTTGATTCGCGAGTGGCGATATCCGAGATTCCACGACCGCGGCAAAGGCCGAAATTAATTATAACGACTTTCTAAGCGCGCGGCTCGTAAAAGCGATTTGCCGAACGGCCGCCGAGCCGCGGCGGAAGATTCCTCGCGTGCCTGGCGAATCTCGGTGCAACGGTTCCACGATCGAGCGGTCAGATGTGGATCGATCCGCAGACTCGTTGCGTGGGATACGGTAAACGCGGAGAGATACCGGAGGGCAGGTTCACTCGCAGAAATATATATATATATTACGCCGCGGTCGAAACACGGTAAGCCGGCGCGCGGCTATTGCTGGAGAGCTCGAAAGGATTGAGCTATTCGTACGCCCGGCCCATGCTCGTAACGTCCGAAGGACTGTCACGTCGCTGGCAGAAAATACGAAGCGCGCCGAGTGCGACTCGTGCGCGCACACAGCTTTCTCGAAAATTCAGCCAGGGAACGAACCTTGAGGCACCTGGTATCGCGGGTTGACGAACCCGCTTCAACGAGCCGCTATCAGCCGCTGATAAACGGACACGACATTCCATTTAAAAAAACGAGACTGACCTTGCTATCTCGTTACCGTTTTCTCGTGGAACGAAAACACGTTCGCGACGCGAGAAACACTCACCGCGCGTATATGGAAAGCGAGACGTTTCTATCTCGAGCAATGTAACTTTAACAGATTTGTCGAGCTACGCTCGCCACGTTGGCCGTTGATCGTGACATTGTTAACAGTTCAAGAGTTCGTAACAAAGAGAACTTTTGCTAAATCTCACGGAATCTTAGCTGCAAGCTTCGCACCTTCGTGATTTAGTTAGACGCGATTCTTTTGGGATACAGATAGCACCCGCGAAGTATATAGCGAATAACGTTGGCGAGCAACGTTCGAATCTATTAATCAGAAGTGGAAAATGCTAGAGTATCGTTTTACTCTTTTGAGAAGAGCTATTTTGGTTACGGATTCTTCGCCTTTCCGTTTCTCGCTCTCTACGTGTCTTCTCGTAACGTATGCACCGCAAAGGGTTGCGTTCTTTGGCCAAACTTGTCGAATGCTCAATGAAAGTCTGGGCTAAAATACGCGTGAACTACGCGGCGGTATATCGATTTTGTTCCCATTTAGATACCATCGATTTGCCAATCGACCGCGTTCCAATAAAAAATTAGTTCCGCTTGCACAAGTTGGATAAAAAACAGAGGAAACGAATCGAGCGAGGACAAAGTTGCGCGAACGGCGTTCCCCTTCGACTATTGGACCACCGTGCGCGAGGCGACGTTGCATCGCGATTTTACACGCTCGATTAGGAGCAGCAAGAAGTCCGAGGAGCCGAGGGAGCGACGCCGCTGTTCGAGCCGAGCGAGTAGAATATTGTCGCGTGGATATATTCAGCGGCGAAATCCGCGCCGAAACCGCTTCCCATGGGCTTGCTCGGTGCTTCCAAATGCATTCGCCAGAGTCCGAAGATATTCCGTGAGTCAGAGCTCGAGGCGACGTTAAAGTTCCTCTCGCGCGGTGGGACGCCGAGTGCAAAGATCCGGCGTCGGAAAATAGTACAGCAGGACGGGTAACTACCTCGCAACCGAGTTCCTAAGTAACCTTCGAATGTCCGGAAAGCGAACACGATCTGCCCGAGGGCAGACTCGCTTTAACGATCCTGCCCAGTCCTAGCCCGACGCAATAGGAATTAACTTTTGCACGAAACCGAGATATTCCACCGAAAGCCGAGAGCCTAAACCGAGTAGCAATCCTCCTTCGAGATTTCTCAACTTAATTGCACGTGAACGGTGATCCATTATACCCGCATTACGATCGATCTTTGCTATGTTCGCGCAAGAATTGCGTGCCACGAGCTACTTAATTATGATTGAGGAATTATGAGACGTCTGGGACTCGTAATCGTTATGCGTTTATGAGGAATTTAAGCGTGCAATGAATTGGAGAAGAATGCAAGAAATCGAGAATATACGAGATTCGTAAAGGGAAATATATATCGTTGGATTGCAGCGTATATTCGTCCAGTTTTCCGAAGAATTTTACGAGAGCGACATCCTTCGACTGCCATGAAGATTCGAGATCGTCGATTGGAATCATATGCGAATTGTATCGCAGTTTCAAACTGTTTAAAGAGCGAAGCTACCCTCGTTGCTCCAATTTTGTTAACGCTACAACTATCGACAATTAAAGTGCAGGTGTTTGCATCAAACGAATTAAAGCGGTGGATGCCTAAGGAAACGTAAGACGCAGTGGAAATAAATCTTTCCTCGTTCCTTTAACGGAAGGCGATGACAAATTTTCAACAACATCTTCGCGCAAACGTGTACAACTCTTACGAGAAACTAACGAAGATCGCTTTGACCGCTTCGGTAGTTCAAGCGTTAATACAAATATGGCATTCCCTAAAAATCCGCAGCCTACTAGTGACTCATTCCGGCTTATCTTTCTCGAACCACGTTAACCCAACTTAATTGCTATCAAAGAAGCCGGATAAGTACGCCTCGCTCGAGATACGGGCCTTCTAGCAGCGTATAACGTTACTCCGCATATAAACAGCGGAACAAAGGTCCTCTTATTTCACGGCGCCTACTACCCCGAGGAGCCCGCGAGTCTCGGTGACTCCGTGAATAGTTTACGAGGCTCGTGGCCGTGCTTTTACGCGTCTAACGACACGAACGTTTCACACGAACGGCGTTCGCGGTCCACGCGAGCAATGCCGGCTGCGGGCCGGGCCCCTTTTCCAACGCGCGACAGGATCGCCGAGATTAACGAGCCGGAGCCAGAGATCCCTTCGCGAGAATCGAGATTGACCAATCGGCTGAGAAGTGGTCGGTGCACGCGCGATAGGTCGCGCCAGCAATAACTCGACGCGATCGTAACGCGAGGACGATTGCGCAACGATCGATGGAAGAATAGATAGGCACTGGAACGTTTCCATTCACGACTTGCACTCTGCCCGTTTTCCCATTTCGTCCGACGCGACGCGACTCGACGCGACGCGTACGCCTAGAGCACCGGCTGATCTAACCGCGATTAATAGGCCCGATCGTTTTTCATCCGCCAGCCGGATATCGCCGCTTCGCTGCGGCGTTCCGTGAAACCGCCGAGGCGATCCGTGACATTTCGCGCGCTTTTGCTCTTAACGAATACCTCGATTCGAGAGAGCGCGTTTCACGGTTCGGGTGAAGTCCTGGCGGCGAGGTTCGAGTGGCGAGACGAGGCGAGGCGAAGCGGGACAAAGCAAAGAGAACCGCGGCGCAGGAGCGCATCTTTATGCAGCGCACGCGGGACAATGAGGACATTGTCGCTGCTCGGACGCACAAAGCTGACCGGAAATTCATTGTTCTTCTGGTAGTTGGAGCGATCGCCCTCTTCGCCGGGGATTCCAGCGTCGCTAATATTAACGCGTTGTTACCAGCCGGTTCGAGCACCTCCTTCTGCGCAAGCTCCAAGAATCTTCGCGGCTCGAACTTTCCTCCTTCCGACTCTATTTCGATCGTTCAGCGCGGGATACGCTTCCCTTTCTATTGAGATTCATTGCCGCGGAAACTTCGCCGCGATTACCTCGAGAGCCTCGACGGGGTTAACTCGAGAGCCACGGTTAAGTTTCCCGGCGATAATGCTAACGTTGTACAAAGGACAATTCAGCTGAGACTTTAGACAAAGGTCTACTCGCGAATCGTCGGTCTTTTAACCGATTAGTATTCAACGACGGCTAAATTAACTGCGAGACTAGGGGAACTTCAAGCTACTAAATTCAGCCGGATTTCTTAACCCTTATCTCTGCAACTGTTTCCACTCCGACTTATCGCTGAGATTTACGCCATCGTTTAGGAATCAAACGAACATTTAGAACACAACGAACAGCACATTAGCTATTATCCGGTCCTCTAATATGCTGGCTCTATTCGTGCTAAGAGATTTGCCCGTAAAATACTGCACATATGATATTGGTTTTCAGATCCGAAGCGTTGATTATGTTTCGCAATTTGCCAATCCTCTAAGGGTTCATAGAACTGTTACACGAATAGAACCGAACCACCAGAGATCTATACTTATTTTTTCTCGTATACAAAAATTGCATACGTGTATACGTACAATTGTTACTTTGCTGTTCAAGTTGCATCTATTTGTACCGTTTCTATACTGTATTAGACTTCCTCTGTACTTTTTAACTTCTGGTACGCTAACGAGACGGAAATTCGCATCGTGCGCTTGCTTGCGAGCTTTCTTTAAACGCTACCGAACATATAAGTAATAATCTTCAACGTAAACACCCGCTGATCGACTTGACAACCCGAGAATTATCCGAAAGCGATAGCCAATGAAATGCGTAACAAGCGCGCTTGGATTGACAGCGGTTAACCAGAGCAAAATTTCAACGGACAACTATTGTCGCCCTTATTATCGATAGGTTTAAGAAAAGAAAAAGGTCGTTGGTTATTGGTGGCCGAGCCGCAGCCTCGGTTAATACGGGATAGCTTTCAATGGAACCAGATGGCGAGGCAGGGAAAATTGTCGTTAATTAGCGGTGCAGCGGGTAATTGCGGGCAATTCTAGTGATTGCGCGTTGAACGGTAAAACGACGTTATCCCGAGGGCGAAATCGTACGAGGCTGGTCGATTTTAAGCTGGTCGGAAGACAAACAGTGGCCGGGGACCGGAGAAACCGGGGGAAGACGAAGAACGCGAACGGTGCATAAATCTTCCGGGTCGTAGCGATTAATTACGGCAGGAAGCGGAGCCCTGTAATTAGATCCTCCTCGATGGCCTGCTCCGACGTTCCCGAGCGGACAATCTCGGCCCCGAACACTTCCAACGCTCGAGTTTGCGAGTAGCGAGTTGCTGCTCGTTGAACGACCGGCCGAATCTCGATCGAGCTCGAATTCACGCGTTACTTCGTTTCGAAACTTCGTCCCCGTCGCGTGGCAAATCCAACGGAACGATCGATCCGTTTCTCTCATTTCGAGCCTGGGGAATTTCCGCGCCGTCGTTATCGTCGCGTACGCGCAGCTTCCGGTACCTTTCCTTCGACTATCGCGAGCTCGATCTGCGAGGTATTACTCGCGCCGAGCAAAAGGAGCATCGAACGGGAAACGAATTCGTGGCGCGACCTGTTAATGCATCCCATTAGCGACTAGCGGTTCGAAGTACAGTAGAGGCAGCCTAATATTTGAACGTTCCACTATCCGAAAATTAGCTACGGTGTATTCAGCTACGGGGCTCTCGGGTGAGGTTTTGAAATATTGAAATGCTAGAAAGATTTCAATTTCAAAATCCTACGCGGAAGAGCAAACACAGACCGTAACAAGGAAATACCTTCGAATACCGACACGGTGAAAAAAGGAAACTGTCGATCACGCGATAATTACCATTCGAACTTCCGACCAGTTGAAGCATGCTTATTTGCACCGAGGTGATTAAAATGATAGAACGGTTGCAAAAATACGTAACGCGACGGAAAATAAGTTCTCGTTCTATTTATAGAAGGAACATCGCAAATGAGAGAACAATTACAAAAGAGTGTCGCGACCTAAAAAAAAAAGAAAAAGAAAAAGCTCAAAGAAGCCTGGTGTAACGGATGGCAAATAAACGAGCGGCTATCTGGCCTGTTGCTTTCGATACGAGAGGCTCTCTAGCGTATATCACCGCGTATCAGCGTCCCAATTATCTCCTGTTCGCGTAAACATATGTTCCTGTCAATCGGAGTGCGAACCTAACGTAAGCGTGTCCGGCGAATAATAGACACGTGAAACGTGGCCGATCGAGCGGCTAGGTTTTATCAGCCAAGCGAGCCATGAAACGCGGGCTGTTGCGGGAAAGTGGCCGACAACTCCGCAATGAATTTATCGTCTCTCGCGCGACAGATCGATCCCGCGGCCAGCAGCTTACGTTTTGACCGCTCGAGCCGAAGCTGCTGCAATCAATTCGCGGCCGAGAGTAATCGCGAAAGTGGATCCGCGCGACGCACGGCGAGCGGATCGCGTGGACGGCGATATCGGCTGAAATTTATCGATCTATTTGGATCGCAGCAGCTCCGCTGCTGGCTACCGATTCCGCGCCAGTTAATAACACAGCCTCCGCGTGTAAGTACGCGGTATCGGGTTCGCGATCGGCAACGCGATCCGTGGCGACGTGTGCATCGACCGAGATAAACCGATGATAATGCAGCCACGACCAACTTATAATCCCGCGTTGCTCTCGAAACGTTCTCTCAACTTTTCCGTACCGTTCCTCGGGCAAGGATACAGGGTGTTCGTCCCGGCGATCCGCGGGATCTTTCGTTGGTTTCGGATAAGCCGATAGAAAACTATTCGAAGCAGAGTTAATTGCTATTCGGTCGGCTACGAATTGCGGTGTAACAAATATCAGGAAACAATTTTTTTTGGCAAGAGATCAGCTTGATTTGGTAACGAGTAATAAGTCGCGCTCGTTTTAATTGTTGCACAGATTCAACGAAAACTCCTGCTATTAAGAATGAAATTTAATTCGAATTCCAATCGTAACTTTGTATCGCAAGGTTGAAAGTTGCTAAGTAAAAATTGCCTATCGGATTCAAACGATTTGCTCGTGACACGATATAAAAAAAACAGCAATCAACTAACGCTCAACAATATAATCGTAGGACAAGGGGTTAAAAGGTCAACCTGTTGGTTCAAGGCTACCGGTTAAATGCAGCAAAAAGAAGAAGTAAATTTTAGAATCGAAGCAACTCGAAGAATAGAAAAGCAGCGACTTCGAGTTGACTGAGATGCCACCGGCTTAGAGATAAAAAAAATCTGAACTCATTTCTATCGTACCTTGCAGATCGTTGCATTAGTTTCGAACCGCGTCGCGCAACTCGATCGCGATTAACGCAAACGCGACGTCGCTCGCGTGATTGACTGCTAGGAGGAACACCCTGTATATGGTCGAGGAACGAGGCGACGGAAAAATGTCGAAGAAGACGAGTCGAGGTATTAGCGGAGTAATCTGCCGTGGTCCGATTGCGAGGCAAGATCCCTCGTTGGAACCCTAAGCTCCGGCTTGGGAATCGTTCGACCAGCTGGATTTAGCTTTCGTACCAGGGACGGTGTCCTCGTGTTGCTGACAAATTGTCGCGGACACGCGAGAGATCGATCGCGACGAGTTGCAACGTTTACGATCGGCTTTCCGTGACTTCCACTCCCCCTCGTCGTCCTTTCTCCGAGCTTCGCAAAAACTGGTCCCACGGCCGACGCGCCGATTGACTTTCAAATTGAGATTCCTTAATCCGGGGGTTATCGATTGCAGCCAGCTTCTCGACGAATCGTAAGGAATCTCGCGGAACTGCAACCCGCCTCCGCGTTCTCATTCGCTTCTATCGCGAACGGTGTTTTCTCGTGACTCGAGCAGCTCCCGAGTACACCGAAAAATGCGATTTAACCTACTGAGCATCGGAAAATCATTTAAGAGGCACGCGATCCGATCGTTTGGGGTATCCGTTGGGTAACGAGAAATCGGAATTTCAAAGTCGCCTTGGAAAAATGGCCATTCGCCACGATGGAAGTCTACCAGCGTTTTCCCTTCCCTTCCTTCTTCCTTGACACGATTCCACCGGATAAACGCGAGAACTGGTTCCCGAGAGGCGAGGATGGTTCCTGACTTTTAAATGAATGAACCACCGCATCTAAAGCAACGCTCGTAGTTATTTATTTGTTCGTTAAGTCAACGAAACCGGAGATCCCTTAATCACCGAAGCAATAAGGTGAAATAAAATGGAATTAACGCGTTAATGTTGATAGATGATTACTCGTGCGACGGGGACTTTAGGCGTCTTTTATGCGAAATCGAAAATACGGATAGTATACTGCTGTCGAGTTGAATCAAGTTTTATGCACCTTGAAGAGGGCTTAGGAAACGAGCAGTTCTCTAAAATGTCTAAACAGAATAGAGTAGATACGTTTTGCGCAATCCTGTGAATCACATTTCTTTGCATTACAATTTGCACTCGGATGAAGTAGACATTTTCAATACATCTTTAGAGGTCTTCAAAATGAAATTGCAACAAGTCCTTCGACTATTGCGAGCGTGTATGGATGTATAATATATCTCTCAACTATATATACCTATTTTCGCTGCACTGTTACGCAAAAGCAGGCGTCGCCTGTTAATCTTTCGCGTTCATTAAATAATAATAACTGTTGAATATTTACAGGCAGTGTAAATTATTCGAGCAGAGTTAAATGAAAACGCTATTTAATGAAAACACAAAGTTAGAGAAACGATACACGATTCGAGAGCTAGGTAGTGCAGCTACTCTCTTCGCTCTTCCGCAGGCAACTACTACCCGTGCCCGACTTCAACGCTTATTTTGCTACAGAATTTTCCGGGAAAAAAACAAGGGTCCTAAACCGCTTGCACGGCAACGCAGTGCCGATGGGTGGGGGCAACGCAGGCCCCGACTTTTCAATTGTCAGGCAACACTAAGTAAGCGTCGTGGCACTGTCTTACCAGATGTGGCGCAGACCTTCATAAACGCGAAAGCTAAGGTTTAAGCTAGCAAACAGCCTACCTGGGTTTAAAATACTGCGTCCGAAACAGGGACACACTTCAACAATAACACTAGTAATAGAAATCAGTGCGAAGTATAAAGTCCCTACCGCAAGGAAACGCAGGCATCTTTTATATCAGAACCTAAGCGGAACATAAAGTTCCCATCGTAAGAAAATTTAACCACCTGTATCAAAATCGAAGCAAAGTATATCTAGAAGTCTAGGCACCTTCTATGCGAAAGTCGAAGCGAAGTAAAGATTTCCTTGCAATACTATTGGCGCGCGCTACTCTCTATTAAAGTAATCGACGCTGTCTTTCTCGCGTTTAATTAATCACTCGCGCTGGCAATTCTTTAGCTAATACTTATGATAAAGCCAACTATAGCGATTCGATACTTGAAATTATTTCTATAAAATTCTTCAGACCGAATTTCATTGTTAACGTACGAAGCGTACCCTTGACAATTCTTAATTTATAGAATATTTTTTAATTAGCGAACGTTCACAGTTTCTAGTAGATTCAATGCGTGCCACGCGACGTGTACAATACGTTATCCCAGCGCAAGTGGTTAATCGCGACTGCGCGCATCTGCAACGTGCAAGTATCTTCGAGCATCGCTCGGAGAGTAATCGTAGACGATAGTGGGCGACTTGGGCCAGGATCGGCGAGGCCCCGCTAAATATCTAGACCGACGGAACGTTCGAGTGTTGCACGTGCGCGAATATATACGTGGATACGCGACGGCGCGGCGTGCAGTTGCAGCTCGCATTCCAGTGGCGCGATCGCGCAAAAACGGTGAAATGTTCGTCCGCTTCGCTTCTTACCGTGTTAACCGCGCGTGTACACGATACTGATGCGATCACGATGCGGATAAACGAGGCATGCGATGCTCATGGAAATGTACAACCGACTCGTTCGGGCTGCTTTACAAATTGCCGTCGAACGATGCTCATTCAGACGGTCTATACAAGTGGCGCGATTAATTCGACTTTTCCATCGAGGATTCCAAGTGATCGGTAAGTATGCGCGGATACGAGCAAGATCAATGTCAAGGCTTACGATATCGAGTAGTCTACGCCATGGATGCTCCACCTGTGCCAACCGCCCTAACCAGTTGCGTTTTATTCGAGCCCACTACCGATCCCGGTAATACACTTTGCTTGCAGCACTAAATTAGAAGTCCATTCCGAGGGACTTTAATTACTCCCGGTGCAAGTGGTTCGCGGCCTTTAGAATATGATTCTTAGGATGGCAAGATATGTGCTACAACCTTCGAAACCTAGGTAGATAATAAATTGTACGAGCAACGAGAATATTGTCCCGATACGAACTTGTTCGAGGAATAATTAGACTGCGGATCTTTACGCGAGTTTGTATTTTCGTTGACGAAGTTAGACAAACGCAGCCTGAATAACAGGTTGCTTTGTTTCTGAAATGCAATAATTTGTACTTCAAATTGCACATGTGAAGTTCTTATAAATACATAAAAATTCGCAGTTTGCTAGTAATCCAATTGAGCTGGCGTTTAAAATTTAGACTCGTTTGTTTGATTGATTCTAATTCACCGATTCGTCGCGATCGTTTAAACCGAGAAAAAGTGAACCATATAAAAGTTAATAATGAATCAATTGCGGTAGAGTATTAGATTTTTGTGCAAATCACACTTATGTCATCGTTAACGAATCACAACTTGCATCATTAGCATTTCTTCGTGTCATCAACGTATATAAAAGGCTTCGGCCCATTCGTAAATAAATAGACGAATAAACGGTAGATAAAAGAATATCTACTCGTGGTGTTTCGAGAGTTTCGGAGTCCTCGCAATGTGTCAGGCTCGAGTTTCGCGAATCTAACGATCAAGTTTCGATGGATGTGGAAGAATTTCGCAGGAAAATCGGCGATGCCCGGAGGCGCGAATCTCGGATCGCACGATTCCCAGCGCGTGGGTTAAAAAGCTTGGGAACACTTGGGCGCGTACGGCGGAGAGTATAAGCGGCGAACCGGTCGCCGGTATAACGTTAATTAATCCGCGGCGCGGAATTACAAGAACCGGCATGACTCGAGTCGATCGTTATCCGTCGCACGACGCCGCAGCGGTAAGAATCGTTAATCAATATCCCGGATACCGTGTCCCGCGCGAAAACACCAGCCCTTGCTCGCTACATCCGACACACCTGCGTGTCTTACACGGTCCTCGAGAAAGTCAGCCGGGCTAGTCGTACCTCCGCTCCAACGTTTAGCTTCGACTAATCGCGTTAACACGAGCAATCATAGAACGGCGCAAGAATTTCACCTGGTCCGAAGAATTTCGCTGCGGCGAGCCGCGCCGCAGCTGCGAGAGATCTCGCATGCTTGGCCTTTCGACGTTGACGTTAATTGTCAACAAGCGTGTATGCAAATGCCGCGACAGCTCGGATCGCGAGACTGGCGTATCGACTGCGGCGATTGCGATCCGATATATCTCGCAACCTCCGCCTGATTTACAGCGGTAGGGCTCGAAAATATTCGAAGGGGAGAGGATTGCGACACCACTCGGTGGTAATTGTACGATGCAGCAGCTTCCTGCTCCGATCGAGATTTACGAAGAAAGGTACACGCGGCCGCTTTCACTGGGCAAATTAAATATGCAGCCAGCCACCAAGGCGAAACGATCTCATTGACAATGTCGGTTTAATGGTTATCGCGGGCCCCGGAGTCGCCCGGGGCGATCGGAATCTGCAACTGGTTCCGAACAGGTTGAACGGTGCCCGCCAACTCCAGAAGAGCTTGATTTATGCAGCCTTATCGGGCAACAACTAAAATTACGCGTGATCTGTCATCGGGCGAACAAATTGAGACACTGCCGCGAGACTGCGGCGAGGCGTCTCCCCGCGCGCCGAGAACGCTCTTTCAACTCCTCTTCCGCTTTCCAACTTTGCTCCCGCCGATCGGTTTTCTCTTTAATTGCACCGGCCAGTTAATTAAGTGCGATCTGATCGCTTCGCAGCGATCGAGATCCAACGAGATAGGACGAGATTCTAATAAATTCTCCGATCATTATATCAACGCGTTATCTAGCCGTTGAGAATTGAACGGACGCGCGTGAAATATCGGTCAATTGCAGCTCAGACTCTCTTCGGTGTATCGTGCGGTTTTAATTGCGGCGTAGAAAGGTGGGAAGTAAAACACGGAGTCGAAGCTTCATCTCGCTTGCTAGTTGAAGTATTATTTACAGACTTCGGATGTTGGTGCGATTTACGAAGAGTCTGAAATCTTGCGAGAAGAAGTACGACGCACCTAGCGTGCAAAAATGCATCGAATATTGAAGCTAGGGAACTCGTTGCAATATTTAGAAGATGAAACTAACGTCTATTTTGGTGTATTTTTTCAACCATGGCAGTAAACATTTGAATTCGCATAAAGCTCCGCGTGTCTATTGACAATGTAGAGCAACGATTCTTCAGCTGTGACTCGCGAGACGATTTCGAATGGATAGCGACAAATATTAAAACACGGGAGCAATTAGCGCGTCGCACGGAAGATTATCGGCTAATGAGAACTGTCGGGCGCGGTACAGCTTGTCGAAATGAAGAAATTATTATGCAAAGTATGTAGCTGGATATAGCAAAAAGCATCGCGTTTATGCGATAAGTGCAAAGCTCCCGGGACACGACTAAGTTAGCAACAGGTCCCTTCGCTAATTCCCGTGTAATCTTCTCGCACAGGCTTAAAGTAGCGCTGCGGCGATAAGAATCTCGATCGGGCACAGGAACGCCCACCAATAATCACATGCAAATCACTCTTCGCGCTTACGCACGTGCCCGTGAAAAACTGGCGTGCACGCTACCGATGCAATTTGCGCGTCAAACGCGCTGCGCTGGCCAGCTCGAATTCAGTTTGCCTTCCAGCGTCCGGCAAATTTTCCTAACCATAAGCGTTGTTTAAGCACCTCATCGTCGGCGTTCAAACGTGCAATAGTGCCTTGATAATTGACGACGGATCGAAATCGAACCTACTCGATCGAGAAAGTGGATAGAGAAGCGGAATGAGACGATGAATGCCGATATAGCCGAGCTTTTAACACTTTCGCAGCGCAATAGAGCGATGAATACGGGAAGAAGACAATGGAAAGATAACATAAGAGGCATCTCCCTTATTGCACCGTGTTCGACGTTTCGATTGCTAGATACCAGAGTTGCATAACTTCGGCTACTTGTATAGAACACGTTTTGACGCGAACGTTGCGCGTAATACACTAGATTCGCCAAAAAGTTCTGTCGTACTTCGAGACCGTATAGAAGCGAAGCTTCGTTAAAAATGTATTTGCAACAATTTTTTATCATATCAGGCAAATCCATCGTTTCATTTTTTTTCAGCGAAGAACTCGTCCAAGCAAGTTCTATAAGCTTCCAGATTTTTCAATGTTCTTGCGATTAAATGGTTTAATGATGGCTCTAAAAGACAGGCGGAGATCTAGGTATCTATCTATCTGTATTTTTGTAATGCTGCCCCGAAATGTTTACTTTCAATCTTAATCGTGTCTGCCAAATTATCAACGCGTTGACTAATGTATCGCAACACTGTTGCAACGTCGCAAAAAAGCTACAAGACTTTCCGGCCAATCTAACGATTTAAGTGCCACGCGTTCAACGACTTAACCGAGCGCCTCTAACTCCGAACTGCGAAAGGGTTAAACACGGTAGCTGTTTGTCCGTAAAAAGACTGAAACGGCCGACGGTCGGCATTCGAAATAAACGTAACGCAGGGGATAACGGCGACCGGTTAAGCTAAGCAAAACTGCGGCCTACTATCGAGAGAGACACCGTTACGCGTCTCTCATCCGACTATTCATCGAGGTTAGCAGCGATAAATTGCGGATAGGAATTGCACCGCACGCGTTGAACGTGATTTGTCCAGGTGTTGCGCGTGTTTCTCAACGAGGAACGGCCGTCGCGGATATTCCATTTAGATTGTCAATGCAATCAACGAACGATATAACTCCGCGTAGTTTACGGACTCCGCTAATGCCGGAGAGATGGGTTCTCTGCGCGCTGGTAAATCCGCATACCGCGAGGCCCGTCCGTGCGTGTAAAACGATCCGAGCCGTGGCTCGTGCGGTTTGCGCTAACGAATAGGCTTCGGGACCCGATCAAAATCCCCCGTGGAACGTCTTCATTCCCTTTCGAACACGCTGCGTTACCTGCGCTCGAACCAGCCTGCCAGCCAACCGCAATAAACTCTCCTCCATAGTCGCCAATTTATTTTACTAGCAAAAGGTAGTTAAAGACGGCAGATTTTACGACGAGCAACCACTCCGACGACCCACGAGATAATAGCTGCCTATTTGTGATAATAATTGCCCGCGATATAAATAGAGCTGTAGGTGCATTTCGGAGACAATACGCTTCCATATACGGTGGCTACAAAAATGTCAACGGGGCCGTTCACCGTGTCTACTTTGCTGCTCACAGCGGCTACAAACGGTGTTTGCATTAAGTTGTAGAATATTAGGTGTTTCGATCAGTTTTGAGAACTGACTATTACTGCGACTGTAACTAGAAATCTACTAGGGATGTATTGAATATTGACACGTAGTTTTGCAACTTGAACCCCTCCACAAATAATTTGACACGCGTTCCGTACGTTCTTAAACGTAGTCACCATTTTTAGTGGCAATGAAAATGGAACATTTTTCATTCTATCTGCTTCCCATTGTTTCTTGCTATTTCCTTTACATTTATGTTCCTCTATCGTTCCTATATTTATCTTTGCATCGCATTACGTCTAACTAAATAGCCTCTGATCCGTTGCTTCGATAACAACGATAAAAAGCAGCTTCGACGCTCACTATTTTATTGCTTTAATTTAAAAAAAAAACAGCAGTCGAAGCCCACCGATACGTCTGAGAAACGATCAACCTGCTCGTATTTAAATGCTAAAATACATCGAATAGAAACACTTTTCCTAGCCACCGTACATTCAACCCCCAATAGTAGAAGCATCCCTTTTAATCCGCTAAATTAGTCGCGGATTCCGAAACCTCGAGTCGTATATTCACGATCCGATAAAATCATTAATAAAGTATCGAATGAATCTGCTTCCCACGCTTCGGCGACCTAAATGCTCGGCGCTTGCCGCAATAAAAGGATGCTATAGGATGTCGAGGTTGTCAAGACCTCGCGTATGATCAATTCTCTGGCTGAATATTCTTTCCCCTTCGATGTACGGCGATTCGAGACGATTAGACAGGAATGGCGGGGAAACGCACGCAGAATACGTCTAGTGCTGGAAAGTCTGACCGCAGCGCGGACTGCGTGGGAGCGATGACGAGGCGACTCGTCTTTTAGTCATTACCAGACGCCAGGGATTAATAATTATCGTTCCGTAAGGAGGCGTGTTCCGTTTGCTTTTCGAGCGGGCCGTTTAATTGAGAATTCGTCGGAGCAACGAGCACGAGGGAAAATTGTTCGCCTGGCGGGACCAGTCGACCTCCGACAATGTTTCCCGCAGCACACGTGCCTTAATTGCATTCCTAGGGAAGATGCCTTGAACTTCCGGGACTCCTACGCTCGCGAATTCGCGCGAATATTTGCGCAATCCGCGTCTCGCCGAAGCGAAACAATGTTAAGAGTTCGTATCGAAGATAACCGCTGCCAAAATTGGTCCGCGACGGTGATGATTTTATTTCGATAGAAGCGGTTTTCTGCGATGCACTTGCGAGTAGTTACTTGCAACGGTAACGCAATACGACGAATGGTTTGTTAATTGGATTGAAACTTGGCGAAGAAAGATCAATGGTCTTGGAGTATTCTTTCGTTCCTTTGGAAAATGATGAAACTTTCGACGTACAGATGCATTCGGCGAGAAGAGCACCTGTTAATCAGGCTTTCCGATTTATTCGCACAGATTCGATTGATAGAATCCTCACCATGGCTAATAACCACCGCGACGAAGTTCAATCCTTTGCGCGTAACGTAGCGGTTTTCAAGTCCGTAATCTACGGAATCTTTAACACCCATCAAAATTAGGTTATCGCGTTTATTTGTACGCATCAATGCAAATGAACGTGTTTGACGCGATTTAACTTGATTTAATTCTGTACTTTAGTATCGTCTTATCCGCTCTTGCTTCGCGTATGTAGACGTCTAAAAGGCTTTGGCTCGTTGCTAAATTAAATCAAACTGGGAAGGGGTACTTTTGCTGCGAACTCTTCTGCAAATTATCCGCCAACGAATACGCCGAAGCGTTGCGTTCCTGGAAACTCGCTAGACCTTTCGGACCTCGCCTCGGCGCGCGACCTTTCGCACGAGTCGCAGATTTCATCAAATGTTAAAAGACCCCGGCGCGGGACTGTGGCCGACCGACCAGCCCCGATAAAAAGAAGAGAGGAGCTCTCTTAAATTATTCGCGAATGCCTCCTTGCCGCTATTCGTATCGGCCACCTAACAATCCCGTACGGAGAAGCAAGTGCTCGTAAAGATTCTGCGAATCGTGCGCCGGTTATCAGTGACGCGATGCAAAGAAAGGCGCTTCGGATCGCAGTCGGTTCGTTATCGCGACGTAACGATAGAAGATCGACGCACGATCGTTGCAAAAAATCCGATAAAACACGCTCGGCGAGGATCCGCAGAGAAGATCTTGTACACAAAGGTATCGAGTGTCCGAGTATCGCGAAAGATACGCAAACACTAGCTAGCAGGCGGTTAGGGACGTAGCTTCTTTGCAGGCAGTCTGCCAAAACGTTCGTCAGCCCACGCCGAGCTACGACTCTCGTCGAGATTCTGGTTCAATGGAGCGGTGAAGCATCCCATCCCATTGGACGCACAGTGGTTCTGACAGGCGCAAAAGTAGCGACGGAGAAAACAAGAACGATACGGGGGAACGAAAGGCTAGGTGCTCGAAAATTGGAGCTGGTTGAATCCCCGATGAGCGAGCGTTCTACCCCGTTGGAAAGGAAAGCAATATTTGCATGCGAAAACACAGCCTTCCATTGCAAAGCAAAGCCACGTTTATCGATTCTCCCGCGTAATATCGGCAGATCGATCGACCGCCCAGGAGATACTTTCGAGGCAGAAACGCGGAGATGCAGAGGCGGATTTAAGTTTAAGCTAAGTAGGCTATAGCCTCGGGCGGCGATTTTTTGGGGAAAACTTCGCTTTAAGTTCTTCTACGAATAGTAGCTACGAAAAGATGCTGGTTTAGTTGAAGACTTTGCAGCAACTCCACTTTTTACAGAAGCAAATGAAGGTAAATTAGAATAACCGTTTAGAAAATTGTTACCTTCACTTGACGTTAAAAAGACAACGCTAATCGAAGAGATGTATATTTTCGCATAATAATGAGGCAACTATTGAGTCGCGATAAGTCTTCTTTTTAATTTTTGGTGAATTTTTGAAGTCTCAACTCGACCCTGGCTTGTTCTAATGTTTTTTGTACTCAACGAACAGGAAGAAATACAGTTTGTTAGTTTCATTGTTGTTTTTCCAATGAAATATAGAGGAAACAGGTTGACACGTTCCGTTAAAGATGAAGAGCAACAGTATTGTTATTCGTTTTGCACCGAACGGTAATAGGAACAAGCAGAAAATTTGCAATAAATCGCTCACTTTTTATCGGACTTACACCAACACGCCCGAAACGATGCATCGCGCGTAATAAATAAAAAGCTGTCAAAAGAGCAGCTGCTCTCCCCTTGCTGCAAGGTCCTCGATTAATTTCACGATTCGTCATCGTGAATTGAAGAATATTTACGACTTCGCGCGTGCTGTATTGCTTCGACTAAAATGAGCATCTAGCCGCGGGGCATGAAAGATGTAACAGTTTAGGATGGAAAAACTTACATCCTTGATCAAACCCATAACACTTGTTTACATTTTTTCAACCGTTAACCGACGGTTTGCAGATTCGTTGAGGGCATAACGACTGTCTTAAGCTTTTCAACGATCGAAAGACGTTAACTGTTTGCCTTACAACCACGAGCCCGGCATCGCGATGAATCGATGGTCTAAATAGACAGCAAAAAGGCACTGCATTTGCAGCTTAGGGCGGCATAAATTTAAATCCGCCTCCGAAGAGATGCTATCTACTCGAGGCCCCATCGAGAAAGTTCTTCTCGACGGTGGAAGATCGAAAGACGTCGGATGCGAGAAACGCCGGGGAAAGCTTCGGTGGTGTACGACGTTCTCTCGGCGAGACTCGGTCGTAAAGCATTTGTCGGTGGAGGTAAAATCTCGGAATAGTTAGCGGAGCAACGGCAGAGAGTTACCGGAGGCAATTACCGCGTCTTGTACCATAAGTTAGTACAACCCCTTGGGAACGGTTCGCCGGCTAAAGTACATCGGAATACAATCGAGCGTTTCGCAACGCGGAGCCCGATGTCTCATTCGTGGATTCTCCGTGGCCGCGGTGATCGCCAATCGAGTCACGGAACGAGCGTCTCCGTATCTTTGCGTCCCGAAAATTGCAGGAAATAATGCACGGGGCAAAGCACGAAACGGTTGGAAGACGCACGGTTCACCGATTCCGAGACTCGGGACTCGGGACTGGGGACTCGGGACTCGAGTGCACGTGATTTCGTGCCCGCTTCTGCCGTGTTTCATTCACGAGTGGGTGCCCCGAGCGAGATACGGTGAATGTTAATGAGGCGGTCGGTCAGCTGCTCGATCCCACCGGAGCAAAATAATCCACGTAGAAATTAAGTTCCAGGCTACGTATACGTCCCCCTTGCTGGAGATCCCCCCCCCCCCCCTTCTATTTGTCCTTGCCAATCTACCGATCTTATTCCGCCGATTGCTCGTCGACGATTCTACACGGTCTCCTACGACCTCGGCTTTCCAACTCCTACGTCCCGCTGGAGATGCCGTTTGGAAATTCGAAAAGAAAATACTCGCGGAGGAATCTTCGCAATCGACGCCTCCTCTTTCTTTCTCTTTACGTTCTTCGTTTCGTAACGAAGGTGAGATTTGGGCAACAGGGCTGGCAACAGATGCAATCGGATGTCTTCGAGGAGACGTATTCGAAAGGGAAAACTCGTAATGCAAATGTTGCTGGTTGGGCTAGCCCGATTCGAACTAGACTTTAAATGTATTCTTTACGAACAGAGATCGGTCCTGCATGTTTCGAGAAGGTAGGTACTTAGAAGGGCTTCGGTGTTGGGGACAATCGAACTTATTGTGTAATACTTAGATCTTGGGAATCAGAATTCTGTAGCAAGTTTTAGGCAACATATTTGATACTATGCTCGTACTTTTATTCGTTGATGTACCTTGAGCGAATTGAATTACGCGTTAAGAGGCAACGTAGCTGCTTTTAAAGAATGATCGGGGAATACCGAAGAATTTCCGATGTAACGTTCACAAAAGTTTCGACACTATTCGACGAAAATTCGAGTAGACTTAAAAGTACTGTTTCTTTCGTCAAAATACTTACAGGGGGTTGGAATGGAAATTCGTAAACCAAACGATCTAGCTCCAATAGAACTAGCCCACCCAGCAACCAGTCTCGGCCTACGAAACCCTTAAATGCAAGACAGCAATGGAGATGTTACATACATACGTATATTCGCAAAGAAGATGTACTTTCATTTCGTTGGGGCAAAAGGTCGAGCGCAAGTTCGATGGCCATCGAAGACAAGATCGAGTTGACTTTATACGACGCTATGGGCGTGCACCATTGAAGTCTGGTCTCACCCCATGGGACATTGTTCGGCTCCCTTTTGCGAAGGCGGCCAACCCGTGGCGCTGCGGCCGGAAGTGCATTTATTCACGCCTGATTTTTCGCCGTAGTGCCGTGCAAAAAATATGTAAAAATTCAGAACGCGTGGCGGGAAGAGGGAGGGTGCAGGGGCCACCGGGGCTGCCTGGTCGAGAGATAAAACGGCGTGACAATGGCGCGGAGACCGCCCCGCGTCCCTTCGTGAGCTTGCACATTTTTTGCCCCTCGTAGAAAGAGAAGAAGCACGGGGGAAATTTTGTCGAGTCGCGGCAGGTGTTCCGAGCGGCAAGAAATCGCCAAACGCTGAGCTCGATCGACGGATCCTGTTCGGTGGTTACTCGGATCCGAAGAGGACGAGATTCCGCGCGGGATAAGAGGCTAGGTACGCCACTGAGGTATAAAATTTATGACCACGATCTCTCGGCCAGGCTATTCGTCAGGGAGGATCGCGAATCTCAATCCTGGCGCAGCGTCTTGACGGAGTGCGCCGAAGGAACGAGGGAGACAGCCCACGAGCCGAGTTCGTATTACAAAGATCCGGTAAGATCTTTGCGCTTTGTCAGCAGGTAAAAAGGGACCGAGAGCCACGTTACTGTTCGGAGCAATTTGTCCTCCCCTGTGTTTCTTTATTATTCGTCCCACGGGATTAAACGTCCCGCGTTACCTTTACGTCCGTCTCTTGCACCGCAACCGGAGACAATCGATTGGCTTTATTCGAAGCTGGTGCATTCGCGATACCGCGACCACTCGCCAAGCAAATGAACCGCGAATCGCATTAACATTTCATAAAGTTGAACCGTTGAAAGCTGCAAACCTTTACTCCCCTTCGCCTGTATCGGTAACCCGTTGACTTTTATATATCCTCGATCAAAGGCTGAAGTATTTATTCACCCACGAATCGCTTAAATCTCGCGGTTTACACCGTTCGCGATTGTAAAGTATCTCCGTTCTCGATAGCCGCCGCGCAGCGATATTTCTTTGCCCACGTAACGCATAATAAAGACACGCCGAACGAACGGACAAGGCTGAACGAGGCTTGAGCAACAGCATCAGATGTCACGAGCAGCTCTGAACTTCCCTGCAATTAGCAGTTGCATAAGCAGCGATCGAACCGAGATCGATACCGTTGGCGATATTCGAACAATTCGATGTTAGTATACCGTATGGGAAGCATCGAAAGATATCCATTTTCGATACCGATACTTGTCGAAACGATGCTATACGGAATTAACATCGATGAAACTGTCGATGCTCGTTTGGTACCTTATCCAAAGATCGATAGGCGTCTAATATTATTTCGAAAGCATCGATACAAGGGTTCTGTAAACAGTACGAGCTTTCGGAGTTGTGCGTTAAAGTAGCGCGAGAAGTGTAGTACGTAAATGTGCGTAAATGGGAAGCGACGAATACGCGAAACACTAATTCGATAAACATGTATTGGAGAAGAAATAAAATATCATACTTTTTTGTGGATATCGAATAGGTATGAAAACTTTGCCGCGAGTATGAAACAGGTATCGATACCCTTTCATACCTACGTCCTTTGATACTACTCGATACGAGATCGAAATTTATAGATTGGCATCGTTAGTATCGACGCAGTGTCAACTGTAACGCTGCACGCAAACGATTGGTATCGCGTATCGGCCTGTCGTTGCTTCTCTCTCGACCTTTGATCGCGACATCGCGATCGCTTGATTGACGCGGAGGCAACACGAGTCCTCGTCACGATCACCGCGCCTACCAGTGGAATCCCATCGATAAAACATAGAGCAGTCGAGACCGTTCGTCGCCACCCTTGGGCCCGGGATCGGAATCGGAATCGGGATCACTGCATTTCGTTCCGCTAGCCCATTGTCATCGATCCCTAGCCTACGACCCAGTTAACGCGATCAATTACGCGCACGAGCTGCGCTCCTTGCCGGCAATTATAACGATGGACGATTAGAGCTCGGCTGTGGAGATGGAGGCAGGCGCGAGCTTGGAGCGTTTCGTTGCTATCGGACCAGGTGCGCTCCGAAGTCCGAGGCTCGGGCAAGCTAATCTGTATTCCCTCGGGGAAACGAAACGTTTCGTTTCCTCCACGATTTATGAGCTTTCTATCGAGCATTCTCGATAGCGGGATGAAGAATGCTGGTCGGCCGATTGAAATGCGAAGTAGGCTTATCAGCTACTGGCGAATTCCGGCCGCGTCCACTGGTAGCTAGCAATTAACGCTAACGAAACACCAGCTTTTCCACGGTCCCACTTTCAAAAGGTTCTCTCCGTCGGCATGTATTATGTATTTCGTTCGGATCCGTGTCCCGAATCGCGCGCGGCGGGGTAAAGGGGAGGGAGAGGAATCGTGCGAGGGACAAGGCTGTGGAAATCGCGTTGCTCGTAAAAATAGTAGCCGAGGGTAATTAGTGTCGATTGAGGGAGTTGCTACGTGTCGCCCCGCGATACGGATAACCCCTTCCCGTTGAATAAGCCTCGGCCAGCCAGTGGCCACTTTAAACCAGCCAGCCGCAGTCGACTAAGGTTAATTGAACTCAATTAAAACCGAAGCGATAGCGAGCAGGCGATCGCGTTCGTTTTTCAGACAGGCCGCGATTTTCTTCCGCGATACGATTCGCCGATGCCCGCCGATACTGACGCGCGTGTTATTCGAGAACGCGGAATAACAACGATCCGTTGCCGGTTTTTTTCTTGCAGACGACGAACGTGGGCGGCGGCAGCCTGGTGGAAAAGCTGTCTTTCTACAACCACACGGAATGCGAGTGCAAAGAGAGAACCGAACACGACGCGAGCAACGAGAAACCCTCCGAGCAGAGGGACTCCAGGCACCATCAGTCCTCTCCGCCACATCCGAACGCGAGATGGCCGCAGCCTAGGAAGCCGTGAGTTCTACGCGGCTCTTCGTCGATCGCGTTTTAATCTGGGATTGAAACGGTTCCGAAAGCAGCTGGTGGAAAATTGTTACGGGAACCGAACATATATCGCGACAAGACTGGGGATTTTTATGCGCCTACGGGAGATTTGAATGTGCAATAGAATACGGAAAGCGGATAGCGCGCAGAAATATCTGTATGAAATATTTGAAGTACAGTAGAAGCTATAGATATTATTTAAAGGGAGAAGCAACCCCCTATTTGGGTTCTACTTCTTATTGTTAATCTATGTTATTTGTCAAGAATCGTCGATCCGTGTTTATACATTCGCGTTCTTCATTTCAGTTTCCTTCTTCTATAATTCGTTATCGATTACACGCGTGTATCTGTTCGCTGCGACAAACCTTTTGTGTTTCGTTAAGAGAACGATTTACATAGTATTTTGCATAAAAATCCGCAGTCTAGTCATACCTATTATTCGTCAGAATTCTACAGCTATATCTTTTAGTTTTGCATTAGTCACGATTCCAGTCTACGTAACATTAGTACATTCGAGTAACCAGAACCGTAATAAGCCAGAACCGATGTAACTGTTCTTATAGTTGTAACATTACTTCGGTTCTCGTAACTGTTCCAAGAACCGAAGCCGATACTACGGCTGCTTCCAACCCTTAGTTTCACTCGAAACAAACGTCCACGCGTTTCTCTCCCCGTGGTTCAACCTTAACTCCTCTACGCAAGCTTAGCTATTCTTTGCCGACGAATAATTGGCGATTTAACATTGTCCAGGTGCCGCTGTCCCTCGGAATTCACGCCGAGGATCACGTCGAAGGGCGTGTGCCAATGCAACTGCTTCGAGACTCATCAGAACTGCATTAAGATCAGGGGAGGAAAGGGATACTTCTCCCTTGCCGATAGACTGTGAGTACTAGCCTGCGTTGTTGGAATATCCCGATCACCCTAACAGAGCGAAGGTATTCGAGTTCCGTGCGTTGATTTACAGATGCATTCAGAACGAGGAGTGCGCGATGCCCAGCTGCGAGTTCGGCGAATATATGAGGCGACAGGGCAAGTGTCCGAAGAAAAAGGACAAATTCGACGAGATCACCAATTACCCTAGGAACCTGAATTACCTACGACGCAGAAACTAGACGAATGGCAGAGTAACGAGAACAAGTGCCAATAAAAGTAGAGGAGAAGAAGAAGAAGAAGAAGAACGAACGAAGAAGTCGTGAATACGAGGAATAATCGACGGTGCCATTTTCTTTCCGAGTGCCTTTTGCGAGAGACTCGATATATGTATATGTATTCCCCCCTCCCGGAGCAGTTATATATATATATACATATATATATATATAAATAATTTCTACCGCGTAGCGGTAGAAACGCTTTAACCGAGCTCGTTTGCGCCGAGTATTCGATCTTCGAGGGTGGCTCGAGTCGAGCCACCGAAAATTACACGCGTTTCGATATCTCGCGCCCCTCCTTTCGTCTCTCGAACCGTGGACAGTTGGACGACAAAATCGTAGGAGAGTAATCGCTAAAGAAGCGTCTATCCGCGTTAAAGTTAATCGTAATCTAAGCTCGATCCAAGCGCCCCGTTCGAGAATCGAGAGGGCAATAGTGGTGGAATTTTGTAAATCGCAATGATACCATTGGATGCGTCCAGCGAGCGGCTGGAGAATTTCGTAGATCTGAGAGAGGCGCGACTACTCCCGACGAAACGTAGCGGATGGCGAGAATTATTGTACGCGATAAGAGACTCGATCGTAGTAGGACCGCGAGCCTAGTCTGAGATCCTGCCTCTAATCCGCGCGAGACGGCTTTTCTCGAGAAAGTTCAACGAACTTGTACGTTTCAGTCGCTCGTGCGAAGAACATCGACCGATCGTATACCAAAGCGGGGAAACCGTGAGAGCACGAGAGAGAACGATTGCGCAGAAAAAAAGAAAAAAAAAAATACGTAACGTAGGTCCCTCGATGTACGCGTGATTTATACGTTCGCGCGCAACAATATATAGAGAACAGTTAGAAGCGGTGCGTTAATGTGTATCGTCGTGCGTGTGTTCAATTATGTTTGGTAAAAGATCAAAACGACGCGAGAGAAGCAGAAGACAAATGGTACGAGCATCGGCCCCGAGTATAGTTGTTTTCTTTCTTTGACTTTTTTTTTTTTTTTTTTTTTTTTTTCTCCGACGGACCCACCGCAGGATGTTCGCCCACCTGTACGCGCAGAGGACGGGCCTTCGAGGAATCGATTTAAGTATACGAGAAAAATAAGAAAGGAAGAAAGTACCACTGTGGCTCGATATGTCTCGTTCGAGCCGTATTTCGTATCGCGCCCCCCCCCCCCCATAAACGTGTTTTGTACGCTTTTATATACATTACTATAATATGTACGTAGTAGCTGACATGATCGCGAAACCGATTTCAGAGCTGATTCAGCATTTACGAGCCAATGCAAACGCCGTGTACGTTCCAGCGTAGATCGACTTTTATATTCGCCGCGATTTAATCCTTTGCGGTCGCGATATTTTTCGGCTTACGTGTACCGGAAGATGTAGGCTCGATTACGCGTCGTTTAAAAGCTTTGTAAAATATTACGCGCAAAGTATGCGTCTCGATGCGGTTTTTCGCGTGTCCACAGTTATCGCACAAATTCATTGTACTAATTCGTATGCAACCGAACTTTGTATTCGACTTGATTTGTACGAGTTTCGAAACTATCATACGTAATTGAATTACATTGAGATCGTGGTAAAGTAGTGGTACATCGAGTAGAATTAAATACCTCGAAAGATACAGGAAAACTTGCATCGTCCCGGAAGAGTTAAGTGAATCAATTGAGATTTCCGGAAAGAGGAAACTTTTCAATTTAAAAGATATCGAACTGAGTAAATCGCGTCGGAAGTTCGCGTGTTCTGCGAGTTAAGAATGAACACCGCTCTAAACTTGATGGCGACTAATTAATAGCGTCGAAATACTGAGTTTTCCTATAGAAAACAAAACTATTCCCGACCTACGATAAAAATGATGAAAGTGCTTTACCAAGTACGTCGACCGTAAAGAGTTAAAGCTGTGTACAATTACTTAATATTGAAACGCGGCGAAAGTAAATTCACGCGAATTGCGTTCTCACGATATTTAGGCAACTATTAAGTAACGATCTATGGAGGAGTGTACACGGTTCAATCGAGGTCGTCCTTTCAATTTTTGCTGTTGTACTCGCTACCAATTCTAGGCAATATACGTAGACGTAGGCAACAAGTGAAGCAGTTAAAGTTGTATAAAGAAATTTCATGATTATGGTTTCAATAAAAAATCTCAGTTTACGTTTATGCGGATTTAAAGGGAGTTTCAAGTTATTCGGATTGTTCCACCTTGATTAAACGCGAACGCTTTAAGTCGACGATAGCCAGCGATACTCGTCTAGGAGTATTAAATTATATTTCGTTTACGAAAGGATGTTTGACGGATGAAGAATTGCACGGAAATTGCGCTCCCGTTGCCGCGTTGTGCTTCGTAAGGTTGCACTGCAGCCATCTAGTGATTATATTTGTAAACGGTGCTTCTCTCAATAGATACGGCACTAATATTCCGATACATTATAAGGAAGTATATTATTATAATTCATAACATTACTTTTTTGTTATATTAATAAATTTGATGTTTATTCCAATAATTCCCGTCCCTTTCAATAATCCCTTTGTCGCCTTAAATCAAAGAAACCACGTGTATGCGATAACGATTTCCCGTTGCAACGCGCGAACTTCAGCAATTTCATAGATATAAACAATCGAAATTAAGCCATGATTTCAATTTCCTTGTCTACGTTTATTCGATTAAATGCCTCGATTTAAAACCATTCTGTTAAACCATACATCGAATATCTTTAAATAAATTTATATAGTCTTATTGAATTAAATTTTAGTAAATTTAAAAACTCTTGTCAAATAAAGATGAAAGTGGATCAGCAACGAAGGGCAATTAATCAGAAATTAATTAAGTAGACAGAAGAGTCTAACAACAATGATCGTCCACTCATTATAAACTCCGCCAAGAAACCAGGAGTCGAACATTAATTTATAATTATTCAATTGATATTCAATTAGCAAATTCGCCACCATGACCGTATTAAAAGTAGAGCTATTCGTTACTCGAAAACCTAAAAGAATATTTGCACTTTCCTAACGCTACATCTACGTGATTGGCGATTACTCCAATCAAATTCTACAGCTATCTACTACATTTACGGTACAATTATTTCTAAAACCTATGTGACGATTGGCGATTACTCAAACCAAACGTCGCAGGTGTACTAAACCTCCGCGTGATTGGCGATTACTCGAACCAAACACTGGAGGTGTCTACTAACAAAATTCTACTAAATCTACGAGATTGGCGACTACTCAAAGGAAGCGTCTACTAGATTCTAAAACTCATGTGATTGGCGACCGTTCAACCAAACGACATAAGTGTCTACTATGTTCTAAAACTCATGCGATTGACGACTGTTCAACCAAACGACATAGGTGTCTACTAAGCAAATGTACGAGATCGGCAATTACTAAAAGCAAATAGCGAAGATGTCTACTTCGTTTTATTAGGTAAGTGGAAACATTCTGCCGATTTTCGGTAACAAAAACGTTACGTTATTTTATTACTATAGCTGCTATGATTTTGCGCACTTCTTGCACATTTAATTTAACAACATAATTTATATGAAGAAGTAAAACTTTGCACACTTAATTATTAAGCATACTTGGTTTAACTTAATTTCTAGAGGAAAGTGAAGCTGCGTATCTTTAGTACACTATATAATTGTGTTTATTTATTTATTTTACGGGTAAAAGTAACCCTTATTAAATCAATTATATACTAATTATTATATAATGTAGATTAAAATTTCGTTTCAATTTTGAAATCTATTATTAGTATTATTATCTATCATTTAAAAATATTATCATTATTATCTATTATCTTAAATTTTGAAAATTATTTGCGCACATTTTCATTACATTAATTTTTATACTTTCTCGAATATCATCTTATTTTTCATAGTATTTTCTAAGTATCTGTATCCGAGATATTACATTTATTTGAAGAAATATTTCCAATTATAGTTACATTTGTATGAATTGCAAGAAATGTAAAGTGCAAGAAGACTTTATCCTAAGCTAACGAAACACAACTAAAATATATACCGCGGTTATGAAACGTACCCGAGGTCAACGTGTCCGGTGAATAAAATACAACCAGTTGCCCGTGCCGATTTGACCCATTCGTCCTGCGGCACGATTCGCGACCAGAGGAACCAAAAAACATGCGACTTACCGACCGTTGAAAACACGTAGAAAGGGAGAGGTAATCCATATAAAGTAATCCATATAAGGTAATCCATATAAGGTAATCCATAGTAGGTAATCCATAGTAGGTAATCCATATGTAATCCTTTTTGAGTAATGCACTGACACTAATTTCGATAACGATTCACAACGAAACACTATTACACTATAGCACTATTATCCACAAACGAGGAACAATATAGACCAGTTATAAAAGGCTACTTTTTGGGGCTCATCAGCCCTATTATCATTCTCATTTTTTACTTTTTCGATTAGGTAAAATCTGTAACTCTTGTGTTTGCTTCTACATTTTGCATATTAAGATACTTTAGAAGTGTTTACATTCTCTTTATGGCGATGAAAATACTAATAGTAATAGGTTGTTTACGGTAAAGAAAGCCCGTTAGCAAGCAAATATTACACGATAAGAGAAAATCACAATGAAAAGGAAGATATTCTTCCGAAAATTCTGATTTTCTTAGATGGTAATATTTCAAACTATATGACGTGAAACTTTATAAAGAAATGTAGCGACACGAGGAAAGTCTTGAACGTTTGCCCTCTTTAAGGAGGGTAATAACGAAATAGATAAATAAATAAAATAGAATAAGAGGATAGGTCTATTCTGTACCTCGTCTGTGCTATTATCACGATCTGGATAATTTATTGTAACACCAAACGAACACTGGCTCTTCTTGAAGATATCCAATTATTCGCAGCTACGAAGTATCCTGAAAACAGACAATAAACCAATATATTATAATTTAATTAACTTATTAATTTTACGATTTATACGATTTTTAAGAATCGTAGAAGGAAGAGTAGAACCCCAATATGATGATTAATTAATTAGTAGAACCCCAATTACGCAGTTATCAAAAATTAATGGTATTCACCTCGAAAATCGTGTATAAATGTAATTTATGTTTTAAATGATTTAGCAAAATTCATTTCCAAAAATGATGTAAACGAGGTACATCACTTCTATGAGAAATGTATTGCAAGAAACAATAATATAAACGAAATATTTGTAATAAAATGTGCAAGCTACTCTACGTGTACTTTTTCCCGCTAAAAATTGGACGATTCCATTTTGGTTAATTACGTAGTGCAAATTAATAGTTGCTAAATTATATCCACGAATAATAATAAATGAATAGAACCCGAATATTTATGCGAAGTATTTGTGAAACATATTAATTCTGTATAAACTATTATTGCAGGGAATAACATAAATAATTACTGTAGTAATAAAATATGCGAGCTAATTTACGTGTTCTTTCCCGTTAAAAAGTGGACGATTCCATTTTGCCTAATGACGTAGTGCAAAATTAATAGTTGCTAAACTATTCCCACGAATAATAATAAATTAATACAACTCGAATATTTATACGAAATATTTGCAAAGTATACTAATTCTGTGTAAACTATTAGTACAGGAAACAGCAATGTAATAAAATATTTGCACTAAAATGTTCACGCTACTCTACGTGTACTTTTTCCCGCTAAAAAGTGGACGATTCCATTTTGCCTAATGACGTAGTGCAAAATTAATAGTTGCTAAACTATTCCCACGAATAATAATAAATTAATACAACCCGAATATTTATACGAAATATTTGCAAAGTATACTAATTCTGTGTAAACTATTATTGCAGGAAACAGCAAAGTAATGAAATATTTGCACTAAAATGTGCAAGCTACTCTACGCGTACTTTTTCCGACTAAAAAGTGGACGATTCCATTTTGCCTAATGACGTAGTGCAAAATTAATAGTTGCTAAACTATTCCCACGAATAATAATAAATTAATACAACCCGAATATTTATACGAAATATTTGCAAAGTATACTAATTCTGTGTAAACTATTATTGCAGGAAACAGCAAAGTAATGAAATATTTGCACTAAAATGTGCAAGCTACTCTACGCGTACTTTTTCCGACTAAAAAATGAACGATTCCATTCGCAATTGCGACGAAAGATGAAATTAGCGAACATTAAATCGCACCCACGAGCAACAATCAATTGAGAAAGGATGAATTTATTGATAAAAATGAAGTAACAATGCGTGTTTATTTATTTATACTTACCGAATCCCGGCAGCAACGTGAAAAGCTCCGATGCAACTGAAACCGGGGGCGGTAATCGCGTCGCGATGACTATAGCGTCTCGTCTTCCCGAGTCGCGGTTAAAAATCTGCAACGGAAAAGTACAAGACCAATTACAATCAAATTAATGCAGTACGTATAACTATTGCGTCGAAGAGCAACTTTTGGGGCCGAAATATTATGCAAAAGTATTAAAGTTTTGACAAAATCGGCAAAAGAAATCGAGCAATATACGAACTTTTTTCCGTTAGAACTTTTCCTTTCAATTTTCGACTGTTTATTGATTAATTCGTTATCAAAGGTGCATCGACGGTTAGCAAGAACAGTATTAGCAACAAATGAACGGAATAATAAAGTTCGGGAAAGACTCTGATATTAATAAATGCGAATTACGCACCTTCGAACACGCAATAATACGTCTTATCACTACGACATCCAAGGAACGACTGACCCCCCACCATCGCCACTTTTCTAACGAATTGGTCAGCAATGGATCAGGGAACCCCGACCCCCCACTTTATTACCGAATTTTCTCAAAACTATAATACGAATTATCCCAGGACACTACATCGTATGAAATATCGTAAAATTCACGAGTAGACATCTTGCAACTTCATACCACGTAGTAAACTACATTAATTTATATTGATAATTTACATTGATTTATGGAATTAATTTATGCATATTCATTTACAAAGCAATCCGTGTCACGAGTCACGCGAAAATTCGTACAAGAATAATTAGACTACGAATTACCGTGCAATTTATGTTATGAAATGTTAATAAAATTCATGTTATTAAATTGTCAAAGTATCGAAAGTAAAGCGTGCATTATTGTACGAAGAGTGAAACATGAAACTAGTTTCTGTTTGGATTCTATCGCGTCGGTCGTGTTTTCGAAAGCAAGAATCTGTATAAAAATCCGCAATTCAATTGTCATTTTTGCGTTAACTAATACAGAACGTGATATGCAAAGCGATATTATTGATCTCTAACTGTTAATCGTCTAAACTGTTCTAACAAAGAACAACACTCTACAAACACTTAACGTGAACGCGTAATTTTTGGGGTTATTCGGCGGCACGTGCCTCGCGACAATTAACACATGCGATTCTAATCTTTCTACATTTAACTTCGAACTATATCAGCTCTAATAATTGCAACCAAAACGCTCAGCTAATCCATTAATTATGCAGTAAATTAATTAATGATTAAGACAATACCTTACGAACCGTAGAAGGCGGGAAGCCTTACTGTTTACTACAGTTTAAAGCTTGCTACTATGTTGCCAACAATAAAGAATGAATCCTTATGAACGTATCACAAACGAATACCATGAGAAACAAATATTTTCTCGAAGGAAAGATACACGACAGTTGTTTTAAATGAAAGACAAGGAAATAATTGAGAGTAATAGTAGAATTCGATCGAACGCAAATTTATCCTTTGGGGAAAAAAGTTCCTATGCGCGCCTAGTGCCATCCTTTATTTTCACGTCACAGATGTCGGTACAAGGAAACGTAAGTGTTGCTAACCTGTGTGCTGCGCGTTTAATGCGTTGCACTAAAGCGCAAACAAAGCATGGGATAAATCATAATGATCACCTATTTAAATTTATGGATAGAGATATGTAGTTGCCTTCATTAGAAAGCTTAGTTCAATTATACTCGTTACAATTTAAATAAAAAGAATTGCACCATTCGTATCACAAATTATCAGCCGATGCATCTCTTTATACGCGCCTCCTTTGCCTCTTATCATTTTCTTACTTTAACTTACATAAATCTTACAGTTACTTAAAATTAAATCGCACCCGCAAATAGTATAAAATTTATTAATTTATAGAATAGCAAAGTAAAATTAAAATAAACTAAATAGTCGTTTAGAAAGGGAAGAAGCGAATTCAATATTAAAAGACGTAAACCTTTCCACACATTATTATATGCAAATCATACATTATTGTTGAATAGATTGTTTAATAATATAAATAACCCACGCAACATTATAATACATCGTTTATTAATTTATTTTAGATTTTATAAAACATGAACCTGTATATCTAGTAGCAAATCGTTCATTGCAATTGTTTTTCCAACGTGAGAGTAATAGTTGAATTTATTTTGGTATTAATTTCTCCCACTTTAAATTCCCTTTCTTTTGCAATTAATTACGATTGTTAATATCTTACAAACAATTAATACGGTACTGAAACAATTTTCAGAAGTTGCCGCACATTTTATTTAATTGAATATCTTTCTCCCCTTTATAAAAGATTGCCTAACATTAGGTTTAACTTTCGTTTAATATAAATTAATAAATTGTGTATCATATCACTTAAATTATTGCGAGAGTGATTTAGTTTTAAGTTGTTGTAAGAGACGCATTATCTGACATGTTTATTCTCTACTTCTTTTATGCTTTAACAAAATTAAAAGTGCAGGCGGTCACTAAATTAATTAAATTTAAATATTGTGCGCAATTTTTTAGATGCGCGCGCAACAAAAAAGAGCGCGGGCTTTTCTCGATGCGCACGCAATTTAGAATGCGTGCGCAGTCTCTCTTGCATAGTATGCATCAGGTGCATCGTCCGAAGATCGCTCTGTGTTTTTTACGTGAAATTAATAATTTTTGGCCACTATTCTTGCTGTGATCATACCAAAATCGTAGTTAATAAGCTCGGGGACACTTTTGCGTAAAAATATATTACAAGCAAACGCTTTTTATATCAAAAATCAATCGAAAATGTTTCGCTGCTGGTAGGTATTGGCGATCGGCGTTGCTACGTCTAACAAATTTCATTTTATTTCCATTCTACTTTCCCATTAGTGCCAAAAACTCGTCAAAAGTCCTTAAATACGATAAATTATCGAATTTTGTTACATTTGGGACTGTGCATATCAATTTTAAGTAACAATTTCCCTGTATAGAGTGCATAAAGTTACACGACTAGCGTGAACTTTGTCGAATCAATCGACCGTAGCGTCCATGTTGAATTATCGAACCGACAATCGATTTTTTCCTTACTGTGCCCGCGTTTGTTGCATTGGTAACGTCCAGTCGAATCGCGAGACTTTGTCGTGCAAAATAGTTTCATATAAATAAATTACCACGATGCAAATCTAAGTGCCGTGCAAATATTCACAAGGAATCGTTTGCTTATTAGTTTCCCACCGCGAATATTTAGTTTAGTTTGCTCTATTAACGGACATACGTTGTCTGGTATCTACAAGAGATGAAGAAAATAATAGACATAAAAAGTCTACAATGCAGTGTGTAAGTACATGAATGCATATAACACAGTTTCAAAAGTGCATAATTAATTTCGCAACGCAGCCAGCAACGATCTTTGACCAAGGCAGGGGCTCAAAAAATGCGTGGGAGGGGCCGAATCTTTACTGAATTTTGGAATCGAACTGCGAAGAGTGTCGAAGGCTCCCCACTCCTAAAATTCGGCTGGCGAATGCTGTCTCGAATGACGTCACAAGGAAACTCGATGTATATACAGCGTCGCGAAGAGCCATTGCCCTCTGGGACATCATTGGGGATACATTCGATTTACGTACAGCGATAGAGTAATTTGTTTCTTCTTTACCAAAGTAAAATTCTCCACAAATTAATCGTTTATCAGTAGAGTCATTGGATCACATTCTCCGGCAAATATTTAGAAAAAATAGAGTCACTTGTTTCTTCTTTTCCAAAGTAAAATTCTCCACAAATTAATCGTTTATCAGTAAAATTATTGGATTACATATTCCCGTAAATAATTATTAGAAAAGGTAGTTACTTGTTTCTCCTTTCTCAAAGTAAAATTCTCCACAAATTAATTGTTTATCAGTAGAGTCGTTGAATTTAAATATTACGGCAAATAATCAGGAGTCGTATGTTTTTTCTTTTGCAAATTAGAATTCTCAACGAATTAGTAGTTTCCCAGTAGAGTCATAGGAACACGTATTACGACGTGTTAAATTGAACAAAAAATCGGAACAGTCTTTATATTTTTCTATATTTCGGGCGTGCTCTCTTTTCTAACTTGACTATCCAGCTAACAAAAAAACTTTCGCCTGCAACGCGTCACGGCCGAACTTGTAAGCAAAAACATAGCGCGAGGTCGCCGGTGTTTACCTTCCGATGTGCCAGACAATTCTTAGAATTTTTGACTCGCGATCGTGTTTACGTTTCGGTGGGTTAGACGCACTTGAGATTTTCCATAGCACACATTCATAGTATAGCTCTGGACTTGTACACGTGGTTCCCTTTACGCACGCAGTATTCTTATTATTACGTGCAAAAATATAATATAAGAATATTCTTTGTACACATATTCGTTTTTTATACACATATTCACAAAGATACAGTATTTTTCGTAACAAATGCTCGATCGAAAGAAAAGGGTGAATAATAAAAATATATTGTGTTTTATTTCATACCTACCCCACCTCCTGCTACTAATCAAATTCTTTCAGAGTTTGTGACCGCGCGCAATGCGGTTGTAGAGTCAGTGTTTGCTTCGATTAAAAATGTTTGCCTTTTTTTAAGAGCACAGCTGCTCTAATTAAATTTAATTGTAGCATTTACACGCGGAAGTAGAGTCAGTGTTTGCTCGCCGAATATAATTTACACGGTCGCGTAGTCTTTTATTTTTCATTTTCTTTTTTTAAAGGAAAATTACATATATTTAATTTAAATATTCGTATCGCGTATTAGAGTCACGCTTCGGCTGTTGGCAGAGAATCTAGCTGGGCTCCTGAAGCTCGCAATGTAAGTATCTTTGCATTTCATTTCAATTTTCAATAACTAACAAACCGTGGAAGCTATTCAAGATTTCTAGAGCTCCAATTCGTTATTCGTTTTGTTCAAATAAAAGCTAGAACCAAAAAAATAGAATTTAAAGATTTAAAGTTTGTTAGGCTTTCGAGTTTCTTGATCTTAAGATTAACAAACGATCAATCAGCAAGAACACGAAGAATAAATTATAATCTTTATTTCGTTTCTCTGTTACAGATCTTCCACAGATCTTCTTGTCCTTGGGACCACAGGACACGGCATCGCAGCTTCACGACTTCGCGACATCATTTTTCATGCCGTTGACTTCAAGGCTTCACGACTCCACGACTTCACGGCTTCGCTAGATGACGATGTTCACCAGGTTTTTCATCCGCCTGGCTGCAGCAGATGACAGCGTAGTCGTCTAACGGTGAGTCGCATGCATTTTGAATCCCTCCGGTCACTCAAGCCTGCCGTAGAACGAAAAGGTTCGAATCGGCACGAGTGACTGGTTGTATCGTTAGAATTTTGCAACGAGTACAGTGACCGCGGGTATAACATTATACCCGTGATTATTTCATTGATTTCATTGTGTGTTTATTCGCTTGATTTGTTAGAGTAGGCTAGGTCTTCTTGCGCGTCGCGATTTTAAATATTACAGTACATTAAAGACAATTTTGAGTCGGTAAAAGTTCCACGCGGATATTTATTAAAATGCAGTGTTTGTAAAAATAAATATATGATAGAACGTTTTGAAATGATTTTATATGAGCAATTTGCAATATGTAGTTTGTGATAAAGAAGTCGGACACCATCCGACTTCGTTCTTTCGTTAACAATTCTATTTATTGCTCAATCGTAATGAAAGAGTATATTATTGTCGGTATACGTATAATATATTCATATGCATATCAATAATATTTTATGACAATTTATTATTTGAGTACCGTAATTACGGAAAGAATTAAATAATACGATGCTTCAATTTTGATAGTAGATTCAATTTAATTAAAGATACAAAGATATCACGTTTTTCTTTTCTCGTATAAAGATTGTAATAAATGATATGCGCAAGAAGACGCTTCGCGATGGGTAGATTTCTAAATCAAAGTTTCTTTAACACAATTTGGATGTCATAGAAAATATACTTTGATGAAAGAGTCGCCCAAGGTTTTGCAATTAGCATTTGAAATTAAGGTCACATGTTCCATTTTCCCATTCTCAATTTCAATTTAGAGTCACTTGTTTCATCTTATTATTCTTAACTTTAATTTGCAATCGTTTGTTCCAATTTTACCATTCTTAACTTCAATTTACAGTCATTTGTTCCATTTTATTATTCTTAACTTCAATTTACAGTCATTTGTTCCATTTTATTATTCTTAACTTCAATTTACAGTCATTTGTTCCATTTCATTATTCGTGGTCTCAATTTAAATTCAATTTGTATTCAAGTTTCTTTGCCACTTTGGTTTACAAGAATAGATTAGCTCGTTTAAAATAAATTAGTAGAATCATTTTGCTTCGAAGCCAATTAAAAAGTAGAGTCATAGCCCGTTAATCGATTACAATTAACATTTTTAGATAGGATTTTCAGCATTACTTTCCGTGTTCATTGCCAGGACCCCATTCACGTGCCCAGGTGCTACTTGGATGGGAAATAGGCAATGGGCATGATGACCTAGCCACGATCCTCTCTAATCCCAGAGGAGATCGTGCCTTAATACATAAGTTTATACCAATGACTCAGAGGCTGGCTATAGTTTAGCGTATCGTGCCCGACGTAACTTCCACATTGTGTGTGCTCGTGTTAGGTTGTGGAGTTGCGTCGCTTTGATTGCAATTACTTTATTACTAAACTCTAATAGATATTAAAATGTGTAACCCATTGTAAAACGGTACACAATAAATATTTTATAATCAAAGTGATTAATTCTTTGCAAAAATGATACCAAGATGTATGATTCACTATAAATGATGCACGGTAAATATATTTGCCAAATTCGATACCGAATTGTATCTTAAACGCTTTAAGTATATTTTAATATATCGAGATAATAAATGCTTTTAATAGCATAATACGCAATGGTCGCTATCCATAGTCAGCCGATCAGCGTTCAGGAACGCTTTTTCTAGTGCAAGCTCATTGCATTCGCGTTGTATGTGTGTAGAGATTGCATTACCGTTACCGGTATTATCGGTTTATTAAGAGAATTTGCATTTCTAAGTTGCTATATACATCGTACTTTATTAAGTATCCTATTCATTAAATATTAATAGAATGAAATATATCAGCATACATACGAGTAATAAGAGTTACATAAAATAAATACAATTTTCTTTCATCGTATTTCTTATACACATATTAATTAACAGTTACGAATTACAAGTTGGCTTTTCTTGTTCAGTTTCCATTACAATAACACGTTATCTTATATCGTACATTGTTCTCAACCAAAAGCCATTATAATACAGTTTGTCTCCTACTAGTATTATCCATAAATACTGATAATAAATATTTCTTATTTTTAATATTGTTACACCGGTAACGGGAAAAATCGGTAACTTTGCAATCTCTATTTGTGTGAGAATCGCGGGGGTTGGGTGGGGGTTTGGAGGGGCGGGGATGAATGCGTGTGTTTGAGTGCCTGTTTGCAATTTTTTTAAATATAGCGCGAGGTACGTAGGTAGCATACCTTCTGGAATGTGTGTTAATTATAAGTAGGTAGGGCCGGGCAGGTTGGCACATGGTCTCGGGGTAGGCGCGAGGGGGGGGTGCGCGTGTCAACCTGTTTCAGGAAATCCGATTTGAACATCGACGGCGAAGCTGATCCGAATCGGAAAATGCCGTTCGCTTCGAGCTTTTGCCAATGTCGATCTTTCGAATCCCCCGCGGTCGCGGTCGCGTTTGACTTTCGAAACGAACGAACTCGAGGTTCGGCCCGTCTACGCGATCGAGGATCATTGCGATCCTTTATCGACGATGCGCCTTCAGTCTTCCGCGTTACCATTTTTCGTTCACCTTTATAAGTTACTTACTTTAGTTCCGATTAGAGAGAACCTCGAGATTAGATCTGTAAGTTTCAACGGGCCCGTTGCGCCCGAAGAGAAAAGAAGAGGCCCGACAATCTGTCACGAAGAGGGCAGCAACGAATGGCTATTCGTTTCTTTTTTTTTGTTTAAAAAAGAACGGACGGTCATTACTGTTATCACATTGTCACTGTACTCGTTTTAGAGCCTTGCATGCGTAGAACTTTCATGTCTTCGTTGGGCAACGCGCGGTTTATTAATTAGCGTTGCGAGAAATTAATTACGGGTTGACGTAGTGTTGCGAGAAAAGAAAAATCGCGAGTTGCTTTATTTCAGAGTTGCGAAAGAGATTCAGTTTTACGGGTTTTTTACTAGCGTTGCGAAGAAATTGATTTCGCGTTTGATTTAGCGTTGCGAATTATAGACTATCGCGATTGCATTTGGTACATTCTAATATTAATCCCCATAATTAGTCAGAAATGTTGCAGAATAATTATTTATAGCGTTGCGATAATGATTGCCGCGTTTTGTCTGTTTAAAATATTATTTTCAATTACAAGTATATTAATGTCCAGTTGGCTGTGTAGCATTGCGTTTGCCAAGTATCGCGATTATTTAAAGTAGCTTCTCTTGCACAAAAGTAGCAGCTTCAATCGAATTAATTAACGAGATTAGCGTTGCGATATATTCCCCCATCGCGATTATTTAGCTTCCCCGGCTAGCGTTGCGTTAATGAATGATCGCGTTTGTTCAAGTAGTGTTGCGATTATGACAAAACGCCCAATGATCTTCCACCGAGATAGTGGAAGCCAGTTCCTGTGTTCCTGATTCTTCAACGGCAGCTACTAGTAGCTGCACTTCCGTAATTAGCGTTGCGTACTGAAAAATAATGGGTGCATCGAGTAATATTCATTAGCGTTGCGTTCAACTATAAATGAAGTGTCCCGCAGTGGACTTTCTCCGGAATTTGCACGTTTCTTTTCTTTTCCAATCGATTAATAAGTAGTAGTAATAATAATAATATATTTATTTACGGGTAAAAGAAACTATCTAGTACCAAATAGTAAATTAGTATTTCTAGTACGATAAAGCACCCTTCGCGATTGACTTGTAAACTTTGTTATTTGACAAATGTGTTTAATAAATTAGCGTTGCGAAAACGAAATGATGTTCCACTCGCGGGTTGATCGGGATTATAACGAGTGGATAATTCGTATTGTTTGGTGGCCCTTTTGGCTACTCGATTTATTTTCGTTCGGCGCCCTTTTGTGGCTGCTCTTTTTCACATTGCATATCTCTTTTTATTGTTTGTCGAGCATTTGTTGTAGAATAAATACTGTTTAGAAATATATTTCTATGATATTGAACGATGTACTTTATTCAACGTGAACGCTAGTTTTCTGAAAGTACAGCCGAATGTAGAATTTGAGCTATAGATATTATAATAATATGGTTTAAGAATAATCCATTGGGAAAATTGTAGTCAAATATTTTTATGCATTAATGCGGAATACTACAAATGGAACAGGGTGTTCATTTATTTGACGCTTCGATAAAAATGCAATGAAAAGGTTGTAGCGGCTAAGGAAATAAATATTTCGGAAGGTTTAAGGACCTTGAGGCGCCAGTATTGTTCAAACGTTTTGGGGTAGGCCCTTGAATTCCCTGCTTGGGTGGCTTTCTTTGACACGTGACTTTTTCCCCACGGTCAGAGAAAGTTGGTAAAAACAGTCAGTTCTTAGTTAGCAGCCGAACAAGATAAACCCCGTTCATTTAGTCTGATTTTCTTTTGCGTTAGAGTTAAGTTAGCAGTAGTTGTTATTTGTTATTAGTTATCGTTATTATTTCATATAAATATATAGTTGTTATCTGTTAAATTTTAATATCAATTATTATACCTCACATTATCCCAAAAGGTGTTTAAAGTCCATAGCTATGCTACGATTGTCCGCTATTGCAATTAGTTTTTTTATACAGTTCGCGATCTTATTTCTTCTTTGTTTGGTAACCTAGTAGAAGATGATTCTCACAAATTTTCGGAATTCACCTATCGGAAACCAAAGTTCTCTCGCGGTTATCGTCTATTTTTAACAAAGGAAAATGTTTCTCGTTTGCAATGCGGCTCGTTACATCCTTACGATTACTTTTCGCGAACTCGTTTGTTGTTTGCAATAGTAAAGTAGAATAAATTACAGTAGAATATATATATAGCTGTTTCAATTTTGAGTTTCTGGGGAAAATCCTACATATTTTTAATTCGCGATCGTTCATTAATAGGCATGAATCGTATGACTCTATCTTTCTCTTCTTCATTTTAGTATTAAAGAAAAATCTTCGCTTTTCGTTTCACATCCATTAGTCAGTCGAGTAATTTTTATTTTTGCGAAGTCTCTCCTATTCTTCCCCGTGTAAATATTAAGTTTTTATAGGGAAAGATCGCTACATCGTTTGTGGTGCTGGTAAAACGCGTTTTCCTCGAAACACGTGTTCGTCAACTCCACTTTCGTTGCTCTCAACGTTTCTTATTTTTTTTGGGACAAGAGTTTAATCATTTAGAGTGAATTACACCGAAACGGTATTTCGATTTTTGTTATGTTCGCTGTTATTTGGAAAATTAAAGCTCAATTGTAGAGTGCACTGGTGGTATTCCATTTCAATATGGCTGATAGTTACGCAGGTCATTCGCTTTTGTATACTTTCGCAACGTGAAATGTCAACCTCAATAAAGCACAGATAAAATACGAATGTTCGTCTCTGTTCGCGATAAACCTATTGTCACTATTTGCGCAAACGATGTTCGATTCGATTAATTGCATCTAGTGTGAATGACACTATTGGATAGCGGAGCTTTTATCGTGTAAAGTAGATGCATAACCAATAAACTCCAATGTATTTTCGTCTCGAATTTGTTCATTGCTTAACAAATTTAAATCGCGAAGGAAATTTATTGATTTAACGTTTCGGTAACTCGTTGAGAAGCTGTAATTATGGAGACTTCTCAAACGTTGTATCTTAACCTATTCAGCGAAGATAAGATTCATGTTTTGAAAGAAGTAAGTACAGTGCAAGTGGAATTTTTTCGATTTCATTCCGACGGGAAAGATTATGAACTTAAAACTAACACAGAATTTAGTTATTGCACGCTTGCGTGGATGAAATATGTGGTAGACCTGGTCCAACTTACCACAAATTTGTAAATAGTATGGATTGGAGTAAAGAGGAATACGAAGAAACGTACAAATTTATATCTGTGCTTTTGAGGAATCCAGCTTCCTTATATTTAACGGAAGAGAAGGTATTGTTGAGATTTCCATCGAACAGAATTCAAAATTATTATAATTATTTATATGCGAAAAGCTAATACATCTGTTGCTTTCATTTTGTTCATTAACACCAAAACTACCAGCAACTAAAGTATAATTATTTATATTAAAGATATAAGATTCAAGAGAAATATATAATGCAAGGGAAATCTTTATTTATATTTTGTACACGAAGTCATGAAATATTCTTAAAAATATAGTGCTGTGATCTTAGATAATTTTTATGGCAAATTAGCAATTGGTCACTGGGATTTTTGCCTTGGTAGTTTTAGTGTTAGCTTCATTAGTTTAATTTCGTTCGAAGTATTCGTAAGAAAATGTCTAATTATCGTATGTTAAATTTTCGTATCGTATTAGTATCATTTTGCTACATCAGCTTAAGAAATCGATGCAAAAAAATTCGCGATAATTCGCGTACTTTTGTAGATGCCTCAGGAATATCACGAATTGCCCGAACAAATTCAGCAAAATATTTTGTCGTGTTTAAAAGTGAGAAGAGAGCAATTAACAGATGCTCTGTTAAAAGAATATGCCAAAGAAAAGCACGAAACGGTAACAGATTTCGATTGGAGATTAAAGGTACAATTCTAAGCAGCTCTTTTGAGAATTGCGCGCTAATTAGATTTATTTATGATTACGATAAACTCTCGGTTATCCAGGCCTACTTTAACTAATCTCCGGCTTAACAAGTTAATTTTATTTTTTAGTTAAAAACAATTGATCGTGAAAAGAAATTATTAAAATTGCGATGAGATGTATTAAGTAGCACGATATACTATTATTGTATAAATTGTACTACTTTTGTATACGTGTAAAGAATTACGTTTTCTCATTAAAAATTGATGAGTTATAATTGCTACGTATTTTCGGATTAATCAACCAGAGATTCGATTCTATAGAGGCCACTTAAACGAGAGTTTATCGTGTTTATCATTATTAGGGGTGTGTAGGATTCTCGAAAAAATTCTCATCTCGTTTCGATTCGATATGTTTGGATTCTTCTTCATTTCGAAAAGTCGCGAGTCTCAGCCCTTGCCAACAAATACAGTAGCATTGACTACTTTGCGATTACGCTAGTCACCTTTAAATCGAATATTTATGGCCTTCCGCATAACGAAATCACTTTTATGTTTCGAGCGTGTGTCGTCATTTGTATTCATACACATATAAATTTTCTTTGAAGTATCCAGCAAAACGAGTATTGAAATAGTCTTCGGATTTTCGAAATTCTCGAAGCATGGAGAATTCTAAAACTTTTGGAGATCGCGGATATTTTCGTAAATTTCAAAACTTTCGTAATTCCGTCTCGATTCCGAGAAAAATTCACGCACCCGTAATAATTAAATATAATAGTATCACATATATATTGCACTATACTAAAATCATTGCAGCTCGTAATGGGGTCCAGTAAATTAGCTTCTCTGAGAGAACCGCTTCTTCAATTGGATCTGATCGTCGAAGACAAAGATTCGAAACGCACATTGGGTTTGGAATTAAATAAAGACGAATTGGACACGCTCATAAGCACCGTCGAAAGTATAGTGCAATAACTTATGTACGAAAATGAGTTAAATAGCATAGTACTAAGGTTTTTGTAATCGCGTATCGATTGTGAGAAATGTTGAAGGTGAAATAATAAAAGAAACACATGCTTGTACACTTGTTTCACAGTTTATTATAGGTTATAGATAAATGTAGAATAGTTTAATTACTATCATAACTGCTCATCGAAGATACTGAAGACTGTTGGTCTGTGGTCTGAGGCGGCATCGACTCAATGAGATCTCATTTAGAATTTTGTAGTTTTAGGCGCGCAAAATAAATAAACGAGAAAGGGTTGCGTCGACGATGCCTCAGAGAATAATAACAATCGATAGAGTTTCGAGTGCACAGATCAGTCGGGTTGAAGGATTTTTCGTTTTTTTTTGTCGTTTTGTTTTTTAAATAAAAAGTTCGCTCTCGTCGCCAAAACTTGTTTCGAAAAAACGTGTGAATTTCGTTGTAAAGATCATTACGGACAATATATTTAATGAAAGGTTTACTATACAACTTTTAATTTTACTTCTTCTTCTTCTTTCTCCCTTACTCATTAATATATCGTTTAAAAATCAATGCCGGTCGCGGGCACAGTGAACGCTCGCTCCATTTAACACTTACAGGTATTCTGAGATTTTGGAGCATTTACATATATGCGCTTTTCGTTTTTTCTTTTTTTTTTTTTTCTTTTAACTTTACGATCTACGCTACGGTCTTAATAAAAAAAGCTTTCGTAGGTAATTATTTACTCCTGGTAGATCCGCGGAAAACACGAATCCGTTTCGGGTGGTAATTGTGCATGTTTCGTAATTGTAATTAGGCGATATTTTAATGATTATTATAAAATTACGAATAGGCTTTCCTCGTAAGTATTTCTCATATGGAGAAGTAGCATTTCGAACGAACGCCGAATTTACACAAACGCTTTTTTTTTTCTCTATGTCTAGATTATATATCACTTACACTGTCTCGACATACTGTATGTTTTTTTTTTCTTCCCCTTATCATCTTCTCGTGTGTTTTGCATGATACGTATGTACGCATTCGCGTGTAATGTCCTTGCATATGTGTGTGGGTTGTGTGTCGTGTGCTCGCGCGTACCAAAGTCATACGTAGAAGTGTGCAGTTCCTCGTTACAACATAAAATCTCTCTCGATTGTACAATTATTATAAAGAAAAACAAGGACCGCGAAAGAAATACGAGCAAAATAGTCGACTGTCCTTGAAATCGCGATGCGAGTGTTTCATTACTCGCGCGCGCGCTTTCACGTATCTTTTAATAACTTCTTTCTTTTCGTTTTCGTATTCTCGTCTTCTTTTCTCTTATTATTATTCTCGCTCTCTGTACTTTCTCCCGTCTTTATCTCTCCCTCCTGCATTTTTCCTGTGTTCACACTCTCCGACGAAGAGACGCATTCCCGATTTTCTTCTTTTCCCCGTTCTCACTTTTGCTTCATTCCGCGCGATACATACTCTCTCACTCTCCTCTCTCCACTCTAATTCTATCCTCTCACGCTCTCTCACGCATTCGAACGCACACGCACACCTTTTCTCTGTCAGTCTCTGGATCTTTCCGTTTTCTTCTTTTTTTCTCTCGGTTTTTCGTGTCCCTTATACTCTCTCGATATAGCAATATGTAGTTACGGGAGGGCGTGCCTCAATGAGTATTTTTTATTTCTGGAATACGCGACAAACGATGCTGTTTTTTTTTGTTTCTTTTTCTTTTTTTTTCCCCCGTTTCTCTTTTGTTTATTATTAATTCGAATGTGTGTGTTTTCCCTCTTATCGCTTATCCGCCGCGCGATGGTCACATAATACGACTTATGTTTAGCAACAATAAAAGTTCTCCAACTTTTACACAGCAGGGCCAATAATGTAATATCGTTACGACCGACGTTTCCTTTTCTTTACGGGTCGGCACGGCCCAACGCGTTGAAAAATGTATTACTTTGTATAGATGTCGAAAAGGAGCGATAAAAAATGATGACCCGCTTCGAGAAATACCATCCGCGAACGGCACTATACATTTTCAAAATCAATCTCGTTTCGTTTTCTTTTCTTTTTTTTTGCTTTTTTTTTTGTTGTTTCTATCTGGCTCTCGTCCTCGTAACCCCGTTCCCTTCGATGATATATACGACCGTACCGTACGTAGCTTTTCACGAACATTTTCTCTTTCGCCCTGCCGTCAAATGCCGTCTAATAATTATTAATAGGCCTACTATAAAGTCTATATGCTCTCGCGATGTCGCGGTCACATCGTCGTCGTTCCATTTTTTTGTTGCTCGTAACGAAAGAACGTTATTTTCTGTTTAGTTGCAGGAATGGTCCAAATATACATATCTATATAATATACTTTTTTGGTTTTAACGAGAGAAAAGAACTTTCTTCTTCCCAAAATACAATTCGGTTAATGATGTTTATTCGTTTATGTTGTTTTGGTAATGTGCGTCCGCGATGATTTCCTGCGAACAGACAAAAAAATACATCGCTCGATTGATAAATATATTCGTGACAAGTGGGAGTGTTAGAGAGTGGTCGACGAAAAAAAAAATCTACTCGAAAAATACTCACGTTCGTATTACACTCGATGGTTGCCGCCGCGACAGCCTTATCGCTTATGTCCATCTCTTCGATAGCCTTTAATAAAAACAGAAACAGGATAGCTATATTAGTAACTGCCTTACGAAGCAATAACTGAGGAGACTTTACGAGCGCAAGTGAGATATTAACCACAGAACTACCAATGTAATTAAAACGATTCGCTTGTAATTTCTCATGAAAATTGTATAAACACTCATCAACGCATTTTTGCAAATTTGTCACTATCTTTTACGAACAGAATAAATATGAACTTCCATTGTGTTTTATATTTCTTCAAGCATCTATTATTTTCATTTCTTTGGCACTAATAAGCGTACCTTAATTACGTGGTAGTTCTACGGTTAATTAGAGCAGGGATGAGCAACCCGACCCGCATGGAACACAATCTTAATATCGAACGAACCTACCTAGTTCACAACTTAATAACTTCTACACTTAACCGTTTAAAGTATTTAATATCGGGATTTTCGGTGCGCAAAGAAAACGAAGGTTGCTCATCGCTGAACGAAAGTATTAATCAGATGGCCCCTCGCTCTACGTTCTTCCACGGACATTAAGCTGCGTTAATGGCCTCGGGATCGGTCGCGCAAACCAGCGCGAACGATCATCTGGCGATCATCATGTGGTACTAATTTTAACGCGTGACACGCTTACTTAAGATACGGCTATGCGAACCGTTGGAATATCGGCCAGCCGGGTTATTACCTTGGCTACCGAAGCAACGTCCTCGGTGATGGCTGGGGCTGATGGCGGAGAGGCAGGTACTACCTCGCTTGGGACGGCTGGGGTTGTAACCTTGATAACTTCACCAGGACTTTCTGTCGTACTGTCACGAGCCACGTTATTTTCTACTGGGGCCTCGGGTTCCGGAGTGCTCTGTAACGCATACACACCTTCTCGTTAGAGGAAAAACGATCGAGAGGAACCGATTGTCCGCAGCAAGTCCAAATCCCAGCATGCTACGAGGACAAAAAGACGTAAAGGTCGTCGATTCTGTCGAGCCACCCGTGATCGTCTCGTCAATTTTTGCACGTCTATCCCCGTTAAACCCTTAGAGGACCGGGAAATTATTGCGAAATATCGTTGAAAATTCGATAACTCGGCAACAAAAAATCGTACGTCGAGTTTTAGGGGGCCGTTGCAAAGGGGAGGACTTTCCTCTGCGATAGCGATGCACAATGAATCGCTAAAAAAATTATCGAGGTCCGTGGAGTCGTTTGAATTACACGTACTTTTATTAGAGAAAAAAGAGACTACCCCTTCGGAGTTTTTCATTCTACTTCCTCGATGTATGAACATTTTCGCAAACCGTCTATATTCACCTATGCGAAAGTAGAGATTTCGAGCTTTAAAACGAGCACAAGTTGATCGTCGTACGATGCTCCGTTACGAAGTTATAGAAATTCATAGATCGGCAATTTTGCCGTCAGAATTTGTCGATCCTTTAACCCTTTGCACTCTTCTACGGTAACAAACTTTACCTTCCTCAAAAGTCTTACGTTTATTTTCACTGGTTTAACTTTCATTTCTTTCGAAGCTATCAAACCTTGACAAAGAGCTTCCCCTATTCACGATAAAACTTGTACAACATTATGCTGGAATTATTAGTTTGAAATGCCAAGAGGGTTAATTTTGCTCACGAGTGTATTACTCGAGCACATTTGTCTCCCAATTAGTTCCGATAGTCGAGGTTCTGCAGTATATTCATACGCGATGTGTTTCGTAGACGAATCTCTTAATATTAAGAGCCAATATGTTGGCTTTTCCGGTCCTGAAAGGGTTAACAGGGTTAAACGATACAAATACGAAACCCACTGTGCGTAAAAGTATTTAAGTAAGCTTTGGTAAGCTGATTTTTTTCAGGCAGCCTTAATGCGTCCTATCCCTAATTTCTAAATGAATTTATGGAGATTAGAGTTTCACGTTAACGCTAACCGTACCGTACACACCACGCTCGATAAAAAGATCGGCTTTGAAATATTTGATTTACGATTCTATCTTCACTGTTACTTCTTTCGTTCAATTCTTATGTTATCCGATTGAGTCTTTTGCTTGCTCCCGTTTTCACTCGGAGAGATCTACTGAATAAGTATACGCAAAACGGCGGTACGATTAGCGTTAATGGCGCAAAGATTGACGAAATCGACTTGCGACGCAAGAAGGATCTCGATGGCCGGACGGAATCGTTCCCCATGCTTTTCGGACAGCGCGAAGAATTGGAAACCCTGTTGGTAAACCCTCGGATAAGAAAACTTTGCATGCGCAATACAAGATGCTTACGACACAACAGATGCAATTACGGAAAGAGCATATGATAGTATCGATTGTCTAATATAAGTTCTATATATTAAGGCATATTAAGTTCTAAGAACGTCAGCTCTCTATATTTACGTGTAAATACGGTAAATTAGTATTTAAAAGTATATTACGTCTATCAATGAGATTCACGCTAGAGAAATTTAAATTCTAAGTCGAGCGGCTATAATTATATATTATATATTAGTGACAGCGTTCCGACGAAAAAGAAATTTTCTACGGAAACTGGACTCGACTAGTGCAGCGATCGTTTGTTGCTCGTTTCTTTGATCTATTATACGTGTTCGAGCTACAAATGCTCTACTTTAGCGCCTCGATTCGAATAACAAGTCGTGGTTAATATTGTCAAGAAAACCAAGAGGCAAACAACACAGGTGATATGGCAGTAACGGTTGTTTTGGTGGTAGTGGTTGGTGGTGGAAGCGTCACAGGAATTGTCAGCAACAGAGTAGACGTTGTTAATCACGTTCGATAGAACGAAGGATGCATACGACGGAGACCCTTTTTTTGTAAAAAACGCTGGGATCGTGTGTACGTAGTAGTAGATGATGTCTGTGTATGTTAAAGAGGGACCATAGAAAGTGAGTGAGAGCGAGAAAAAGAGAAATAGAGAAAGAGAGACAGACAGAGAAAGATTGAAAATGGGACGTGAGAGAGAGAGTGATATGTAGGCGCGTTGCGACAAATCGATTCCGATTTGGATCCGTTTTGCGTTCCATTGTCATATATCGTGCATGGAGGAGATATATATATATATAATATATACGCCGAGACAACAATTTTGCTTTCGTTTAGATGAGATTCGTGCAAAAACCCAGAGACGTCGGTGCGTCGGTCTCAAGTGTCGTTGGATTACCCTTGGTCGGAGAGATCGAGTCGTAAAGCGGAGGTGGTGTCGAAGTATCGGACGGATGGTAGACGATTATCCGGGATTCGATATGATCGTAGAAACGTACAGAGAAGGAGAGAAGTGAGAAGTGAGAAAGGGAGAGAGCGTGTGTGTGTCGGGCGACAGAGCACTGGGACAGGGAGAATGTAAATGTAATATTATCGGAGGAGCGAAGGCGGGGAAAACGGGAGAGAGTCGATATTTTCGGACTATATTCACAGAGACGGTTGGTTTTGTGCGGATCGTACGACGAGATACTTGGAACGAGGCGCCACCAAAGGTATTTTGGCTGCCTGAATTCATGCCAGGAGGTTGTGTTACATGTTAGTCACCTGATGGGTCTCCTGGATAGTAGTCGACGACGTGGCGTTGTTCGACAACTGACACGAAACCGAGCTCTCTTCCTGCTTCTCGGTCTCCGCCAGAGACTCTGCTAACCTCTCCTTTAATTCAATGTCGGACTCATTGTACGAATTCAGGCTTATCGACACCGATTCCATCTTGAACTCTCGATTGCTCTGGTCGTCGTACAACTGTGTTTGCGAGGAGTCTTTTGTGGATGTTGTCAGGCCAGACGTGATACTGACATTGGACTGGGGACTGGGACTTCTGGGCGGTGTCAGTAGTAGTGTCTCTGTCGGGTTTCTCGGGCTGGGCGCGTTCTCGTCGGGAACTGGAAGCTCACTCTTCATTTCAGACACATTAAGCGGGCAAGAGAGCTCTTCCGGTGGTAAAAGACAATTGGAAGAATCTACGCGTTGGATCGTTTCTTCGGGAACTGCGGGAAGATCGTTTGTGGGACTAGGAACGTGTTCTAGTCTAGACGAAGAGAGATTCGCTTCATTCTCGCTAACGGGACACGACGAGCTATCATCCGCTATTTGCAACGATAACGATGCATCGTTCGCCTGAGGAGCGGCGGCGATATCCGCGAGAAAAGCTTCGCTAGCGGTTTCGAATTGCTGCACCGGCAGCGAAACAGGATTTCCGTCCACCTCTTGCGTGTTTTCTACGTCTAATGTCTGAGGTTCTACGTCTACAACGGGGCAAGGCACTGTGTTGGAATCGTCTGCGACGTTGGCGTTCTCGGAATCAAATTTTTCCAGAGGACTAGGCACGGGTGATTCTGGCAAAGGCGGAGGCATCGAATCCTCCTCGTTTGTGGTCGACTCGGGTGTATCGTCTACTATTTTGCTACATACGTTCTCGAGCGTGGAATCGCTAATCGACTGAATGGGATCGGTCGTCGCTTCGTTCGCCACGAACGAATCTTCCATTCCTTCCGTCTTCTCGGATACGAGGATCTCTTCCGTGGTCACGGCGATGTCGAACTCTGTTTCCGTTTCCAATTTGTCTTCCGCTTCGGGAATCACTTCCACGGACTCGGTGTCCACCCTCGAAACATCCGCGTCGGTGTCCGCTATGTCCTCGACGGTTTCCGTCGCGTCGTCGTCTTCTGGAATGACGACTGCCGGCTTGGCCTCCACCAGGATTTCCTCGGAAACCGGCATAGGACTTTCCTCGGATTCCACCACCGCATCTATCGTTGCGTCCGCCAAGATAACCACTTCCTCCACGGGCGCAATTTCTTCTCGCGCAACTTCTTCCGGTTCGATGACCTGCTCAACCAATTCTTCCTCTTGCTCCTTTACGTTTACGGGTTCGGGCACCTTTTCCTCCGAGCACTGGGCAACTTCCTTCGCCACTGCGCACTCCACCATCGCCTCTGGTGTTTCGTTTTCGATCGACTGCGGTCCATCTTCGTTCTGCGCATTACTCGACGGTTCCACGGACTGTTCTACGATCTCTACGCTCTCCGAAAGGCTCGCGCTAGACGGAGGCTCGATCTTCTTGTCCGCTTTTATCTCGCAAGATACTTCCAAGTCGGTCTCTTTAGAAAGCGGAGGTTCGGTTACGGTGTTTTCTGGATTGTCGGTGATCTCGGGCAAAGAGGACTCCTCCGGCTCTTTAGTAGGAAGATCGTCGCGAACGATGCTTGCATCGGTCTGCGGATGCGAGGGAGGGTCGACTTCTGTGTTCTTATTGCCGTCACCGGCGCTAAGCGATTCTAAATTCTGCTCAGTCGCGACTGGAGGATTAGACGCGTCGGAATCTACCACCGGCAGAGCTTGCGCACTCGGGGGGGCAAGAGTAGATTCTATTTGGGGTTCGTGAACGGAAGAACTAGGCGGTCTCTGGGGAGTTGCCGCGAGAGATTCCGCGGCCGGTGTCGACGGGTCGTCGTTACGTTCTGGGCAGAGGGAAGATAAGGCTGGCGGTGGCGAGGTTAAATCCTTGTCAGCAGCCTCTGCAGGTAGCATGAGAGCTTCGGCGAGCGCGTTTGCGGTCGCCGCGGCCTGCTGAGCCTGCTGCAAAGGTGACGAATCTATGGGGGTTGGCGGTGGACTGGACGGAGGCAAGGAAGGAATATCCTCACTGGTTTTCCTCTCAATGATAGACGGCGTAGCGACTGTCTGGACTCGGAAAACGGAGACTTCTACCGGCTCCGGTACGAACTGACCACCGGCTGGACTGACCTCGACTACTTTTTTCTCGGCTTCGACTTTTTCGACCTCCTCTTTCTTTTCCTCGACAGGGACGGGAGTTGGGGCAGAGGGAGTGGGTTCCTCTGTCTTTTCCTCGATAGGGCTACTAGCGGCCGATGCTGGGCTTTCTTCCTTCGCCTCGGTTGTGGCTGGTTCCGCTGCTGCTGTTGCCGCTGCTGTCGCCGCTGCAACAGGGGCGGCTTCGTTCTCCGCTGTTGGACTACTTACAGCCGATTTCTCTTCCACCGGACTGCCTGCCGTAGCTGAGCCGTTCTCTGCTTCTTCTCCGCCCTGCAACATTTTTTTTAACGAACACACGTTTATTACTCGATGAAGTTGGGCAAAACAAAAGAGAAGGCGAATATTTTCAGGCACCGTTGGGCGGGGCAAACTTCGCGCGGTGGCGAGGAAATATACAGGGAGTCGCAAAATTGTTGGCAAAGGTATTGTTGGAAAAATAAGAGGCGAATGAAGTAGCTTCCCGTATCTCTTATCGGCAAATGTATAATTCACAAAAGAACAAAGTCTTTCGCACCGATTTTAGTCGCGAAGTTGTTGGCACATTTTTTAAAGCTCAATGATTTCGACTAAACTTTACCGAGTTCCATTGGCATCAATTGTATTCGCCACGACCGCGCGTTATCGCGTCAAACTGCGGTCAAAGATGTAAAAACCCGAGAAAAGGAAAGTGCGTTACCTCTCCGTTGTCGAAAGACTAATTTCTACTATCTGGAACCGTGCAATTCTGGCATCGCGTAGCAGAGAAAAATGCACGCGTGCGCCGGGCGACGTTACGGTTAGAAAAAGAGAGGTAGCTCTGGTAGCTGAAGCACGACGTTATTTTTTATTCGTCGCGAAGGGTGACCAACTTAACAGTTGTCGCTGGTGCTCTGGAGGGCAGGCAGGGGGTAGGTACGTTCTCTAAGCGATTCGAATAGAAAGAAGGGTGAACAACCTAGCGACTCGTAGACAAGAGGGATTGGCAGGAGGGTGGATGGCCCCATAAAGAATACGGGCGCAGGGGCACAAAAGAGAGGACCACGGGGTGTCGAGCTACCAGCGTCACCCTTTCAGGGGTGGCCAATCGTGTCACTGTGTCAGCGAGTGCTCCGCAAGTCATGCGTAATTGATTATGATTTTATTAATAATACGCTCCGCTGCTGCAGCTCGTAAAAAGCTGCAGCGCGAGTCTCGAGTTTCCGATTACGGAACGCGTCGTCTTATGTGTCGACTTTCGATGGAACAGGACTCCTCCCTGTCGCTCGTAACAAACGGCAATGCGTACGTTGGATGTTCTCGGTCGATGAAAAAGTGTCATCGAGACCGCGTTGCTTGGACGATGCTCGTATGCTCACAGTTCGACGCGCGAATACGAGAAATACGAGCGGAACACGGAATCAATTCTTGAAACCGAAGAGGGAAACAGAAACCGGACGTGCGGAACGCGGCGCGTGCTTTATCGTCGCCAGACCTCGCGTATCGATCGTCTGGTTAAGTGAAACCCCTTCTCGTTCGTTCCTCCCATGCATTTTCGTAAGGGGTAAGCCTCTCGCTTAAAGAATTACGGCCCCTGAAGGGTTCCGCACAAGGGCTTTCTAAGCCCGAGTGTTTTTTCTCAGACGTTTCCGATTCCCGCGCGTGTTTCGCCAGCAGAATCGCCGGAGTACACAGCTTTTTCGAGCGACGAAAATTTCCGCTCCAAACCAGAACCTTTAACCCTTTGATACGACCGAGCCCCTGCGCTTGCGAGAACTTCTCTTCTCGGATCAAAGCACCTGATTATTTCGAAAAAGTCGAGACTAACGCGAGAGAGTTGGATCTTTACGTCGCGGATAGGTATCGTTGTTTGTGTAAATTAAAATCCGTACTATACGGATACAAGAATAACCAAAATTCCGACTACTGAAACTCGTATGTGGATTCGGAATCCATTAAACTTTGTTCTGGCATACGCTGCGACAATAAGGAATGTTTTCCTGGACCATTGTCAAATGGAAACATTAAATGAACATTGCGAGCAATACGAGGAATCTCGATAGTCTCAGAGCTTTACTCGATATCCAGATAAAAAGAACTTTATAGTTAAAATACGAGGAGAAAAGTTTCGCGTAAGAACATTCAAACGCTTGCAGAGGTAGTCGTCGAAGGGTCAAGGATCCCCCAGAGACAGCGAATTTTTCGCAGCATCCTCATCGCGCCGATATTCTCAACTCGCGCGCCCGTTTTCCCAATTCGTCGCGAATTCTCCGCTGCCGCGAATGTTTCGCGTCGGTCCAAGGGATCCTTTGCGTCGCAAAGAATCTCGTTTCTATCTGGAGAGAAGCGGAGAGAGAATGGAGAGAGATTCGGGCAGGGTTTCTCGACCTCGCGCGGTGAACGACTCGCGAATCGAATAAAGCGAAGAACGCACACGCGAATTCGCGTTACCGATTTGGCTAAACTTCAGGAGGGGCTAAAAGGACAACGCGAAGTCTGGCCAGGAGCCAGAATGGTTGCTCGGGCCATTGTCCCCGCCCTGTGGGTCGGCGCAAGAGAGAAGCACCGCGGTAATAAACTTTGCGATTACCCTTCGGTTTCCTCTCGCGATCCAATCAATCGAACGTCGCGTTCCCCCATCGATGTATCGTTGGACGTAGACCAACTCTGCCGAGTAGGTTACAGGCACAGCTGCGATAACTTGCTAGGCGAAAGACGAACGTTCGCGTTCGCGTTCGCGTTCGCGTTCGCGTTGCCAGTCAACGAACGCGGAATGGGGGAAAGGGAAAACCTACGCGCAACGCGTTCTCCTTGGCTACCAGTCGCTGCTCCGAAATATATTTAAACGAGAATCACGGATTTCGACGCCTCGCTTGAAGCTCGTCCAACTATCGAGTTAAATCGCCAGCACAGGATATGACCGGCGATCTCCTCGATCCATTTCGCGACGGGGAACCAAAACGATCGAGAGTTTGCACTGGTCTGGATCGCGCGAAGATGATCGCAAAATGGCTCAACCCCCTTAAAGGATTAGGCGAGCTGCAGTCTTCAAAGTTCTATTCAATTCGATCGCGTCTTCCTTTCTTCAGAAATCCTACCAAATGGTTTAAAAAATGACTTGATTCGTTTAGAGCGAATCGAATTAAGAGAACATGTCCCCCCTTTGGTAGCTGGTAGTTTTCACGAGAGTCTGAAAAACGTGTTGGAATTCCTGATAGATCGCGTTACGAAAAAAGTTTTAGACAGCAAGGGGCTAAGAACCTAGAAATGCGCTACTTACGAAAACAAACGAAATTGCTACTGATATCTGCAATATTAATTTGGAATGGATAAAAAAATATCGCTGGAGGAGGAATGGTGGAGGTTTTGAAAATGAGATCCAGCAAAAGAAAATAGAATTGCGCAAGGATTCGAACGATGAATTGGTCTAATAATTTGAATCGCGGAGGCTGGCATCGAAGTCCGTATGGGGTACGGATTGCGTCCACGATGGGTTAACATTTAGACTGCAATGGGCGAGGATTAATAGTCGTCATTGTCGACCCACGATGGAAATTAGAAAAACTCCCGATACACGGTTCCAGCAGGGAGCAGAAATATGGCGTGCCCACGCTTCGCCGGTATACTTGTAAGCGCGATACAACTTCCACTCCGACTGGAAACGTATCCTACGCGTCGTTGAAATATCGCCCGACATTACAGTCATTGAACCGTGCGAATTATCCTACCTTGGCATCAGCCGTATAACAGCTGGTACGCGGGCTGCATTAGAACCGATACCAGAATCAATTTCCTGTCCCGAAAACAAAAAAAATGTTAGGCTAGGGTGACGCGCGGCACGTGCTGCTCGTGCAACAACTGTCGACCAGGTCCTCGGTGTCGAGATGCTTTATCTGCGGAACGCATAAATTCACCGGACGATAGCGATCGCGAATGCAGCTTCTCAACCCTGAACGCGATACGCGATACGCGAAACACGCACCTAAAACACGAGATCTGTTTACGGTTGCGCTAATTAATTACCCTGCTGCATACGTATTCGTAAGTCCGCCCAAGCGTTTAGATGATTTCCTGCTATCGAAGATATACATATGTTGCTCGAAATAATTAGATGAGAACGCTAACGTGGATGACTCAATTGCAACAATATATGCAGTTCAATTAGGTATCTTTAATATTAGGTTTACGGACATTACGTGCACACGTTGACAGGCATCCGGAAAAATACCTATACTGCATATAAATATTCGAACGTAGAAGGTTGAGAATGACTAGAGTCACGTAGAATACATATTCGTACCATTGTATTGCGTAAAGTTAACATAAAGTATTGACAAATAATATTTACGGTCTCTATACGTTTAAGTATAAAATCTGAAAGGCGTCAACGTGACGAGTTCCGTAAACCTAGTGTTTAATACCTAACTTTTCAGAGGCATTGTCCCCATTTTTCTTTTATTCCATTTGCTGTACACGGTTTAATTCTTTGTGAGCAGAATTTTGTTCGATTGGCTGATAGATATCTGTTTTGAAACAGATTGAGTTTAAGACCAGAATTTAAGTTTCCCAATTACTTCGAGCAGGGTTAGTAATCTTTTAAGATCCCATTTGACGTTAGGTGGGGCAAACGGTGGAGCGGGAATTGAAATTGGACGAAAATTAGTGACGACTGAGGTTTGGGTGCCCTAGCAGACACTTGGGTGCTCTCGCAAATAGTTGGGTGCAGTGATTGCTTAATCTATTAACACAGAATTGACGTCGAGGTCTCGAAACGATGGAAACGCACGATTTTTAGACAAGCTGTACAAAATTAGTGGTGGCTGACGCTTGGGTGCTCTCGCAGACTCGGGGGCAATGACCCTAAATGTCTTTCAACTTAACCTGTTGACGTTGGATCAATATTGGAGGAGTCTCTCGCGAACACTGAAATACGTGTTTTTATCGGAGCTGTAAAAGTCTGCGCAGACTTTAACGCATCGGTGATTCGTTATATGTAAACGTACCGGTAACACGTTGATCAACGTTGGTTTTATTTAGCATTTAACCCTTTGCACTCCGACGACGTCGCAACAGACCCAAATTTTCACAAAAATCCAAGCATAAGTTTCTCGTACATTTGCATCGAATCGATTTCCATTCCGGGCAAAGCGAGTCGAATGGTACAACTTACTTTCTTCTCAAAGCAACGCCAATCGTACGCGATTGTATTCACCATTGTAACTCGCTTCCTTTGTAAATGCTTTACAATTTTGAAAAAGGAAACTTCAACGATAGATATCTGGACTTAATATAAAAGCACGTTTGGATCGAAGATGATCCAAGGATCGTTAGAGGGTTATAAGTCACCTAGAAGTGTGTATTTAAGTCACCGAAAGGTTATTCCATTAAGAAAACTCCGCAGTGCAAAGGGTTGAGATAGAAATCTTTCGACTAAACTGCGTCAAGTATCGAAATAGTTGTGAACGATAGCGTGCTTCCTTCTCGTTCGATGACTGCACGCTTTTTCTTTCAACCGGGAACGAAACCCGTGTTTCTTGCCGTGAGGGGGGAAAAAAAAGTTAAATGGAAACGCGTAACACAGTGGAACGCGCGTCGTTAACGCGACGGAAACGGTCTGTTGGAACAGTATGACTTAGACAATGAAGACTTTAACGACACGGGTTCGTAAAAAGATCGACGATGCACCGTTTTCTAACGAAACACCCCCGTGTTTCTCTGCCCCTGATTACTCATTGTTCGAGTTAAATGCGTGCGTCGCGGAACACTCGCGGAGAAGGTTGAGCGCGGACAAACCGTTCTTTTTATTTGCATTTTTTTTCCTTGCGTCGTTTCTGCTTTTTTTCTTCTCCTTTCTTTTTATTTACCGACCTTCCCTAGAATTGAATTACGACAGCGGTATTTATTCGGTTCACCGGAGCGTGTCCGACAGTAATATCGGTCTTGGCATGTAAACGGAGCCGACCGGAGGAAAGATGCATTTAATACCTGCACCAAGGCAAATCAGCAGGATGCACGGAGACCTAATTATCAGCTTTCGCGTGCGCTAGGTCACGACCAAAATTTCCAACGTTTTAAACCCTTCCCCTAGGCAACCTGCCTTCCCGACCCGAGCCAAATGATGAAATTTTCGCAGACTTACCTTCGGGCTTTAATTTCAATCGAAGACTGTTTCAACCAATTAACTTGACGAACGGCTGTAGAATATATTATATCAGACGTATTATTTCGAAGCGCTTTCAACGTTAGCTGGTTTTAGTCATCCGATTGAGAATGAACGTCGCGGCGATCGTACATGTGTGTTGTTTTGCGTTTCTGCGCGTGAATACGTATGCAGTTTGCCTCTGCGATGCAAAAAAATGCTCGAGGATTAAACACAGGAGAAGCTCTGCTATTTAAAGCCTCGTTATCCGAAGACTATATCCGAAAGTTCTATATATGCGAGCAATAATGTTTTCCAGTAGTAGATAATACTTGAGTTGGAAAATATGTCTAATTGAGTAGCTGAAAAGATTCGGAATATATAAACATTCAAATAATCCGACGAGTTTCTTTATTTCAATCTAAACGAATAGAGTTCTACCATTCGTCGTGTTCTATTATTAAAGAATTCTTATTTTATTAATAAAAAATCTTGTCTTCCTATCGGTTCGTATACGGAAGCCTCTCTCCGCTGTATCCTAGAAACTTTTAAAATATATAAGCGAAGGGTGGTCTCGGATCAAACGGAGATTGATGTAGCGTGCAAGTAATTAAGGGTCTTAAGATGAACTGGGCGATTTCCTCGTTTACTTAAGCTTTTCAAGGGGCTTGACTAACCATTCGAAGGGTCGTTAATAATCGAGATATAAATCTGACATCAAAGAGCCACGGAGAGACTAAAGCGGCGTGTAAACAGCTGTCTAGATACGTATTACGCGTTTAATATTGTGCTTGAAAATGGCAAAAACCTCCCGGATGTTTTCCCGCCCGTTTATCGAGCCGGAGTAATTTAATTCTAACAAATGCAATTTTCGCACCGGCCTTGCCAAGCCGTCAACGATGAATCGCGAAAACGATTTTGCGAGATACTGTCAACCTTTGATCATTGGTCGGCTGTAATTGAATTCGCATTGTGTCAGACCGGGAAAGCGATCGAACTTCTCGAACTGGCAGGCAATAACTCGGACAGGTATTAATTTCCATCGATTTGCCTAACAGTTGTTGCGTGAATTAACGCGGGATACGCGTTGCCATTCATTCCACTCGACCGCGACCATAATTCGATACGCGAAACCATAATATGTCGGGGGCAGGCCGCCATTGCGAAGGTTTTTTCGCCGCGGAAGTTGTCGTTCGTTCATATCGAAACAGGAGGGAGGCAGCAGACAGGATGCAATATCGTGCGGAACTTACTCCCGGTTAATATTGCACCGACCTAAATAGGCCGCCGCCTTATCCCTTTCCAGACTTATGAAGATTTCAAGCCACCGAAACTAGAAAGCTTGTAAATTCGAACACTTGGAAGCTCGAGGGATTAAAATTCGAAAACTTGGAAACTCGAAGGCTTGGAAAACTCGAAAGCTTGGAAACCGAGAGGCTTGAAAATTGGAAAGCTTCTAAACCCAAAAGATTGAGTCTAGGAAGCTTCGAAACCCAAATGGTTCAATCTCAAAAGCTTGGAAACCCAGAGGGTTGAATCTCAAAAGCTGGGAAACACGAAGGATGTGAAATCTCGTAAGCTTGGAAATGCAAAGAAGTTTAAAGATTGCAAATTGCGTTGGGAATCCTCCGCCGGGACTCGAAATATCCTTGGCCAGCGAAGTGTGGCCTGGCAAACGCGACTTGGCCGCGCCCGTACTGCCATAACTACGTGCGCAACTCCGTAGCGAACGCGTTAAAGCCGCGTTCACCCACGTGGAATGCGAAGGCGAACGAAAGTCTCGCGAAGTATGATCTTTTCGCGCTATTTTCGCTCTAGGCGACGCGACGGCGTGCAGTTGGGGCGTTCTTCTCTTGAGAGGTTCGCCAGCCGAGAAAACATTTTGCGAGCTTTCACCGCGTCTCTTGGCGGCTGACTATTTTTGCGCGTTACGCGGCCATCGTTGAACAAGCGGGTGCCGGTGTCGGTTTACCTTTGTTTCTACTTGCACACGCTCGAACGCATCGAACAATGGACTATTACGTAAAAACGGTATCGACCGATGAGGCTCTACGTCGTCGTCGCGACGGACATAAATAAAATATAAAGTATTCCGGTGAACCGAGTCTCCTCCGCCTCCCGTTCCTCTTCCCACTCCGACTCTCCAGCCGATAACCCGGCGAACAATGCGAAATTAACCACCTCCTCCGACGGATACGACAGCCATTAATTTCTGCGAGCGTAGCCACCTGGAGACCTGGCTATTCCGCGCCGGAAACGTCGTTGCTTCGTTTCGCTATCGCGCAACCGGAAATAGGTCAACATCGAGGGCGTTCGATGATGAGCTGACCTCCTCCTTCTTTCGCTATCCCCTATTTTTTCCCCTTTACGAGTCTGGTCAGACGCTCAACCCTTCGGCGAAGAAACGCTCGCCTAATTCCCCTACGCGAATTCGAAGGACATTCGCGCGCGATTCGAGGAATTCTGCGACGTTGCCGCAGCGATTGAATTCGATGTAGCGTAACTTGAAATGGAAAGATTCGCGTGGCGCTCCCCACAATTAAGAATAAACGGTGTTTTGCCTTCTGTTTTAAATCATTATTTCGTTGTTTCGTGTACAAAAAATAGGGTGAACACTCTGGGTTCATTTTGTCTTTTGCGAATTTTCGCTCTAGAATATCTCTGAAGAGAAGAGAAGAGATCGCGGTTTCTAATTAATCCTACAAATTTTTGACTCGAGTAGCGATGGTACATTAAAATAGACACTACGACAAGTGTTCCAGAATTTTTCCCGATTTTTCGAAAGCTTAAAACGGTGAAGAAAATAAAACATACTCGCGAATAAAATAGATCCAGGGTGTGTCTACGAGAGTTGCGAAAAGCGTGCCCACGAAGGATTAAGGAAACTTCTCTTTAATTTCACTCTCGAGTAAGGCGCGATGCTTTCTCTTCGGAGACCGAACGAATTCTGCTTCTCCGATGCGCGCACCCGGCTAGACACGGCAACGTTTTTCCGGGAAGAATTTCGGAGAAGCAGGTCTAAAATTTGCCTTGTTCGCCCGGGTGTGAGTGGCCTCTCCGTTGCAACGTTGCCTCGCAAGCGTTGCCCCGTCTACCTTGTTCAACTGTGGGCCCGCGCAATGAAAATGGAAACTCGAGAGCAGGGTTTAATTGGTCACGCAAAAAAAGCACCGCGTATCCCGCGCGTGTTTATCGTACCACGGAAGACTCGTCCTCGACTTCCGGTGGAACCGCTGCGACGCCCAAAAGCGGCACGTACGACAAAACTCTTCTAGCTCCTCGGGCGAAAGCACCTGCCACTCGGTATACACCACTGCCCACACTTCGTCCTGCCTTCGACACCGACTCCATTTTTTCCCGAGAATTCTCTGCCACTTGCCCGGAGGAAGTCAGTCCTTGAAAAAGTATCCGCGTATGTGTCGACGTCCACCGAAAATTATTCCACCGAACGACCGAGCCGCGCGCGCGCGAGTGTCGCGAAACTTCGAGAAGAATCGCCGCTTCGAAAGCGCGTTCTCGAGGAAAAAGGCAACGAGCGTCCGCGGGGTTATTTTAATCTGCGACCGAATATAGAACGCGATACGGAATTTAGGTTAATACCCAAAACCGCTTCTTTAACGACGTTCTATTAATAGAGCGGAATCGCGTGTATATCGGAGTCGCGCGCGATTAATAACTACGCAAATGTGCGCGACCGATTGGAAGTCGAGCAGCAGCAACATGGCAGCAGATAATTGCATTTACGCGTCTCCATTGTGGAAGACGCAGAATGACTCACTCACGGGTCAGTCGGACTTTCTCGCACGACTAATCGATTTGCAACAGCAGAATAATCCCGCGGACGAAAGAGCAGTTTCCGGTGCGCGAGGAGATTTCCGGGGAAAAAGTCGCTGAACTTCACCACTGCGCTCCGCGCACGAGAAAGTTTGTGGAACACGCGAGCGAGAGGCGGCTCTTGGTCGTCGGCGAAGAAGATCTTTTTTGGTGGACGTCGAAAGGAGATACCTTTAGGCGAAAACACGCACGCGCACGCACGATTACCGGCGAACCAACGGGAGAGAAAGATCCGTACGGACTGTGTTCGCCGTTGGCGAACTACTCGGGCCAGGCTGCGAGTTCACGGTGGTTTATATAGAGTCCAACAGAGGATCGTCCCACGTCTCTCGGTGAGAGAAGAGAGGAGTGTGTTACTGATACACACGTGGACACCCGGAGAGAGAAGAGGGAACGATCTAGACGGGCTAAGGAAAAGTACAGGAAGAACAGGAGCACTTGACGCCATACTGGCGAACATCGAGCACCAAACGCTAAAAACGATTCCTAACAAGGTTAGATTTCACCCCGATCGATGGATCGCGGCTGGCGGAAAATCTTTCCGGCCGTTCGTCGCACATTTAAGGCTAGCTAACTTTATTAACGCGCTTGGCAAGGCGTGCTTTTTCGCGTTGAAGAGCCAAACTCCTCCAAACGTAATTTTTTGAAGCTGCTAAAAAATGTGAAACACTTCCGAGACGCTTAACAAAGTCTTCGCGATCAGGTGGCGGATAAAGATTCTACGGATTTTTGTGATACAGAAGTGAAATAATGGGAACCTTGTTGAAATTATAATTTGATTTAACGGGAAGAGGAAGAAGTGGAAGAAATCTTTAGCACTTGGATCCCTGTTCAATTATTTTGGAGAAATACTACGAGGAAATACACGATTTTAACTTACTTTCGAGGAAAGAACCGCCACAAACTTTTCCGGTGTTTAGTCCGATAAATTTGCAAAATTCTGCTTGGGTCATCGGCAACTCAAATTCCGCACGATGAAATCAGTTTCTATTTTTTATTTTAGTTTCGCAGGTTAATTGCTACGCAGAATAAATTAATTTACACGCGGCGTGAATGCCGCATCCTGCAATCTCCGATTCGAATCACCTACAGAAATTTAATTTCTCGCACGATTATGCTTGACCGAGCAATCCGAATGCTTTCTTTGATATTGCATGTATAGTTTTATTCCAGAACTTCGCGCGGGCTTTAATTTATATATCGAGACGCGATTCTTCGCATTCGATTTGCATATGAACTTGGCGAACATGTGATTCCGATGATTCACCGCCTGCTTAATAACCTTCCAATTCCCATTTAAATGGCATTCCGGTGTGGCTAATTTTGGTTAAATTCATTCCGCATCGACACGAATAAATGCGTCCAATGCTTTACTTTGAAAAGGCCGATTTATCGTGGAAAATAGGTACGCTTGAAACGCGCAAAAAAGAGACTATCAAATGCAAAGATAATATTGCCGGATACTGTTTGGTCATCCTGTACAAATCTTACGTAACGAGGCCGATTTAAAGTACAATTTATATTTGCGTTCTCGTGGACATTGTAACTGCGCACAGCCAATAAAGCGATGCAAAAGATTCTTTTCGTAAGCTTAACGATCGGAGACACAACAATGGTTGCGGAAATAGCAGTACAACTAGAGTTTTGCGTACTAAAATATTAAAATGTACCTCAAGGGAGTTATTCAATACCGGTGTGCACTCGGTTATTAGATCTTACAAAAGCTTTTGATTCGCTTGCGTCGCAAAGCAAGAAGAAGCCTAATGCCTTTGGGAATAGGGGTTATTAAACCCTTTTATTCATTTTCGCGTTACGCTTTCCCCGATGCTAACTAAACGAATGTCGCAGAGACACGAACCGAACGCGTGCTACATTTTCGTCCTCGCGTGAATTCGCAAAAATTCGTAACACCGAAGCCCGAATATATTTATCTCTGCGCGGATCACCTTTGACTTTGCAAAGATAATGGAACTCGAAAACAAGCGAGAAACCGCGGATAGCGTGCAGCAATTAAATGGACAAAACGCGTAGCCACTGTTGTGTTACGTGTTCAATTTTGCGACGTACACGCGACGAAAATTTACAAAAATTCGTCTCGAGACAGAGGAGTGGCGCGAAGAACTTTTCCCGGCAAGGTCCCCCGAAATAAGCGGAAGAAACGTTTTGAAATCGACTGCTCGTCGCCGGTAGACGGCGAGACTTTCTTCGCGACAGTTGGCGGCCTGAAACGAGACGATTTAAGGAGGGCAGGCGGAGGAACAGAGCCGACTTTATGCCGGTTGAAATATAGCTGACGAAAATTGCTGCAAAGAGGACAAGAGGAAAGTTGACCCACGCTTTACAAGAGCGTACGAATAAGCCCCCCCTCCCCTTGACAGGGAGGAAGAAAGAGTAGAAACGGAAGAGTTACAATGAAGCAGGCACAGGGGAAAGGGAAACCCGTCATGCACCACCTACGCGAGCCACGGTGAAACCAGGAAGAGAAAGATGCGAGAACCCACGGAAAGATCCACCGGTACCAAAGAAACGCGAAACAAGATGAAAAGGGAAAAAGTGAACGGATTACGGTCGGGCAAGGCCAGGCTTTGTACTTTTAGCGATCCTTCTCGCCCAGCTACGTTTTACCGCGCGCAAAGAAAAATAGAGAAACGCGTCGGAATAAAGGATCCTTCGCAGACGAGAGGCAAATTCGTGGCGAATCAGGAAAACCGACGCTGGGTAAATCAATCTTTTCAACCTTCTTTTGCATCGCGTGAACGAAACTTGAACTTCTCGCGGACTTCAATGCTCGCCTAGCAAAAGAAAAAGATGTCTGCTAGCATAAAAAGTAGCGGCGATTTTTGTGTACGAGTTTTGTACTGTATCGACGATGAAAGTGACGAGTGCAGCTTAATTCTCTACTTGCCTCTGAAGGATTTAGAAGCGACGAATACCGTGGTTGATACACCGTGCCATTTGTGGTCACTCTGTTGCTTATCTCGGCATAATTAGAAATAGATTAGATTAACTCTTTGCCTAATGACGATTAGCGTGGCCCGTGAAGCAGACTGTGGCCCAAATGCCACAATTACAACACTGCAATATTAAGTTTCGAAAGTTCCTAAGCATTTGTCATCAATTAAAAGACATAGCTCTTCCTGTTGTGGATCTTTTTTATCGTCCATTCTATAATTAAAAAGTCGACTCACCACAAATGCGAAGTGAAGCGTCCAAAAATGGTATTGCTGTGGCCACAAATGGTGCCAAACAATTTTTGCACGGTAATTATATTTAACACATTGCTCATCTTGTTGGTTAACATTTTCGACTACGCTAGTATACTTTTCGCATTCTTACCTACATATCTTTTGTTAACCCTCCGCCGCCATCATTTCGGGTTGTTTAAGTCAAAGCTTGATTTTTTATAGTTCTAGACGTTACAAAAATCCAGGAAAATTCCGACATACGTATATTAATGTCTCTGCTGCAAAGCAGATACAAGTTCTCGTAAATTGACCTCCTCGTATAGGAGCAAATAGACTTAGTAGATATTTTCGCCTGAGCTTAAACACCATCGGCTATGCAGGCGAAGGGTTAGGTTGTGCATCCCTAAATGACACGGAAATCGTTGAAGTGGCCACAAATGGTACCCCGTCTACCCTACAAATTAATACGTCCGCGAAGAGGACCACGAAAAACTCGCAGCAAACGTTTCGCGTCGGTCTCTGCGAGAATTTCGAAGGGTGCGCACCCTGAGCGCGCGAGCACGAAGACGAGGAAACGCAAGCGTTGACAAAGATGCGAGAGGATTTGAGTTTGATTCGCTGGATGTTGAGTTTGAACGCGTGACGAGAAATCAGCACGCGTCTGGGAGGAAAGAAAAATTGACGCCGCAAAACCACCGCGTATTTCTATTCTTAGACGATCGAAAGAGAAAGGAGCCCGAGAGAGGAACGGAGGAAAAGGAGCGAGAGAAGGGAAAAGGGAAGCGAATGGCTACTATTAACGAGAGAGACACGCACAAGGGACAACGTGACGCCATGAACGCGAACACACGAGGAGGGTTTATTCGGCGTGAATAGCTGCGAAAATTTTTGAGCCCGTTCCAAAATTTCTGATGCCGCGCGTATATGACCTTTAGGCCGCGCCGCGTTCGTCATGGAGTGAGTCAATTGGAAATTCGAGCTGAAATTAGCACGCCGACGCCGCTATTCATTCGATTACGCGTTCATTCGTTGTTCACGGAGTACATTTTTGTCCGAAGCCGCGCGCGGCGTACACCATCGGATTCAAATTAATGTCGCTTTAACCGGGCTGCGGATAATTCGTTGTTGAAAATTTATACAATCTTGTGACGCGGGTTATCTTATCGAAGTTGGAACGTTGCAAAGCGATTACTTGGCCAATATCGATTCGCCGATGCAATTAAAACGAAGACTTAAATTATGCGCGTGGAGCGGCAAAGTTAGGGAGCGATGAATTTTCACGGCCAACGGGCAAACTGAGAGAATGCCGAATTTATATGGGGGTTACTGCTCGATGGGAAGATTCTATGGCCGATGGTTGGTGGCAGCATCGACCGTGAAGAGAGGCCGAAAATTATTCTTGGACCGAGCAAGGAAGGAGGTGGGTTACCAACCGAGAGAGATCTGGACGAGAAGCATCGACCGGATGTGTTCGCACAGATGGAGACGTTTCTTTCGCCGAGGGTGGAAATAGAGTTCTCGTTACCACCGACGTATTAATTGGCGTTAACGATAGAAAATGCCGCCGCTAACTAAACTCCCGACGTTCTTCTTTCGAAAACCACCTAGAGAACACGCTCCCCCCGCCTTTTTATTCTTTTTAATGTTCCTTCTCGCAAACGAAAGCGCCATCAAAGTGGGATTCTTTTCTATTAGCGTCGAACTGTATGCAGCTGGACGCGATTCACTTTTTCAGCAGCAACAAACGTGGATCTTTTCTATGCGTAACTCGCGTGTACGCCGCTAATAGAGATTCCATTCGATTCGATTCTGTTGCATCATTCGTTCTTTAGAAACGTCTACGGGTGCACGAAAAATTAACTTCGATATGGAGTTTGAAATTGATAATAACTTTCTTACGTTTGTCCGAAAGCTACCAAATATTTCGGACAAATATGAACGCGCGTTTCGATCAAAAATGACCAAAGAATCGCAGCAGAGTTGATAAACTTTCAAATTCAATTTCTTCGAAAATGGAGCCCCATATGAAGAAACTTTACTGTATATTTTCAACGCAGTTTCGCGTGAGAAATCACCCCATTTTTCGACGATGATTTCGCACCCCGTGTAAGGCGGTGCAACGCGTGAAAGATTGCAGGCCCGCGCGGCAAGAGCTACGCGTTAATCGCTTATAGAAAATGCCACCGTTCAGTGATCGCAGAAATTTGTTTGCTACCGCAATTTGCCAAGGCACAGGGTGCAATAACGCACGGTGTTACGAGTTCGACGCGTAAATCTGGTTCGAGGGAAACGTAACGACACCGCGCGACAAATATGTCGATCCCGGAACCTTTATCAGCCTACAAATCATTATTATCCGCTTTTCGAATCAACGTTTACCGCGTGTACCACACCACACTCTTTCACCCTCGTTACTATTCTGCCCCTACATCTATTTGTCCCCCGGCTGCCCGGCGACGGTGTTCAAATTCCGTGATTTATAAATGCAACTTTACCGCGTGAAGTTGCAAAGGGAAAGCAACGAGGCGTATCGAAGGGACTATTAGCAATTCAACTTGCAGGCGCGCGTTGCTGGAAACGGTGCGAAAAATATTCATCGTAACTCGTAAAAGAGGAGACGCGGCGTCGACGAGAGACGTAATAAAGAGCGTCGCGTTGCGAATCTACGCGAATATAATGTTGGATGGCTGGTGAAAAGGTGGTAGGAATAGATAGGAAAAAATCTATTATTTTGAAAGCGATGGTTGAAAGGGGGCGAAGGAAACCCCGTTGTTTCGTGCAACAGGAACGACGAACCGACGTGGACGTGGATGTGGACGTGGATGTGGACGTGGACGTGGACGTGAACGTGAACGTGAACGCGGTCGGAGGCGGCGACGGTGTCAACGACATGCTCCGTGGAGCACGCACGCACTCTCGTATATTCACCCTCTCATCCGCTCTCTTCACCCTTTGAAGAGGGTCGCGAAACGGAACACAAGGAGGGTGCTGCGTGCACGCGGAAATAGACAGAGAGGCAAAAAGAGCTGGATATCGATTTTATCATTCGTATACGCGGATTCAACCGCACGAAAGCCGGAGAGAATAAACGGCCAGGGGGAGTGGCCCTACGATAATCATCGATCGTCGAAAGATAACTTTTTTTCCTTTTTTCATCTGCATTCCACGCTGCTTTCAGACTGTTTAGCGTGTCCGTCGACCAGTCGTGAAACCACCATTAGGGTGCGAAACGTGTACAATCTTCGGACCATCCCTTTCGAACGTTTTCGATCGATTAACCCTTTGCCTTGCGAATTTTTCGGAGACTACTCCGAGGTGGAACGTTGGCTGCTAGTTTTTACTTTGACACTGACGGACTTAATACGAACGCAAAACAATAAAATGTTAGGTAGACGCAATTTGTACTTGGTAATCTTCAGTCTCTCAGCGAAATTGTAAATGGAATGGAAATTAGACGTACCTTACTTACTCTTTAAGAGCACGTTTTCGTAGCAATTAAACCATAGTTTGTACCTCAAGTGTGTTAAGTCGTCGTTACAGGGCAAGGGATTAAAGCGGATGTAAATCATTGAACGAGAGATATTACCCTGTGAATTTTTGCACATTTGTTACAACGGGAAATTTAACGTACAAACCATAAAAAACAACATGTAAATCGAAGTACGCGTGTTACAATATTCGGAGTCCCATTGCTTGAACTATGCGGAATGCAAAAGGCTCTCGCTAGGTCTGGAAGAAGCCCGGGCAAAAATGAGCCACGTTTACGAAGCTAAGGTTAATTTGCATAAAAATCCGCAGTCTACCGATGGCGGAGGAGGGCACGGATGAAACGCGGGGAATCTCAGCCACGAGCAGCTTGCCGGAAATGTCGTGGGTCCTGCATAATTGAGCACGGTTGCTACGCGCGACTGGGCGAATCTCTCGATGATAGCGAACTACGGTAAACTACTTGACCTCCGATAAATATTGAAACATCCACTCGTGGCTCGACCTTACCCGAGGGCGTTGCCTGGCTGACTCTCGATGTTGCCGAACAAGAGTGTATATGCCCTCCTTAACCCAATTGCTCGGGAATAAACTAATACGCCAGCGAGAATTCGATCTCTCCGCGCTCTCCAGTCTCTCTTCTAGAACTCTCGTCTAGTCTCGTCTCGTCTCGAGCGATTTGTCCGAGTAGGCGCTAAACGGATTACGTACTCTTGTCTCTGGCGTACAAGAGAGATCGCGTGTAGAATGTGGCGGAGGTGTGTAGCCGTTGTCGTGGCAATTACACCGAGCAGCGATGAAACTTGAACACGACACACGGCGGAGGTGAAAACGCGTTTATCACGCGGCTATATCGTGGCTCGGTGTGCATTTTCAGAGAACACCGCGCATTCGCTTCGCCGTGGAACACGTAAGAATTCCATTGCGCGCGGACGATTTACGATCGCGGATACACGGAAATCCCCCCCTTCTCCTCCCCCTCCTTCCTTCCGTCGTTCCGGAATGCGAACACGTTTGGAATATTTCGCGTATCGGTAAGAGGATTTCCGGTTACAAATTGTGCTCTCCGTGCAACGCACGACCAGCCCTGTCCCATTCTCTTCGCCGCCGGTTTCATTTTGCGCCATCCTCGCGCGATACAAATTGGAAAATATACACCGGCAACCATTCGAATCGCAATCAAAATCGCGGCTGTAATCCGTCATTTGACTCGTCGCCCGAGGTTATTGCCGCGTTTCAGCCAAGAAATTGTTCGATTTTGTTAACGCTGTAACTATGAAAAAAGTAGTAGTCGCAGTTTCTCGAAAATATTGCACGAATTTTAATAGCTACAATATTTTTGCACGACTATAAAGGGTGTACACATTTTAACTACCACGTTGAAGATTCTTCTCTTCGGAATTGTGGAACTTTCCCGAGGAAAACGTATGCAATCGAATTGATGAAGAGTTTTGAAGAACGTAACAGAGCTAATTTGAACAAATCGTTAGCGGAAGCAAAGCGATTAATCGAGGAAGCACGCGATAGATAATGGTGTTGTATCTTCGCACACGCGCGAAAGATGATTTCGTCGGTTTAGGAATGCCGTGGTCGACGGAGTACGCAAAAAACGATCAGTAGAAATGGAATCAAAATGATTTGAAGGTATTTTTGATTCGCGAAAGAATATCCAAGCCCCAATGGAACTATCAAAACGATTTGAAGCGAGGAACGTTGCCATAGAGGCAAAATATTACGCGGCGCGTGCGATACTTAAATAAATATTTTCCACGGAAAAATCCCCGCAGAGAGAGCTCGGTTTTAACGACCTAATATTTGCGATATGCAAGGGAAAAGGAGGAGGCTGCGCGCGCTGATTCATGGGCCGGAAGCGAAAAAGGGCAGCCCCGCGATGGAAATAAAAAGGGTGCGAAGATAATGGATGGAAAAACTCGTTATCGAGTGTCTTCTGGTTGGAAAGTGTGCTTGTCGCGTCCTGTGGTTAGGAGGCTCGGCAGCCAACCGCCGCAGACGAGAAATTCCACCTGGGAAATCACGCGATGCCATTTGGCACGTCCGATCTTAATTAAGAAGTGGACTTTTTAACAAAATAAAACACAACTGCTGCCTCCTCCCCCCATCGTCTCCCGTCATCAACGACAATGAACGACCGAGGAATAACCCACTGAATTATTTATGCCGCGTACACAGCGAAATTATCGCGCGCATTTACCCGTATGTGTGTGCGTGTATGTGCGTAGCCATTTAAATTTGTCATCATTAATTTTAAAACGCGGCGAGCTCGCAAAGCTGCGTTTCAGTGAAAAGTACCGCTGCTGTACTTTTGTTGCGTTAAATTAAGTAGATACGGAAAGATTAGCAGACCTGTGGACTATCGGAATTTGATTCGCAATCAAGATGACTGCAAAGATTTTACAAAATGCGTCACGAGTAAGCGAAAGTCCCCCGGTATCAATTACTCTAACGATAAGTATTTCTACCGCAACTCGAGCTAAAGTCGATGAAACTTCATTTAAGAAGAGTAATTTGTAGTGCGAATAGGACTTAACCGAAAGGAGGAAAGTTCTACTTTGGAAACCAAATAACAAGAGTAATTGGCAAAAATAATAATAATGTTGTAAATAAGTAGTGTTCTAATCCACAGCGGTTTAGCTGCTAAAAGATTGTATTGACTTTTACGTAAGCAGATCAATCATCGCGAAGATACGTTGATCACGCTTTTACCGGATAGACCGATGTAGCTGTATTGCGAGGAGGGTTTAGAAGTCGACAAGGCTATGACTACCCCTTTCCTTGCTTTATCCTGCCCGCTTACTCGACTTCCGCCCTCGAGGATCAACCGGAATTCAGCTATCAATAAAACACGCGCTTTCGGGCGGACTTTCTCTTATCGTGGCGAAATCCGACCCGCCTCAGACGTTTATATCGAGGGCTCTCCGAAAATCCGTCTACTCGCTTCCCTTGATCCCTCGCCAGCCGTTTTATAACGCCTTTCGAAAAATTTCCGATTTCACGCGCACCGTGTCAAATATCCAATGCTGTTTTCACGGCTAGAATTTCAATTTCCCTCTAATTTAACCCCTAGCTGCGCGAATTTTTCAGTAGCTACGCCGTGATAGCGAAAAGCTATCACCTGCTTCAATCTTGTGCCAGATACGAAATATTAGATCGTTTCATAAATTCGCGTCGCGATACGCTAATACTACGTTCTCGCAAATTTTGATAAACATGCGGCGATGAAAGGTCTACGAATCTTAATACAGCTGTTGAATTTCGGTTTGAACGAAGGATTCGAGGTAGGAGGGTGCTTCAACGGTAACTGCGAAAGCAGCTATAAAAATGTAAACGTAGTCACTTGACAGAGTGAATAAGATATCGACGCTTAACTTTAAAGTTTCTCCAATTTTTTTCCAAAACTTTGGGGGTTTGGGGTTTGGCAAAAAGAGTTTCCTTTGCGAGATATATCGATCGACGTATCGCAACTTTAATTTGATTCGAAAGCGTTTCTATCACATTTATTTGGCTGTACTGTTTACTATAAAATTCGTCGCGAACTTGTGGGAAGCCCTAATATTACGCGACACTCGTATTCGCTACAGCAATTAGACAAATTCCAAAGCAAATTAACAGAGGTAAATGAAATTTAATTGTAAATATCTGCTTTGCGAATAATCTCTGCGACTGGTGCGATTTCACGGCAACGGGTTCAAATTGCCTTCCCTCCCGTTTCACGTGTTTGGCGTTAGCAAAAATGGCGGCGAGGGAGAAGAGGGGGGGCGTAGATGGAAGTGCTGCGGATGCAACTTCAATGAGGCATAATTAATTTTATTCCAATTAAAGTGCCGGGTTTGCCGAAGTCGGGAAAAGTTTCCTTGTTCGTGTGCGAGAGCAGCACGAGTCTTTTGCCGGCAAGCGCCTGGTGAATGCGAAAAGCCCTGGTGGTAGCCCCGTCGGTCGGCATGGCAACAGCTCCGCGCGTCCCGGCGTCGGGACGCTCGATACTAGACGACGACGACGACGACGCCCAAATCCAAAGGGGCGGAGAGGAGCACCGGGCCAACGCGGCAGCCGAGAGACTCGTGGCAAATTCCACGTGAATTTTCGATCGCGATTTACGCCGCCGGATCGATTCGCGGATTTGCCCGGAGGAACATGTCGCGAATTCTGCAAATCCGATCTCCTCTCCTCTCCGCTCTCTCTCTCTCTCTCTCTCTCTCTCTCTCTCTCTCTCTCTCTCTCTCTCTCTCTCTCCGTGGCATACACGCGAAAAAGCGCCAATTGCCATGGCGCCAGAGCCCTTTCAACCCTTTCCAGAATTACGTAGAACCGCTGGCAACAAGTCGCTTCGTTCTTCTTTTCTCTACGCTACTCCGCGTTATCGAATTTTTTTCCCCCACGTCGATTATTTCTCTGTTTTTCCGGCGATATTTTTTGCGATCGCGTCGGTAGTTATCGGTGTAATGCGAATATTTTTACGCATTTATGGGAAAGTTAAGTATACTTTAGAATTCTTCGCGCGTTCGTGGGGATCGTAAGTATATCTACGGATTCTTTATTCGTTTGTGGCAAAATTAAAGACATATGTGTATTGTGAAACATTTATACGCGTGTGAAAAAATTGAATACGTAATAGGGAAAGTTAAATACGCGTAGAATACGGAAAATGTGTAACAATATACGAAATACTTGAATGAGAAGGGATATTGCGATATTTAGAGGGTGAAATCATCCCCTATTTAGCATCCATGAATTTTTACAGAGGTTCGCTGCTGTCTAGCTATTAGCGAGCCAGACAGAAAAAGGTAAAAAACATTCGCAATCCACTAGCTACGCGACTTAAACGGAAAGCAGTCCCCCGAAGTTGTAACTCGTAGAAAAATGAAGACAATTTTGCCGAATGAAAAACAGAAATAGTACACGAAACTTCTCGTTTAGTTCCCTATTTTCATTTCTCCACGGTCGTCTATGTTTGCTATATTTTTTCAACTTTTCGAAAGCCGTGGCGAAACAATTGATCGTCTCGTTGCCTTCAGCACTCTTCCTCGCGCGGGGGTTAAAGTCTGCTGGTAGCGCAAGATGGCCGACTCTTTTGCTGCGAGCGTCTTCGAAAAAAACCTTGTCTTTCGTTGCAGAGGATGACGAACGCGCGTGCTTTAAATATTCGAGCCGTGCGCTATTTCCATATCGGCGAAACCTGACCTAGTCTAAGCGTCGCGAACTCTTTGAATTTTAAAGTACCGCGACGGCGAGAAAGGGTTACCATTCGCCCGAAAGAAAAAGTAGAATGAATTTTTGGCGCGAAGTTTCGCGATTCCGCGAACTTTTTTCATCGCGCAACCGTTACAAGGCGAAGTTTGCTTTCGCGTCAGCAGCGTGTATATATTTATTGCCATTTTTATCGTTCTCTCGATTCGCATTTTAATGCGCGCTGGGACATGTGAAGTGTGTCACGCCTGATACCGGGGTTTATAAATAAAGAAGAGGGAAGCCGGGCGACGAAAGAACGTGTACTTGTCACTGGTATTTTTAATACAATGGCATCTCGATGACGTCAAGTGATAACGAGGTTCAGATCTGTTCGCCCCGGAGGTCTTTCAACCGACACACTTTGGCAACGCGAACGAGAACGCGAACGCGATCTCGGGGACGGTCAAATGGTGCACACGCACAGTTTGAGAGGCAGAAAAAAGAGACGCAGATAAGGGTACAGCGTAATTGGAATACCGAAGAAGCCGTGCAATGGTAATCGCGGAGCAACTCTGGCGCATTTAGGAAATTAATTTTCAGGCGGCGCTTAGCTCTCTCTCGCGCGCGCGCGCGCGCGTGCGTTTATTTCCTCCTTCCTTCCCCTACGCGGCGTGTTACCAGGCTAAATTGAAGTGGACGAGAGGGAAAAAATACCCGGGCTCTTTCATAAAAATATGAGTTTTCCGGGTTGTACAGTGTAACGGGCCACAACACGCTAGCCCCGCATTTTTTTCCAGTTTCTCGCCGGGAGGAAGTACTTGATTACCTTTTCCGCGGAGCCGGCAACCTTCTGCCTGCCCCGCCACCTGCCTTCGATCGTTTCTTCTTGCATTATGGCCTTTCAGGAAGGAAGAGCTCCATTTCGCAGCGGGAGAACATAATGGGAGGAGATTAATCTTTATAAGAAAGGAAGGCCACTCTGCTCGAACGAGCTACCGTGAAAAATTTCAACCACCCCGCGCGCGCGCACCATCTTCCTCTCGTTTTATTGCCTATCCATCGAAATTACTCGCCGCTGTTGCCTACATATTTCGTTAACGCCACGGATAATCGATCGATGAACTTTTGCTTCTTCGAGACAATGTTCAATTTAGTCGAGGCCTCTCTTTAACTTTGCAAATGTTCGGGTTAACGTTAGAACTATCGAGACTAAACTATACCTATCTGTAACGAAGAAATGAAAATGGTAAAACGTTTGCAAAGCACGCGCGATTGAAGAGTGATAAATCTTCGTCTATACATAGCAAAGAGGCGCGTGCGGAATATTTACAAAAATGCGGCGCTCCAAATTTGTATCAATTTTATGGAGAATTTGCACCTAGTCGTTTCGTCGACCACCTTAGCAGTATAGGAATCGGAACGCACTTGGATGGAAAATGACCGAAGAATCGAGCTACGGTTAAGCGCTTCGCAATACCGTCTTGGGAGTATCGACGAGAAGAAAACTGTGCGCAAATATTTGCGCGGCAGACTTAGCCTCGAGATTACAGAGACGAAGAACGTCGCCAATATTGGGCTAAACTCACCCCCTCGATCGATTAAGCGATTTCGAGTATATTGCGACGCAATATCCGAGCCTCCTTCCAACCATCCACCTTCTGCGTGCTTCGTACAACGCTCCGAGTCCGCGCAAACAAAAGAGAGCGTATCTTCTTTTCCCATTTCCATTGAGGCACCACGAATTCCAAGAATGGTTAAAGACGTCTGGACGCGAGGAGTCTCGGTTAATCTGCGACGGGAAAAGTCTGCGAATCAATAGCAACGAGAGAAAAAAAAAAAACAGAGGACGGAGTTTTGCTCGACAACGGAAACCTCTTCGAGTAATCCGTTTAAGCCAAACACAGCCTCCCGATGGCTGCTAGACACGTCCAAGAGGAGAACGTTCAACAGTTCTGGCCGCTCGCCAACGGTCCGCCCGAGCTTGATTAGTTTGTAATTGCGTATTGTTTCCCTTTCCCTTTCTCTGCCGGCGAAATAAGACGTCACAGGGAAATTGACGACGAAGGCGAAGACGACAGACCCGCTGCTGAACACCGACAGCAACCTAAATACACAGAGCCGAACGTAATAGTAGCGTGCTGAGATCCAATTTATGCGCCGCAGTGGACGTTGCGTTCGATTGGACGAGCGAGTCCCTTCGGTCTGGGCTGGCCCGACGACGATGAAGCACAGGAGACAGAAGAGACAAGACAAAAAAGATAAAAGACAGAAGAGACGCAAGGGAGACGAAGAAGATGCGAGGCAAAAGAGATGGAAGACAGAAGAGATACAAGACAGCAAAGATACAAGACGGAAAAGATAGATGGCGGAAAGGATAGAAGACGGTAAAGATAGAAGGCAGAGAGGATAGAAGAAGACGGAAAAAATAAAAGACAGAAAAGATACAAGACGGGTAAAATACAAGACAGAAGAGATACAAGACAAGAAAGATACAAGACAGAAAAGATAGATGGCAGAAGGGATAGAAGACAGAGGAGATGGAAGACAGAAGAGATACAAGGCAAAGGAGATCGAAGACAGAGAAGATAGAAGACGGAAGAGCGAAGAGGGAAAAGACAAGAGATTTAAGACAGAAATGCAAGAGACAAAGGAGACTTAAGACAGAAGACATACAAGACGGAAGGTATACAAACAGACGAGACAGAAGACAGACCAAAGATGTTCTCTATCTTTCTGGAAACAAGGGGGAGCATGATTTCCCGATCCTTCGTAAGACCGACAAGGAAGATATTCGACTAGATCCACCGACGCGTATAGGGCTGAAGCCGTTCTTCTTTTCTACGCTTTGATTCCTTCCTTAAGGTTCAACGTTGCGTCAGCGCAATTCGACTCGCAGCTGCGGCAAACTTGTAGAAAATTGTACAGCCTATCTGAGAACGCATCCTGGTGGCGACGAATTTTTTAACGGGCTAAAGATGAATGTCGAAAAAGATTCGATCCACGCGCATGGACGCGAGATCGAAGGGACCAAACGTAGCCCTTTGAACTCGCCCCGTAGACACCCTTTGTGCTTTATTACACGAAAGCGGACCCCCCTTTTTCGTGCCTTTCTATCATCTCTACCTCCATTTCCCTTCCTCATTGTCGCTTGCTCCTCGCGTCCAGGCTTTTTTTAACCAAATTTAAATCGAAAGCCACGCAGGCAGACAGGTCCGAACGCGAACACGTTTATGAAAGGCGATTGTTAAAGAGTACCGTTTTCGGCTCGTTAACTTTCCATTTTTTACGACTCGTTAAGGGCCGTTGAAATTCGACGGCGACACGTGCGCACGACGGTACCTCTCGCTCGAATCATCATCGATTTATCCACTTTGGAGAAGCGGCTTTACGAGACGTTGTAAAAAATCACAAGGAAAGCGATGCGCTGGCGGTTCTCCCGAGACTTCCGGTTCACGGCGAAGAGGAAAGTCGATTCTCGCTGGCGTAATCCTCGCGTAAGAAGATTAAAAGTTCCGCTAGATGCGGAGCGGCAAATGGCGACTTTCCTTTTCAATTTTCTCAGCCAACTGAAGCGTTGCGAAAGCGAGGCGAGGCGAGGCGAGGCGAAGCGAAGCGATCGACCGTAGGAAACGTCTTAGGCGTTGGTCGGTGTTTGCCCCCGAGATACTTGTCAATCGAGGGAGCGGAAAAATCCTCCGCGTATCGATTTGCCGAGCGATCGAGTATTTATACGACGGTCATCGAACCCCGAACGGAAGTTCGCGGAACACGCATAGAGGAGCCACGCGCACGCTTGCTCTGCTCTGCTCTGCTTCTGCTCTTCTCTTCTCTTCTGTGCTGCGAGTAGCCGCAAGTTTCGTGCTTTTTATTCGCGTTCCACCTGTCGCATTGTGCTCGAGCTGGCGCGGACGCGTGGCAAAATGCGATTGGCACTAGGAACGAATGTCCTCTCCGCGTTGCTTCCTCTCTGCCGCTCTCGTTGTCGCGACGAGGAACAAAATAGGAAGAGAACGAGAACGAGCGGACCGAAGAAGATGGGACAAGACAGACGGGGCGAAAGAGGGAGAGTGAGAAAAAAAGAGAAAAAGAGACGACAGACGGGAGGCTTTCATCGCGGGGAATGAAAGTGGCTTTTCGAGGGACGCGCGGCGGCAACCCAAGAAGACAGATATTCGATTTTCACGGGGCTACGGAAGAGACACCTGCCGAATTCCCACGTCATTCGGAACGCATCGTCGAACAGGAGAGCTGGAGACTCGCGTCGTGTTCGTCGCCAGTCACCCTTTCAAACGGAATTTCCATTCCCTCGGCTGCTATTTCCACCGACCGAATACCGGTATTACGCCAGCAAAACTATACCGATACCGATACAACGTCGAGATACCGATACCGTTGTGCTATCGAAAAGCGAAATATTAGATCGATCAAAGTCTTGTCGTTTATTCGCAACTAGTAGCAGGGTATATGAATTAATACACCAGCTGCTTTTGGCAAACAAAAGCGAGATCCGAAGGTAGACATTTGGAAGTAAAAATTGATTGCGTTTCGACGGGTTTAACGTTACCTCAAAATGCGGGAAAATAGGATACGCTTTCGACGCGATACGTTACATTGCTACTGTAAACGTAACAGGGCAATTAAAACGAAGAAACTTTACTTTTACGATGGAAGAAATTACAATTCACACTTTGCTCTACAACAACGAGTTACACTCGTTCTATGAATTGTGACACAGGTTAAAGAAAAATGCCTATTTTACTAAGGATAAAATTTAGTTTGAACGGTAATTTTAATTTTGTATTATAAGATTGAAAAATAGTAGTCAACTAATGGTAACCTAAGTAGGTACGAAAATAATAGTAGGGTAAGGGGTTAAGTCAAACGTTTCATTTCAATCTGAGAACTAGGTAACCAAAAGTGAGCCAAATTGATGTTAGGCGAATATAACTCTACGTACGTATTTGAATGCCTGCAAAAAGCGGAGTTAATCAGTTTGGCTTACGAGTGCTTAGTCAATGGCACAACCGAAAGCTACCGGCGCGTAATTTCGGTACAAGCCCGTGGATATTTCCCGTGCGCCTCGCCTTCCTCTTTCTCCTTCTCCTTCTCCTTCTCCGTTCCACTTCCATTCTCTCTTTGTTTCTCTTGGGAAACTTCAACGCGGTCTCATTAACGATCCGGTGGCTTAATTGGCGATTTGCTTACGCGCAGGCTGCGATTAGGACCGCGAGCTCTGCGGGGATTCGAGGACTTGCGAAACACGCTCGACCGTAGTCGCGTCAAGGGGATCGGTTTTTCTCCCTTGGGCGAACTTGCGGCGTTCGCTCAGCGATGGAATCGAGGCGAAGTACAAACCGCGCGCGTTCCCCGGAATCGCGTTTCTTGCGAATCTTTTTACGGCCACGTAACTTCGGCACGTAGTATTATGAAGCGTTCGCAGCTTTTCGCTCCTCTAATTCGCGCGGAATCGCTCGATCAACGTCCGATTTTCTCGGCACCATAATTAACGGTGTTGGCCAACTTTGCCGCGATCGCGTTTACCCCTGCTGCTTCGCGAGAGGCGCGAGCGAGCCTGCTTTGCTCCGTTTCGAAAGACAATGGCAATTGGGAGAACCGTTGGGTGTCCGGTGGCCGGAGGAAATTTACACATCCTGGCAGATACGCGGAGAAGAAAAGAGAGGCGCGATAAAAATTGCGCGGTGAACGGTGCACGCAATTGCGCAGAGAAAGATATGCAAGCGAGAACGCACGGCGAACGCACGGTCGTGGGATGAATTTCATCGGGGCCATTAGGAATGAAATCGAAGCCAGTAGAAACTACCGAGACGCCTTCCGCGGCGAATGAAACCGGTTTTTAACCGTCCGCCCCGATCTTTTGCCACTGTTCCCCGCGCGCCGTATTCTCGGCACATCCACGGAACTGCACCGTGCATGTACCGTTGTATGTGCAACTGCATCTGTGACATATTTTAAGACCGCGAAGCCCGCCGTATCTCGTCACTTGTCACATAAATTTGTACCATCCCGACGCGTTACGACTGAGCTCTTTACTTCAAACAAATCGTCCCCTTTCTTATCCAATCTCCAACCATCCTGTCTAAATAATCCATTCGCGATACTCCTTCTTCTCGTGTACGTACCTACGCGCGTCCAGGCCTCCTTTCCATCGGCTTTAATTTCCAATACTTATACGCAAGCGACGCCCGGTTAATTATTAATTTGCTGCATTCCTAATGCGATCATCCTCTTTTCCTACCGCAATGCACACGGTGTTCCATTTCCATCGGTACAATATCAACTCCTTTTTCTTAGTTTCTGTTTCCCGCGTGCAAAGAAGATTCCGACAAAAGAATCTCTCAAAGGTTAAAATGGTTGGCAAATTTGAAAATACCCGTAGCAGTTTTAAAGTCGTTGGGGGTTTATTCAGCCCCGCGTGGTTCGCGGAAAGTTAACGCGCTCCCGCGTCCAAAAAGATTGAATTTCACGACGACCCTAAGAGCACACGGAGATCTCTCGGTATCGCGGAGGTTACTATACCACGACGATACAGCGAAGTTGGTCGCGTTCATGACCGTGAAACGGTTAGAACAAAGGAGGCAGTGAAAGTTTTTCTCGCCCCTTGGCTCGATACGCGTGGCTCGCCAAACTCTCTCCGGTAGGCTGCCCTTATAACCCCCGCACACAGGTGTGTTTTTCTTTTTTCCGAGGGTGTTGAGTCACGCGAGTCGAGTCGAGTCGAGTCGAGGCGAGGCGAGGCAAAGCTCTCTCCTCTCCCTCTCTCGTTGCCTCGCCGAGACGCGACCAGAGCCTTCTTGTCTTCGAAGCAGTTACACACCCATCCACCCACCGCCCTCTGCTCGACCACCCATCCACCCTCCTCCGGGACGCTGCTGTGTCGTACTAATTAATACCACTCCGCGCGTGCCAACTGCACACACCCCCTTGCCGACCTTCCCGCAGGCTTTCTAACTCTTTACAATAAAAGTCGCACACAGCCAGCGGCGTGTACGAATGCTCCCTGCGCGGGTCCACCCAGCCAGACGAGAGACGGAGTGCAGAGGGGACAAAGAAGTCGCGCGACCACACCCCTTCCCGTTCCACCGCAGCACAGCCTCTCTTCTCGCAGCGCTTTGCGCGAGGGTGTATATGCTTGGAAACAATGTGACATTCGCGTAGGTGCGAAAAGCCGGCGATACAAGCGCGGCAGACAGAAAGACTCTCGAGCCAGATCCTTCTGGACCTCTTCGCTATCCCTCCTAGAGCCACACCGATCTTCATCGACGGACGGAAAACCACTTCTCGCCTCTGCTCGCTCCGAGCGCCATCCTCTCTATCGAGGCTATCGAGGGGGATTTCGCAACCCCCAATCGTGGCGCCGATCTTCCAGCGGACGACTCCTGTCTCCGAACGGGATTCCCATCCTTCGGGGTAAAGTCGTGGAAAGATCACGTGCCGGATATTCGATTACCTTTGCCGCCGGAGGCGCGTAACGTCGATAAGATTAGGGAGCAAGGTGTCGGAGATATCGAAGCGTTTTTGAATGCGCCAGGAGGGAAGGAAGGGAGACGGGAAATACAGTGGCAAGCGAAGATTGATCGAATACTTGTTCCATTCGTTTTGCAATTCTTGTCTAAGGAAAATTGAATCGCCAGCTGTAACACTTTCGGGATACGTTTAACCTGTTCACCGTTGAGCTGGTACGTGGATACGGACATTTGTAGAAGTCTAAATCATTAATCCAGCGACGATACGCGAGCAACGGGATCTCCTTAGATCTTATAAAACGGGATCCACATGGTGACTCGTGAAATTGATCGAACGATACCACTGTTACAAGATTATTTGCATAGCTTTCTTAGGATGCCCAAGTCTCGAATAAAGTCAAGTATAAGAGCCGACCAAACGAGGATATCGCTTTTCTTGCCGAATAAATTGTTCCACGTATACTTAGCTCTATATCGTGAATCAATGATCTTGTGATCAGCAAATGGACCTGTACTTGATTAGTAAAATACAAAGAGAACCGTCGATCCCTGGAATTCTATCCGAGCAATAGAAGGAACATTTTTTCACCCGTGCACAATTTTCGTTAAGCAAGCAATAGATTAGATGGAAGTATTCGATCGATTTGGCGAGCCCCTGTTGTTTAACGATACTTTTGCGGTGCCTGTTGAGCGCGTGTAGCACCACCCTTCTGATGTAAAATTGGGCGCGAACTCGTGAAACGACTTAGACTTAGGAGAAACATTTCTACCCTGTACGATGCACGGTCCCCTCCTACACGCGGATCCTTGGCGTTAGCAACTTGTTTACGATCGCATAAAACATTCACGAAGAAGCGAACGCGAAGCGTACCGAGATCGGAATAGCTTACGATACCGGAGAGCCGATTACGCGAATTTATGTCGTCGCGCAAATTACGTCTTCGGTCGAATAATAAATAAGCAAGTTTGCTATTTTTAACGTGTGACCGGGCCTTTATCACGGTGTAACGTTACAACAGAGAGATGGAGATAGCAAAGTGTACACTAGCCATGGCCTAACAAGCCTCGCCAAACAAACGGATTCCTCGCGATACTCTCTCGATCAAGGTACAATTTACTGCGCTAACATTCAGCCTTGATAAGCGTTCAAAGTAGACGTATCTTATTTTTTTTTCCTTTTTTTTCTTTTTTACGTACAGCTTTTGCGGCGATACTCGTGGAGTTTGTACATTTCAGCGACAAGGCTACGTGCAACCAGCCACGTGTTCCATTAACCCCTTGACTCCGAGGCACTCGGATACAAAAACTTCGTCAAGAATTAAAGTTCATGGTAGCTATTTTTACATTTAACAAAGAGACCGCGACGGAGTGTGGCGATGCGGCAAATATTTCGGTTTCGCAATGTTACGTTCACTCATCCAGTGAATTCGATTAGACAAGCGCATAGTTTGCGTTACTGCTAGGAGACGTATCGTCGATACGAGATAGATAGATCGACTTTAAGTAGTTCATTATTTTGTGGTTAAAAGGCGAAACAACGTAAGTCGCGCATTTTCGGAAAATTGGATTTCGCGCGTTAGTTGTGCTCCAAAACATAGAATCCGAGTAAAATATGTGGGGGGGAAATTGGACAAAACGCAGCACCGAATGCGATCATTTTTGCACGCGCTTTTTGCTTCGAGATACAAATGATCTTCCTGTCTTGAATATATTTGCGTCGCGCATAAAAGCTATTTATACCGCTATCAACAAAATAGCAGCGCGCAGAAAAGCCGTAGAGAGAATTGAGTGTCCCTCTTTGTTTTCCTTGCCTCGAGTTACGTCCCCCAACGTAACCTCCGCAATTTTGCGTTGCTATTCCTCCTACGATACCTGGACGTAGAGTGGAAAGGGCAAAAAGTATTTACCGGAGGGCGAACTCGAAGTAGGTGGACGAGGAGACGCAAATCTGATAGCGGATACAGTTGCTTATCCGCTATCTTGCTTCAGCTGCATCGACGGCGATAGATGGACAAAGCGAAACACGCTGGCACGGGCTGTACCGATGCGAATGAACTCTGTGTACACTTCGAACCGAAGCTTTTTTTCGCGACAAACTAACGCGCGGCGCGTAGGTAAGCGTATCCGGGAAGTTTGGGCCATTGAACCGCGTTACCAGCGAGCACAATGAGCGACAGAACGCGTAGACACGACCATCGACTCGTCAGTCCAACCCCATTACCGATTTCTCCGATAGATACACGTCTCATTTCCCGTGGAAAAGCCAGCCAATGGCTCGAGCCCTCGGGAAAGGCTACCACTTCCTCGATTACGAATACCTAGATCGCCATAAAAGTACACGAAAAATGTAAATAAGAAGGTCGCCTACGTTTAACCCGCCAGAACCCGAATTTTATCCAGCTTTACCGCGAAAGAGATTCCGATTGGTTACGACTTTCAGTCCAATTCGAAAGGTAGAAATTAATCGCTGCTCGCGGCATCGCTACAGTGGGGGAGAAATAAAATACAGGGACAGAGTAAGGAGCGAACGAGGAGGTACACAATTGAACGCAAATTCAAGTGGACGGGAATGCAACCTTTAACCCTTTGCACTCTTAAGGGCGACCCTCGGTCATGAAAACGAGGCAGCTTTGGTAACCCTCGAACGCATATAGGATTAAGTTACAAGGCGTTACAGAGGATTAACGCATTCGAGACCATAAATTCCCATTTGGACAAGCAACTTGCGACGTCGCTACGAATGTAGCAAGGGGAACGACGGATAGAAATCTTTATCCTGATTGCGAATTATGCATCTCTTAATTAATCTCGATACCACCTTAGTTTACGCTTCACTTCTCCGGCAATTCTAAAGCAACTTTGTAACGCGAATCGGTGCCAACGACCTAAACGTTGCCTCGCCTATCCCCTTGGGGAAACGTTGTGTGCCCGCGTAATTCAACTACTGGGCCAACGTTCTCCAATGTATGCGTATTAAGGACGAACTCGTGTGCACGATTGTAATTCCCTGCGCCGCGGCGGTAGGACGGTCCTCGGAGGACTATAAGCGCACCACTCCCATTGCCATTCTCATTTCGCGGCGCGGAGCTGTACGGCGGCCACGGCAGACCACACCGCGCGTAGTCGTGGCTCGTCTGTAAAAAAGATCCGCACACGCAAATCCGAGGGACGAGGATGGCACGCGGCGCTCGGTTACACCGAACCGAGAGGTCAGTCGTTGCTCCAATCGACCGATCGATCGCTCCGCGAGCACACAGCAGAATAAACGCTAGCAGAGAGACAGAGAGAGAGGACTCGCGATAAAGCGCACCTTTCGTCCATTACTCGCCACTTTCCATGTGGCGAAATAATTTTAGGCGGGTCGCGGAAAGACACGAGAGTAATTAATTGGGGCGAATGCGAATAGGGTCGCCTAAAGACACGGGAGTAATTAATCGGGGCGAATGGAAATGTAAAGTGACGCGCTTTCGATGCGAATATTAATGATGCTTTAGAGGGCTTGGAATTTCTGACAAGATAAAGAGTTGCATTTAAAAGATTGGTAATCCGTGGACCGTGTTAACTCGTCGTCTATAGGTGAAAGGTTAACACGTTCGTTAGATGAAGCCTTTTGCGTATCGAAAATCGTCAGGAGCGATCCGGCATCCTTTTAAAGTTACGCATCGTGGCGAAAAGTTGCCGCTTTTAATCCTTCAACTATGGAGCAATATATTACTATTACATTCGCGTGACAGTTGTTGCGAAGCATTGGCAAAGGCGAGAAATATGCGCACAGTTCATTTTCACAGTTACTTAAGTAATAGCATAAAATAACAAGCGCTTACACATTGCGGTTAAAATAATCCTCCAAGCCTTGCTATACGTAATGATAAATTAGAATATCAATGTACGCTGTATTATATAAAATCTACTAGACGTGTATATATACGCCTTCCGCAGCGAAAGGATTAAAAGCGGACGGCGGGCCCAAAAAGTTTTAACGACCATCGGTCCGAGATTTCAATGGAACGCAAAGAAACGCGAAGGCGAACGGCGAACGGAGGAATGGAATTACGCGGAGCTGGAGCGTACGAAACCGGGGGATAACAAGGCGGAGAGAGTACGAAGCGATTGTTGGTGGTGGTGTCATAACGCGATGCAGAACGACGACATCTCGGCATTATGAGGCGCGTTGCGCTACACACCACCACTTGTAGTTCCTTAATGACTCGGAATGCCGGGGCTACGTTCGACGCGTTCGAAGGGAGTGAAAGTCGCGGTTGAACGCGGCCCTCGCGATATCCGCGGCCAAGAGATGATGCTGCTGCTGGCTGCCCTGCCTCGAACGCGATACGCGTAGACGCGTATCTTTGCCCGAGCTCAACCGAGAAGAGACACGTGTCCTTTGAACGTCTAACGAAGCCGATACGGGAACATCGATCATCCTCCGAATGGACGTCTACAAACTGGTCTGATAAATAGAAACGTAACGCGCATCAACGAGCGCATTTATAACGTTATCCGTCGACTATCTCCCGGAGAACCGTGGCATCGCGGCTCGTTAGTCGAACGCAAAATTTCCAATCGGAAACGTGGCCGTGGTTGCCGATCGACCGACGCCAAGCGCAACTATTGCAACGGAAGATCGGCACGAGTCGAAAACGGTGGACGCGCAGAGTTCATGGAAAAGTAGAAAAGCGTACGTACACGCGGCGGAGAGTTACTTTGCGGGATCAGGGCCGCGCGAAAGCGGAGTCGAGGAGGGCGATTACGCGTCGGAGAAGGACTCGCGAGGGGAGACACAGAAGGTGGAACGCGGAGGAACAGCCCTGAAGCGGGAAGCGGGAAGCACGAAGCGGGAAGAGAGAAGGCGAGGGGGATAATTCAGTGACTCCGAAGCCGGTTTTCCATGGCGGCCTATCGCGAAACTCGCGAGCTACGACGCGAACAAGAAGGATGAGTCACGGCTGTTCGCCCTTCCCACTCTCTCTTCTCTTTCCACCGTGTGCCGAGTGCAGAAGAGCGGACGGCGAGGAGGAGGCTGCGGAAAAAGAAAAGGAGTGTTGGACCAGCCGAAGACGAGAAGACGGAGAGAGAACGGTGCAGCAGAAGATGAAGAAGGTGGCAAAGAAACGAGGAGATTAGCCCTGACGATCTCGAGGCTACGGTTCGCCTACACGCGGCTAGCTCGACAACCACGCGTCGACCAATGAACGAGAAAAAGGAGACAGGCCAACCTCGCTACTTATTATACACGCTTGCCAGCCAATTTATAGCGAGCAACGGCGAAACCGACTGCGCTCCAACTGCGGTCGAACGCGTGGCGGATTTGTCGCGGGGCTTCGCTTAGGCGCCACCCTCCAACCCCCCGATTTTAACCAGGGGTTGAAGACAGCTTCGATATCGGATTCGGTTCTTGAAACGGCTACGAGTACCGAGAAAATGTTACGGCTGTTGCAGATACGCTCGCTGACAAATGTTACGAAAGGAAGCGCAGCCGTTTCGCGATTTTTTTTTAGCTTCTATTAGCAGCTCGAAACGCGGTTACTCTCGGAGTTGCTTCAACCCCTAATTTCAATCTACGGCCGCGAGATGTACGAACGCTTTAACGAATATGCTCGCGCTTGTTAACGGTATCAATTGAAATTCTCTTGTTTAATTACCGCTATACGAGCTCTGGAGCGGCATGCAAATGACGGAGCGGCTATTAATCGCTAAGCGAAAGGGTTAATACGTTCGCGCCGGGGAGCTGCTGCGAAGCGAGGCCGTTCTCGGCGCGCAAATATTGCGTAAGAATATGTATTGAAAGTGCATTCTTCGAACGACGATCGGACGACAATGGTTCTCCGGTTGCAGCAGCTGCTTCTCGTGGATGAAACGCGTCAAAACTTAAATCGCGCGCACGCGGAGACGAAGCGCAATTTGCATCATTGGAAGACGGATGCCCGTGGATCTCGATCGACGAGATAAAACGCGAAGGATTGTGCCGCGTCAGGGGTGTAGAAATGGAAACCGTGCGGCGGAACGACGGCATCGAAGAGGCGTCAAGATGCCGCAATAATTAACAAACGCTTCTCGATAGCTAAGACGAGAAGGCGAGAAGGAGAAGAGGAGGAGGAGGAGGAGGAGGAGGAGGAGGAAGAGGAGGAGGAGACGACGACGACGAAGCGATCCGTGCTGCTATAAATACGCGGCGGAGGGAAAAATTGTAACGCCGGTTGGATATTATAATTGACTTTGTTAACGTCGATCGTTTCGCTATCCGTTTATCATTTTTTGTAAAATAAATCTCTGATAATCACGAAAGGCCCGAGATTTATTAGACGTCTCGAGGCCAATTAAACACCGGCCAAGCTTTCGATCCGTGACGGTTATCGCGTGGTCGTTCTCGATTATACCGCTATACGCCGATTGCTTGAAATCGAAGAGCACAAATCACGCTCGAGTGAACAGTGCGCCCTGTACTCGCGTTACGCTAGTTTCACCGCCATTGCCGGGGCTTTCGTTATTTCTTTAGCGCTGGGCCTAGACGCGCCCGTTTAATCGATCGATCGATCGATCGCCAACAGCCAAGCTCTGCTCCAGCCAGGTTTTATAGGTTCACCGGGTCGCAAACGCGTTCCACGAATTAACGAGACGTTGCTCCGAGCACCGAGACTTTTTCCATCGATCCTACGCGTTGCACAATACTTTATTTATTTGCTTGTTTTCTCGCCTTAGTTGCCGGGTAACATTTTTTGGAGAGGCGAGAATTCGAGACGGATTCCGTGTCGCTACTGCCGTTATTTTTAACCCTTCGTGGACGGGACATAGTAAAAAGTATAATGCATCTTAGCCCAACGATTAGGATAAACTATCCAAGATAGTAAACTTAGCGAATTCTGAGTCTTTTAAGTTCAGGCCCAACTTGTTATTACTACTCTACGCATTAGGAAAATGTAAGAAAATTCCGAGATACGTATCGAGGTCGCCATTTTCGTATACTTGCAGCTGCACACGAGTTTCTTTACGCAGAGAGCTCAGGCATGGTCTCGAGCATCTTCCCGTTAACATCGAATAATAAACCGTTGTTATGCAATCCAACCTGTTCATGACGGGAGAAAGTAAACGCAACAATTTTCGTCCGGACTTAAACGATCCGTCGATGGCGACAAAACGATTAACTAGAAATGTATTTTAACTTGGGCGACTATTTGCGACCACTTGCCCGCAAGGGGTTAATCAATTTTTAGTCTCCGTCTCTCCCTCTCGTTGAACTACTTTCTCCCCTGTGTAGTTGCGCTCGCATTTGTTCCTCGTTCGCGTCAATGGTACCGCGCTTCGTGATTTTCCCATCGGAAAAGGGTACACAAGACGCAAAAAAAGGGACGTAGGTACGAAAGTCGGATAAGGTAAAATTCTTGACTCACCTCTGCGAGAGGTTCCTCCTTAGTGACGTCTCCATTCTTGGGCGCTTCTTCGCGGGCAGGCTTGTTCTTGTCCTTCTTGCTGAAGCTGATCGACCTGAAGGACCACTTTTTCTTCATCTATGAACGAGGAAACGGCATCGATAATGATCGAAGAACTCATTACGCGCAACTACATCATGTCTTATTTTTCTAAGTTGCGTGCACGCATAGGCGGCAAACCGCGGGCGCGTGTATCGCTCTCGACGAATTAATCTATCCGATCGCTCGGCTCCTGCAATGCTACGACCATTCTTCCAGTTGACAACCGACCGTAAAATACACGCGTCGTGTTTCTACGCTGGCCGATCGGTTCCCAATTCCAAATGCTGGAATTCAATTTGCTATAAACGTTTTGCTCTCTCTCTCTCTCTCTCTTTCTCTTTAATTTTAACGAACCAATAAATTGTTCTTCGAACGACCGAGTTTCTTGTATTTCATTAAACAGTTGGAATTTGGAATCATTAGCGAATTAAAAATCGAGCTTAGTCGATAACAAATGAAGGGTTCTTAACGAAAAAGCCAGACTTACTAATCTGTGGTCTCTTTTTGCAGAAGAGCAAAAGCTCTTTAATCGAGTCACTCGCGAGTCGCGTGAATCAACTGCGCAAAATGAAGTCTGATTTCCGAGTAATCGAAGACCAATCGTCTGCCCGGGTAATCGAGTTGAGGAATTTCAAACAGGAAACGTCGAAGAGATTAAGAGCGAAATATGAAATCATTTTATTTCTGGGTAATTCGAGACTAAGACCAGATTCCTCCACGCTATCGTTCCGACCGTGTTCCGTTCACAATCCGCTCCAATATTATTCCATTACATAGACTTAGAAAAGTAGTAGAAGCCCGCGTACATTTCTAAATTTCAAACGGTTAAAAAGATACTGGAGTTTCGATCAATTTACGAATATCAATTTATCTACCTATCGTATCCAACGATGTATCGTTTACTACATTGCGTGCACTTAATATCCACTGAAAGGAGGAAAAGAACTTTTGGAGCAACTTAATATTGCCGACGAAGATTTAAACGCGATGCAAACATGAACGGATCCCGCGCGAGCGGATCGATAGCGTGGATCTACAGCCTAATCGTGTAGCCGAGGTAATCGAATTGAGAAATTTGTAAAAGCCGGAGCTAATCGGCTTGCCTTTCGATCGTCTCGACGTCTCGCTCGACAAATTTCAATCTCTTAAGAAAATGCTCATCGCGTTACACCCCCGGTTCACGATGAAATTGAATTAAATCGTACAAAAAAGTTTCGAGGCTCGCGGGGCCAGGTTCGAAGTTATTAATTTCGACAAGGGTTTCATTTAGCCTTCGCGGCGAACCCCTTTAATCGACCTCACCTTCTCCTTCTTTTTGGTTTCCTTGCTGTCTGGAGAAGTGGCAGTGGTGGGACTAGCGGGAGTATTAGCTTCCGTTGGTGTTGTGACCTCCGCCGTTTCCGCGGCTGATTCCCCAGCCGATTCTTGCTTCGTTTCCTCAACTTTTACCTCTTCCTGCTGCCAAACATACGAAGAGAAAAAAAGTGAATAGAACGGGATGTAGAAAATCGGATTGAGTAATTTTCTCCCGGGGCGTTCGTGCGTGTTACGTAAACAAGCGTTGGAGTCCTTAAATAAACCAAGGGATGGGGAGGGGGGATATGTATATAATATTGGAGGGACCAGTTTGCAGGGAATCGAAAGTGAACACGCGCGAGTAGCGTGTCACCGATCCGGGCCACCCGATCGCATATTAATACGGCATCTTTTGCGAAAACGTGGCGCGCTCAGGTGCTCGCGCGAAGCCGGTGAAATCTGCAGCGATATCGATCCCGCTATCGCTAAGATCTGGAACAACGTGGCCGGCAGCTGCATCGATGTTACCAAATCTTGTAAAAGATTCACGCGATGAGCGCGCGCGAGCGACAAGCATGCAAATATATAGAGGGGGGACTGTGACTGCGTTGCGCAAAAATTTAATAAACGTGAGCACGGAGATGACAACATTTGACATTAAGCACGCGGTTTCTTGAAACGCGCGTTTGCTGCCAGCGTTGCGCGTACACTCCTCGTCGAAAGTTTGCAATCACTTTCACGCGCGATTAATATTAGGTGTGCGAATTAATTCGGTGCCTTTTGTACGAAATTTAATCGCGCCTGTTATAAATAGTCGAACGGAATTTTAATACTCGGAATAGTCTCCGTTTATTCGGATGACTTCTTTTCATTTATTTAAAGGGAGAGGAATTTCTTCTTCGATTAGAGTTTAGGTCGACAAAGTCTTGAAAAGTTTAACACGAGAATTAATTCGTACACCTGATATTTTTTAATCGAATATCGAATTTGAATTTGTACAAGTTCGTCGATCAAAATGGTCCCACGCGCGATCGATTAAATTCGTTTTATGAATTTACAAGGAAATGATACTGGAAGTACTCTCAAAGCTGGACGAATATACGTTTGTAACCTAATATTTTTAAGTAGAGCAAACGACTTGTCGAGCAATTTTCTTCGTTACATCCGCGCGTCTTCTCAACGATCGGACGATTAATGGGGTGCCATTTTTAAAAGGAAAAGACGAGACTTTAAATCCGTGCAATCGTTTTGCTCGATACAAAGTCCCCCATGCAATTTGTACGCTTGATAGAATAGTATCGTAATCTGTAGTTGAGCTTGTAGGCGGATTTACGAGTAAATGCATCCCTATTTATATGCTGGCCACTGCAGCATCGCGTTCGCCATCAGCATCAATTCGCTTTATTTTAGAATACACTCCGCGTTCACGCGTCATAAATTCGGTAACGCGCGAGAGAGTCGTTGGTCTTACGGGGGTGTCTACATTTTTCTTTTATGGACTGACACGCTACTGCAACGGGTCGTTTATTTCGCGCGAATTGATTTTATTATTCATAAATCGGGAGACTGCCATCACTCGCGCGAACGCGTTTACATCGAGCAAGGGTTCACACGCAACATTCTCGAGCGCTTTCTTCGTTTCTTAAAAGCCAGGCTATTCCGAATCCTTCCTTGCAAAAACCTAAACCTTTCTTGCGAATATTGGAATAGGCAATTGGCGTTGAATTTAATATACTTCGACAGCAGCTGATCGATTCGGCTTCCGAGCAGAAGCGATACTTCTCGCGCTCGCTTTATCTTCCTCCTCGACGGAGCAAACGCATCCTAGCTCTCTGAATAAATAAAAAAAAAAAAAAAAAGAAGATACGCCGAGATAAAGGTGAAAAGTGGAGCGCGCGAGCACGCGCTCTCGATCTGGGTAAACAAAAGAACGATGCCGGCGAAAAATTTCCAAGTGCCGCGTGGAAACATCGACTCGGCCGATCTCCGCACAAAAGCAGGCTGGAATTTCGTCATTCGCCACGCTTCGCGCGAACCGCTGCGTTCGATTGCGTAATCACGTCGGACGGGCGAATTTTCCGCGACCGCGTTTCTTGTCGTCGCAGTCGCAGCAGTTGCAGTTGCAGTTGCAGTTGCAGTCGCAGTCGCAAGGCAAGGACTCGCAATGGAAGAAAGCAATTTGTGCTTGCGCGTGCGAGAAGCGAGGACAAGAAAATGGCAGCGGTGAACCGATGGAGAGGAACAGAGCAAAGAGAAAAACGGAGAACGCGTTCTCGCGGAGTAACAGTTGCGGGACTTATCAGAATGGGACAGCTGCGGCTCCGACGACGACGTGTACGGGATGAAACCGCGAAAATCTCCGATTACAGCGAACCGTCAGTGGTTCTCCGGCAAGAGAATTACGTTCGCCGAAAGGCAACGCGAACGCGCAGCTGCGTATCCAAAAATTATCCCCTCCCTTTCCTGCACCGATTATTTGGCGACGCGAATCAGAAGGAGGAAGATAAGGAACGCAATCTGCTGTATAATTTGATGCAATTTTTGCATTTGCAAAGTTGCTACGCACGGACGCAGCTGCGTATCCAAAAGTGCAGGGAAAAAAGAAAATGGGAGATTGCAATATGCCCGCGTAATTTGATACACTTTAACCCCTCGTGAATCAGCTAATTAAAACTCTCGAAGTGGCCCATATGGGATGCATTTTATTCCGAACGTTATCCATCTACGAATCCGGTGACTCACAAAGTTGATTTGAACGATGCTGCACTGTTACACGATTATTTCATACGCAATTTTCTTAGGATAATCAAGCGTCGAACAAATTCGGTATAGGAACTTAAATTGTACGGTAACCATGCTGCTACACCTCGGGTCTAAGTTTCAACTTCTACGTTAAAGCTTCGTTTCCTCATAATTGTTTAGTATTTCATTCGGTAAGCGGGATGTAACATAAAATTTATACGAAGAAAAAAGACGAAAATAAATGTTACTAAACTTTCCCAGCGGAAAAGGATGCGATTGAATTGAATAGAATTTCGAAGAAGGCAGCAGGGTTAAGGATGTCTACAGAGGTTTATAGATAGAAAAATACAATTGACAGACTATTGCGTTACGCGCATGAGAAAGGGATAGGGTAATGTACGAGAGGTAGAGCAATTAAAATGTTCAGGTCTGCGGCGATGTAAAAAATGCAAACCAAATTTTTATTTTGATCCCGTTCGCCTCGAACAACATTTCGAAAATACTGCAGCAGCTTGAAAGCTACGCACTGGGGTTAATTTAACCCCGCGCACTGATTCGCGGATAGTTTGCTTCGCATAATTCGCGCGGCGATTCTCGTTGCTCGAATTCGATCTGGAATTCCTCGCAAAAGACTACGTCCGCAAATATTACGGAATTTCGCTTATCGTTAGAAGCACCGTCACCGAGCCAAGATTAACACCAAATGCAAATAAAGAAGCGAAAAAGCTGTGGAAGCGTGCGTCACTTGCCGCGCGTCGTGTCTGTACGCAAGGCGAGCAAACAACAATCGGATCACGCGTCGTATCGGCATCCATACGCGAAACGCTGTGAAATTATTCTACCTTATGAATCATTATTTCCGACCGTTCCCGCGCGCGTTCCGGTTTAATGGAATACAACGGAACGAAGCATTGTTTGCGACGATCGTCGAAGGCCGACGCGGGTCTCTACCCGTCTGCTCCGATCGCGTAAACATCGGCCCGCTTTATTATCGAAGCAAATCCCGCGGAACAATTCCACTTGGTCGTTTACGCGATCCGTGCGCTACGAACGAGTGCCCAGCTACCGACTCTGCCCGCTGTACTCCACTGCTGATCGAGTCAACGATCCATCCATTATCTAACCGCGGCGAGGAACTCGCCCATACCGTTTCCAAGATCCGAAAGAGAAATCAAAGAAAAGGAGACGTGGCGCGCGCATCGGATCGAGAAGAAGCGAGAGAAAACCGGCCAGGTGCGACGCGGCATTGATTCCGCAGTTGGATGCAACGACGACGACACGACAACGACAACAACACGCGAGGAATCTCTCGGATCGCGCCGTACGCGCATTATATTATGTAAATATCCAGTTATTTTTGTTCCTCGGACTGGCAGACGAGACGTGCGTCTTGGATATCGCGGTATCGCGGCTGATACCGAAGAGAAAGGAAACAAGAAGACGGCTACGTGTGGCAGAAACGAGGAGAAGCAGAGGCAGGAATATGTGCGCGGCGTAGGCGCGCTTGCTTCGAAGCTCCGCAGTCGCAGAGTACAATGGCATTACCGCGTATGCGCGTCCAAGATGCAACGCGCAACACACGCGAAGCCTCTAACTATGTAACTACTATAGCTACGCGAGAGAGAGACTTCTTCTTCGAGCAGTTTCATTAACCGCGAGCGCGAGCACTCGCATTCGTGCACGGCGAGATAAATTGCGCCGAGATAAAAAGATTTCAAACGATCCTTCGCGCCCTCTGCTTTCCCCTTCTTTCCCCGTCGGTTTTGATTTCGCTTATCTGGCATTCTCGATTAACCCGCGATCGAGGGGTCACTTGCGTGGAGAAACGCGGCACTGGTTAGGTCGGTTTGCGTTCGCGATCGTTGCCAATGGGATTAGATCCACCGGTGCGCGCGATCCGCACTCGAGTATCGCGGCATTCCGCAGCAAGCATCCGCGGATCAATTCGCGCCACTTGCATCTCTTGCAATCCGAACCCGCGCGAACGTTGCATTGGCAGGCTAAGTTCACGCGAAACGTCGCGCATTTTCTCAGGCAAAATCGTTTGCCTAAAACGACGAGGCGAGACGGTGGATTTGTTTGGAAAGAAGTTGTCGCGAAACGAGGAACTTTCGAACGATTTCTTCGTGGTTTAACTGCAAGGTGCTACGATTGTTTTATTACCTACGTGTGCCAGCGAATGCTTCCTGCTGATTTCGTATTGGATCGCGTGCAAATTGTTCGAATATTGTAGGCGATTTTTGTTTAATAATCTCCAATCTTGTAACGAAACGCCAAAATTGGGTAAAAGTTAAGTTTCGTTCTCAATGCCGCACAACTCGTGGCACGAGTGTGTTGGTTATGGTCGAACAAAGGGTTAATTAACAGGTATGCGATGCGAACGTAACAAGTGAATGATCCACTCAAGGCAACTATTATTCCCTAGCTTCGAGATTAAAATAAAGATAATGCAATCAATTGTAATTCTTTTCGCTCAACCAAACAATATTCCGCTTACAGAGGATCAAGGACCAACACGTTGCGTTAACGCGACACTTTATCCGCAGTTTTTTCAAGCTTCGTAAAACCGTGCACCGAATGCGGAGAAACATTAATAACAAAAATTGTTAAACAAATCCGTGGATCGATCTTTCGCAACTGCATCGATAGAAAACGGAATTCAGAGATGCGAATTGATCAGAAAAAGAAGAAGAAAAAAAACTGGAAATGCCTAGTCGAAACACGTTGACTTTTAATGGGTTAAAGAAAAACGGATTCGCGTAGCCTATTGGTCTGCGAAAAGTCCCGCGTGCAAACGCCGGGTTAAATATTCATGGAAAGTCGCGCGAGGATGCGTTGACATCGCGTGATAAATAAAAGAATCAATCTCGATCGGCGTTTATCCCGCGAATTGATATTCAAAAGGGCGCGCGACCGGCTAGACCTTGCGCGCGGGTCCATGAAAAATCTACGATTGTCGATCGAACACGCGCGCGCAGTATCGGCATACGAAGAAATCGGCTCTGCTCTCGAGGACATCGCGAAGGACGGAGCTCGATGCAGGTGCAGCTTCTGCGACGAATTCCTCGCGGCTGAATCAGCCCGGCTGCTAAAAATCTTGCACGGCTGCCTGACTTTTGCCTGTCGGGCTCGACGAATCTCTCGAGCGGACGGTAATCGCGTGAAAAGTTGCAAAATAGGCACGCACACACGCGTCGGTCTTACGTCGTCGATTGTGGATTTTCGAGAGGAGAACAACTCGCGTCGATTCACGTGCAAAGAGACAGGCGAAACGCGACGAGACAAGGACACCGGATCTACGAGAATTTCGTGCAGATAATGGGGCTAGCCTTCCGTGATGGACTCTGTTCTTTCGAGACGAGAGTTTAGAGCGGAGATTCTTCAGGCTCTCGAAGATCAACGCGAAAACGTTCGCAGGGGCAGCGAATTTTTCGCTTTCGCGCCATCCTAGACGCGATACGTAATTTGTTTAACCCGTTGGCCTACGGTACTCGTGCTATGATTTGTAGCGCTGATTCGACGAAAACAAATATTACCGAGGGTCAAATTTCATATGAACTTTAATCTTAGCTTCGTCTCGCAAGCTCGAAGGCTGTGAAATAAAACGATTTGTACTTGGCGCGATATAAAAACCGGGATCAGCTACGTTAGCACGCGTAGGTAATAAAATTATCGCAGGGCGAGGGTTTAATAAACGGGATAAAGTTCCATTAGATACGATGTATGATACGCGTGCCGTTAATTTTTCCGGTAGCTAAGATAACGAAAAATTGCCATCGCTATGAGAAACGCCGATCTAGAGTTTCGAGACGGAGCAGAGGCGCTGCTCCGTTTTCTCCTGGAACAGCGAAACGCGTCATTAAGTTCTTCCTTTATTCCCTTTGCTTTCACCCTGAATTAGCCAGCGAGAGGATCACGAAAGGAGAATCCGATGCGTTTCGCTTTTGTGGCTGGCGAAAACGATACGCGCGGAGTAGCGAACGCGATCTCGCTCGGCATTCCAAGGGGAAAGAATTGATTTTCTGGTCGCGAAATCTTCCAGCGAGCGGACTTTATCGCCTCTCCGCGTCGCGTCGCAGCGCGACGAGAAAACATCCGATGGAATTTAAGCGGCACGCAGCAGTTTTAATTAGCAGCGGCAGCAACGCACACGGATGAGTCGCGTCTCGTATTAATTAATAAACCGAGTATAGTCGGGTGTGTGAGGGGGACGGGGGGAGCTGCGATGATTCACGCAGAAAGCACTCTACTCGAGATGCTTTACGCTACGCGCGTGTAAGCCGCTTCTAAAAGATCGCGTGCACCCGGCCACCGACGCTCTATCCAGCCAAATAAAACTATCAGCCTGGAATTTAGGTCACTCGGTAACGCGAGCACTTTTGCAAACCGCGCGCCGCGATCGCGAGCGAGAACTCTGTTGACCACCGACAGAAAAGTCCTGGCGAAACGCTACTGAAACGGAGAATCGAAGGATTAGGTGGTAGCAAACCCCCGACAACCCTTGTCACTTTTGGTCCCATAGCAGAGAGTTGAAAAGTATTCTTAATAAGCGGAATTTTGTTTGGCTGAGCGAAAATAATCAAAATTAGACTGTGGATTTTCATGCGAATTCATTTCTTCGTAAACGAAGTAAAGTGGGATGGAATGTATTAGAAAATCTTCTCTAATTTGAATATTTATATGCTGTACTTTTTTACCTACTTAATTTTCCCACGAATGCGTAAAAATCCACGGGATAATCATAGTTGATTAAAGTTCCTTTACTTTGATCTGGAAACTAGGGAACGCTAAGTAGTATAAGCGAATCGTTTGCTATTGGTACAATAGTACAGGCGTCAAACACAGTTCTGGAGTAACTGCGAAACAAAGTACCATCGAGAAATGTAAAAATATGGGTGCCTAACTTTTAAATTGCATGGGTTATTGTTTCTTAAACAAATTTCAATTCTTCCAACAAAATATTCGTCGGGCAGCCCTCCTGCTATAGATACCATTCGTAGTTGTATCGCAAAACACTCGTGTTCGATTAAATCACGATACTTAGAACCTCTCCACCAAGCGTATTAATTTCGACAAGCGTTGCTTTCCTCGCGATCTCGATCCCCTCGATCATTCGGAAAGCACGTGAAACGCGCGCAAAGGTAAAAGGCTCCGTCAATACTTTCGCCCGAAGAAGAAGAAGAAGAAGGAACAAGAAATACTCCGCCCAATTTGTGGAATAGAGTCGGAGGGAGCTTTTAAGTAATTTGGAATATTCAAGGCTCGCACAGTTTTGAAACAATTTGGGAATGAAATGGTTAATTGAATAGCCGGAGCACGCGAGAGGGTGAGAGCAGTTGCTACGCGTATATACGCGTGTATCGGGGTCGTTAAATTACATGGTCAAGGTTACGAACGTAAGGTCCGGTGTTTCCATTAGACTCGCGCGCGTAGCCGGGCGGCAGATATATCTTAAATTATTCGCGAAACATTGGCCGCCGCATCGTCGTCGTAGATCCTGGTCGTTGGGGAAAAATAAAAGATTGCGGAACACGTTGGCCGGTTGCGGCTCTACGGCCAGCATCGTCCGGGCTAAAGTATCAAGGGCAGGTGTTCGATACGAGGAACCAGCGGACCCTCTCTTCTCGACTGGCTTCCACGCGGGAGCACCTGCCCCGCAAGATTTTGCAAGATCGCAGAGATGATGCTGCTGGCAGCGCGCGTCTCGCCGAGGCGCACGGGAGGAGAGCTGCTTTTTAATATCGGCCCTTGGCTTTCACGAAACGTGCAACGGAAAAACGGAACGGAACGGAACGGTGGACGCACAAAGGCGCGGAGCAACAGGATAAAAGATTTATTCGTCTAGGACACAGTTAGGTATGCGCCGGTAAGAGCGCTTGCGCTTACGCTTACTCGGACAGACGTGGTTACAGTTACTCGCAAGAACGCGTTACCGGTGCGCGAGGTACCTGTACTCTACCACCGAGAGAGTAGTCCACTCCGGCCTCCGCGAAACGGTATTTCGATATTTTCTTTCCACGCGAAAATTCAACGAAATCTGCGTGACGTCTTTGCGAATCCATCCGGAGCGAGTCCGCGATTAGGGCACTCGTATCGGAAGCTCGTCGCGTTTACACTTTGACGGTAAAAAGCGTACATACGCGGTCTAAATCCTATCTTAATTCCTAATTCCTAATTTATCGTCGCGTAACGACACTCGAAGATTCACTTGAACTTATTATTCTAAACTTCGGATTAATTCATTCGCGAGTACTGAAACTACTATTCTGCACGCGTGAACTATGCGCGCAATTTTTATTACCGAAACCGATAGTAAAGAGGGCTAAAAATGATTTTTCATTGTCGCCCATTCGAATATCGCGGCGCAATCGAAGGGTTTAACGTATGTTCCAGTAGCCGATCAGGAATGTAAATCATACGGGTGTCCAGGTGCTGGGTGGAATCTTAGCGTGTCCAAGTTATTATCGGTACAGTTACCTTAACGTTGGGCAAATTTTTGCAACGAACAATCGAGGGAAAATAAAACTAGAAGTTAGTCGAATGATAAATGACCGGTCATTGCTATGCAATTAGTTTGTACATAGTTTTCTTAGGAGAATTAAGTCTCGGACGAGGTCAATGTAAGAACTCAAACTGAACATTAAGTATGTTCTCAAAGCGCATTATAGTCAACGATTGCGTACTCGTTAACCCTTTCGTCGTGCTGCACAGGATGGACTTTTTGCATAGAAATATTTAGATACTCTGTACGATTCGGTACCGTAAATCTGATACATAAAAGAGTGGCAAATTAATCGGCACAGGGTTGCAGAAAATGTGCACACGATTAGCAAACGATTACCCAAACTCTGCAAGCATACGTGTACGTCTCTCGTATCAAAATGCTTAACGAATGAGAGCACTTAAAAGTTAAATTCAACAAACATTTGGATGAAAGCTGACAAGCGTCTGGTGTCGCTAACGAACAGAAGCATAAAACACTATATCGTTGGTATCGAAAAAATCTTGGTCTCGTCGCCAATTCAAGTACTATTATTATTAAAAAAAAAAAAGAAATATGACTCGAATTTTCGCCAGCTCCTCGGTTAACGTAAATCCCTCACGCTTTTTCTCGCGTCTCTTTAAAGTTGCCGGTTGAACTCCTTAGCGAGTGAAATTTTCGCCAGCTTTCCGCCAACGCAAATCCTTTCGACACCCGAAAGTCTGGTCTTTTTAACGCGCGCGAAGTTGTCCGATGGAAACGGGGCTTGCGTGGAAAGTTACGTGGACGGGTGTGCATCCGCGCGCCGTAGATCGGCTTACGCTCGATCGCGAATCGCGCGGCGAGCACGCGAACGCGTTTACGGGGAATTAACGCGGTTTCCTTGGGCTGGTGCGTGAAAGCGAGATCGCGAAATCGATACCGATAGCGAGCGGCGCGGTGCGGCTGAGGCGCGTTACGTCTACTGTTAGCCAGGCGATAGCAAAAGATTTCGAGGCGAGATCGCGGAGGCCGGTATTATTCCCCCGGAGCTGCAACACTTTCGTTCTCGCGTCGAATGGAATTAACGTTCCGATCTATTCCACTCGCAGTGGATCTAGGCGAACCGTTACCCACCTCTGGAAAGATCGCTATCCTTGTTTCGTTAAGTGGCACAATGGGCGTACTCTGCGTGTAAAAATACACTTTTCCAGGAAACTAAATGCACGCGCGCGCGCCTTTCTCGGGCGAGCTTTGGCTTTACACTCGCTCTAGAAATGCACCGCGATCGATACGCGGACCGCGAATCCTCGCCAACTAGCGGCCGAAGATAATCGGAGCGAGCCTTAGAGAACTGGAAGAGGCGCACCGGAAAATTGCCGCGAACCCGTAGAAGAGAACTTTGGATGTGCATCGGGAAAGATGATCGGGACGATTCGTTCCGCGGGGACTGCGAACGTCTAAAGCTAGAGTGTACTTACGATGGTTCGATAGTTGAATTCACTTCACTAGTCTTGAACAGCGAGAGCAGAACGCACGGACTGGCAATCAAGTCTGAACAGCTAAAGGATGGATCTTTCGACGGCAACTTTCGGAAATTTTTTGTAAATTCAGCGAGCTTAAGTTTAGAAAATTGGAAAGATTTTTTATCGTACATCCCGAGACGATATTTTACACGCGTGTGTGTGCGAAGCAATTGCGTAGTCTTCTTCAACGCGCAAAGTATACAAGATATACAAAGCAAACCACTCGTTGTCGTATTTAGAGAGATAGATGGATTTCTATTTGATTTTCGTTTCGTTTAGATGTGATCATAAAAGTACGAATTTGTATAAAATTCGCGATATACTCATTAGGGCTTCACCGCAGATGAATCCTACGTGCGATTCGTCAAAAGTAGAGCGGGATTTTACTTCGTTAATATTGACTTTGGATGAAACATAGATGAAAGCAATCTTTAAACCATTTATCGGAGACGAATGAGATCCTTGCATCGTCGATAGTATAAGGTCTAAAAATTCGCTTTTACAATTGTCATTATCGCTTTACTACGGTTGAATCGTCCTCTATGCGCGTTCAATTTTGACCAGACGTACTTAGCTGCTTCGTTCGCAGCTCGCTTTGAATATTCAGCCCGGTCGAAACGCGATGTTTTTCACCTTTCACCGCGAACGAAGCATATCCATCCAACGATGCACATCCAAAGCGTAAATTCGCCTTGAGCCTTTTGGAATGGCTTGGGACGACGATCGATCGATCGGTGGTCGGTCAGAGGAGGAAATAGGAAAAGGTCCGCCGTGAAACGGAAATGAAAGGAAGAGGCAGAAGAGCCGTTCCTCTGGCTGTTCGCAACGCGAGCGTTACCGTATCTAGTGCATGACAGCTGCCGGGGTTGCTCAATCGAGGAAATATCAGGTTTCGTCTAGCTGGCAGCATTTCGCGATACACGTTCAGTTGACACGCTTATGCGATTCCGCGAGAGCGACAGTTGTGTGGAACTTTCGATAGGAGCGGCGTGGACGTGGACGCGCACGCGTCTGCCGCTGACAGCCGTCGCGATTCGCGGTTTTCACGGATTTCCTTGATACGGAGATGGATCGACGTACGCGAAAAAGCATCCGTTCGGTAACTCTTCCGATGGAACGTTACTAGAATGGTTAAAAGATTCGACGGGGAAGTCGGAGCTCGCGCTTTCGTTCGCTACGGAGCAGGAAGTCGCGTCAATTTTCACTCGCGACGACGACTGCGAAGAGGAGGAACACACGTGTGTATCCGGGATTTCCGATTTCTATCGATTTATGGGGCACGTTTCAACGTTGAAACTTTGCCACCTTTTAACCCTTCCAGTCTATCGACGCCGTGTTGCGCGTTAGCTAATGTTTCTATGTTTCATCGACGCGACGCGAATAAAAACTACGAACACGTTTGAGAAATGTGCAAATATTCTATTCGATGCTGCGTAAATAAATAAGACGAATAGCGCTACTTTTGAATGAAAAGGAAGAGCTCCGCGCTCAAAGGGTTAATCGAAAGGTGAACTCTTATGAATTATCGTGGTATCAACAGGTTTCAATTAACCCTGCAACGATCCTTGGGTTACTTTCGATCCAAACATGGTTTCTCACGTTTACAATGTTTTCCCAATTTTGGGGAAAACGTAAAAAGAATTGCGCGTAGTAAATGCAACCTAAAATTCCGATATCCACGCTGAAGCTTGTTTTTCTTGAAATCGTAAAACGTTTCTAAAGAGAGCGGAGTAGGATTCAATTGGATAAAATGGCGAAGACCATTGGAGGGGTTAAGCGTGGTTCTAGGAACGGTATTTTATAGTAGAAGTCAAGAGTTCGCGGAACATGAATACTTTTTTCTACCGCAGCAGCGTATCTCCCCTGGTCAATCGGAGAGTATTACGAGAACGCTGCGAGCGCAGCGTATCGCACGCAATATGCACGCGCGTAACGGTGCGTTGCACTTGCTTGCGATATTATGGTGCGTTTGTAGCAAACGAACAAAAGCACGGAGAGCTAGAATAATTCGTGCGGATTCCCAGTCACATTCGCCGTCTATCTAAATTTCATCGTTTAAACTCCTGCATCTCTTATCGCGGTATTAACGTCACCCATTTATACAGCGATCGCTAATCGCCGCTTTTCACATGGAAATGAAACCTGCAATCAATCACAACTTCTTTCATCGCGACGGCAAATAAAACTCGGCTTATAGAGGGTTAAATTCAATTAACGCTTGATCGCTGCAAACGAGACTTTCGAGTCGAGCTACTTACTTAAAACCGAGTGGTTTCAACTTAAGTAACTCGACTAACCTGAACGAGGCTTCGCGCTGGAAGTTTGCCGAAGGAAAGGAAGAACGCGAGAATTTCCTCGTTCGGTGCAAACGCACCTTTAAGCACCGAGGCTAGATGAGAACGAGTCACCGGTCGACCAACTTATTTTTTTTCTCAACGACGAGAAGACGCAACGGAGTCTACACTACATACATACGTACGTACGTACGTACGTGGTTACTCGATAAGAAGTCGCGTCACGGATGAATCAATTGAATTTAATAACCGAGTCATAGACCGTGCGTGTTGCAGAAAAAGCGCAGGCAAAATACTCGTATAATTACGCGCGGCTCTGCAATTCACTGCTGATTCATTAATGCGCGTTTCTCCGGATGATAAGTCTGAACGGCTTCCGAGAACTATATTATTGAAAAACACTCAATAAACCACGGCCGTGAATCATCGAACACGTTTTTTTCACTCCGACGATCTAAGACACGAGGAACGTTACTCGAGAGAGATTACAATTCTCGCGCATCGGTGTGTATGGGAGGAGCTGTGGAAAAACCGAAACTCTCAATGAGCGAATTCAATGACCGCGACTCTTGTCGCAGCTTACTTCAACGATATTATGTCGAGGCAACAAATTTTAAGGGAATATCGATTATGGGAGTACGGCAATTGATTAACCCTTTGACTGCGAACGACGCGTGTATATATATATATATATGTCCATCAGATTTTTGATATAAATTAATTTCCTAATTTACCATTATATACATTCGAAAGTTTATTTTCGCAGCGATGTACCACCATTTGATTATTATCACCTTGAGTATTTCGTAAATGCAGACTATTACGCGTATTCCTAATTATATCAACTCCTACTCAACTAATATCAATTTATATATACGCACGTATACTTCCCCATTATTCTTGTCTTTATGCTTTTACACTTTCTTATTGTTCGCGTACTTCTCGTCGAATGCTGTACTTGGAAATACAGCTTTACATCGTTACGCTAAAGGGCGTCAACCCGTTGAATAAATGAACAATGATAATTCTTCGTAACGGCGAGGATTCACTCTTATTATCGCGTCGCAGTCGAAGAGTTAACCACTTGCGCTGGAATAACGTGTTACACACGACGGTTAGTACGTATCTACGGATCTACTGAAAACTGTGAAATTTCGCACGTTAAAAAATATGCTGTCGATTAAGAATTGTCGCGAGTACATTTTACGCATTAACACTAAAAATCGGTGTAATCAATTTTATAGAAATAATGTCAAGTATCAACGCGCTGCAAATTCCTATAGATGGGTTTATCACGGGTACTCGCTAAATGATTGCCAGCGCAAGTGATTAAAAGACGATTTTCACCGAAAAATGGCCTCCTGCTCTACGACTGCCCTTTTTTCCGGACAAACGAAGAGCGAAAGTACGAAAAGAAGATTCGGAGGAGCAGAACTCAACTCTACTCACCTTCTCTTTATCCTTCTCCTTTTCCGTGGCATCGTCCTTATCCTTGTCTTTATCCTCGACCACGTCCGTGTGAGGCGCTATTCCATTGGTGGTAGGCTTCGTGTCGGTCTCCTCGATCCTCTCCAGCTTGCCATCGCCAGGTGCAGCGGCGTCTCCGACGCCTCCTTCGGCGGGCAGCAAACCGTCCTTCTTAGGCGTCGTCGTTATGTCCACGGACCTTCTGCTCTGTCTCGCTCCCATCTTTCCTCTTTTTGCCTCTCTATCCCTTCTGGCTCACCTGTCTCTCGTTCGCGCTTTCCGGATGCTGCGATCAGGTGTCGCGCGTCCAATAAAACTGACCTGCAATCAAGCGGCGAAAGTGAATGCGAATCCGGCGCAACAGCCTGGATAAAGGATGACTGAGCGACTAGAGACTCCGACTCGAGTCGAGTCGAGTCGAGTCGAGTCGAGTCGAGTCGAGGCGAGTCGAACGCGGGCAAGCTTATCGTTCTTCGCGTATCGATTTGCCAACAGGTTGTCGCGGGTACTCGCGTCCCGTACAGCACGTAACACAAGTACAATCACTTGAATATGTGGAAGCAAACGAGACGGCAGAGCCGGAGCCTATCTCGTGAGTCATTTCCTAAATCGAAGCTTAGCGTATCGACTTCTTTGGAAGGAGAAAGATATAAAGGCCTGCTTCTTATCGCAAGAATTACGCTTCTTAACCCCCCTTTTCCCTCGTACCGACGATTATCAACTCGCGGTAGAAGCTACGATCTAAGCGTGATAAACGCGTTCCGAGTATTTGTAGTAAATTGTAATTTTCATTCCGACTTATATTATCGAACAGTAAGAGGTTAAAGGCTATCGCATACACAAATTGCTCTTGCTATAGTTCAACGTTTTATATTTGACGCTGTGGTGAATAGCTGACTCGAACTTTCCAGCACGTGACAGCGAAATAAGGCAAGGGGGTTAAACTCTTCGGCGACGTTTCACTGGTACAACCTTAGATTTACGAACGCTGCTCGCACGTAATTTAACGGATTCGCGGAAAAGTAGATATCGCCAGGTCGGAGGAGGGAGAGGATATGGAATTGGGATAAATATCCGTATTCGGTAACACAGGTCAACATCAACGTAAAGCACTATAAAAGATAACACTTGGAATATCCGTCACTTTGAACCGTCGCGAGACACGGGTGGTTAAAAGTCGCGTCGCGAAACACGCGGCGTTAATTTTACCCGTAACGTTATCTACCTCGAAATACACGCACAGGGTGTGTTTCCTAGCCGGGTCTCGAGACTCGAAAACCGTGTCACGGAAAACTACACACCGGATGATAAGTCTATTGCGTACCTTGGCTAAGGTAATACACGAGGAGTTTAGCGCGCGCGCTCGCGTGCACTTGTCAATTATTCGCGCGGCGCAGGGTGCAGGTGCAGCTCGGAAAGAGAGAGATTCCTCGCGATCGAGACGCGTCGACTTCGGCAGCGAAACTGTGCTCGCGCGAAGCCTTTCCGCTGCCATACACGGCTCGTGGAAGAAATCGCGAGGCATACAACACACCGATGATAATGAATAATATATGAACTCTGCCGCGCGCGCAAGAAGACAAAGAAGAAAAGAGAAAGGGCAGATAGCGTCGCGACACGCTTCGCGAGAAAGGAATTCCCCTCGAATTAAACGTCCAGGCTAACCGTGTTAACGAAAAAGAAATCATCCCGATCTTTTCTATTTCCTCCGCTCCTTATCGTTTCTATCTAACTCGTGCGAAGGGAATTTGTTCTGCTGGCTTGCTGCGCGATAGCTTCTGCTTCCAGGCAACGACTAGAGGAGCTTTGTAGGATTTACTCCGGTAATCGTTAAGCTTGAAGTGGATTAAATTTGTTTACGGGCGAACCCATTAAGCGTACGCGTGTGACGTACGATCGGGAAAGTAGATGCATCGTTGGAAACTGTCGGAGGACTCGAGTAGAAAGAGCTTTGAATTATTCAGATTTCAGTGTAACAACACTTGCGGAATAGAAATCGTTCTTGTCGCAATAATCGTTAGCAATTCTACAGATTCTGAGGAATGGATCAACGATGTTTATACGGGAAAAGTAGAATGCTGCCTCTGAATAGACGAGGATGTTTAGTAGATCTTAACGGAGCATTCGAGTCGACGTAAAATAAACACGTTACGCTCGTTGAAGAGTTTTATCTCAAAATGAATATCAACCGTCTGCGGGCGAGGACTAGTAACACTTAAGAAAGTATTTTGGTCTTCAGTTCGAAACCTTTAAATTCCTAGCTATCAAATTCCCAAAACTTCCAAGCGTTCATTAACCATATTAATTTAAATATTTTGCGTTAAAAATCGACGTGCGGCCAGCAAACCAATAAACGATTAAGCAGCTATTTGCGGACACTCGTCCGCAAAGGGTTAATACGTAATTGGTATGTTTTAAAACTTGACGTGCATCCAGAAGAGTCGAAGAAGCTTGGACATGGTCCGCGAAGTATTAATATTACGCAACGAGACGACGGTAGAAGACGAGAGGAGCGAAACCGCCAGTGGAAAGAGTAGGTCTGACTAATTGTCGGCCTAGAAAATGGAGCGAGCCGTTAAAAAGACTGGGACTCGGTGGTTAACGGTCCCGAAGCTTCTCTCACGGGCAAAAGAGGAAACGATCCGTTGTGTTTGAGCGCGGACTGCGAAAAACTGGCACGGCGAGGCGAAGTCGAACACGAGACGAGGCTTATTCGTGTGTAAGACGCGTTTAAAGAGCACGTGGCGTGGCTACGCACCGCTGACCGCCTCGCAGCTCGCAGCTCGCAATTCGCAGCTACGATGCGTAACGCATCTGCGGCCACCACCAGCCAACCAGCAGTTTACCCTTTGTGTCGGTCGAGAAAAATGACCGAGATCTCGACGGACGGATAAACGCACAACCGCGTACACGAGTCCTCGTTTCGCAAGGGCAACGTTTTTTTAACCACCGCTGCGAATAAAAACCTAGCTGATCAAAGTTGCACGGTTGGATATGCATCGAGCTCGGGGATATGTTCATCCCTTTGCGAATGTCTATCGAAACAGGCGCGTTGGAAAAGGGACGAAATGGAATGCGACGACGTCTCGATTTCCTAGCATCGAATCGCCCGTCAACTGCGCGGCGCCGCGGCGTTTTCACGAATACGGATTTTCAATAAGCGGAAAGTAGGTAGATTGAGTTGGCTTTCTGCTTTCTAACGGTAACTCTCGGCTTGTTGGAACACGCGGACCGAACAAAGGAAACGTTTCAGGGAGACGATTGACAATAGCCATCTGTTCCGCGACACTTTTGCGTTCCTCGAATCGAAAGACTCTCCCGGAGGAAACCTACTTTTCGTAATCTTTCCTCGATTAACCTTTTGGAGCTAAAGTTGTTCTTTGGTTTTCGAATTGAAGGTAAGCGCATTTCGTTGCACGAATTCATAATTTGGGGAAACGAGTTTTTAACGATAAGGGAAGCGCGTTCACCAACATGGAGAACGACGAAGGCAAAATAGAAGAGAAACACAGATCATTAAAAATCATCGTGGAAACGTAGGACTGACAAATTCGTTACACTTGCTATGCGTTAAGGGGTTAAAATTCGTAAGTGGGAAAAGGATCAATCGGCAGGGAATATTCTCCTAACGTAATGCAACGGGAAAGTTCTTTAAGCCACGATACACGAATCAGTATAAATTAATATAATCAGGGAATAGTGTTTGCATTTAAGACGAAAATTTTACGTTTGCCAAGAAAATCGACGCGTTGACGATACGTACCTATTTAACAATAGGTACGTACAATAATACGATCGACAGAGTTACGATTATAGACTACGCATGTTTAACGCATGCGCGTAAAATTTAAAATTGCAAAGAAGAGATATATACAACGTAACGTAAGAAAGAACATTGGAAAGTATTCGAAGCAAAGGACACGCGCGTTGCGCTGCATAGAGAGTGAAACTAGCCCTCGTCTGTTTAGAGTTCCGTTTCCTTAATTGCGTGCATAGAGGTGTATAAATTTGCATAAACATCCGCAGGGTAGCACTGATAAATGGTGTTTGGAGGTCCTCTAAAGCAGAAGTAACGCCGCTCGAACGCGCGAGTATCACTGTCACTGAATAATAGCATTTGTCTCTGGCAGCCTATTCACGGTGCATTGCACTTTCGAGTTGCATAGCAGCAGCAGCAGCAGCAGCACGCCTGCGCTAATGCGTTTCGAACTAGTCGTGTTTCGCGTACCGGGTGTGCTTGCTCGACATCGCCGGTTGCACTCGAACCGGCAGATTATCGGCTTCGACGAATTCTGTGGGAAAAGGCGGGGGGGGGGGGGGGGGGATATATCGAAAAGCGCTTTGCGGCCGTATTCCACGACTCCGACGTATCCAGAGCACACCGCGGGGAACCGACTTCTTTCAAGCGTCATTATTCTTACGTAAGGGAATAATGGAAACCCCTGCGAACGTTATCGGAACACCCCCGACACGTTCGTCGGTGTCGAATTTTCCGAACAAATTGAAGTACTCGGCGCACAAAGGAAGCACGGTTCACCGGGCGGGAGAAAACGCTATTAAAAGTTCCGCTTCGTTTGCCACTGTATATGATAAAGCCATCGAATTACCGTCAAACATTATCGAGGTGATCGACCTCTCGTTTCAACTTTGGGGGAAAACGTGTAATAATTCTACTATGTACGAATAAACGCGATCATGGCTGGGAACAGGATCGGGAAAGCTACCGAACGAGAGGATTCGTGTCGTTGGCACACAAACCACTTGTAACGGAGCTTCTTCGCTCGGAAAACTGACAAACTCGACGACGGGGGGGCAACGCGGAGCTGCTCCTAGCCTCTCGAAGCACTTGCGAACTATTTGCCGTCTGAAGAGGATGGAACAATAGAAATTTCGCGGCACGCTATTCAAGTTTTTGAGCAACACGAAGAATACCGCCGAATATCCCGACGATTTCCAGTCGTACAATTACAAACGTCTCGAGGATATGGGAGTCTTCAAACATCCCCGAAATGTTTAACCCCTTCGCTACGCTACATTAAAATTAGAAGCATTCTCGGGACGTAGATGGGAGGGCTTTTATATTAATACGGAGACAATGCCGGTATAAATATTTGAATAGGAAGCATCGTTGATCATAGGTGAATATACACAGGAATGATGATAAAAGTAGTAGTCGGTTTCACCAAACCTACGAATATACTTCTATCGAGCCGCGTCGTTCGTAGCGGAAGGGTTAAGAATACGTTCAAGTCCAAGAATGGTAAGCCAAGTAGAAATTAATTTCGCGAAGAAGCGTAGGAACGCGTGCCTTGGCTGTGAAATTTAATATATTTCTGCATATTTCGGGCGCCTCGCGTTTCGTTGCACAGTTATGTTTCCCCTAAACGCGTAAAAATGCGCAGCAGCCTCTAGCTATGAAATATGGCCAGGCAAGAAGGAAGCAAAATTGGAAAGAAAAGGAAGCGCGTAATTAGTCGCTGTCATATATTATTAGGCAACAGGAAGAGGCTCGACAAATATTTACGTTATTCCATCTCTCGGGTGCAACGAACACACATGCAACTGAGAGGGGCACTTTTTCTTCGTGCGACGGTAAAAAATAGATTTCGTATGGGCGAAAGTGCATCGAAAGTGCAGCGAGCGAGGGACGAGGAACACGTGTCGAACTACTATCGTAGGCTCGTGGGAAGCGTTGCAGTCATCCCACAGGAAAAATAGCCTTTCCTCTCGCGTACCTACGATTTATCTCTCGCTGACGCTCCTATATTTAGTATATCGCCGGTCGTGAACTGCATCGCCAGATAACAACCAGAGCACGAGAGTAACAACATTTCGTTCGATGATGACAGCCAAGAAATCATTACCCGTGGTTTGTCTTTTCTCCCCTTCGTACGTTTTGCCAACCTGTGCGTTTTTCAAACCGAATTATAGTAAAGTAAATTTACCTATCGATTGCACATCGAAGGCTTTGCAACGATACCGCGGGAGCATTAATATAAACGTTAGGTCTAGGAATAATTAGTGTCGTTTTCCGAATTTCACAAACGAGTGACACAAAAGTGACATTAATTGTTACTAATTGCGGATCTGATATTTCGTTTGGTTTGCCGTCGTGGTGATCGTTATGAAAATTCTGCTTTAGGAATCGTTCATTAACCCATAAACTACTATGGTAAAGATCAAATCCAATTGTTCTTCCCTTGTACACGAGCCACGTCGCACTCGACGGCGTGAAGAAAGTATTCGTACACACCATCAACCTCTGATTTCAATTAACGATATTTGTTTAGCGTAACCACGAATTTAGATCTTGATACAGCTTGAACATTCTTCGATTGAAATCTAGATTCCCGTAGATTGTAGATTATTACGGCTTAACCAAACGTTGCTCTAGGAACGATATCATCGCTAACAGAAGTCAAGAGTACCTTTCGAAACCGTCTATTAGTTTTACCGGAGACTTAATTCTCCCAAGAAAGTCATATAACAAAATTATCTCCCAGCGACGTTACTACTCGACGAATTCCACGAGCTACCCAGCGCGAGTTTTTCGCGACGAAAGAATTAAAGAAAGAAGTGGCAAATTCGACTGTCAAGCTAATATTACTTCGCGCCGCTGCTGCAACGATTCCTAATGAAGGTGTACAACGAGTGGACGTGTAAAACAGCGGAGAAACGAGCGGACAAAGGAGCACGCAAAAGGAAGTCGGTCGCCATTGAAAGAAGCACTTGGTTCACCGATTCACGCTTCAGACACCGGTTCAACGACTAGCTACGGTAACAATAATTGTCTTTCTAGAAACAAGACAAATAGCCACAAGCGGAATACCGTGCCACGACTCTTCTGAGTCATGTAACGATTCGTCATCTGATAGCACTACATTCTTTTCCTTCTTTTTTTTTATCGCGCACCGTTTACGCGACACGCAAATCAAATCAAACTTTACGAATACCTTTTTTTTTTTCTTTTCGTTTGCGAAACGAACGAAATTCCACGCAAACTAGGGCCTTTCTATTGCGCCACCGATATGAATATTTCAGCCAACGGGAATAATTTATGCCTGGTGGTTCCACGATTAAAAAAGGCCCCGACTACTTGAAACGCTAATTATATATCTGCTCGCATCGAACGAAAGCGAACAAATGAAACACACGCGCACCGAGATTTCTTTCTGCAGATCCGCTCAATAGATTAATAAGCGCATTCAGAGGTCACTGCCGTCCGAAGAGACTATTAAGGACTTAACGACGATGTCACGGCAAGAGATCTCCGCGACGTATGGGAACTAAATTCCAACGCGAACACGACCCGCACACAGGCTCGCGCAGCGCGGCGATGCTAACAAGAAAATGTCGCCGCCGACGTTTATGTGATTCTAACGATATTATAAGCGACGAGTAAAAAAAAAAAAAGAAGCCCCCCCCCCCCCCCCCGAGAACTTTTCATCGCCGCTAAGGAACAACTCTGCACACGGCCCAAGGCGTGAGCGATTAAACGGAACCATGGAAACTGTTGATTCTCCGAAAACGATAACGATAACACATTTCCAGCGTGTTTACCAGATGATTCACGTAATTGTCCGTCAAAGTCCTGCTAATCGCTTTCACGTTCACGGGTCGTTAAGATATCCGCGTTGCAAGTTGGAGCCGTTGCTTTAGTAGCACGCGATCCTGCAACCATCCTACTACCCATCGCCTTCGACCAACGGCTCGCAATCATAACGGTGCGCGAGTAAAAATTTGTTTTAGGTTCGAGCGCGTTAAGTATCGTTTCTTTGAAAGGAAAAAAATTTAGGCACACGTATTGTCTTTCAATACGCTGCGCGGATGTATTTAATTGAAATCAGTTTTTGAAGACTCTATACGTTATGCTTCAGCGATTAACTAGGTTCATTATTATACGAGTATATATATATTTTTTTTAAGCTATATAAATCAATTTACTCGTGCACTGATATATTTCAGAGTTTGACTAAAGATAGCCTCAACTCATTTTTGTTCAAAATTAGACTTATTCTACTTGGAAAGAGGGCTCATACATTTATAAAAGTCACCAATTTCAGGATTGATCGATTGCTAAGTTTAACGCCTCGTAAAGAATTGCTTAAACATTCCGATTGTCAAATGCTGAAGCTTTCACAAGTTTGTTACAATACACGCGTGACTACGTTACACAGCTACGTGCTTCTTCTTTAATGGGATTCACTGCAATTAACGATTCATGTGCCCCACAGCCTAATAGAATTGGAGACGACGATGCTTTGCAATTCCAAAAACGGGATCCATCCCTAACCGTCGTATTTTAGTTCGGGAAATAGTTATGCGGTATTAATACTGTTCACCCACCAAACGTCTCTTGCTGTCCGATACGCGCTCTTAAAAATTGGATGCAATTTGTTTGCGTCTAATCGGGCCCATCTCCGTCAATCATCTAATAAATAAATAAAACCTACCATCCGTTTAGTTTCACAGTCAATTAACCCCTTAGCTACGAAGCGCTTTCCGGTTTTGCCAATAAGGAAGAGCAACATTTATTACTCCAACCAATTTGTTGCGATATTTACACGCAAGATTACGAAAGTGTCGTAAAGAACTACGGTCACAAACTACAAAACTGTCGTGCACTTAACGTTAACGTATGCCCCCTAATCGTTTCGATTATTTCCCAAGGTATAATCTTTTCAAAGATTCGTACCAAAACGTCAATGAAAATATACACTACAGATTTGTTTAAGTTGCTCAGAGTTTTCTTCGAGTAGCAACGTTTTCGCGATAATGTAACTCGCAGCGAAGTACCGTAATCTAGGGTTAATTACTTAACGCGGCACGATGTAATTTAAAGCACGTGGAGGCTAAGAGCATCGACGTGCCATAACCCATCGTTCTCAACGATTCCCGCTACGATTCTCAATTCTCCAATTAATGCAGAGTGTCGCATTAAACGAAGGACACGATCACTAGAGATTGCTCCGAGTTCTACGAGCAAAGAACGAACTGGAACGCGCGGTTGAACGCTCGCGGTGATATCCGTCGACTCGTTAGCCGCAAGAAAAGGCATACGTATATCTGGCCGATGTAAAAAAAAAAAATTCTTTTTCCCCAGTCGTCGTAGATTACGACAGTATATACGCACGTACCGAGTGAATGCTAGAGTGAACGAAGCAAAGCTCGATTCCCACGGAACGAGCTCCGAGAGGCATGCCGCGCGCGCTACGTACACCCAATCAATCGTCCATTATTTTCACAGGGCTAACACGCCTAATTCTAGTGGCGCGGGGATGTTAGGCGAATACGTGGCGGTGGAGAAAAAGGACATCTGCCTGACGGGGCCAGTGTTCTCGAAATTGAGAATTACGAGCGTGCCGAGAGAATGAGGCGACGTGGTCGGCCCGTATTCAAGCGCGTGTCCCGCATGCGTGAACGGATCCGGCGCGGCGCACGTGCGTGCGTGCGTACGTACGTACGGGACCGATGAAAATCGTCGTAAAGGGCAAACAGGAAAGCTCACCCGTGGCCCGCGAGAGGGTGCAAAAGGTGGGGCAGGCCAGGACAGTACAGTACAGTACAGGACAGAACAGGGACAGCGCAAGATAGGATAGCACAGGGCAGAGTGGGCTTAAAAATATACGCATATCCGGTGTAGTACGTGGACGTCTATTTTGGGCATGGTGGCGCACGCCGCGTGTGCACCCTTCGCTCGTGTAAACACAGAGAGAGAGAGATATAGAGAGCGGACCTTGCCCGCGAAGGGTGAAAGTCCCTGGAAGCCGAATCCAAAGACTCGTGTAAACAGCCAGAAGAGATAGGGGATAAGAATGGCGCGAGGATAACGAGAGCAAACTTCCGTGACGTATGAAAAGAGTGACGCGGTGGGGCGAAAGAAAGAATGGAAGAAAGAAAGCGGGCAAACAGTAGCGCGCTCCGATTCGGTAACGTACCCCGTCTGTCCGGTAGTCGTTTAATAATCGATCGATGCTTTGGCGGAGATAAGAGGAGGACGAGGAGGAGGCAGATGAAAAGTAGGTAGGAAAGGGACGGAGACACCGGCGAGCAAGTACGAAGATGAAGAGAAGAGGGCAGTTTTCTCGCGAAAAACCGGTCGAGCCGTGAGGCGTCTCAAAGGCACTCGACTGGCGTGCACGTCTGCCTAAGCAGTCGGAACAGCTCTTTTCTTCGTTCTTGTAAACGAGAGAAAGGCAGATGTGGGCAAGTTAACGACCCGTTATCGCGTGGACGGCGTGGACTCGTCGTTGCTGAAACTGGTTGCCGCCGATTGCGGTGCAAGGAGGGAAAAAGGCATTGATGGAGTCGGCGAGGAGGAGCGGCGGCGTGCGTGGCGAATCGCGAATCGCGAATCATCGGCAAAGCCGGTCGCGAACGCGAGCATTGATTAATACGCTGACGCAGGTTGCGTGAATTCAGAGACGTACCCCGAGGCAAATGCGAGAAAATTGAGGATCCTAGACGAGTAGACGAAGACGGTAGGAATGGAGAGAGAAGAAGAGAGACGAAGGAGCACGGACGGAGTGGCCTGCTAGAGGCAGGCCAGCATTTTCTCGGCCTTTCTCCACCGGCTGCCATTCCTCGAGCGACAACAATCGCTTCCGTGGAAGCCTTGACTGCGTTTTAAATGCACGGCAGGTAGAGGCCTGCTATGCAAAATCGGCACAAAGGAGAGAGAGAAGAGGGAGAAAGACTGTAGGCAGGCAGACACGTCGCCTCTGTTTAAGGCACCCGGCTTGGCAAGAACGTATCTCCTTTCTATCCCTCTCCTCCTCTTTTGCCATGGTAACAGCGAACGCTAAATCTGCGAGAGCGGACAAAGCCTTCTGCAAGTTTTCTCGTCGCGTCGCGTCGCGTCGATTCCCGCTAGGGATACGCCGGCCGTTTTCTGTAAAGCGGCTATGCATCCAATTTCCATGGGTCCTCCCGGACCCATGGGTACGCCATTAGCAGGCTCACCGACCCGAAGAGTACGCGCGATGGAAAAGCAACGGAATACGAGAGGCCTGAGCGATTGCGAGATTCCGATGGATCGTGGCCGGAGGGAAAGGTCACTGGTAGTCTTGAAATCGTGCGTATGGTCGATCGTTCGGGGGTTAATACCGACCAAGTGGTGGGAGAAGGAATCAAGATGGCGTAACCGGCCGCTGCTCCCAGCGATCCTTCGATCGCAAATGCGACCGTGGTTTCCTTTAACCGATCGCGAAACCACAGCCGACGCGATAGTATCTTTTGTAGAAGAAACGACGCGCGGACGAGGTATCGGCAACTGGATGCGAAGCGGTTGGAGCGGCTGCAATCGAAAGCCGGCTTCGCGCGGCGCTCGCTATATCGATTGATGCTGCCCATTTTCAAAATGGCGCGGGGGTATACACTCGAAATCCCGCTCGTCGCGCGCGGCTACTACGTTTCCCCTTCGACTTTTTAACAGAAAACGATCGCACCCACCTTCTTCGACTAGCTATCGGTCGAATTATCGACCGAAGGAGAGCACGGGGGACATTCACGGCAACAAAAAAAAAGAAAAAAAGTAAAAAAGTGGAGCGGCGCGTTGGATGGAAGACCGGCGACACGCAGCGGACACGCGGAGGCAAGGTGTGCACCCGTACGGGGCGCGCGGGCCGGCATAACGAGAACGAGGGAAAAAACGGGGAAACTGTAGGCACTCGAGGGTGGTTTGTTACTCACCTCGGTAGTCGAGGGTGTCGTAAGTGGCGCGACGAGGCGAAATATTCTCGAGGAGAGCGTCCCTCGTCGCTACTCCGAACAAGAAACACACTGGATATATTATTCCGAAAGAAGGTGCGGTGGCGGTGGCGGTGGTGGCGGCAGTGACGGATGGCGGCGGCGATGACGGCGGTGGTGGTGGCGGGCGTGTAGCACGATGCGTGGCGTCTAGACAGACACGAGAGTACGAGAGGTGAAGCGACGTCGCCGGCAAAGGCACACGAGGATACTTGGCAAGTAGCAGCAAGCAAGAGGAAACGGAGCACCGAAGTCACCCAGAGCCAGGCACAGGCAGCAGAGGCTTTTAGCGGGAGCGCGTTCGCGAACTCATCCACTTGGCTCGGTAACGCGCGACCGACTGGCAAGAGAAGCGGAGGGGAAGCGCGGCGTCCGTCTGTCGGTCCGTCTGTCCGTCCGACCGTCTTTCTGTCACCAGCGTATTGCTCGCTCGCTCGCTCGCACTCGCTCGCTACCAGCTCGCTTCTTTCCGTCTTTCTCGCTCACTTGCGCGCGCGCGTTCACTCTCTTTCTTCCTTTCTTTCTCTTTCTCGCTCTCTCTCTCTCACCCTTTCTCTCTATCTCTATCTATCTATCTATTTATCCCTCTCCCTCCCTATAACCCTCTCTCGCACGCTCTCTCTCTCCCTTTCCCCTTCGTCGTATCCTTTCCTTTTCCCTCTGCTCCTGCCCCTAGCCAGTTCTTTCTCTCTTTCATCCTTTCTTTCTATCTTTCTTTCTCTTTCACTCCCCGCGCGGCGGCCACTTATGCTCTTCTCTGCTCCGAAAGTCTCTCTTTCCAAATTTTTTTTTCCGCCGTACCTCGCGCGCGTACGCGTACGCGTACGTATAGTGACACTTTGACTTCTATATCACACAAGCAGGTAGGATTTAGCAACGATACAACTTTACACCCGTTACACCTTCTTGCAAAGGTCGAAGCGGCGAGGAGACGATCGACGAACACGGTGAACAAGATTAATCGGCGATGCGAGACTCACCCCCGGGTAGGAGAGTAGCGTGTGGCGACCAATCGGCAGGCACAGGACGATAATCGCGAGTCCCCGGACTACGCGGAGGAGCTAATGATCGATCGTTTCGCGTTTCCTCTCTCTGCTCCGATCTCTGGCCGGCGATTCGATTCGCGTCGACTCGACTCTCCACAGCCGTTCCTTTGTTCCCGCCGAACAGAGAGTTTCGGCTGCGTACGCGTACCTCCTCTCTCTTTGTCCCGAGGAAGTCGAGCGTGTGGGGAGGGCCCAAACTAACGCGCACCACAAACTGGCAAAAATTCCCCGCGGCCGCCGATGGAACACCTCTCCCGCGACGACGATTCGAAATAATCCGCGCGAACGCGCGTCCCCTCCGTCTATGTTCCGCGTTCTCGCGTTTTCGAAACGCGTATAAAATAGTATACGGTACAGTTCCGTCTGCTACGGTCGCCGTTCACTTTCGAAGAACCGAGCCCCGCTCCGCACTGCTCCACGGTCAGAGAAAGAATGAGCTCCAGGACGGGAGGCAGGAACGTACCGGCTGAGCCCGGCACCCCGGGACTCGCTTCGGATGGTGGCAGCCCTGCCTCGAGCTCGCCGACAACATCCAGGGTATGGGGGTTCGGTTCGACTCCAGGGCGGGGTCCAGTGTCACGAAGGGCTCCCTACCTCCGAGCACGGACAACGTGCCGGCTGCCGGCTCCGATCGAATCTACTCTACTCTACTCTACTCTACTCGTTTTCAGGGTCACCTCTTTTTCCATCAGCCCCCTCGAGAGAATTCGTCCGCGATTCTCCATTACCCCTCTAATACGCTGGATCGGGCACCGCAAATCCTTCCGCGTCCACCGAGTGCCACCACCGTCCACCCAACGATTCATAACCGAGGCGGGAGAGACCGTTTGATATTTAGCTGCCGCGAGTCTCGGTTAACGACCTACCGTAACGCGCGTTTCGGTCGAATTTAACCAGCGTGGGAGGAAATCGATTCGCGAAAGTACAGCGACAAGCCCGGAGAATCGTGGATTTACGCGACTAATGAGCAACAACCAACGTATGCACGCTCCACCATCGACGCGCGTACACCGTAATCGTTGCGGTATCGCCCCGTATTCGTATCCGCTCTTTCTTTCTATCTTTCTTTTTTTTCGAAGCAATTAAAGTCGCCAGATTATCTACAGGAGTCCGCTCGCTCTCCGCTGTCTCGTAATCTACGGGGAGCGATTGCAGCGCGTTCTACCTGGAAATCGTTGGTTGTTTAGACAACTACGGTGGTCGTTGGAGCGAAACAAAATACGCGTATACCTGCTGCTGCCGCTGCTAGTCTCGCCTACAACTGGAGTCGGGCTCTGCCTGCTGCCTTTCGCCTTTCGTCGCGGTGACTAATGCGAAAAGCGGCAGCGGAACGGTGGAACGCTGCTCCGCACAGCGAGAGACTCGCGCGCTGCGGCTCGGCTCTCCCGGAGACCGAGAAGAACACCGAGAATTAGATAACAGTTCGGCACGTCCGGAATTTCGGAATTCCGGCTAGACACCGGCCGGCAAACGTTCAACTCTCTCTCTCTTCTTCTCCAGAGACTTCGATGCGTCGCGTCGCGTCGCGTCGCCTCGTCTCGCCTCGCCTCGCCTCGCCTCGCCTCGCATCCCTCTTCGACAACGACCAGCCGAGCTGCAGTTGGTAAAATTTCCCACCCACTCCGCATTCATTCCACGCGGTGCTATGTCGTCGCATCGATTTCCGAACGACGCGACCACCCATACCGCCTGCCAGACTTCGAAATCTCGCGGATATTTATCGATTTCCCCGTACCCGCCACGCGAAACCGATCGCCGTTCGAAGAAAGGCTAATCACCGAGCGCGTGCTATGCGTGATGTCGGTTTCTCCTCGTCCTCGTCCTCGTCCTCGTCCTCGTCCGCGTCTCGATTCGCTGCGATCGATGCGCTCGCGTGTTTCGTTCGCCGGAAATCGCCTATCGATAAGCAGTCTTCGGGTTCTCGGTATCGTATTGTACGTACACGCTCATTGACTCGAACGAGGACGCTTTTGTCCGCGCGAAACAATGCCCGGATAAAGATTTTCTTTTCCGTGACGCAGAATCTGATTACCGTTTGTGGAACACATTCTTCGATCGATTGGCGAACGTGTCAAAGAGAAACGAAATACCGCGTCGGAGCGTTGCGAGTAGTAATCCAAAAGCGCGCGGGCAACGAAAGCGAAACTTGGAGGGAACTTCGCAGAGTTTCTAAACCTAAGATCGATGTAAGCGTACTAACTGCTGTGAAGTAATCGCGGATCGAGTCAATTTGCTATATTGAATGGATATATCACGGGGCGTTAAGCCGAAGCACGTGAAATATCGTTTTACGCGTAATAGCGCGGCAACGCATAGTAGTCGCTAATAATCCGAAGAGGTGCACGAAGGCTTTAACCCTTCGATGCGCGAGTAGTTTTACAGCTTTAATATAAACGATAAGAAATCTTTCCCCCAATTATTAATAATATTAATTTAAATTGCAAGCTTAAATATCGATCCCACCGCAAAGGGTTAAGGAAATAAGATAGCAATGATTCGCTAATGACTTCCCCTCTGTTGAACTTCGACTAGTCTTCAACTTGGCATCGACATATTTTACGGCTCATTCGGAGGATACCGTTTTTTGACCGATTCGGTAACTTCGCTGAATCCGTAATGACCGAAGGCAGCATTTACATCGCCTCTACATTTTCGTCACACGCCCAACTCTCAGATATACAGCGGCGTGCTAAAGTATTAGGCCACGGCTCTTATTTCTGCGGTCAGATGACAAAATACAGCGAGTTTCGTCAACGCGTGTAAGCGTTACTCCTCCTCGCGTGAATTTGCTTAAGAAACGATACGAGCGAGTTGAATAAACTCGAAGTAGGAACCATTTTTATAATCATTGATAAGGAAAAGAGCAACCTTTAAAATCGCGGTATCGTAACGACGTTAAGAAAGCAGCGCTTGTCATATTTGATCATCTGACCACAGATTTGTAACGTATTTCAAACGCGAAGGTACGCGAGAAATTGTTTAGCCCGACAAAAGTAACCACCGATACGGTGATTCTATAATAATCGATGCGGTAATTTCTCCGAATCGATGAGGAAAAAAAACCTTATCGTCGAAACGTGTTTTGTTAAAGATCTGGAAGCTCTGACCGAGAACGAAGGTTGCAATGCGCACAGAAGGATAATGGCGAAACGCGCGATAAAGTACAGGAAGAGATAGAAATTGTTGAACGGTTCTAACCGGCTGAGGTTACTCACTCGAAACGACTAAACCCGTAACGCTACGAATTGCTGGCCAACGATTGCACTCCGACGGCGGAGCGTTGCTCCTGTTGCCACGAGTTAATAGGCAGAAGCGATCACACGATAGACAAGGTAATATCGCGCGGAAGGAATTCGCGTTGAAACCGCCCCGAATGACATAACACGCTGGAGAAGCGCGGAGAGGTAGTAGGACTCGCTCGGGCTATATATTCTCGAGACCGGAATATAATGGCTTTCCTCGAATTAATGGAAATCGATTTTAGGAGTGTGCACACGGCTACGCGGATGCAGTTTCCTATTAGGGCGCAATCTGACGTGCACCGAGCGCTCCGCGGCAAATACGTGAAATCTATCTTCCGACATCGGCCACCGATCCTACGTTTTTCGTTAGCCGAGCATGCCCGCCCCTCGTCATCGCCGAATAATAAATTCGATTAATTCGCGCGCGGTTCCGAATAATTCCGCGGGAACACGGCTATACGAATACTTCGCGTCCGGCGATCGAATTAGCCGAGCTAACGACTACCAGACGGCTTTCGCTTTTTTTTTAGCGAACGTGTGACAAAATTATTGGCACAGAGTTAGAGTCGACGCATAAAACGTCCTCGCGATAATTCTCGATTCGAGCTGCGTATTTATTAATTTGCGAAATTTCGTGGCTTTAAGTGGATCTAGCGATCGCTGATCGACGCGTATAGTAAGCGGTTACTCCAATCTCTGAAACAACTACCAAATTAACCCTTTTGTAGCTCCAATCGTTTCCCTGGCTCAAATCGTATACGACACCGCATAAAGTGTCACTTGCGTAAAAATAAAACAGTGTCGTCCCTGAAGGAGTTAATTTTCGAGCACTGAATAGTTTAACAAGAAAGCCGGCGAAGAAAGGTTCGGTATAGATGAAAAAGAGGATGCACGCGTAGCAAGCATGGGACTGGAAGAATGCGTAGAAGAAAAAAAAATAAAGAAACTACACCCGGCATCGAGAGTATGTAAAAAGGGGCGGGGAGAGGCTATCGGCGGAGGTTAGCCATTCTTTCGCGGTGGCAGGAAATGAAAACCGGCTCTCTTCTAAGGAGACTCGACAACGGTACACTCGGGGCGGCGAGCATATGGCGAACGAAGAAGCGATTTCCATGATACGCTACGATAACGCAGCGTGTGCGCGCGAGATTGCGCGTGCATTCGACCGATTATAAGCGCTCGCGAAAGATCGGTGCATTAGAGGACGCGGCGAACAGGCTGCTTGTTTCCTTCGCGGTGACGCATAAACGGCGAGGCACTGGCAACCTTGAGAGAGCGATACTCTAATTTATTAATGACCTCTTTGTGCGAGAGCTTTCTCTCCCACTCGATCGAAACGGAAGCGGACGGGAAGAATGAACAGAGAAAGAGAGAGAGAGAGAAAAAAAAAAAAAAGAACGAGCGGTGCATTTCCGACCGAGATGCGAAAGGAACGGCGACGTTAGCCTTTGTGTGTTCACCCGGACCACTATTATACCCCGTAAATTAATAAAGTGGCTAACGGCCAAGAGATAAAAGTCTACCTAATTCGTTCCCCGCTGAACGTCTTTCTTTTCTGAAACTTTTACGGGAAAGATAAATCGAGACCTAGACTAAAGGGGAAGAAAGGAAAAATTGGAACAGGAGAGCGCTTAATTAACCGTGTAATTTGGTCACGCGAATCGTAGATAGTCGAGTAACGTTCCGGTGAAAGCGTGTGCGCGATGACGAGCTCGAAACGCAATCGCTGTCGAAGATTCTAGTTAAGCTATCGTAGCATTTCAATTACGTTAAACCCGTTGGACGCTGGGATCGGTATCTGGTAGCGACCATATGCATCAACGAATCGTAACATTAGCTATCTAATTAATTTCGTGGCTTATCAATCTACAACCTAGCTGCTACTGAAATACATATTTGAGGTATCGTTTCATTTAATACGATTAAACAAGCAAAGTATTATTCCGTTATCAATCGTAAAGTAGCATTCAATTTGCAATCTTTTTCAGTCAATTTGCGTTGCTAAATTTAGCGCGTTTTAATGCTAGGCTTACGAAAGAGCATTCTAGGGATTTTTTGTAATATATTCTTCGCGCCATTTCTTGTCTCACTTAGTTTCTAGAATCTTATGTTGATGAAATTACAAATGAAATGCATCGATGCACCACGGTGTTTAATGGCTTAATAGAATTAAAGCTATAGCTCGGCTAGAAAGTTTTTGCCGACTATCGTGCGGCGAAAGATCCCCGAGCGGACGTTCGACGAGTGGAAGAATACGCTTTCTATCGGAAAGAGAGGACTTCGGGAGGCGCGTACGAATATAGCGTGTAATAGATGGTGTCGATTCTCGTATACGGCACGTTCATTGCCGGAAACGGAAGCTCCACCTTAGTCACTGACTACGACAACGTTTGTGTGAACGTACTCGAAGAATGTCGCGCACCGACGTACATACTTGAAAATCCGATCGTCTGTCTCTCGCGCGTACACCGTTGCGCAAACATTTTTGGCCATTCCAACGACAAATATATCCGACCAACTATTACATTTTAAATGTATTCAAAGATAACGAGTGATATTTTAACCCTTGCGTGACCACAACCGGGTAGCCAACAGGTTACAAGTTCTTTACGTTGTCGCAAAAATATCTTTTATCGTTACTCATTATCGTTATTATTTTATTAGCGAGCTTTAAAACCCTTGTATAATACAGGTGTAACGTGAAGTTCGAGACGATACACGTGCGTTGAGTGGATAAAAGAAACGTGTTCTACATTGCAATTCCTGTTCTCGCACAAATGTTTAATACCTAAGCTTGGAACAGTTGCGAATATTCTGGTTTATCACGCAGGAGTTAATTTTATTTGGCGACGGTTCGTCGCTACGCGTTGCTGAGAATAAAAGAAGAATATTGTTCAGCAAAGTGTGCAGCTACTTGTTCCAATGATTATCGATTGCAGCGGCGATATCTTTGCGGACAAAACGATGCCGTTTCTGGCGAACCGTAGGGGCTTATTCTACTGACGCGCGCGTTGCATTGAATACTACTGTCGCGTCGCGCTACTCTTAAACCTCCTTCGAATTTGTAACATTGGTTCCATAGTTTAGCTCTCTAATTAAGCCGACAAGTTAATGGGCGCAAATCGGTTGCGTTGCTGTGAGTTCAAAATTCAACGATGTAATACGAGATTGCATAAATTTTTAATGAATTAAATCAACACCTGTTAAAGCATGTTAACAGTTGAATTTACTTATACGAATGAGATGTCTGGCCAGGTTTGGTAATGCGAAAAATGTTGAACAGCTTAGCAGCAATGTGTTGGCAGGATAAAGCTAATCAAACAGATTTAGATCAGCTGCTAATCGAAGCATTATGCTATGGTGTCGAGCGGTAGGTTCAATTTAGCAAGGAACGGGTTCAACGAAGCTCGAAATGAACCAATTAAAACGCGTCGACAGCAACTCGAGTGGATCGAGTGTAAAAGGTAGTCGGTTGCGTAGACGCGTGCTATTCGAGGCGCCAATTAATGAAGATGTACGACGTGTATCTATGACACGATGCCAAATGGCACAAGTACATACTCGCGCCTCGGACACGTCCAAGCTTTCTTGGCCAATGAATGAACGCCCACGCATTTCGATGGCTTACGGGAAGGTCAACGACCAGATGTGGAATATCGCGCGAATCGTAATTCGACGAAAATGCAATCGAGCGCAAGGCCGCCGTGCACCAGCCTCAGCCTCAGCCTCAGCCTTTGCTTCTGCGTCTGATTCCATGCCAAAAGCTTCGCACATCCGTTCCTGCCCCTGCCCCTGCCCGGCATTACATTTAGAAAGCTTTTTGCCGCAGATTCGCCTGACACCGGCCGATTTCCTCCGCACACACGTCGATTTGTCAGCGTCAACGTAGGTGGCCGCCGAACCGACGTGCATCTCACTCGCTTCCTTTTACTCGACGTTGTCCACGAATCAAATTACCTTCTGCAGTTCACTCTCTTTGTGGCAACTTGCAACCTTCTTTTCAACATCGACGACGTTTAGCGTCGACGTGGCTTCGCAACTACGAGCGGGACTAAGATGGAGCAGCAGAGTTATCGAATCGTTTGCGAGACCCAGCGTTTCGATTTTCAACCCTTCCAATTGCAATGCATCGAATTTCTAAGTTTCTGGGATTCGCGAGATATCGAATTTCTCAGCTCTTGGATTTCTAAACCTTCGAATTTTCAAGCCGTCGAGTTTCCAAGTCTTCGAGTTCTAAGCATTCGAATTCTAAGCAGTCAAAAGTTGCCCAGCTTTCGAGTTCCAAGCCATCGAATTTCTACGCTGTTAGGTTATCGAATCCTGCTAATTCCATGCCATTCAATTTCTAAACCTTTTTAGGTATCCAAGCTTTCGAACATCCAAAGTTTTAGATTTCTAAGCCATCGAATTTCCAAGCCTCGCAATTGCAAGTCATCGAGTTTCGATACTACGCATGAAAACGCTCTGCACATCCCACCGCGAAAGCCTGCACTGGTCGCGTTAAACAAATCTAAACTTTCACGATAGTATCGGACACCGTTCCTAAACGATACGCGTGTATACGAGCAGTGACGAAAAGTTAAACGTTCTCGAATAATGATAACTGGGCACAGATCATTAGCGCATGGAACGCGATACATACGGTTACGCACGGCTTTCGAACTAGTGCACACACACCGGCAGAATACACAAGAGGAACAGAGGCGGATCGTGTGTGCAGCGTGTAACGAGCTGTTAGAAATTCACCGAGCATTTTCTGCAAGCTCTCCATCGGCCATTCCACGCACAAATATTTACTCGTGTCACGGTAAACCGAACACGATGCTATTTGTCCGAACTATTTTATCGCGTTACTTTATCGCGCCTAACTCGACGCTTCAACGCCGAGCCGAGAAGAAAAATTGCCTCGCGCGTAAAGCTTCCTCCACATACCTACTTATCGTGCCCTCTCCTTCGGCAAATTTTACTTTCTCGCATGCCGATTCGATCACAGAGGTCAACGTATATAATAACCGAATCCGGTAGATAGGCGATAAGAAAGCGGATGTGCCACGTCACACCGCTCTGCGCGAATAAATTTCCCACAAGGATTTCAGTTACGATACTCGTCTATCTTTTGGTTAACACTTACCGAGCACTGCTACGCTTATCAACACGGCGATTAAATTAAGGAACGAAGGAAACTGTGCGAAGTAAACTTGGCAGCTCGCGGAAGAGCGAAGACTGGAATGAAACTGATACGAACGCCCTCGGCTGCAAATATTCTCCGCGTCTGTTAGCGAATATACATTGTTGTGGGACGTCTGCGAGACGAATCGAGGCGTAATATAGGCGAGGCCCTATCGGGACGCATTTTCTGGATAAGGAAAGGGAGGCCGAACGAACAGTCAGTGGAAGAAAACAATCGGAACGACGCAGAGCTCGATCGATACTAATGCTTTGACGACGTAAGTAGAATAGGATAATTTCCAAGTAGGGGCCAGTTGAGCGTTTCTTTTCGTCGCGTTTTATAATACGTGCGTTCCACCAATTGTTTCGTGCGCTGTATATTATTGCAATTGGAGGAGGATCCACGGTTGAAGATACGCCAGAAACGCGGCTCTACCCGGATCCTGATATCCGAAACCTCCCCAGCCGGGACCCGAATGTTGCCCGTTCAAGCTATAATTACTCATATCCCAATCACCGGACGATCCAGAATCGTTCCATTGAATCGGGCCATAAATTACGAATCATTCGGAGGACGGAGGCGCGCGGAGGAGAGGACCTTCGTGACTTCAAAGCACCAACGACCGCTAATATTATATTATTCGACGCCGGTTCCGGCGACCTTTAACGCACGAATCATGGCAGACGCGCACCGAGCGGAGGACCCGGCTCTGACCTGCCATTTTAATACGGTTAAACTTCCACTTCCGAATAAAAGTTCATCAGTCGTGCCGAATCCCTCGCATCCGTCGGAACTGTGGACGGCTGGCGCCCGAAATTATTTTCACGATCGCGCCGAGTGCCCGGCGTTGCAGCACGCGAAAACCCAACGCTCCGGATCAGGACGGACGCGGATCCGTGCACTCGTTGCTGTTCCACGAAAAACCGGGTGCACGTACGCGTGGAATGCGCCTCGTACAAATACGCAAAACTTACTCGTGCGCGCACGCACGCAGTTCGCAACACAACAGCAACGTTCCACGTGTGCGTACGTTCGCTTCCCGTTGATACTTTTGTCCGTTCCGAAGCCGACCATCGATATCTCCTTCCTTGCACGTGCAAAATATCGTGAACCCGCGCGGCGGCGCTTCCCTATCGAGGGCCAACCGACAATCGACAACCTGCTGCTCATCCCCCGGTGCCGAGAATTCCGACCTTCCAACTCCGATGCGGAGCGCAATTCGATTCGTCGATGCGCACGCGTGCCGAGCCGGAGAAAGTACATTTTTAAGCGCCTTTGCTACGATGCATTCGCGTCACGAACGTCAAACGACGCATCGACGATGAATTTTTCAGCGAATATATGCATACGAGTTTAGATCCGTCTTCCAGGAATTTCAGAACCTTGCGTACATTCGTCCGCTTCGCGCCAGTTTAACACCGGCGTGCTCGCGAGGGTGGGGTCGAAATAATGTTTACCAAATTCTAAGCTTCTCTAACACTGCCAGAAGGGTAGGTTAAAAAATGTCTTACAAAATTCCAGTCTTTGGTTTCCTTTGCGAAAACAACTTCTTCGGGGCACCAGTGATCCAACGTTGAGTCAGAAAGTAATTCTACTTGACGATTTAAGCGGAGGTATTAAATATCGTTCTCACGTTTTGGAATTAGTGCCTAACTTCGATGCAATTACGATGTATTGTATTTATAAATCGTGGCCATTGACTATTAGCCTAAAATACGTACGAATATTTCAATCCGCATACAGGATACCCCGCTATATTTAATTTGTACGTAACATCGCGTTGGAGCGTAACAGTGGCCATTAAAAACGGACGATTTCATAAGTGGCCATTAAAAGAGAAAAATTGGGACAATCGATGAACGCGGTATAATCGGCGAGCGAATTCTTTACGTGCTCGGCGGAGCTCTCTCGGTCTCGGATGCGAAGCACGCGCGAGCGTACGCTGGAATGCAAGCAGCGCACGCATAATTAACGTCCGAAATTCCTCTTTTATTCCTCTGACGAATTGGAGCAAAGAGGAGGCTCTGGTTGATTAGCGAAACGGGCCGCAGAGTAATCCCCTGTCCAGGTGTATAACGCGACTAAACGTAATTTGTACGCCACCAAGGCACGACTTTTGCCTAAAAGGCTAATGATACGCCCATTGTGGCTCGCACAACCGGTGGCCCGGGCTCGTTGTTGTTCCAGCAAGACGGTAAATCACCGACGACGGAGCAATTAAGTTCTAATTAAGCGTCACGAGACGGTTCTCTCGATGCTGATTTCATTCATAAGGGTACAACACACCGCCAGAGCTGCCGTACACGAGCAGCGTGACTACCATCTTATACGGGATGTCCCATTTAAATCGATCCACTCCGCGCGTTGTTCGGGATCGTGAAAAACGTCTCGGACGAAAGTTAAATGCTTTAGAGAGACGCGTGCGTTGATTCTAGGAAACTTTTCCCTAAATTGACTCGAGCAGAAAGTCAACTTCGATTTTAATTTGTGAAATGGAACGAAAAGGAGAGGTGACGAATAGATTGCGGATCCATATGCGAATTCATAGTTTGATTAGTCCTACAGTAGCACAATTTGCCATGTTTCCTAAAAACTAATAGGTGAGTTACGATGAACTAGTTGTGATACGCATTCGTATCGCTGCGTCAATTAAAGTTAACGCAAACTGCTAAGAAAGAAAAGCCGCAAAATGGCAGCGAGTTTCGTACGAATATTTTGCAAAGACTCTGCGTCGCGCTGTTTCGATCGGCTTAAACGGGACACCTTGTACAAAGGGTGTACCAGTTAGGTGAAATACTCTAGTCGACTCACGTACTCGCGTTTCACGACTATCCGAACGATCCGTGAACGAGGCGAAGGGTTTGAACACGTAGCTGTCGTGTAACCACCCCGATGTACCGCTTTACGGAACCGTCTCCACGTTCGTGGAAACACATTTCACCGTTTCGAAAAGATCGTTTCGCCGGTGTAACGGAACTCTATGCTATACTCTACACAACGGCCGTGACGACGACGACGACGACGACGGCAAGATCTCATCGACAAAGCGGATTGCTCGTTAGACCCGGAAATATAATTTCTAAAACCGCGTCGGTGGCTTCAACTTTTAACGAGCTTTTGTGAAACGATAGCTAAAGAAACGAAAACGCCGCTGTGCCTCTAATTACGCCGCGAATAAAGGTGGGCCAAAAGGTCGTGACACACGGGCTTTTCAAGGGAGCACGACAGTCGTCGACAGTCAGCCCGCGTCAATTATATTAGGGGAGTCGCGTGAAAGAAAAGCATTTGGAAAAGCCACGGCATAACTTTTCCCTTTTGTCGCGTGCAATTAATTCCAGCTAACCCCGGTGACGCGTCGCGTGCGTCCAAGCATTTACGCTCCGAAGAATTTTATCAAGAAAGAACGAAAAAAAAATAAAATCGGAGGGGATGGAAGCGAGGGTAGCCAGTGAGAAAAAAGAAAAAAGAGATAATGTTTTTAGCATCCAGAGATTTTAACTAGCGTCGAAAGTCTGGCGTCATTGATTTAAATGGTCGTCGAAGAGGCGGGGCTCGAGGGACAGATGTAAACGCGTCCATTTAAATCAACGCAACGGTGCGCCCGTGTTTTTTAGCGTCGAACCGAGCGCATCGAAAAAGCACGTCCATGGAAGGTCGCTGCGACAGATGCGTGCGAGTTTCTAAATAACCGAAAGTGTCCATTGTTTTCGGCCCGACCGGGTGAAAAAACGATTCGAGGGATCCTTTTCTTTTTTTTCTCATCGATGGGCGGACTCCTGCGAATCGAACCCGAACGAAAATGCGAATCGACGTCTGGAATCGTGGAGCCAATCGGAATAAATGCACGAGTGCCTCGTTAACAGACGCTTGAAGCCGTGTCGCGTTTTCTAACACCAAGCAGCATTAGTTTCAACGATTCTTGCGTCACTAGATACGTCTTCGAAGCTGAAATTTCGTGCTGCTTTAAATGCTGTGGAGCTGTAGAGAGGGGATAGAATAGGAAAAAGGAAGGGTGTTGCGTTTCGTCCTGGGCCTGCTAGTGGACTCATCAGTAAGGCTACCTAGCAGGCCCTGCCTTAGACTTGGGATATTGGAAAGAAGGTTAAAGGCGGTATATATATGGACGAGGTAGTTGGAGCGAGTACTTTCGAGAAAGCCTATTTCGTATGTCCCTCTAGTGGTAGGTGCAGGAGAGCCGCCACAATGCTATCGAATGGGTCTCGTCGAATCGAAAACAATCGTATCGGTAACCTACATACGTAATATTCACAAAATGGACTTGGATCGGTTTGATACTCCTGTCTTTAATTGCTTCCTAATTGAAGAAACGATTAACCGGTAGTAGCGTGCAGTAGTTACTTTACGAAAAATACCGCGCGGAGTATCGAGTCTGAACGAAATAGAGAAAGCTACTCCTTCGCATGTCGCGATGCATGAAAATGACGAGGCGAAGAAGAAATGACTGCTCTAGCGAAACGACTGCGAGATGCGTCCATTACCGGGGGAAGAAATGCGTCTATTAACAGGGGAATATACCGTAAGGTATAAAAGCGGAGCGCGCATTTAAGCAATCGCGGTCGCGGCGCAGAGAAACACGCAACGCTTCGCGTGTCGGCTGTAAGTGAGACTGAATGGTCGTAGAAGCTACGTTTTGTCAGCTCGTTTAATTCATTCTACGCCATTCTTCGGGCAATTAGTACTGGGGCGTATGATATTGCATGGGAGACACCGATAGCTCGAGATGTACGAGAGCACGACAGACGGAAAGGAAACGGGCGTTTACCACTTTTACCGGTAGAGGAAAACAAACTCGTTAACGCATCTAGCCTGGAATATCGATGAGCGACGGATCGCAAAAACAAGACTGGAATCCGTGGAAGAAAAAGGCGATTGGTCGGACCTGGTTGAAAACGCGCGGTTACAAAGGGAAGAGAAACATTATCGGTTGCCGAGTGAAAAGGAACGTTCCGCCACGCGTTTCTCTCCGCGGCGATTCGGTTAAAAGTATGAAGCGCCTGCAGCGCACCTGCGATCTTCTTTCTCGCCAAGAAAAATAATTCCGCTCCGCTGGCGTGCTTTTTCCTTTCGAATTCGAGAACAGAAGCTCCGTAGAACGTATCCCAGCGTGCCCGTGGCTAAAAGGAATACGTACGTGGGTCGACTCATCGAACACGCGTTCCGAAACGACCCGGGGCAATAAAAATGGCGGAGATTCCGTGGAGCGGTTTACTTTATCCCGCGGGAAGGTTCGAAGTGCAATAAACGACTCGACCGTACGGTCTCTCGTTCAAACAGACGCGTTTATCTGCGCCGTCGAAGCCTCCAAATCTTTCCCTCATATCCGGCAAAACTCCAAGAGGAGACTAGAGCCGCGCAACTTTTACCGCGGCTCGTAAAAGCAGCGTCTAAAACTTTGGACTACGGATAATGCGGCTTTGTACTTTTTATCTATTCGCGCATCGGGAAACTAAGGCGCGTCTCGGTTGGCTCTTAACGCCGACCGATGACTAATTTCCCAATCGAATAGTTCAAATATCGAACTATCGATTCTCGGAACGGTCCACACGACTTTGCTTCGATTCGTCGTTTCAAGGCAATTTCCTAAATCTTTACGACGGACGAACGACGAAAGCTGGTCGAAAGTTATTGCCCCGAGCCGCGAGTCGTCTCCTAGAGGGGAAACATTATCTACTACTCTATAAACGACTATAAAATAGTCGTCTAAAATGGAAAACAGGAACGAACGTTTCTATTTCGTCAAACGATGCGCGATATTGTAAATGAAATATTTGTTCGAGATAGCTACGATTGAAGTAAACGCAGTAACAAGTAGTTGCTGCAGTAAAGAACTTGAAACAACTATTTCCTTTGTGAAACACGCGAGTACTGTTTCGTAAGAAAGTAACCTATTTGAAGTAGCTTTGAAGTGGTAATAGTGAAAATACCTAGCAAGGATAGCGATACGAGAAAAATGAACCTGGAGACGAGAGAAAATGAGGAGGAACGCGCGATAGACATTTTCACCTAGGGTGCCGCGAGAGACTCTCAAGTGTAGAGAGATTTTCAGGTGTACCGCGGAAAAGGTACAAAGTTGCTACTTTCTGTTAATCAGCCACAGATGTATACCTCTTCCCTGCTGTAGATTTCGAAAGAAACATGATAGGTATATGTTTTCGTATCCGTAGGAATATGGCGATTAATTTCACGTTGAAAATCGCTGCTCCAATGGACAAAAGGTAGCACATGTGAAACAAGAAACAAAAAATAGAAGACATTTATTTCCGACGTCAATGCATTCGCTTGCGTTGCGAAACGAATATTTCATCTGCACCGAATCTGAGCGAAAACAGCAGATGTCACGCGCCGGAACATAAAAATACTTCCAACTCTGACTCCATTCGAGTGCTTGAAATAAAAAAAAGAAAAATAGTCGAACGAGGTAGCGTTTGTTATGGGAAACACTCGAACCGTCGCTACTTCTAGGAAGCTACTCGAAACGTTCGCCGGGTCTGAGTCGCGTGCGAAAGTGCGTCGGTACGATCGAAGTAACGATCCGTTCGAGGAAAGTGGAAAATTCGCACGAACAGAGAGAAAGCCGTAGGCGTAGGTTCGTCGAGGGGGCCGTTTTTCGCGATGCCAGCGGCACGAGAACGACCAGCACCCTCTAGCAAGCTGACTCGTGGCGAGCTACGCGGCGTTTCCAGCGGTTCGACGGTGCAGCGCTAGGAGGGTCGGTGCTTTCGTATTGATTGTACGTCGGATGATTCATGGGGTTCTCTCCGACTGTGGCCACCCCCGCAATATTCTAAGCCGACGCGACCAACCCCATGGCTGCAAGCTTATCCCTATGCAGAGAAACCGAAGGGACACGGCCAGGAGACTCCATATTTAGGGGAGATACTGACAGACAAGGCGAAGGACACTGGGTTGAGTCGTTCGGGCTTCGTCGAACAATCGTCCACTGGCTCATTAAAGAACCAAATTCTACCGAGCGACCAGCACGGCCTCTTATCGACGAAACTCCATTTCTAAATTAGCCAACGCACCACCACCCCCGTCGTCGTCGTCGTCGTTGTCGTGTTACGCGTTATCTTTCCTTCCTGAGGCTACCTGTCCACCGCAATCGACCACGTATATATTCCCTTTTCACCGAAACGCGTTTCCCCCGTAGCGAAAAATTCCTCCCCGTGCGTATGACCCTCGCCTGTTTCCTTCCGTCGAACCTCGTGTGTCTCGTTTGTCAAATCGAGCGAGGTTTTCGGATAGCAGCCCAACAGGTTTTCGGGACGAATCTGGACACACGGGAATATACAGGCTCTCGAGGTGCACGCGTGTAGTAAACGCCTGTGTACCAGCGACGGAGCGTTCGTAGCACATCTGGCCGCAGATTCAAGGCCGGACAATCAACTTTGCGTAGAAGAGGGACTTCTCTCCTACCGACGTATGCGCCGCAGCAGTACATACGTACACGATCCTCCTCAGTATGATATCCAAGGACAATCGCTTCCCCCGATGGCGTTATTTATAATCCTTATATCGTGCTGGAAGCCGAAGACGCTCGGTTCGCGGTGTACACGGGCCACCGAGAGAAAGGACACCGGAGAAGAGGGTGGGGCCGCAAAAAACAGACAAGGCCGACTTACGCGTGCGATCACCGTTAACGTCGTCGTTCCTTATCGCTCGCCGCGGAGCACGCGATTTTACAGAAGCCTCTAATTTACACGCGGACAACGTTCACCCAGATCCTACGCGATTCATCGCGAATGTCCCCCCTCTATCGATCCTCCGCGTTGATTCCTATCAGAAGCTCTCGGAAACCGGGATCGCGTTCGTCAAATGAACGAGCCTGAGAAGTCGAAGACTGATCGCTACACTGCGAAAGTTTACGCGTTTATCGGATGCAAATTTGGATGCGTAAGAAGATGCAGCGTGCTCGTGGGATACAAAAATATATTAAGAGCGTAACGCACAGTGGTTGCCAATATATAACTTTTCCGTACCGAACTCCACGTCGCTTAATAGGAGCCTCACGCGACTATAAAAACTGTAAGCGCGTAGAAAATACATTTCGTATCCAGGATACGTTGCAACCCAATGCAAAGTAAGGTATATTACGCGTTTATTGTATTTGGAGGATGAAACGATCCCCTATTTATGTCCCGCTTAGTTCTGCCCGCGAAGATACGAATGCGCATAGTCATTCGTGAGCTACTAATCACCCAGGACGATAAAACTGAGAAGCAGAGAATAGAAGATGCAAAGAAGCCAAGTGGAAGGCGAAAGTGGAATCGGGAACCGGGTGGTGGCGGACGTGTTCTGTACGGAATCGAAAGATTGTGGCGAGATAGGGACGAAGAAAATCCCGATGTCATCGTGATGTTTCACAGCGGAGAACTTTACAACCATTCATCCCCGGCCCGACTACTTAAAATGTAAATATGCACGAGAGTGTTTGTATGTTTGAGGATGATAATGCGAAGAAGCTAAGCAAAGTTACCCGCTATTCGACCGCTCGAGGGTTCCGATAAGCGGCCGCAGTAAATATGTAGTAGCAACGCGCGCGGTGAACTTTTCGGCAAGGATTTTGAAACGTGGAACGGGAAAATAGAATCGATCGATCGCGAAATCTTCGTTGGCAAAAGTTTCGGCCGAATATCCCTCGGCCGTGCGTTCCGGTATCCTTTGGCTTCGGTATAACGTTACCCGCAAAGGTGGTCAGCGTGCCAGCGTTCCAACAACGGAGCCTCTCTGCCTCGTTGTACGCGTTTTACCATAAAAGCTAACACACGTTTTCTGTACACACGCCGCGCTCTCGGCAGGAATAATTTTGAAATATTTGCCTCCGCGACGCTAGACGACGCGTTCCTAAACGCGTGTTTGCCGCGACACACGCGTATGGAAGGCCGGTCCGCTGAGGAAAAATCTCGGAGACCTTTACACGGAGGCGATACTCGACACTCTCGATCCTCTTTTGGTTTAATCTGCGAAGATGATCTCCGCTCGCCGGTTGGATCACGGCTTTTAAAAGGGAAAGATCGTCCATACGGTCGCTGCATATTATGCAGTCTCCCACGATGTTGGGAAGACGTACTGCGACGCGATTTCAAATCGATCGAATGCGCCGCTGCTGCATTCCAATTTCCTAGCCATTCTTTGCCAGACGGAATGACATTTCCATGGAACGATATACTTAAAAGAGGAGTGGCGTACGCGGATAACTAGAGGGTGCGCGAGTTCTGGAAAATGTCCTAAACCCGAACGAAATTGATCGTCATTCGCACGATAATCGATCTTAAGGTAACATTAAACTTCGATACACGTTTTTAATGGAACTCCGAGTGGTCCCTATTACCAGATGCAACAAAGATTTGTAACGTAACTTAGGAGAATTGCATCTAAACGAATGGGACCAAAAAGAAATACCTGCTTCACCCTGCGAGTAGTACAACGCGTGTTCTACTTTGGATATTTTGTATACATGCTACCATTTATTTCGCGTTTCTTTGCACGCTTAAATTTCCCACGAACGCATAAACATCGTCAGTCTAATAATAATAATATTAATGACAGGCAATCCTTCGTTTCCGTTGCTCCGACTCTGTTTCTCCGGTGGCTGTACGCAGAGCAGCGCTATACTTCACGGCTTATGGCTCCGTTGGAGTCGGCTGATGGATCAGAAGCGACCAACAGGTCCGGTTCCCTTGTCCTGGGTCAGTTATTCCCGGCACTGGTCGTTTAGCTCGTCCAGACCGATTCTCTCTCGTCGGTCGAGTTTCGTTTACGGAAAACGTTCGATCGTCGTAATTAAACGGCGAGTCGTTAGCGAGCCCGTTAATTAACGTAGAATTTCGCAAGCGTTTGAACTTGACGCTGTCTGCGGAACTTGGTAAAAAGCTAATTAGCAAAGTTGGCCAGCAGGCAAGTTTTAGCAAACGCGACAGCGTTCGATTCTGCATCGCGAGCATAGTCGAACTCCTCGCACGGCTAGACGGTCTCTCTCTTTCTCTTTCTCTTTCTCCGGCTGCTCTCTTCGCCTTCCGAGAACTTTCCACCGAAAGATTAGCCAACCACGGACGGATCGCTTTTCGAACTCGAGGTGTAATTCCAAAGTGTAATCTTGTGTTTCGAGCTTTGTTCTACGCTGACTCGGCCGGCTCGTCGAAGATCTCTCGCGCGGAAAGACGGACATGTCTCGGGAGTTACAACGTCTCCCTCGCTTCTAGAACTATTGCCGTAACTAAGAAGGCGGATCCGATGCGAGAAATTATCATTTAACGCGCCGATGTATTCGTTCTCCGTAGAGATGCACGATCGGGTCGCGTAGGGGCAAGGGAAATCTAAACGCAATGGAAAATGCTAGCCGAAAGAGCCCTGTCTTCTCGCGAAAACTATCAGCACCGATGACCATTCAACTGGAAATGATAATAAGAGTTCGAAGACGCGCCGCGATGCTATTTGGAAGTTTACGCGCAAAAAGCAAAACTAATCGGTTGCGTAGAAGTTAAGCCAGCTGGATGCTCTCTAGCAGCGACGAGAACACGCGTTAATTCGATACTTCCTGCTCGCTCGGACGAGGCGAGATTTTTCTCGGGGATTTGCTCTCTCTCTCTCTTTCTCCGCCGCGATGCCTGCGGACCACGTGCTTCTGGATATATTCCAGCGAGAAGCCCTGTCTTAAATAATTTCCTTCGCCTACTGCATGCTGACTTAATTCGCTGAATCTCGGAGCTGTTCTACCTTTTAACATAAATTCCAATTTAAGAGCGCCAACGGAAAAGAAGCCTAGACTCGGTGCGACTGGCGAATAATAATAAATTCATTAGAAGATGAGAGGCGAGCGGGCGTAAATTCGTTGGCTAGAGAGACCAGGAAGCGAGGGATTTGGAGAGGAAAGGCGGACGAGGAGGAGAACACGGGCTCTCTTCCTACCTGTGCGCGAGATTACGCATATTTGTGGCTCAAAGGACCGTCAGGGCCAGCGAATCGAGCAACCTTGCGAGCAACCTCCAACAGGTATACACGAGCGAAACGCGCCGATGCCGGGATAACCGGTTTCCGCGATGTACGTTTGTCGAAACGCCTTAATTACCAGGACCTCCGCTCGTCCTTTCGTCTCTCTTTCTCGATCCTTCGAGCACAGCAGGGACGTACTCCGAGATACCGCGTGCCCATGCTTCAACTGGGTCACCGTAGCCATCCAAGCAACTTCTTTCGAGAAATTAGGTAACCGCGACCAAATCTGTGCTGCGACGCTACTACTTATGTTAGCGTATCGGCTGCCTTTGGACCGTCGAACCGCGAAGCTTTTCAACCCTTCCGCCGCGGCGTTTAAAAATTAAAAGCGCTCCCGATGCATAGATGGGAGGAACTTTTATTAACCCCTTGCCTTGTGCGCGCGAGTCGCACTGGGGGTGTGAACTACGGTTCGAATGGAGTAAGTACAGGCAGTAGTTGTAACAAACTTTACTTCGACATCTTTAACTTCTACTAAATCTGTAAATGATTGGCATAACGAATGTACACGTTAAGCTTACCGTTTCATGTTGCATCCGGCGCAAATTTAAAGCAGTGAATTATATTAGTTGCAAGAATATTCGCAAGGCAACGGGTTAATATAAATATTTGAACAGTTTGCGCTAATGATCGCCGACTACTATAAGCGAGTGGTAATAAAAATTATACTACATACGAATAGTAGTAAAAGTTACGCTACGCTACAGTAAATGCGCTTTTAGCAAATGATAGCCCAATTTACCGGAGCCCGCGTACGCGTCCTTCGTAGCGAAAGGGTTAAGCTCGTTTAATGTTTCAGCCGAATTTTCAATTAGAAGTCACTCGAATCGGCGAACAGTGTGCGCCATTGAAAGTTCTCTCTCTCTCTATCTCTCTATCTATCTGTATTCGCGCGCCCCTGCTCGCATCTAAAATTCATTGGTAGCTCGGTGCAGCGCGTTTAATCTGGTAAAGTGCAATCGCGAAAGGCTGACGCAGGGGCGTACTAACGGACGACCTCGCATTTCGATACATTCGAGAGCTCTCTATCGACAGGATTCGAGTGTAAAGAAGCGGAATAGTCGATCACGAGACCACCTTCGGCCTCGTAGGCTGACATTATAGTCGAAGAATCACGAAGGAGCGGGTATATCGCGCGGAGCGGAGATACGAGGACGGCAGACAACGTTCACCAGGTCCCGGCGGTTTACCGTTTTCTCGCCAACCCGCTCCACTCTATACCTCGCCCCGTCTCGTTCGCTCCTCTCGTCGGAGTTTCCTCTCGCTTGATGCCCGTGGTCGTAGGAAACGGTACGATGTCTCCTTTCTCTCTCTCTCTCTTTCGCTCAACCCCGCGCCGTGTCCCTTTTTCGCTCTTTGCTAGCCGTTCTATTCACGCGCTCGCTCTGCACACACGGACGCCAACAGGAGAGGAGATTATCGGTCGTCCGTATGACTCACTGGAGTACTGGCGCACTCTATGGAGGCAGTCACCGCGGCGGAACGAGTTGCCGCGATAATCCATTCGGCTCTCCAAATACTCGGCCGAATAGAAATACAATTGCGCCGCCTCTACGTGACTGGCATTTGCGAATAGTCGCGTTACCGTATCCGGTGCAACTCGCGAGCGAATCGAATCGCGAATAATCGCGAAACGATCGAACAAGGAAGTTCGACGTTCGAAAGTTTGCATCGGTAAAGATCGCGGATGATCCGGAGCGCAGAATGTCGGGAAACTATTAGAGCACGGTCAGCCATCTCGACCCCGAACGTTACTAAAACAAGGAAATGGAAATCGACAGCATAATCGTTCGGACAACTTCAGAAGTTCACGGGGACCTTCCCATTGATACAAACGTGTGAAATTGGAAAGCTCGGAAATCGAAAAGCTTGGGAATTGAAGCTCTTGGTAAGCCAAAAGCGTGGAGATTGAAACACGTGGGAGAAGTTGAGGTGTAGAAAACTCTGACGAGGCTAAGCACTGGACAAACTTGCGAATCGAAAGCGACCTTGGTTAGCACTTTTGGTGCGAATAGGTTAAGACGACACGGATTCTGGCTGATTTTTCAGCACTCGCGCGTAACGGTACCACGCGACACGCAGCGATCTCGTCGACGCGAAGAAAATATACAAGAGGCGCGCAGGCCACTCTCCGTGTTCCACGGAATCGCGAGCGTATGGTTTCACGGGACCGGAGGAGCCCAGACGCGGTGATTCTACGATCCCCCCGTGACCATTCGAGGTCTCCCTTCCCGCACCGTGAACGTATCTTAACGACGTAGGTCACGGAGGGCAAAGAAACACTCCATTACTCCGTATCTCCGCGATGGAATTACTCGAGCAGGAAAAACACGTCCCGCGCGTTCTCCGGTACCGGTGAACGACGCCCGACATTGCGCCTACCCTTCGGGGCAATCGAACGCGGTATCGGACGAATTTCCTCGGGGCTCGCGATAAAGTTCGATGTACCTTTATCGAGACAGATAGCGAGGCCGTGTCTCCCGGACGCGAGAATCCTCGTTGCACTTGGCGTGGCTTCGCTGCGATAAGCAGAAGCGGCGGCGAAAAAATAGCAGACGGCGAAGTTGGTGGAAAAGCGAGACGAGATTAGAGGAGGAACGAGTCAGGGCTGAAGCGGAGAGATCGTGTTCGCGAGCAAGTCGTGCAACGAAGCTACGGTTGCCTCTCTCTCCCGAGAGAGAGATAGGCGGATTTTTGAAGTACGCGTTTTTCCCCGGTCTTTGAAGTCGCCGTCGCATTGGAGAATTACCAAAATTGTAATACAATTTCGTGGAATAAATACATTGCAGATTTGTATGCGTTTGTGGGAAACATGGATGTTTGAGGAAATGAAGCATTGCCATATTCAATTTTTATGGAAATTGAAGTACAGTTCAGTATCCGCTCAAAAGTCTTGGAACAACGTAAAATCGTTGCATCTAATTAAATCCAATTTGCATTAGAATATGTATGTATATCGAACATATTTACCATTCAGTAAACTTACAAATGAACGTACCTCCTGTGCTTCAGTGGCGTAGTAATTATTCTCAGATTTGGAACAAATACAACGACTGTCGTAATATTATTGAGCAGGAATATCGCATACGCGTAACGAACGTTACGTGACTTTCTCTTTTAACCCTTTTACCGCCGTTTCCGGACACCAGAGATTCGAAGAGAGGGGGAAGAGGGCTGATCTCAGAGTTACGCGGCACGTGGTTCGAGGGACAACTGTACGATACGTTCGCCCAACTGCGCCTGGTTGAAGTTGCGAAACAGCGCGGCGTAAAATACGGGAATAACGAGGGAGAAAAAGAATAGGATAAAAAGCGGTCGGGTAGCAGAAGTTTTAAATGTTGCGCGTTTACGAGCATAGAGGATACACATTAGGCGTGTCTCCCCTGAACCCCGTAGTCAACCGAGCATAGCGAAACCGGAACCTGAATATATCAGCTCGCTCCCATTTAGCCTTCCATCCCGCTTCAGAAGCTAGTCGAACGTAGACGCCGTGAAATGGAAATCCGCCCGCAGACCTCGGGGGAGTGTCAACCAATTTTTATCACCACCTTTTTATCTCCCCGTGCCCTTTTATACCCCCGATACGCTCGACGTTCTTCCTGCCGCGCTTTACGACGCCGATTTTTCTTCTCCGAGTTAAACGCGCGGAGCAACGCGCGAGAGAAGAAGAAGAGGAAGAAGAAGAAGAAGAAGAGGGAAAAAGCTGGCGCGAGTCCGATCGTTTTCGAGGATGTTGTCGGAGTTCGGTACGAGAGTGGAGACACCGTGTCGTGTCGCGGTAAAAGGCAGCGGGCAGGGTTAAATAAAACTCGATTCGTCTCTCTCGAGTGGTGCTCGTTCGTCTTCGCGTTGCCCTTGTAGCCAACACACGCCACCGCGTGGCACAGCCTTAACCTTAACCTCGAAGAACACCGACTGCACACACCATGCCACGCGGCGCTTGCTACTATTTTAAGGCCTCGTTTTAACCCGACTCCAAGAAACGGTGATACAAAACGCGCTCGTTTCTCCCATCGTACGCTTCTTCCACCGCGAGTCCCATCTCCCAACGGGATCGAGGTACCGCTCTCCGCGTAACGTTTCATTAAAAATTTGTCAAGCTTGACGCGCTTTGCGCTCGGCCTACTTCTGCCGCTTCTGACACGCTCCGCGGTAACTCGACTTTTATTTATTCCTTGCGCGTTAAACGGGTCACCAGTGCCACCGCGTTTCGAGCAAACACGCCGGATTCGAGCGAAAAGAAAAAAAAAAAAGAAAAAAAAATGCCAAACGAACGTCGAACGACAAACGACTGGCTGAAAGCTAATTTCCGCGGGGCACAAAAGATCGAAAGGCGAGACTTGCAAGTAGGCCAATCGATTTGCGCTAGGTATCTATGAAATACTTGGGCCTCCAGGCATGCATTGCATAAAATTAGTAAGCGTGTTTCACCGATGTAAATGGCAGCGCGCGGTTTAATACCCGTTTCAGATCGCGACGCGATGCTTGGCAATTAATACGCATTCGGATTAAACCCTTCGGTTATACGGCAAACTTGATCGAGGCGCAAATCTATGGCCTGCCATTTCGAACACGGCTATGTCCACTCGATTTTCAACTAATAGAAAATTTCAACGGCTAACTGTAGTCACCCTTGATATGCAAGCCTAGAAAGACCAAAGGGGGTCTTTCGTCAAGCGTGTCTCAAACTAAACGCTATTAAAACTACGTTGCTTTTCTAGTACGCAATAGTACCGATATCGTTTATGCCTCTAAAATTGTTCGATTAATCCAAGAGCCTTATGTATAGCCCGATTAATCTGCCTCTGATTTAGTAAAGATATTATTTAATATCCGGCTTTCCGGTCTTGTTAGGATTAACGAGTACAGCGCTGAATGGATCCCACCGTTGCTCTCGCCTATTCGAGTATCTCGGGTTAGATAATCCGCGTCCAATCGGATATCCCGCGAAAGAATGGTTCTACTTGGAAGCAACAGTAAATCGCATCGATCGTCCGCGTGATTCGACACTGGAACACCCTCGGCGCGCCTTCAATCTGTCAACGAGTCACCCTCTCGCGACGAACGGAACTTTAACCTTCACCTTGAACACGCCCGCCGTGTACGGGAACTATTTTAGGGTGGCGTGTTACCCTGAAAGAGAAACGAGCACCGGGTACGCGGCTGCGCCCGCCTGCAGTCTAATCTTAACACGTTTCACGAGGCGAGTTGATCGAGTTAAGGCGGCCACAAAGGCACGAAGACATCGCGCCATAATCGTGCCATTGTACTCGCGTTTAACCAGCCAGTCATTTATTCATTCGCGAGAACGTTGGGGGAAAAAAAGGAAAGAAGAAAAGTAACGACGTCCCACGGTCGCGCGGAAATAACGCGGCTAGATTAGCGTGGGTGTTTAGAGTGACTCAGGGAAGCGATTAACGTGCCACTTCGTTAACGCGTAATCGACGCACAATACCCATTCGATACGATTAAGTAATTCCCGACCGAATTCGGTAGATTTCGATTAGATTGACTTTTGGGTAGCCGACGATATTTCTATGGGATATTTTAGACGGCTGATGTTTATGCGTTTATGGAGAACTTAAGTATGCGGAAATACGTCGAGGAACCAAAGCGAGGCACTCGTTAGAATATTTAAAGGATACGATTAACCTGTACTTTGGTCTCGCTCCTTTACGATTACGCATGGCTCGTTTCTTATTTAAGCTTGAAACGAACGGTCATTTTATACTTCAGACACCTTAGCTCTACGGTTCATCTATCTAGCAGGACAACTTTCTTCAATGAAATCCGAGAACAAATTAGTAAAGTTAATACCTGCCAATGATCTAAACGTCGAGTCGGCTACTTGGAACAGAGAAAATGCTCTCGAATATACGCTGCTCGAAGTAATTACACATATCTCGATAAGTTTGTGTTATTTCTCGTTTCTTTTTCGTAGCATCCCACGAATACCATTTTAATCTACCGAACTTTTATCATCGTTCTCTTTCTTTTGGTTGGCTTGCGTAAGAAAACCGCTCAAAGTTACGTTCCCCTAATTGCTTCGAATGGAGTATTAAACGTAAATTGTGTGTATCGTCGCGTGCTCCGGCGTATCGGAGAACTGGAATAGGTTCGACGCGTAGTACTAGCATAGTGAAAACGGTTACCGAATTCAGGCCTATTTGTACAGCTGCGAATGGTGTATCGATCGTTTGGCGAAGGGAGTCCGTTTCAACGATCGTGGGTATCGATAGGTTCGAAGAATACATAGGTTCCGATTTTTTTCTTTTCTTACTTCTTAGAGCTTCGAGAGTTTCCGTTGACCGATGGTACGTAAGTCGATCTTTACAGCCTCATTTATTACGAGGCGGTTTAATTTGCAGGACAATCAGTGGAACAAGTTTCACGGGCCGGTCTCGCGTAGCCCGCAAAAAGGTACTCTTTAAAGTAAATTAATCACGGGAATCGGAGTGGAGCGGACGTATTTGAAAAATCGTGGCCGATGGAAAAAGGGAGGAGGGTGGCGAGTTAAAACGTGGAAGGGAAAGAAAGTGGCGTGGAAGCGAGATAGACGAGGAAAGTAATTGAACGAGACCGTACACGAAATGATTTATAACGCGCTGCAGGAAGTGTTAGTCACGACGCGAGGCATCGTGTGGAAGGTAGAAACGATGCGATACCGAGATTCGATATTTACGCGGCTACGCTCCGCCATTACTCAACTTCTTCAATTATCAGATAGCCATTGACATTAAGGCATCAATCCAGCGATTGGCTTCGCCTTTCGGATACTTTCGGCTCCCAACAGCCTATCGCCCGACCCGGCCGTTCCCAACTATGCCAATGGAATAAAGTAACCTAATGCCCTGCGCGATAAATTCGGAGAGGCGGCGGATTTTGTCGCAGCCAGTTGCTCGGAATTCGTCCAGAAATAGAATTTTTTCGATATCCGTACACGATCAATCCGCTTTCGCTTTCGGACATCCGAAATCTTGCTAACAAATAAAAAATTGCCGTGGATATTTTCGCGCCGATACGAACAGTACGATAAGCTATCGCTGGATCGTGGATTTTCACGCATTTAGGGGAAATCTCAATCTTCGAAAAGGTACGGAATCTATAACGTGTCCAAAATACAGCTCGAGTTGCAATATTTAGAGGGCGAAATAAATCCAATTTTATGTATTAATTCGCATAAAAATTCATCATCTAAATGATCATCATCTATGCAACAATGCTATGCGTTGTAGTATCGGCTACTTATCGCGTTAATATTGCGTGAAATGTAGGGAAGAGAAATATTCGAATTAATTTGGACTCGATAATCCCTTACCTTGCGTACTAAAACCTAACGTTATTCGCAACGGAGTGTGTTTTCGTTCTATTTAAATTACGGATAATACTCGTAACGAGTATGGCTGGCGATTATACGGCAAGGGGTTAACAACCCCTTAACGCGCAACCCCGTGTGTGGCACGAACTCGCTAATCCTGTTTCTTTATACTATTATTATTATTATTATCATCAGCAATTTGCATTTCCATCCTATTTTGCCCCCTACAATATCTGTGTCGGTGTACACCGTTCAAAACGAAGGAAATAATGCAAACGATGGAATGTTTTCGAATTGAGAATCTGTGCAATGAAATTTGCTCGCTTTCAATCGATAAACCGAAGAATAATTTAAGCATCACGGGGTTAATCCTTTGCCCCCGGCGAATTTTACTCGAAGAGCACGAAGAAATCACAAGGCTATTGAATTCTTCTCGCGACATTTTCTTGCTACTGAAGCAGCAAAAGATTGCAGATGCTTTGAGACGTCAATAGCGTTGGATAATTGCGGTTAATCGACGGAAAGTGTCAACAGCACAAGACGCGAGCTCTTTGAACGCCTGTAAACGCCAGCAGCGTTGAAAGGATTAACCCAGCTGCAGTCTTTGAGATTCTAGCCAATTCAATCGCGTTCTTCTCCTTGTAGGAGAATCTTACCATTGTAAGAGAAAGGGCCATCGACATAAAAAAAATGGGAAATTACTTTACAAATATTAACAGGAACTTTCTCGTGTCTGCCTCGAAGCTAGGAAGCATCTCAGAACAAATAGGAACACGATTAAATCGAAAATCAGTCGAAGACCGCAGCAGGGTTAACCCTTTACTTATAGGCATTCAAGAAATTCGCGCACACCGTGTTCCTGGAGTTTTGAAGCACTTGAAATTCTTCCTCGTTTAAAGAACACGATAACACAATCCAATGTAATATTTTCTCGAGTTCTCCGTATTTTTTTTATTAAAATCCGCGACAGCAAAAGGTTGATTAAGCATCGATTGCTCTCCATTGCCTTCCACTTTCAGCGGACAAGAGTATAAGCTCCGGCAATTGCAAACTTTCGGGGGCCGAATAATAAAGAGAAACACGTGTCGTTTCGGTGAAACGAAGGAAAACAAATAAGGGTTCCAGCAGCAGGACTACGGCTGGCCTCTTCGCAGAGGACTATTGGGCCAACCCCCCCTTGGGTTCGAACGGCGAAACTCGAAGCTGTAACTATATTTTCCTTGCTAATGGTATTGCATGGCAGCCTCCGGACAAAACGTACGCGAATGCAAGGCTATCGAAGCCCCTCGATCCATGACATTGGAATACGATACCGTGGCCCCGCAAGCGTTACAATAAAAATGTTCTCGCGTTAACAATAACACCCGGAACGGATGCAAAAAAGTGTCCATCTGCGGCGGGCGGCGAGGCACGAGCCGTAACGAGTAACGAGTGACGACGTAAGACGTGGAATGCGACGCCGTGGAACACACAGTGCGATCGCATTAGTTGGATCAATTAACGTAATTAACTGTAATTAATTAGAAGCAACGAAGGGACTCTGGACTGAAGGCTCGTGGTAGTCGCGACGCTGTCGCTTAAAGCATTATTCCATTCTAATTGCTGCTCGCGATTTGCCGTGTTTTTCGGACCAACCCGCGGCCGATTGAAATTAAAACGAGTAATTATCGGGTACTACGACGGACCGAGTCAGGAGCCTTCTCTTTGTTCTCCATCAGATTTCCTAACGAAGAATGCTTCCCTTCTTCGCGCTACTTCTTACAAGTAAGTCACAGCCCCGGAATAAGTCGGTATTTTCGGCCGTTACAACATATTTTTACCGCGACATCCTTCTTTCCTGGCGGTCGTAACGGACCTGAGTCAGATGATACGAATCCACGCACGCGGCTCCAAATTTTCCACATCGACGGATTAAAGTAATCTCAAAATATTCTTGCATTATTATTTTACATTCAGAGATTTCCCTTTTAAAATACGATGTAGCTTTTAGCCCACAAAGTTTATTGTCGATCAGTTCGTCGTACGCAAATAAAAGATCGCAAGAAGAATTAATTTGTACACTCGATACACGCTTAGTTTATTCGAAGGGTGAAGGCTACCCTTTATTTAGCGTCAGTTTCTTTAACCCTGATAATCGAATTATGGATTTGCATAGATATTCACAGTCTACCAATAAAAATTCAATCTACTCTATCAAGATCATGCGAACAAGATACATTCGGAGGGTGAAGCAACCCTTATACATTTGTGAGAAATTTAGATACGCAAAAAAAATACAGGCTGCGTATAGTACGCACAAAAATATCCATAGCTTTCGAAGAAAAACGATCCCTATGATAGACCGTGAATCCGATCCCTATTTAGCTTTCGTTTCTTTAACTCCGATAATAATCTGACTACGAAGTCAAGCCAAGTCTGCAGTCTGCCAATAAGAAATCAATCTACTCTGTCGAGATCATTGAAATACGATATATTCGAAGGGCGAAGCAACCCTCTATTTAGCTTCCATTTCTTTAACCCCTTATATGACGAGTGTGACTGATTAAATACGTCAAACTCGACTGTATTATCGAACTGTAAGATCGAAGAGGGTTGTTATATACAAATTAGACTGCAATATCCGAGTGTTTTCGACGCCGTGCATCGCGAAAGCAGCGAGAGATAAGCCAATAAGAAATCAATCTACCCCATGAAGATCGTTGAAACACCGAGTAGAATGTCTCAAGGAGCGGAGAAGTAATCGAGAAGTCTAGAGTACGGACATTTTGGCAGTGTTCCCCTAACGCGCGGCGATCAAGCGATTCCCCACACCACCCCCATCGTTGCTTGTGCAATTCGTGCGCTGATACGCCGAAATGAAAAGGAAAGACGAGGGGGAAGAGGGTGGAGAATGGTCCTCGTAACCACATTATCACGGATTTTCCTGTCGGTTCGTGGCTCGTCAACGGGGACGTGGCTTAATCCATTATGTAGCTACTGTGTTGGCTCTTGAAGGCGGCTTTTCAAGCATCGCGCACACAAAGACGCGCCAGCACACCCACTCTCAGTCTCCTCTGCTCGTCTCTCGTACGGGCAAACAGCGATATTACCCAGGCAACAACGGCGACGACCAGCAGCAGCAGCAGCAGCAGCAGCAGTAGCAGCATAAGCACGCTTACAAGGAACGCGAACTTCGCTTCGCGTTCGTCAGAATATTTCGCGTGTTACGGTTCACAAAGCCAGAATGGGAGCTTGAATAGAGAAGCGAGCAGAAGAGCGATGGTAGCGAGCATCTCACCGACAATACGGGAAAATACTAGAACCGTTTCGCCGTGAAGTTGGCTAGAAAAGGAACGAAAATGGAGAGAAATGCTCTTTGGGCAACGACTAACAAGTTCATCGATTCTCGTTTTGCCCCATCGCGAACGACGGCCTTCTATTGTGCCGTGCAACCAGCCGATATACCAAACGCCGTACCTCTGTTTGCGCAAGAAACAGATTTCAATTTATAGGCTTGTCCGGAGAAGAAGAGGCTCGTCGATCATTGGTGTTCTCCAGACGTAATTTAACCAAACGAAATTGGATTCCTTAAAAAGAGGATACGCGGAAAGAATATATGCTGGGTCCCACTATTATACCTCGTAAGATTTTTATTTAATCCCCGCATGGTCTTTGAAATCCTTTCAAGTCCCATTTACGTATGAAAAATTCCCACTATGAAGTACGATTGAAGCGAGAAGTTATTCGAGATAGGATTAAAAGTGATCCCCACAGAGCATAGCAGAATTAAGACAATCTCTTCTGTTTCCCATCAATGGCTGAATTTATATTAAAGACGCAGAAGTCTCGTTGCTACGTATAATTGATAGATCGACAAGAAGAGTTCGTCTGCTCCACGCTGTTTAACCCTAAACTCCACTCTCGACCGTGATTTCGCTCGGTCGAGCTACATAATGGCATCGGAGGGAACCGTGTTACAGGGCTGCCTCGTCAAGGCTGAGAATCCAGACAAGATTTATGTCCGGCAAGGCAAATACGAACAGCGCCGATATGTTTGGACCACGTGTCCGGGATTATGTAAGGAACGTAAGCATCCTTCTTTGAGGATACGTCGACGACTCGTCTCTGTTCCGTGGTTCGAGACTCGGGTTACCCTTGCTGACGAATCGCCATCACGAGACTCTTGTAAGGATACGTAACACGTGCTGTGCACGGTATTCCTGCACTGCCAACTCTTCGCTTCTATTATAAGTATCTTTTCGGTATGCAACGTCTAACGGAACCTTCTTTATACCTCGTAATAATTTACGGAAGTCTAGCTTCCAACCAAAGCGTATTCGGGATACATCGAAATTTTAATCTGTCGTTGCACACGGAAGATATTCCGAATAGAAGTTAGAAGTTCGCGGTGCACGAATACCTTTTTTCGCTAACTGCAAGTCTCGCAGAATTATATTGTGGTCCTTGAGGTATACGAGTAGTAGAATGGTAGAATACGATGGAGCTTTCGAGACCAAAAAGTTTGCCAGTTGAGTATAAAAGCACCGAAGCAATTGAAGCTATGAATTCCAAAACGGCGCAGGTCTAGCAACCAACAATTCCAGGAAACCCGATTTTCCTTTGTCAATTTTCCTCAATCCTCCATGAGTTTTTCCGATTCTTGTACTTATTGTCAAATAGAGGAGGTTTCCGTGTCACCAATTTAGTTCCCTAATTGGTAAAACTAATTCGTAAAATATGGGGATTAACTACACACGCCTCATAATTGTCAATAGATACTTCTTTCTGTTCTAAATAAATTATTAACCATTTTATACCGATCATAAAAGTAAATCAACATCCGTACACACGAATGCCTTCGCTAACGGGTTAAAGTTCTCAGAGATGAAATCTGATACTGCTTTAAGTGTTGCTAGATAGATCCGAGCGAACAGGAAGCAATGATACCTACACAATGAAAAGGACTGAAGTGGTTCTGAGCTGTACCAGAATTCGTAGCTTCGGCTTCCATTCGTAACACGTTTAACCATGTCTAGGACCACGCCATAATTCCGAGGAATCCGTACCGCGTAAGAGCTCGCGATCGTAATTGTACGTGACACGTCCAACCCCTTTCGAGGGAAAGTCATCGAAAGAAAGTCTCCGGCTGTAAATCCGTGAGAGGAAGCAAGGAGACGGAAAGAGAGCAGAGAAAAGCGGAGCAGAGGAGAGCAAAGCAGAGCAGAGTGGCGATACAGAAGCTAGCTAGAAACTTTTGTGCGATCAGCATGAAGGGCGAGGCTAAGCCGAACTAAGAATGCGGGGGAGAGAGCAGCGTAGAGAGTAGGGCACGGATGGTGAACAGCTGCCACGGAGCCTATGGTGGCCGTTTTGTGTGAACGTGCCCCCATAACCCCCATACTCCCCCTTTCCCAATCCCTCTCGTGCTCTTTCGGATTCTCTCTCGCTCGTTCCTGCAACAGCCACTGGAAGCCCTCGTGTATACAGTCATCCATCTATCCCTGGGCTCCCTGCTTGCTTTTGAATAAAAGCGCGCTCGCGACCCACGTGCAAGTGTACCCGTGCTCCGCTAATCTACGTGTCCGATCGAGCCGAAAATCTCCCCCGGGGAATACACGTTTCTCTTGCAAGAAAGCTTCGTCAACCATCGAACGGACGGACAACGGCACCACCTTTCTCAACGAAAGAGAGAAAATCAGAGCGGGGGTGAAAATGATCGCGACGTATAAGAACGTCACGGCAAAACATCGTTGACGAGCAAAGAATCGTGCATTGTCCCGGCTGTCGTGCTCCGGAAAAAAGTTGTTTCTAGAAGCTGCACGCCTGGCCTCGTAATATTGCGTCGACAATGGACCAACGAATCGAGCGTGAATGCAGGGAAAATCGTCACTATCCAACGCGGCGGTGATTTGTTTCTGAAGAATCTACTCCGGAGCGCTCGGTGGTTTACGAGGAAGACAAGAGTAGCAAGAAGCAAAATATGAGGTAGCAAATGGCGACAACTGTATCAGACGACGCGATAGCGAAACAGTTCGGCTCTCCTAACGGTAATTCAATGCGATCCTCTTCAACCCTCTTTTCTATTAACACCGCTCGCACTGCGACCTGCCATCGGGAAACTTTTTCGCAGCGGAAGATTAGTTCTTCGTGCGTGCTTGGAATTTAAAAACACGGAAATTTGAAGGCTTGGAATAAGAAAACTTGGAAATTTGTAGGCTTGGGAATGGAAAGCTAGGTAGTTTAAAGGCTTGGTGTACGATAACTTGGAAATTCGATGGCTTGGCAATTTGAAAACTTGGAGTTCGACAGCTTGGAAATTACAACGCTTGGAGGCTCGGAAAACTTGGAAAGCCGAAGGCTTGAAAATTCGATGGCTTTGAATTTGAGAAACCCTAACTCAGAAGGCGAAAGAAGTCTATCGCGATGACGTTTCTCAAATTACGTTCGAAAGTGTACGAATTTGGCTGGAAATCTTCAGTCTGCTCGCAAGCGTTCAATGGCTGGCTGGGAGCAGGAGATAGAGAGCGATGGAATGGAGCAGCAACGCGAGATTTTCGCTGATGCAAGTGACGCAATAAATTATAACGCGATATCTCGACCGCTATGGGAGGGCAGAATGTCGGCGAACACGATGGAGGCACGCAAGAGGAAACATCGGAGCACGTCGTTTTGTTCGGCAACGGTAACATTGTTGTAACACGAGAAGATATTGTCCACTTGACAACGGAGCCACGGCATGGAAGAGAATCACTCCGGTTGCACGTGATGCCCGACCGATACACCGGCCTCTACCTTTTCGTTCTGCCTTTAGAAAATCGTTAACGCCTCGCAACCGCGTAGCAAATTGTCCAAATGCATCCGGGTTTTTTTTCACAAATACTTTAAAACCTCTCTCCAAATATTATCGACTGATCAAAATAGGGGATTTTGTTCGAATAAGATATATTTAGATATAATAATAAGATATACGTATAACAAGGGTTTAGGTTCCAAAAATGAAAGAAACGTACTGCAAAAACGTTTAGTCTATGCATAACGTAGGGAAAGGGGAGAATACAATTAAAGTATTAAAATGTACTTGATACTCCACGAACACAAATAAATTTAAAATTCTGCAGGCAAACCTGATACGACATACACGCTTGAATGAAAAGTTTCAAACGACAAGCGCATTAATTTCCTCGATTCTCGAATCGTGTTATAGAAATACCGTAATATCGCGAGTTACTTCTACTTGTACATAACTGTGACGCGTCCCGACCGTGTTCGATCGTTTAATGGATCGCTAAAAGGAGCAATTGATAGATCGCGAATAACAATTTCGTGAATACTCCTTGGTATGACACGGTATTCTTTCAACGTTTCATTGGGAAAAATCTAAAATAATCGAAACACGTTTACACAAGACGGTATCCTTCCGTGTTCTTACCGGGAAATATAGGAAATATCGATGGCTCTGGGACGTAACCGTAGCACGTCCAGATCTCCACAGATGGGGAACGCAACACGGACACGACACAGCTATGTTAAATGAACCTACCTCCTATAATTTGACGGAGAAACGCGGAGGATCGTAGACAAAAGACAAATGAAGCGAGAAATGGAGTAGAGTCGAAAAATAGCTAGGCGATTGTTTCGCGGGTCTGGTCGCTCATCGCGCACGATTGAACCTCCTTTTTCTTCGTCGCTGAAATTCCAACTCGAATCTAAAACGATCGAAAGGTTTCGTAACGTTCGCCAGGTAGGCAGTCGTTGAAGGAGAAGAGGAAGAAGAGGAAGAAGACGAAGAAGAAACAAAGCAAATGGATAAAAAGAAGGGAAAGATGGAGAGAGGGATGGTTGGCGGGGTTCGAGGGGAATAAAGAGAAGGAAGAAGAGAAGGAGGAGAAGGAGATGGTGGAGGAAGAGAAGGAAGGGCACACGTTTGGAATGGACGAAGGGAGGTTGGAGAAAAGGCGGTCCTCGGGGCTCCTTGTCCCCGACGTTTAATTTCAGGCAGTCCAAGGAGCTCGTAACATCTCTGGCGTGTTTAACATCGAGAAGAGGGCCTTGGGAAGAAGATGCCCGCGATCAACCCAGAACCAGTTCTCGCGCCTTAAACGGGCGGTTCTCACGCATTTATAGCCCTTCATCACGCTTTCCATTCGACCTAATTGCCACGGTCGGACCCCGTGAGAACCACTGCCTCGTGCACCGTTTTGCACAGAAACGTGGAATTGGAATACCTGTACACACGCGTAATCCTGCTGAAATCCAACTCCGCAGTTTCGCCGATTCCGAGCGGTTTCACTTAAAAATGCGCGATATAACCAGATACGACAAACGATGCCACGGGTTATTTAATATAAACGTATACAAGATAATCAATCGGCTAATCGTCTCCTCGGATATCCTATTTAAACGTAACTTTTAACATTCCCTCGCGTTGCCTTCGGGAGCCGTACCCTTTTTACAACTTACGCGATCCATCTATCGGTCATTTGTATTTCTGTAACTCTCTGCTACTTTGCAACCTCGTTCGTCCCTATTTATTCAACTGTATGCAATCTCGTTTCTTACGCGCCGAAGGGTTTACGCCCGTTGACAATAACAAGCACGAATAATAATAAAAAAGATCGAAGCAGGATCACAAGGTTGTAACGATCGTGGTACCTACTACTAGCAGCGATAAGAAAGAACAAAAGAAATCAGGATTGAATAGTGTTTATCGCGTAACAATGGTTGAGAATTACTGCTCGAGATACGATCGTTCCGTGATCAATAATACGGCCGTATAGGCAGCATAAAAGAAGGCGACTCGGTTAACTTGAACGTTAATGAGTCATTCGAGAGCTGTGTTTGACACGTATCTGATACTTAATTACACGGCGAGCAGCGGGCAACGATAACTTTTAACAAATTTACCGAGCGTGCAACAAATTACGCGTGCAGACCTTCGCTTCTCCCGTTTTTCTCGCCTTTTCTTTTTCCCCTCGTCATACGTGCGTACATGTATACCTAAGTACGCGAACGCCGTACGCGTAGGTACACATTTCGCTACGTCGTCCTCGCTTTGTCTCTTCTCGTCAGCTGTGAACAACGTTTCGAAACGCGAACCGGGAAACCGGAGTTTACGCTAGCGGAACAAAGAAAGTCAATGCCGTGACGTTTCCACGAGAGCTTTTTTACGGTTTACTCTAAGTCCCGTTAGGAGAGATTTCACCTGGATCGCGGCGAACTATTAAAAAGGCGCGACAAAGCGTATCGAAGGGGGTCGATAACCGGCGTTCGATTACGTCGAATACGAGAAAGGCCGAACCCCGATGCTGGCCGCGAGCCGCGAGCCAACAATCGTTAACAATTCGACGCGAACCGGCGTTCCCGTTCCGCGTAAAGCCATAATCTACCGATGAACTCTCGTCGGTTGTAAAGTAACGAGAAAATTGCACCGATTCTTGCTCCACCGCTCTCGAATACGAAATTTTATTCCATCCTCTGCACGGAGTTTCTCTAATCACGATCATTCCACGTCAATTTCGCTAAACGTACCGTAATTACCAAAGGTAAAGGAAATGTTAGACTAAACTGGATTAAACAGCATCGTATAATTATTGCATTTAATCCAATTGAACTTGGAATAGTAGGTAACATTGAATTCTAACGAACCCGTGAACGCGACGGATTCAAATTAGGAAACTAAAGATCCAATTTAGATCAGCTATAAATGTGTAAAACTATTGCAATCGCGCGAGTAAGCAAATTTTAGTGCGCGCGATACCAAAACCGTGTTCTCCAGGTGTCTTATTACCCGTACACTTATCTTTCTACAAACCCGCGTCAAATTATACGATCGACGTTCTTAAATCTACCGTTAAGGTGATACAACGTAGTATTCCGTCATTTTCTCGAGTCCTCCGGAAGAGAAGCAATAGTATCCCCCCAAGCTCGGCGACACGAAAGTCGTGGACGGTGAAAAAGGAGGAGAGAGAAAAAAAGGTGTACACACCGGGGTACAGAGGATACCACTGGAATAGGAACCGGAACTCGCGGTCCGTGCTCGGAATTGACTACACGATTGCACATGTACGTCCGTGCATATGAATCAGATAAAAGAGTGCCGGAGGGGTTCGCAGGGGCGCGACGCACGGAGAGAGGTTATCGGCTTCGTCATTGATTTCTTCGTCACGCGAAAATAAATCTCCCTAACCGAGAAAGAGAGGGATGGCGCACACGCGCAAGATTTTAAATTGCGAGGAGAGGAAAAGCGAAGAAGTTGCGATTCGTCTAACAAGAATATTCCTCGCGAATCGATGCGACGCGTGATCGCAGCAATCCAAGGATTGATAATAGAGATTTTCCACCTAGCAAAGATCGCGAATACCCACGGTTACACCGAGCAACTTCACGGTCTATTACATCCGTATAAACGCTACCAGCAACTTTTAATTCGCCTAGTTGAATGTTTCATTGCTATGAACATATACATATGTATATGCGGACGGCGAAAGATATCGGCGTATATTGTGGACGCATGTATCAGCCTCTCGTAAGCCAAACTGATTAACTCCACTTTTCTTAACGTTAACCGTACCGACAGTTTATACATACTTATTTCTACCGTAACCGACAAACAAGTTAAACGATAAATCTGCCTCGGTGAAAAACGAAGCAAACAGAAAATCAACGCGTGAAGAACTGATTAATCGGACACTATAATAATTGTCATAAAATTAAATGAACGAAGGAAATTTTAAAACCCGTAGTTTGACCGTGGTACGGTTAGTTTTAAGTATCTAAATTTGAATACCCGAGTACTTAATTAACGCTGAACTTTACAAAAATTAATTTAATTCATTCTAGGTAGTTGATCGGTTTGGCTTGTGAATGGCTCGCATGCGTGTGATATCAAGGGAAACTATGGTACTACACGTTTCCTTGGTACCACGCAACTTTTATTTCAAACATTTTTTCCCATAACAAATGATGCACGGGTTGTTTGAGGTAATCAAGTTGCGAGGCTCGCCCTGTATAGCAAATTGAAACAGGAAAATAGGTTCACTGAATTCTGTCGTATGCATAATGCGCTGTATATTGTGAATACTATGCTCAACTAAAGTAAATGGGAAATTCCCGCATTGTACGATATAGCGCGTTCTACGAGAATCGCCTTACATAAAAAAGTCGTCGCAATATTTTTACCGACTTATAGAAATTCGCGTTTGCAGGAGCTCGCGTTATATGGGAAATTACTATGTGATGCACAAATGAAAATCATCGGCGTTTGCGATAGACGCGAAAAAAACATAAATAAATAGTAGCTCGAAACCCGTCAAATCGACGAATTTCGGATTTTATTCTTCTATTATCTAATTTTTCAGCAACTCGTTAAATTATACAATCGTTGTCCGTAAATCTAGTGTTAATAGGTACAATAGAATACGCGATACGCGAAAAGGCATTCCGTCCGCAACGAGCGTCTGAATCAATGGGTTAATTCAGCCACCAAAAGCAAAAAACAAAAGAAAAGAAAGGAACGCTCTGTTCAGCTATTATTGACATCGAAGGAAGAACGCGAAGAGGGGATCGGTTAGAAATTTCGAACACACGACGATGATCTCACGCGAATATGAAATATGTAATTTAGTGAAAGAAGAAAAATGCAGACGAGAAAAGCTGAATTTATTCGAACGTTGTATTATATGAAGCTGACTCGAAAGGAATGCCATTTTTTGTTTTTTTTTACCGCCAACCACAAATCCGTAACTCTCTTTGACCCAGCTAACCTTGAATCGAGCAACTTCGCTTCGCACATTCTATTGAGAATGCGAAATGAAAATACCAGCTCGAATCATAATAAATAGCACGCGAATACGTGTCTCGATAATCGACGTCGCGTCGCGCTATTCAGAATCTTTCATCGCGACGCGATTTACGAGAGAAACGCGTTGTATGTACGCGATATATTGTAATGTCGTCGCGGCTCCGTTTCGGAGCGGTGCACAAAATTCGAGCGCAAAAGTCTTTCTCTCTCTCTCTATGTTACGGTTAACATCCATCTTGGAAAGTTAAATATCGATTCGCTATCGGTTTGTATCTATCCTGCGTCTCGGTCTCCGATTACGGAACGGAGCCGGAAAAATTCGGTAACGTCAGATGACGCGTAATTGGTGCAGGAGCAGGCAGAAACTTGACGCCGCCTGTCAACAGGAGAAAAAAAAATTCCGTACCGCGGACGCATCGCACGGAGAAAGTGTGCCAGGGACCGCTGAGAGCCAAAAATTCGCGAACATATCGAATTACGCGTACCGACCGGACGAATCTCGGTACTTTGGTGCAAGGATTGCTTTGATCCACGTGCTACAAAATACGTTTTCATAGAACCGGCGTCACCCGGCGACACGCCGTTGGTAAACTCGCGATTCAAGGTCGAAGTAAAGAGAATTACAGAGAAATAATTGATCGAGCGGCAACAGGAAGATGCTAGGAACGATTGAGAAGCTTTCACTCACCGTTAACGGCGAAATATCCTGGAGAAATCTGTTGGAATACGGATCCCAAGCACTTGCAACAACACTTCACTCGAGTACGCCGGTCACTGCGCTTGTGCGTTCAAATTCACCGTCCTCGAGCAGAACATCACTGCCATCTCGTGACATAAAAAACCGACTAATATACCCACAAAGCCCGTTCACAAAGGCGGCGGTCCAATTTCTGTTTTAATTCTTATTCGCATGAAACAGGACAACGATTAACAATTAATTATGGATGCCCGCATCGAGCCGCTAGGCGAAAGATTGCAATTTTCTAGAAACTTTCGAATGTCGAAAGACGGGTTTCGCAGCGCGAGAATTAAAATATATATACGTAGAAGCATTCATAACCTTACGTTAACGACTTACGCGATTCGAGATACTGGAACTTTTTATTAACAATTGTATTGCCTTAGTTCAAGGCATTTTTTTGGAGCTGCAGGTTACTTGTAAACTTAACAAATAGAATGTTATAACGTACCACGAGTTACATGTAAAGAGAGGTTGAGATTAAACGGAAAATATTCGCGACAAATATATTTGGTTGTCATAGAAACCAAAAAAGAATCGGGAATGTAACTGATGAATCGTTTGCGATTAAATATTAAATCATCGACGAAGTATAGAATAGACTATCCATTCCCATATGGAATCATCAGGGGGCCAGGTGGCCCCCATTCCATTTTAGTATCACATGCGATATTACCAGAGCAGTCGAGACTAAGATAACAGCGCTTTTAAAACGGTGGGAATTGTAACTAAGTCGCGCGATAATCAACCATAGACGAGGTGCAGGGTAGACCTATCATCTAATGCACAAATAAAATCATACATATGCAAACGAATAGTGCTACCCGAACGTATTAATTTACGCTTTGCACATTTACGTGGCATTACGCGTACATTACGCGGCATTGCTATACATTTACGTATAGTCATCGAAATGTAAGTTTTATACGTTCCGTACGTTTTGTCATAATCCTATATACTTGTTGGGATGTTCGTGCAACAATGAACGTACGAATTTACATATTTCTAGCAAGTAAAAGTTACATTTGTAATACCACGATACTAGTCATCGATATAGATTTATTTTTTTCCATTGAAGGTATTACGTTATGCCTTGCACATTCAGTTATCGATACAGATATAGTTATTATAATATAAGAACATAGATATTATTATTTTCGTTCGATTTGGTGCATATTAAACGCTTCGGATTATACTACGCGTCCCTTCGCATCCGCCACTGTTACGCTGCAACACTATATCCAAACTTTATCTCGATAATACGTTTCGTGCAACTATGTGCTCTTGAGAATTTGTTGCAACCATAACTATAATACGTTGTACCGTTCTTATTTTTATAATATTTCGTCTTCATATCTTAACTTTAAATAGAACGACAGGAAGGCGCGTGAAAATATGCAAAGAGTAACACGTAGGATTTTATTAATTAAATTTATTGAATTTTAATCATCGATACAAGCTATCTATTCATTTTTACATACTCGAAAAGATCGATGTTAACGTAAAGTATAATACTCGTGAATTTAGAAAAGATTTATGAAAAGAAATCGAGCCGAATAAATTCTGAATTTCCAACCAGTTTCGCGGTCGAGAGATGACGCGTCTCCCCACTCTCGGAGCTCGGCTAGCGCATGATCCGAGCGGCGCGAGAGAGATCGACGTCATCAGTCGAGTTTGGATCGCTGTAAGGACGAGACGGGTCAAAGATTTAGCACGTGGTACGTACGTTTCATCTATTCACGCATTTCGCCAGCATTTTAAGCGTGCTTCTTGCATATATTTTAATAGTATTTCTTCCTTTACGCGTATTTTAATTAATACACGTCCTTTTCCTCTTGCTACGTGAACCTTGAGTAGAATTTTTTATTTATCGTTTGCTTGCTTTTATCTAACGCGAAGTTAATAGTTGCGTGGACACCAGGTGCTTCTCTAATACATTTGTTTTAAATTACGATTTCTATTTTCTGTGTTCCAGATGCCTACGCCTAATCAAGAAACGGCCTGTTTGCTGCAGATTTGGTAATATTACGTGAATCTAACGTTGGTAGATGTAATAATACGTCGTTAATACCATTGTTAGTGGGTAACTTTCCATATTTAATTCGTCTTTCAAAATTTTTCATTTACTTGTACTTCGTTTGCAACTACCGAGTCAAATTGGGAGGGATAGAATCGTTTCTTTGGTTTACTTTTAAAATAAAATTCTCGACAAATCGGTACATTGTAGTAGAGTCATTAAATCATGCTAAAATTTATGAAATCGTACGAATCTTGTTTGCAACTATCGGTCAAAAGTGAGAGGGTTATACGTATTGTTTCTTTGGTTTACTTTTAAAGTTGAATTCTTGACAAATTGGGCAGTAGAGTAGAGTATTCGGATCGCGTTATCACGTGTTAACGTAAACGAAAAATCGAAGCAGTCTTTATATTTTGCTGTATTTCGGTCGCGTCTTAGAATTAGTTCATAGCTTAACCGTTAAAATTGACCAGAAAAACTTTGGCTGGCAAACGCGTGCTGACCGAACTTGTAAACAAAAAACGTGCCGCGACCTCGGGCGGCTCGAGTATGTTTACGTTTCGAACTTGGTCGCGCAGCCGGCTTCCGAGAATTCGTGACTCGCGACCGGCTTAAATTACTTAGAATTTCGATAACGAATTTTCATTGCATAGCTTTTTCGTCTCTGCTCGTAAATATTATCGTGTCTTTGGTATCCTTGTATTACATTCTTACGCATAATATAATATTCTTGTATTATACTTATATAAGAATAGAATATATTATACATAAAAATATGATACAAGAATAGTTCGATAATATTTATAGTATAATTTATGCTTGTTTGCTAGCAGCTTCTACTATCTTCGATATTTTTGTATTATAATCTTATATATAATACAATATTCTTGTATTATATATAAGAATATAATATAAAGATATACGGACGTGCGTATCTCTCGATAACGTACAGATATATCGTATAGCCTAGAGTTTAGATATTTTTCGTAACAAATGCTCGATGATAAGAGAAGAATAATAAGAGAATATGGTGTTTTATTTTGTACCTACCCACCCCTTCCTGCTAATTAAATTGTTCTTTCAGAATTTGTGACCGCGCGCAATGCGGTTGTAGAGTCAGTGTTTGTTTCGATGTAAAAAACTAGTTTGATTTTTTAAAGAGCACAGCTGCTCTAAGTAGATTTAACTATACTTAATACGTTTTCGCGCGATTAGAGTCAATATTTGCTCGCCAAATATCATTCATATAATTAACGTAGTCTTTTATTTTTCCCATTTTTTATTTTTTTATATTCATATTCGCGATTAGAGTCACTCTTCGGCTGTTGGCAGATGATCTCGTTGGGCCTCTGAAGCTCGCAATGTAAGTATCTTCGCATCTTACTTTAATTTTGAATACGCCAAACGTGTAGTAGAAGCTATTCAAAATTATTTGTCTTCAAGTACGAAATAGAATAATTTAAAGATTTCAAGTTTATCAAGCTTTCGAGTTTCTTAATCCGAAACGTCGAGAAAACTTAAAGAATAAATTATAATCTTGTCTGTTTCTTTTCTCTGTTGCAGGTCTTCCACAGATCTTCTTGTCCTTGGGACTACAGGACATGGCATCGCAGCTTCACGACTTCGCGACATCATTTTTCATGCCGTTGACTTCAAGGCTTCACGACTCCACGACTTCACGGCTTCGCTAGATGACGATGACAGCAGGTTGTCATCCGCCTGGCTGCAGCAGATGACAGCGTAGTCGTCTAACGGTGAGTGGCATGCATTTTGAGTCCCTCCGGTCGCTCAATCATGCCGAGGACGAAAGGTCCGAATCGGCACGGGCGACTGGTTGTATACGTAGATTTTGCATAAACGAGTACAGTGACCACGGGTATACGATCGTATACCTGTGTATCATTTTTATTTCTTGTATGTATTGTTTTATTAGACGAGGCTAGGTCTTCTTGCGCTCGCGATTTTAAATATTTTCATATGCTAATAAAGGAATTCGAGTCAATAATAGAGTCACGTAGCACAAATTTTGTTTGAAAGATTGATGCACTTAAAAGTAGAGTCAATAGAACTTCCACAAAGATATGTATTATAGTGGAATGCTCGTATAATTGAGCACGTTATAATTTGTAGTTTGTAGTTACATTTAAAGATGTATTCATTGCACAATAGTAATGAGGAAATTTATTCGCATTACTATTTGAATACATGCAGGTATACGCGTAATATTTTATCAGAGTCCCTTGCTTGAATCGTAATTCGTAAAGGAATTGAGCAACATATTGCTTCGCGATTCATAGTAGCTTCAATTCAATTTAAGATACAGAGACATAGTAAATTTTTCTTTTCTCGTACAAAAGCGATGGTAAATAAAATGCGCAAGAAGACATTTCGCGATGGGTAGATTTCCGAATCGAAGTCGCAAACTTGAACGCAATGTTATGTTAAAGTTACGACTTTTGATAAGGGAGTCGCCCAAGGGATTGCACTTGTAGTTTCACGTTAGAGTCCTTTGTTCTATTTTATCAACGTATTCTTAACTTCAATTTAAAGTCTGTTGTTAACATTTAATATTCCTAACTTTAATGTAGAGTCACTTGTTCGCGTTTACTATTCTCAGTCTCGCGTATTTAAATTCACGTTGCATTCGAGTCTTCTTGCTTTCTTGTTTTCAAATAACGTAGCTTCTTTTCAATTTAATTAGCAGAGTCTCATTGTTTTAAACGCATTGGAAAAGTAGAATCACAGTCCGTTAGCTGATTACGTATGTTAGGAAGTTTTTTAGCTAGGATTTTCAGCGTCGGTTCGTGCCGTTTTGCCGGGATCCCGCTCACGTGCTCAGGTGCTACTTGAGCGGGTGAAAAGCACGTGGCACGATCATTTTTTTTTCTTATTTTGATATTTGGTATTTAATATTTGTGTGGCGGCTGATCGTGGGTAGCGTATCGTGCGCGACGTATTTCCACATTGTGTGTGTGTATGGTTAGGCTGTGGACTTGCGTCGTTTTTTCATAATCTTGATTAACTTCTCAGTCAATTTATTCTTTAATACAATGGTACCAATAGTCTCCATTATATTTGCAATAATAGCAATGAACCATTTATTGCAAAGACAGCTCTCGGTTATCGTATTGAATTCCTTGATAAATGCTTAAAGTATATCTTGCAATTTTCTTATCGAATTACATGTTTGATCAATGCTATCAATATGTATCGTTTACAGCTTTGCTATTGAATTACGTGTTTGATAAATGCCTAAAATATATATCGATTTACACGTTTACTATCGACGTACATTTTTTTGTGAAATGCTCGAAGTATATTTGAATAGTTGCATACGCTTGAAATCATATAATACGCAATGGTCGCTACCCACGTCAGACGATTTCAGGATTTTTGTTTACTTTAGAGTGTGTGTGAGATGTATGTTGAACTCGGGTGTCGGAGGCGTCCCGGGACGTTACTCCCTAGATTAGGCTTTTGCACCCGGGTGGTATGCGTGTGATCCGCTGGGTGGGGGGTGGGGTGTATTCCTGTGTTTGTGTGCCTGTTTGCCATTTTTTAAATATAGCACTAGGTAGGTAGGTAGCATACTTTCTGGAATGTGTGTTAATTTTAAGTAGGTAGGGCCGGGCAGGTTGACATATGGTCTCGGGTCGCGAGTTTCGTATCTAATGGGGGGTGCGCGTGTCAACCTGTTTCAGGGAATCTGATTTGAACATCGACGGCGAGCTGATCTGACCTGGAGAATGCAGGTCATTTCCGGTCTTTGCCAATGTCGATCTTTCGAATCCGGCGATCTTGAATCGTCACGCGGACGCGGTCGCGATCTGCACGAAACGAACGTATATACTCAGCTCGAGGTTCGCACGTTTGCACGAACAAGGATGCTGAGAATTCTTAGATTAGTTTCTTAGAATTCTTAGAGTCGTTGGTCGTCTGCGTGCTATTTAACTTCTTCGATATGCATTTTTATTCCATTTTTCTGAGTCTCTTTCTGGGTTGCTTTTCGAGAACCTCGAGCTTAAATTCATGTTCCTGCGGGCATGGCGCCCGAAGAAAAGAAGAGGCCCGACAAACTGTCACGAAGAGGGCAGCAACGAATGGCTGTTCATTTTTTCGGTTTACGAAAGAATGGATGGTCATTACTCTTGTTACTTTGTCACTGTACTCGTTATTAGATTTGCATGCGTAGTGTTTTCAACTTGCACATCTGGGCTCCGCGTACTTTTTTACGTAGCGTTGCGAGAACGTACGCACGGGTTGACATAGCGTTGCGGATCAAAGAAAGCGCGAAGTGATATTAGAGTTGCGAATGAAATAGTCACGGGTTTGCATTAGCGTTGCGAAGATACGATTATCGCGATTGATTTAGCGTTGCGACGTATGACATGTTGCGCGTATTCTTAGTATTTCTTAGTATCGCGTTCCACAGTTTGATTGAGATTAGCATCGTAATATATTTGATAGCGTTGCGATAATATCGATCGCGTCTTCTAATTGTAAGCACCGCGATTAATCGGAGCAGCTTCCGTTACACAAAAATAGTAGCTTCCATTGAATGAATTAAAATGTTAGAGTTGCGACACATTTGCATCGCGCGTGTTTAGCTTTGCAGTTAGCGTTGCGCCACGAAATAATCGCGTTTTACACGTAGCGTTGCGTATATGAGAAAAAAGCCCACGATGTTCCACTGAGAAAGTGGAATTCAGCCATCGATGGACCATGGACGACTCAACGGCAGCCGTGCATTGGGCACGCTGCACTTTCGCTATTAGTGTTGCGCTTTGAAAAAGAATAGGTGCATAGATTAGTAGTTACTATTTATTAGCGTTGCGTTACAGGGTCAACGAAGCGTCCAGGAGTGGACGCTTGCGCGAATTTGCCTTTTTCTTTCCTCTTTGATTAAAGTTAAATTCAATAAAGTAGCTTTCACAATTAGAATGAAGCACCTTTCGCGATTCGTTTGTTGAATTTGCTATTCGATAAGTAGATCGAGTAAAGTAGCGTTGCGAAGAAGAAGAATGTTCCACTCACGGGTTGATCGGTTTTACGAGTGGACGATTACGATTTTTGGGCGGCCTTTTTGGCCACTCGATTCATTTTCATTTAGCGCTCTTTGGGGCTGCTTTTTCATTTTCTTGTAGCGCTCTTCGGGGCTGCTCTTTCTTTTATGTTATTTCTATGCCACTTGTGTCTGGTTTATTGTTTTGTTGTTCATCGAGCATTTGTTATAGAAAAATACCGCTACAAAACAAATTTTCTTACTATCGAAGAATATGTTACATTTACGATGTAAAGTTACCCTAATTTTTGCATGCATCTCGTGCATATTAAACGGTATTAACCCGTAAATAAATACGAAATGAAATGATACGTGAAAACGCGTTTAAAGTAGTTCACATCTTTAAGAGTAAAGAATTCGAGTAACGATTCGCGAAGCAAACGTATAGCGATTCAGAATTCGGAACACAAGTAACGGTTAAAGTATAGTACGGAGTAATGCAAGTCGAGTAGAGTTGCGCATAGTTTATTTAAAGTTTCGATTAAAACACGATGAGCATTTTTCGAGTCCATAAGCTATGCTACGATTTTTCGCTATCGAAATTACTTTCATTTAAAGATTGCGATCGTATCTTTTCCTTGTCTAGTAGTAGAAATCCGTGTCACGACGCGTTGGAATTTGCTTGCGAAAATTAAAGTTCATTCACTCTTATCGTTTACCTCTGATAAGAAAATAGCTTTTTGCTTGCACGTCGGCGAGTCGCGTTAGCAGCCAAAGTTCCGCGCTTAGTTTTCGCGTGCTCGTCTCGTGTTTCCAAAAATGAAGTATAATAAATATGCAGGAAAATATAGCTTCTCCAATTTTGAGTTCTTCGCGGAACTTTTATTACTTTTGGTACGCGATCGTTTAATCGTTTCGAAGCCGGTTCTATTTGGAGACTAGGATCGCACTTATCGTTAGGTGCAAAAAGTCATACGCGATTCTATCATTCCCTTTCTGATTTTGGTATCGAAGCGAAACGTTCGCGCGCGAATAGTCAATTTAATTATTAGACTGCGGATTTTTATGCAAATTCGTGTCTCTTCTTGACAGAGACTCGTTCCACCCTGCAAATATTAGGATAAAATAACTCTTGCTTGAATATATTACGCGTTGCGTGCCTTCTGCACATTTCATTTTACGATAAATGCATAAAAAGATTACGAAACACAGCTAAAGAAATGGAATCTCAATCGAAGTTCATTTCGCGTTGCGAACATTCCAACGTACACCTTCGTTTCGATAGTTTGTATATTTTTGCTTTCCGCGTGCATTCCATGCCTTGTCGCATATCTTTCTAAAAATACATCAAAATCCGCAGTCTAATTTGTATAGAATCACTTTTATCGTCGGATAATCGCGAGTTAGGATTTCTCTGTGTCTAATCTACTTCCTTTTCAGCGCGCTAATCCGATACTTAAGCTTCTTGCAGATCGCTCGTCTCGCAGATTCGCATGGAATCAATTATGCGAGCAGCATAACGATAGCAAGAGTATCAGTACTTAAATAAATTACCTTCAAGTTGAAGCAAGTTTATGGTTAAGGTGTATGATCTGCAATTGGTAGAGGGTACTGTTAACTTAGCCTAATCGTAAGTTGCGTGATCTATAATTGATGTAGGTTACTGCTAAGTTAGTCTAATCGTAACTTGCGTGATCTGTAATTGGTGTAAGTGACTGCTAAGTTAGTCTAATCGTAAATTGCATGATCTCTAATTGGTGTAGGTTACTGTTAACTTAGTCTAATCGTAAGTTGCGTGATCTGTAATTGGTGTAAGTTACTGCTAAGTTAGTCTAATCGTAAGTTGGATGATCTGTAACTGGTGTAGGTTACTGTTAAGTTAGCCTAATCATAAGTTGCATGATCTGCAATTGGTATAGGTTACTGTTAACTTAGCCTAATCGTAAGTTGCATGATCTGTAACTGGTGTAGGTTACTGCTAAGTTATTCTAATCATAAGTTGCGTGATCTGTAATTGGTGTAGGTTACTGTTAAGTTAGCCTAATCATAAGTTGCATGATCTGTAATTGGTAGAGGTTACTGTTAAGTTAGCCTAATCATAAGTTGCATGATCTGCAATTGATAGAGGTTACTGTGAACTTAGCCTAATCGTAAGTTGCGTGATATGTAATTGGTGGAGGATACTGTTAACTTAGCTTAATCGTAAGTTGCGTGATCTCTAATTGATGAAAGTTACTGTTAACTTAGCCTAATCGTAAGTTGCGTGATCTATAATTGATGTAGGTTACTGCTAAGTTAGTCTAATCGTAAATTGCATGATCTCTAATTGGTGTAGGTTACTGTTAAGTTAGTCTAAACATAAGTTGCGTGATCTGTAATTGGTGTAGGTTACTGCTAAGTTAGTCTAATCATAAGTTGCATGATTTGTAATTGGTGTAGGTTACTATTAAGTTAGCCCAATCATTAGTTGCATGATCTGTAATTGGTAAAGGTTATTGTTAAGTTAGCCTAATCGTAAGTTGCGTGATCTCTAATTGATGAAAGTTACTGTTAAGTTAGCCTAATCGTAAGTTGCGTGATCTGTAATTGGTGGAGGATACTTTTAAGTTAATCTAACTGGTAGCTAGGTTGCATGTTTTAGGTTTAACAGCTATACATATAATTAAATATTTTTAATTAAATGATGTAATTAAATTTATACCAGGTTTAAGCTAAGGTTTAGGGTGCATTTTACTTTTAGCTATAAGTTTATCGCGATTCGCCGCACGTTCCTTTTGCCGTCCGCTTTGCAAAACGATCGGACGGCGAACGTTTTGCAAAGGTTCGTCAAAAGGATAATATAAAATGTTTGTTAAAAATTTGATTAAAAGGAGGGTGGATGGGATCGTGGTTAGGGCGGGTCCCTATTTCGCAGCAACCTCCACGATCGGTGGGACCCGGGCAATCGTTATTATTTACCGTATAATTACTAATCGTTTTATATTGTAGTATAATGCAATTATTAATTATATTGCAAATATTAGCGAGCGAATGGCTGCGCTTAGACATAGAAATATTTGCGTATCGTTCATTTCACAGCGAAAGTATAATTATTTAAAGTTTAGAGGATGGCGAAAATAATAGCGCGAGAAGATGCATTGCACGATTTAATACGCGTAACATAACAATATGATACGATTATTAGTCGTATTGCAAACAACGCGCATAGAAATACCACGTTTTGCGTATACTTATCTAGCTACAGACCGAGAGTTTAATAATTTAGGAGTATGCGAAGGCGCGTCACGTGAATTAATAATCAGTGTGATAATATGATACAGTTATTAATTTTGTTACAAATAATGCGTATAAGTATAACGATTTTTACGTGCGATCAGTCTTAGGGTGAGAGTTTAATGCTTTACAAAGTTAAGATAGAATAGTAATTTCGTAAACAGGAAAGACAATAAGAGATAGATGATGCGTCAGGTTACGTATCCGACAATAATTTCGAAGAACGAATTAGGTATAAAAGTTAGTAGTAGGATTAGGATTAGAATAAATGAAAGGATAACGTAGCTTTCTTAACATATTTCTTCCAATGAACGACAATACGTTTCTCATTGTCGAGTACAATCGTATTTATACTAGTCTTCCCAGCCTTTCTCAAATTCACATTGCGCGCGCACGAAACTTTCCCGCGGTTTTTCCACACCCGCCATTTTTTACGCGGGAAACGACTAGTTAACGGTCGACGTGTGACGCCTTACGACGCCATTCACGTTACGGGTAGAAAAATGCTTAAATATCGGTTCGTAATCGTTTGTTTCCGTCGAACCCGGGCATAAATGAAAGTGCGAGTTACAGCGGACAAAAATCAGTTGATTTTAATCGGAAACGTGCAACTGTTCGTAAATCATAAAGAATTTCATGTGACGCGGCAAGACTCCGATCTCGTTAGGATTAGAGAAACGCTTAGATTTTGGTTCCTAATCGCTTGTGTCCAACGAGGCTGGCCTAAAATGAAAGCGCAGGGTACGGCGGATAATAATCAGTTGGTTTTATTCGGATATCTGCATCGGTTCGTAAAATGTAAAGGATTTCGTGTGACTGGTGTAGATTCCAATCTCGATAGGATTAGAAAAAGGCTTAGATTTCGCTTCCTAATCGTTTGTTTCTATCGAAAGTGGCATAAAACGAAAGTGCAAAGTGTAGTAGTTAATAATCAGTTGGTTTTATTCGGATATCTGCATCGGTTCGTAAAATGTAAAGGATTTCGTGTGACAGGTATAGATTCCAATCTCGATAGGATTAGAAAAAGGCTTAGATTTCGCTTCCTAATCGTTTGTTTCTATCGAAAGTGTTATAAAATGAAAGTGCAAGGTGCAGTAGTTAATAATCAGTTGGTTTTATTCGGATATCTGCATCGGTTCGTAAAATGTAAAGGATTTCGTGAGACAGGTGAAGATTCCAATCTCGATAGGATTAGAAAAATGCTTAGATTAGATTTTCTAATCGCTCGACTTCAACGAAGCCGGCCTAAAATGAAAGCGCGAAGTGCAGTGAATAAGAATCAGTTGATTTTATTCGGATATTTGCAGTAGTTCGTAAACTATAAAGGATTTTGTGAGACGCGTCAAAACTCGGATCTCGATAGGTTTAGAAAAATGCTTAGATTTAGGCTCCTAATCGCTTGTGTCCAACGAGGCTGGCCTGAAATGAAAGCGCGAAGTGCAGTGAATAAGAATCAGTTGGTTTTATTCGGATATCTGCATCGGTTCGTAAAATGTAAAGGATTTCGTGTGACAGGTATAGATTCCAATCTCGATAGGATTAGAAAAAGGCTTAGATTTCGCTTCCTAATCGTTTGTTTGTATCGAAAGTGGCATAAAACGAAAGTGCAAAGTGTAGTAGTTAATAATCAGTTGGTTTTATTCGGATATCTGCATCGGTTCGTAAAATGTAAAGGATTTCGTGTGACAGGTGAAGATTCCGCTCTCGATAGGATTAGAAAAATGCTTAGATTAGATTTTCTAATCGCTCGACTTCAACGAAGCCGGCCTAAAATGAAAGCGCGAAGTGCAGTGAATAAGAATCAGTTGGTTTTATTCGGATATTTGCAGTAGTTCGTAAACTATAAAGGATTTTGTGAGACGCGTCAAAACTCCGATCTCGATATGTTTAGAAAAATCCTTAGATTTAGGTTTCTAATCGTTTGTGTCCAACGAGGCTGGCCTAAAATAAAAGCGCAGGGTACAGCGAATAATAATCAGTTGGTTTTATTCAGATATCTGCATCGGTTCGTAAAATGTAAAGTATTTCGTGTGACTGGTGTAGATTCCAATCTCGATAGGATTAGAAAAAGGCTTAGATTTCGCTTCCTAATCGTTTGTTTCTATCGAAAGTGGCATAAAACGAAAGTGCAAAGTGTAGTAGTTAATAATCAGTTGGTTTTATTCGGATATCTGCATCAGTTCGTAAAATGTAAAGGATTTCGTATGACTGGTGTAGATTCCAATCTCGATAGGATTAGAAAAAGGCTTAGATTTCGCTTCCTAATCGTTTGTTTCTATCGAAAGTGGCATAAAACGAAAGTGCAAAGTGTAGTAGTTAATAATCAGTTGGTTTTATTCGGATATCTGCATCAGTTCGTAAAATGTAAAGGATTTCGTGTGACATGTGAAGATTCCGCTCTCGATAGGATTAGAAAAATGCTTAGATTAGGTTTTCTAATCGCTCGACTTCAACGAGGCTGGCCTAAAATGAAAGCGCTAAGTGCAGTGAATAAGAATCAGTTGGTTTTATTGGGATATTTGCAGTAGTTCGTAAACTATAAAGGATTTTGTGAGACGCGTCAAAACTCCGATCTCGATATGTTTAGAAAAATGCTTAGATTTAGGTTTCTAATCGTTTGTGTCCAACGAGGCTGGCCTAAAATAAAAGCGCAGGGTACAGCGAATAATAATCAGTTGGTTTTATTCAGATATCTGCATCGGTTCGTAAAATGTAAAGGATTTCGTGTGACAAGTGTAGATTCCAATCTCGATAGGATTAGAAAAAGCCTTAGATTTCGTTTCCTAATCGTTTGTTTCTATCGAGACTGATATAAAACGAAAGTGCAAAGTGAAGTAGTTAATAATCAGTTTGTTTTATTCGGATATCTGCATCGGTTCGTAACATGTAAGGGATTTCTTGTGACAGGTGTAGATTCCGCTCTCGATAGGATTAGAAAAATGCTTAGAATTCGGTTCCTATTCGCTTGTTTCCAACGAAAGTGCAAAGTGCAGTAGTTAATAGTCGATGGTTTTTTTTCGGGTCCGTGCATCGATACAGAAAGTATCTGAAGAAAAATATTAATATCTCCGCTCTTAGACGTCCGATTTAAGTGCCCCTTGGCTTAGTTTAAAGGGGAAGCTCCCAGGTATGTTACACTCTTACCAATTTGCCAATAAACATTGCGGTTAATTTGTTATTAACAAATCTTTCCTATTTTTTGCAGCTACTCAAAAACTATATCTCGAAAGGCTTTAAAAGTATATGGATAACATTCCTGGGATCTTCCTCTTTTATTTAAGCCAAGGGGCATGGAAATTGGACGTTTAGGAGTCGAGAAATTAATATTTTTCCTCAAGTACTTTTTGAGTAATCTGCCACGGCGAGCTATTTGTTTATAACAAATGAACTGCAAGGGTTAGTTGCGGAATGCTGTAGGATAATATTCTTGAAACCTTCCACTTTAGTTTAAGCCAAGAAGCATTGAAATCGGATGTCCAGGAGTGGAGGAGTGGAGGAATCTTCAGGTACTTTCTAAGTAATCTACCATGGCGCGATATATTTGTTTATAACAAATTAAGTGCAAGGACAAGTATCAAAATACTGTAGGATAATATTCTTGAGTCCTTGCACTTTAATTTGTGCTAAGGGGCATTGCAATCGGACGTCTAGGAGCTGATAAATTAATATTTTTCTTCGGATACTGTTTGAGTAATATATCATGATGCGATATATTTGTTTATAACAATTGAACTGCAAGGACTAGTTGCAAAAGAATGACCCTTAAATGTCGGCTCCTAATCGCTCGTCTGCAACGAAACCGGCCTAAAATGAAAGTGTATCTATCCCATACTTAGTCAATGATTAAAACTATTGAAAGAAATCGAGAGTTGAAATAATGTTTCGATCGTTTATTATCGCAGCTACAATTACACCATGAATACTACATCCATATTCTTTTTCCCGTGCCCGAAATAAAGAAACCCGTAATGCGGACTGTTTAATTTATGATAAAATGTCATGCCGGGCCACAAAAGGCTTTGCAAAATTACCAATCGTTTGCCAAGCAAAAACTGTAAGTTCCAGCATCCTGAAAGGAAATATTTTATAACAATAGAGGGACCAACCTTTCAACCGTTGCGCACTGTTCGAATAAACATTGGAAATGTTGGAATCGATAACGAAATAACAGACATTTCATGAGTCATTATATACATACAATGTTAGAAAGGAATTATTTAATATCCGTTTTCCATTTGGTGTTAAATTAAAAGCCCTTTCACATTGCCGGGCTCTAACAGTGCGCGAGGGTTTAAAATGATTTGAAGTCACAAGAAACTTTAGAGTACCTTGCGGAATGTCCAAATCGATCGTGTCTAGGAAATCTATCGCGTAATTGTAATCGGGTCGCGTAAGTAAATTAGTATTCCACTTTTGCTGCGGTGGACGCGCGTGTAGATAGGATTTTAAATGCGAAGCATCCGCGACATCGAGCCCTTCGAAACTAAAGTTTTCAATGACGTCACCGTTAGGGCACTTAAACCATCCACCGCGAGGAATTATTGCGGCGTCTTCTCTAATTATCTCTATCGTCGCCGCAAGTCTATCTTCCTCTTTCAGTTCCCTTGGTATGGGGCCCTACGTTGCAAATTATTCGTCTCTAAACTAGACAGCAAACTACGCGGGTAAACTATAAAATATCCATAAACTACATAGCAGCATTAAATAACTACGTGTTCAACTAACGTCGTAATACTTCTTGGGATCTTCGTTTGGCGGGAAAGGCGGATTAACGTTGTACACGTTAGCGACTATAGAAGGATCGCCTTCGAATTTATTAATCGCCAGAGGCGTTAAAAATCGTGCGCATTTATTTGCTTTCGGTAGCAGCAGCCAATTTAATCCATCGATACTAGTTAAAATATTCAAAGTTTGTTAATTCGAGCCACTCGGCGGTAAATTCTGGTCGCCGCATTAAATTTACCTGTAGTAGTATATTTGGTCGTTCATGCAGTCTTTTCTAAAGCCAAACGCGACGTGATAATCGTTTCGTGCTCCGTAGATTTTGCCCCAATAGTAACACTTTTGGAAATGATTTTCCTGCTGCAGTATTATCAGAGAATTTTGCAACAGCTGCGAGTTTTCCGTTCCCACGCAAACGCCCGCGTAACCGAAAGTATCCAAAGTTTCCAAAAGTTTCGTGCATTCCATCTTTCGTTTATCCGCCGCGTCGCGATCGTTGATAGTATTGAAACGTGTTAAAAACAATCGAAAACGGGCGATTTTCACGCGTGAGAAAAGTAACATTCCGCGAACCACGTGGGGCTAAATTAATCCTAACAATTTTAAAACTGCTGCGATATTTTCGAAGTATACGCAAGTAGTTTTGGTTTTCGCGTAGCTGGGAATCCAGGCGTGTCCGTTTCGTATAAAATACGGATGAGTACAGTGCCACGTGACACGTGGCTGGTCACAAGTTGCGTGCATATATAACCAAACAATATATTGCACTGTGACAGAAGAAATTTTGTGTGCTGTACGACATTGAACGTGTTAATTGAAAATTTAATTGGTGCCGCAAACAGTGTTCTCTTGCTCCAGCAGATGGATCCGTATAGTGCGCGTGTGTGTTAGGAAGAGTTCGTCGAATTGACGGCTGTTGTTGTTTATCTGAATTTGCATAAAGAATGTCATCGTCCGAGGAAGAAAGCGATCAATTGACGGATCTGGAAGCGATCCGAGATCAAATGTTGTTCCAACCGCGTGGCGAACGAATGCAAGTCAGTGCTTGGGAGGACGACGACGATGAAGTCGAAGATGATCGTAATGCAAAAGGTTAGATCATCGCTTTGGATTAGTGGTCGGCAACCTGGAGCTCGCGAAGTATTTTTTTTGGCGCCCGCGTGTATCAAATATTCGAGAGCACGAGCAGTTTTATTACATTAGTCCGAAACATCTCGAGAGAACGCGAAACAAACGTGTCACGATTACTCGACGATTCGAGCAAAGTAGAGGAAATAAACGTGTATTAAATGTAATTTATGCTATAATCTCAGGAGATAAAGTGCCCTCATTCATAAGTTATCAATCCCCAATTATGATCTCATCAAGGGGTTAATTTGATCCACAGAACCTGATGCAAAGGAAATTCTCACTGCTGCTGAAAATGGTGACTTGGATAGAGTGAAAAAGTTGCTAGCAAAAAATCCATGTTTATTGGAATGCACAGATAAGGATGGCTATACTCCTTTACACAGAGCATGCTATGGCAATCATGTAGGAATTGTGGAGGTACATAATTAATTTTGTGAATTATCTGCACGAATTATTGAAGAGCATGTTGGACACCATCCTGCTTCGTTTGCAGTATCTGCTTCAATCCGGGGCAAAGATAGATGCCAAGACTATGGATGAATGGCAGCCTTTGCATTCTGCTTGTTGCTGGAACAATGTAGAATGTGCAGCAGTTTTAATTGCAAATGGGGCAGATGTAAATGCCAGGAGCGAAGGAGATCAGACACCTTTGCATTTAGTGTCTGCCAGCTCTCATAACTCTCCTGCCTTGCAACTTCTTCTGCTGCATCCGGATACTAATCCAAGATTGGTAAATTCAAGTGGAGATACTGCAGAGCAAATTGCAAGGAGAACTGGGAAGTATTATCCTATGTTTGAGATTATAGAAGACTGCTTAAACATCATATGAGGTAAGGGAGGGAACTATTCTGCTTACTGCTTGAAATCTTTATTGGATATGCCTATATACACGTGTTATAATAATTCGAAGATGAAAAAGATTTTCTGAAATTGAGAGGTGTAAGCGTATTGGCAAATATATACTATTGGTAGAATTATAAATATATTAATAACAGAGCCTGTACTTCTTGTATAGGTGCATTATATGTTTTAATACAACAGAGTATAAAAATATTGGTATAGATACATTGCTAGAAGCATAACAAAATTTATTGTAGTAACAGCTGCAATAAAATAATACTTCGATGTGTTGCTCGGCCTTTTGCTTAACAGCTATACAAACGTGTGATATAAACGTACTATTTTAGGAGTATTGAGATGTAAAATCGTTGACATGAAACGCGACGCTAAGGTCGTAATCGTATAAAATGCGTCTTTCTTTACCTTATAAAATACCTATTAAAAGAATTAAAACGCGGGTTTAACAGTATTTAAAATAACGCGTTGGCTCGTCCACTCGCAAAACAACATTTTCACTTCTTACATTAGAGCGATGTTAAGTTAACGAATTTCGGTGTACCGTTGCTCAAACGTTTCGATCCTTCCCATATGAGCACGGTAAAATCATCGGTTACAGCGTATAGATGATGTTGATCCAACGCCCACGCGATCGCGATTATCGCTCCGTATCCTTTCACGCCATTCATAATTTCTCTGACTAACTTCAAATCCCAACTGCTCCACAATCTTATCACTCCGTTGTCTAATCCTGTCGCAATAACGTTCACGGAAACTCCTTCGGGTGCGTTGCTGTAGCAAAGAGCCGTTATCCTTCTTCTCGATAGAACGGACCCAACCGCTCTCGCGTTTATAGTAAATACTTTCAGTTCGGATTGTGTGGAAGACGAGTTTTCGCTTATTTTAGGAATTTCGTAGGTAACTGCGATATCCCCGAGAGTTTCGCTTATCGATAACAGGCGAATACAGTAATTCTGATCGCAGGATATCGATCTGATGTACGTTAAGCTGCGAAAAAAATATTGAATAATTTTAGATTTATTCGATAGACTTACTTTATTTTATTTATGATTATCACGTTCGCTACCAGCATCAATTTAATTGCGATACATTGGGAAACGCGACGCATTCGTGTGCGCGACGTATTAGAAAACTATTTTAATGTATTCATATTTATTCGATTTGTTCATCTACTTACCGTATTCGGCGTAATACATAAATTAATAAAAAAGAATACACACCTAAATAGAAGTTAAATAAAAAACATATAAGTTAGGTGAACGAACGCTTTATGCGTTCGATTGTAAGCAAAAATCTGCAGTATATTTTGGAGTCTTTCTTTGTGGCGTGGTAACGAACGTGTTAATATTTAAATTTATGATTACTTATTGCTAGTTTCTATTTCGTATTTTCATTATAAATATGCCTACCTGTTCAAGTCCCAAACCACGATAACACCGATCGCGTCGCCCGTAACCGCGATACTAAACGCCCGCGAAAGAGATATTGTCGTCACTCTGCTTCTGTGTGCCAACAGCACAGATGCGGGTGTTGATGCGAAGTCAATTTTGCTCGTTACAACTGCGTACGTGTGCACTGTTATTCTGCCAGATAAGTGGCCAGCCCATAGTTGTCCACAGTCTGGCGCCGATCCTAAGATAGTAATCTGAAACAGACATTGCGTAATTGTTACGATAATTCGATAAATATTTTGGAATGCCAATTTATCTACTTACTGGATCGAGACCCAAAGATTTTATCAGTGGCCTCGGTGGCTGTTCTTTTTTACATTTCAGTCTTGCAATTCCATTTGTACCGCTCCACGATACCAAAGCAGCTCCCAATACAGACGTTCCACTTAACATACTTGTACCTAAATCGATATATTAATTAACGCGCGTCTTCTTTTGAAGTGCTTGCTTGGAATTATTAATTCGCTGCCTTTTACGCGAAGGTAACATTTTTATATTTCAAATAATCTTCGTTATATTAAGATTTTCCGATTTAAGGCTCTCGGAGACCGACGCGAAACATTCGTAGCGGCAATAAATTTTTAATGACATCGATTTCGCATCAATATCGATTTGTATGTGATAAAAATTGTCTGCTTTCCCAATCGACCTCGAATTCACTGTCGCTGCGAATGCTTTGCGTCGATCTGTGAGAGCCTTTATTCGACAAACCGAAGAGTTGCCTTTTCAAGAGAACGAAAGCTATCGAATTAATTTCTCTAAGCAGTACACGATAGTATATATGTACCTTTTTCTTTCGTGTAACCAAGCAACAAAGTAGTATAGCTGGGTAATCCGAAAACATCACCGGTCATTAAAGGAACTAAAGATGCTAGCGGTGCTCTGTGTTTATGCTTCCAACATAAAACCGGTTCATTTCCCGGAGCACCGACGTAGTTTCCCCATTTTATACCGTCTACGCCTTCGATAACTTGCGGTAATACACTATGCACCACCATATTTCCAACATTCTGTATCGGTAATGGATGCGCGGCCCTAAATAATTGCGCCGGCGTTTGGCCATATGTTCGCACCATCGTTTCCCAAGCTTGACGCTCCAAAGGATCCGCTATTTGCTCGACGTTGAAGCCATAGTAGGTCTAAAAATGTAAATTCGCAAGTTTCTACGTGCAATTCAAAATGTAATCGCGCAGATGTTAGCCTTTTGCACTCCAGAGCTATTTAAACGGGATGATCTTTTGGTGACTCAAACACACTTTCAGATGGCTCAAATGACTTCGTATTATTTTCAGAGGGAGAAAATTTGTCTCTGATTCGTTTGGTATTGGAAATGAAAATTGAATTGGTGCAAAATGCGAATAAATAAAAAATTAAAGATTGAAATTTTGAGGAAATTTACGCGCCGTCGGAATGAAAAGGGTTAATTGAAACGTACCGCGGGATGGAAAACGTTGATGGCTTCCACTGCTGGTCTACCCGTTTGTCTGAATCCAAAGACCAGATCGATCCAATAGGGTAGAACTTCTCTAACAAGATCCGCCTCTAATGCTGCTCTGTGAGCGAGAATAAAAAGCCGCACATCACCTCCGCACCATTTAGGCAATTCCACGTCCCCTACTCGATTACCGTTCTGCCGAACTCCGAAATTAAATCCCTCGGTATTCAGTAAAAATTCGGGCAAATAGAAAAATTCCGGTATTAATTCTTTCACGTCCGTAGTCGAATCGCAGCTGGTTAATCTCCACGTTGTAGCCAGGGCGTGAAACGTTCGATCGGGAATGTCGAAGTTGTTGTCTTCGAAAGCAAAAGGGCAGCAAATTACAATCGGATATCGTTGCTAGGGTTAACCCTTTCACTGTTAACTCCTTTAATTGTTAAGCTAGGAATTATATATAGGCAACGAAAGCTCTTCTCTTAAAAGAAGAAATGATCGTTGAGGGTTTCCTAATTTATAACGAAAAAGCGTAGGATTTATAAATCTTTTCGGAGTTTTATGCTGGTTAAAATCAACACTGAAAGGGTTAATATTTATATGCGTATGAAAAGCGGGATGTTGAATTTACCTTGATAACATAGGAACATGCTAGTGAATGGCGGTAATCGTACCAAAAAATGTAGAACTGTTCCGGAATTGCTGTAATGCGATCCGTAATGGAATGGCTCTTGATTTAATGCAATTAAGTTTAATCCTTCCGATAAGGCTTGCTTAAGGTACTATTTAATGAGAAAAAAAAAGAAACAAAGTTATAGGCAACATATTTCATAAGTGATATCTACTTAATAAATAGATCTAATTAATAATGTCAGTAGCGTATCAATAATCGAATCACTTACATTGTAATTGTTTATATAGTGTTGCTCATTCTTTTTATCCTGCACAGCCATGGGACGTTTAAAGTTCCTGAATAACATTTTTTCGTTAGTATTTTTCGGTTCACATTGTTCGCGTATTATTCGTCAATACTTACCGATAAATTTTGGGATTGTTTAAATCGATTTTCTCGCTTGTATAATCGGCCAATACGAACGGGAACACGGGGTACTGCATTAAATCATTATACGAGCGGCCGGCTAGTTTATTTAGACAAGTGATGTATTCCCAGTTTGTTAGCGCTCCGCTTCGCCACAATGAGATAGCCTCGCTTAAATCATCACCGGGTACTCGTCTCGGTAAATTACAAGCGGACAACTCTGTTACAAACTCGTCCCTTTCCTATAAATTATACATTGTGATTAATATTTATGCGATGCATCTTTCAAAGCGATAAATACCTTCGAGGAATTGAACGCCAATAAATAAGTTCTTCCGGTGATAAGGAATATTTCGATAGCCCTCTCCTGTAATTGGTATCTTCTTCGGTGTAATTCTCGAATGTCTTCGAGTCGCCAGGCTGTTCCGCCAACCATAGCCAAATCTAATCCACCCAAGGCTATCTGTAATTGTTGTACAATTAATACGCTGTAATTAAATACGCTATATATATTAGAGTGGCGAAATAATGGGGAAACTTTAGAAAATCGTACATCCGTGTGCAGCGGAACGTCGGGTTTGTCAGGAACGAAATAGAGGCAGGTTTCGCCGATAAGAACTTCTCCGGCTTGTTCGGCTCTCGGTGTAACTACCTTGGCTTGAGACATTTTACGTATTCTTTCGCTGGTGTGCAGCCGTTCGATTAACGCTGCAGCGTTCGCGTCTTGCCGATCGGTCATAAATAAATAGGATAACGGAGCTTCAACTTTTACCGCGTCTGAACATGGAAAAGAAACGTGAAACGGAAATTAATAACGTAGGTGGAAAATGTTAGGTAGCGGACAAAATTCGTGCGGATTTAATAGTATAAAATGTAAGCAATCTGAGTTTTCTTGACACCCTTAGAAAGCTGAACACAGAGATTAAATTTTATGTATCTAAATTTCTCGTAAATGTATAGAGATTCGTAGTTTATTGATATGGAAAGCGCACGAACTTTTTCCGAAACCTAATGGTTCAGAAGAAGATCAAGTTAAGATCGAACCTAGTTTGTCTTGACAGTCGGCCATGAAAAATCTTTTATCGATGTTCAGGTGACATCGTTGCAATCGTATTCTGACTCTGGCGGGTCCTTCGGTTGGATCTAGTTCCCAGCTTCTTGGATAGCTATCCGGAAAGTGCCAAGGAGCTCTTTCGTGCGTTAGACGTCTCGCTAAATCTCTCCATTTGGCAATCGCTTGAGCTTCCATCGCTCTCGCGTGTTTCAGTCTTTCCATTAATACTTTACGTTCTCGATTTTGTTCCTCCACGACTGTTCGCGTTATGGTCATCGCGCTCTCCGTTAGTTGCTTAGCGAGCACGTCGAATCTATTAGCAATCCTGATAAACCAGAACTTTGTGAAATAAGTAGATATGAAGCCCGAAGTTTTACGTGATTGTGTTTACCTCTGGATTGCTGGAAGATTATTGTCTATCCATATATCTCGGTCTCTCATCAGTTCTCGCCTCAATAGAGCAAGTTCTTCGTTCCATATTCCGGGACTGGCTTGCTCTATTCCTTTTGCCAAATCCCAAATACTTAAAGCTTCTTTTAGTTCCAAACATATTCTTCCGTCGGCACTGGGCATCTCGTCTCGTCTTTGCAAGAGATCCCAAAGAAATACGGTGAATTTTTGCTCCACCTAATACAAGTGCAGCGAAAATTGTGGACGAATATTAAAATAATATTTATACGATTTAAATGAATGATTCCCAAAATTGTTGAGCCCGTGATCGATATATCTATATGTCTGTCTAATCGATAGACTTACTTGCGGATGAATTTCCAGAAGAGAAGACAGGATTTCACGAGCTTTAGGTTCTTCCATTAGCGATCTAACGGCAAAGATCCTCGTGTTGTTACTCTGGTGCGGTCCGAGTAACCACACCATTATCTTAGCCGTGTATTTTCTCAGAGCGTGCCTGGTTGACCACCCACTGCTCCAATGATTTCTCTTTTCCAACGGATGGCAAAGGCCGTGCAAAAGGATAGAGAATAATCTCTTGGTTAATTGCAACTCGTTGCCGGAAGGCGATTCGTCAGCTGCCGTTATGAACTCGACAGCTCGCGTTAGAATAATGCGAAACCGATCTAGCAACTCTCCTTTGCCTGGTTCGCGCAAACTTGCAACGGAAGGCGCGTGTAGGCTCGTGTAACTGGATGATCGAGATCCGTGATCGCTTTGATCGCTGGACGTTGTGAAAACTGTAAAAAGATAAAATCCGATACGGAGATTTAAGGTACAAGTTTGTAAGTAAGGGTAGGCTAAGGAATCCGATGGACGTTTTATTTTTATTATTTTTGGTATCAATGTTACCGGAAGTTATATGGGACGCCGAGGCTAAATAGGATGCCGTACTTCGTAATCGGAAAGCCGACTGATTCGAGACTTTCGCCGTGAGTACATCGAGTTCTCCGTCAAAGAGTGCCACTTGCGCATCTCTTACAACCGTTACGCAGCTTCTGTTCTTTATGCAGTGGAATTTTTCTTTCAATTCCATGTGGTTTAATATTAAATGCAAGTCTAAAACGGTTTGCATTTGGTGGTTTCCCGGAGATTCCAAAAGTTTCGTGGCGATGGCCACCAGGAGTACGTGAATATCTCGATAAAGGGATGTCGAACCACCCTTGTGCGCACCTCCTACTAATGCTTGAACCAAAGATTCGATCAAACCTTGTTCCAACAGCATCCTCAGAGCATTGGGGTTCTGAAATTAAATTCCGTTTGTTAACGCATTTTCGCGACGCTTCACCGCCGGTCTCGAGATATTCTAGGATTCCAATATCGCTATATTTACAATACGTTAATTTAGATTAAAAAGCGGAGTAGCGTACCTTTGCGATTATGTCCGTAACGAACGATACTATTGGTCTAGCTACGTTCGGTTCAGTGGACGCCGCTTTCGCAATTATGGCCATCAGTGTCGGCATCGCGGCCAAAGTTGGTCCTCGTAACGCTAAATTTTCTAAAGCGACCACCAGTGGTTCGCTACCGGGATACAATGCTATTTGGTTCGCTAAATGCATGAAATACTTCTGCTTTATAAATTTGTTCACTTCCTCGTCGCTGGCTCGTTGCAAATATGTTTGCACCACCTGTAAATTCGCGTTGCTCGATCATCGATGTAATTTTCCTTCCCTTTACCTTCTATGTTACCTTAATTAACGCCGTACGGACTCTAGTATCGGGATTGTTAGCCAGGACAAGTAACAGTTCAGCTCTTAAGACGTGTTTCAGAACCGAACCGACTTGACTGTCGGGCAAAACTCTGACTGCATCTCGAAGGAGCAGCAACAGTCCTTCGCAAACTAAACCTTGACACGCTCTCCTTTCGTCCGTCCACGTAGACTGTTTTTCCTAAACAAAAGGATGCAAATTTTTAATTATAGTAAAGTATGAATAAGTTTATTCGATGCTTACGTTACTGAGAGGATTGGATCCGTCGCTAGCCGCGATTCCCGAATCTTCCCCCGCGCTAGTATCTTGCGGAGGTCCGCTTCGACGTTCTTTCCTTTTAGGCATTCTATTTTTCTGAATCTGTACAAATCACGTCAATTTAATTATCGTTTTGTCTCGTGAGCCAGATTTCACCAGAAAGCTTCTCAATTTTCGTACAAAATTCGTACCAACCTGCGTATTTGTTAAACCTTTGCTTAATTTACTGTTTTCGAGAGTTCCTATGGACTCGTCCGAGGAGCTAGAAGTTACCGTGGAGGTAATTTTCACGACTTTCTTCTCTCCGATAGGCGGCAATAAAAAATAGATGTTATGTCTGGAATGCGTGATGTAAGTTTCGGATGCTTGGTGAACCAGAACCAAGTAATCGGTGATGGCTACTAAATGCGCAAACTCTGGAGGCGCTCCCATAAGTGCTCTCACTAATTCGACCACTGCAGTTCCCGTTGAGGAATCGAGCACTGCGCCCAATTCTTCGTACATGAAATGCTCCTATAGAAACCCGATATTGCGTGTTAATTTTCGTCGATTCGTTTATCGTGAAACGGAGTACTCGCAAGGAGCGTAATAGTTACCTTGCACAACGTTAAAACGGTATCGACGATTCCGACCCTGTTTAATTGAGACGCGTTAAACTCGCGCTGCGAATGCTGATCTCTTAACAGCGATAACAGTGCTTGCAATAGCAAGTTCAACGTATCGTGTTTCGCCCACGTTCTCCACGCGGTGAGCGCGCCTTTGATCAATTCAGGGTCCGTGATGACAGCTTCGCAATTTTGTGAGACCGAATGATTGCCGCTGCCGATATCTTTTATTAGGATCGAACTATCACAAGCTGCGTCTAACATTGCTTTCAGAATATGTCTACCTGCGTGGCATCGTGGCGATTCTAAAATGCGTAGCACTAAGGATGTTCCGCCTTCCGATCGATACTGATTTAACAGTTCGGAATCGTTCCGTATTAAATGCAAAACGACCGAAAGAGCCAACGCTTGCTCTTCCTCGTTAGAGTTTAACTCCACTACCTGCGCGCAATAAATGCGGGTTTATTAGGGGGCACAAAAGAGTTCGCATGTTGAGGTGTTGAAAAATTTATGCTTACTCTCGCGAATAGGTATAAAAATATGGGTACACCGCCCACTAATGTAGCGGCGGGTACGAGACCCCTGTACTGTTGACATTCTAACCGAACCGAGAGAATCGGAGTCACAGATAAGGGTGGTTGCTGCGAGACTCTGTGCTCCGGCACGGAAACAACCCTAAAACCTGGTTGACCCGGAAATAGATTTCTTACCACAGCTAGAAACGAAGAGATCATATTTATGCGCGACAAAATTAACGAGTATCGAAGTATAATCTGTGCAAATTGAGGAGCTGCGGACAAAAACAACCCTTGCGAAATTTTAGAATCCTAGCGATGAGATCCAGAATTCTATAATTTAGTCATATCATATGTTTTTCTACGTAAAAGGCAATAAAATTGGGTTTATAGAGGGTTAAAAGTACTAGAGTATTTTTCATTCATTCGGGAAAAGACAGAGGGTTGTTTTTGTCATAAATCCTTCGATTTCTAAGGTAGCAAACTTACCAGCAGGATTCGCGATAGCTTGAGGGTACAAGTGAACGATGTTAGGATTTTGAGCCTCGTAACTCAGAAGAAGATTATCTTGCAGTTCACCCAAATGCGAATTCGTGGCATCCATAACTGTATCCCAATCGATTTTGGTTTCGGATACTTTCGTTTCAACGGCGTGCCTCAAGTACGTTCCGCCGTACGATTTCCTCCGACTTGTATCAAATTTTCCTCCTTCTGTATCACGTGCAAACGTAATTAATTAGACATTGCCGGGATAAAAATAGCAGGCGCGTACATTAGGATACTCACCAAATCGTACTTCGCGTACACCATCTAAAGCTCCAGATGCAATCAGCGGCGCAAAATCTGGCTTCTCTGTGTTCAAAATACATTCCGCGAGATTAGTGTAATTAGGTCCAAGGCTTGCCAGATACAATGCTCTCTCCTTTGTAAATACTGGACACCTGCGAAATTAATCCTTATTGATAGCTACGCGCAACACGATAATTGCAGTGGCGTAAATTGCTCGTATCGTACGTAAAAATGTGCAATTTGTAAGTATAAAGAAAAATTATAATTGCAATATTAATTATTGTGGTATGCTATACAATATCTATTATTATAGCATACAGTACGGTATTAATTATTACAGTATACTATGCAATATTAATTATTACAGTATACAATGCGATATTAAATAGTACAGTAATTGTATATAGTATTATTTTTTTATTTTACTATGAAACCAATCGGAAATAATTTTAGGGGATGAAACACACAATAAGTTGGCATTTTTTTAAATTTTTACTTGCACCGTTGATATTTCATCATTGCGCGATAATTGTACGTACCTGAACACCATTAAGTTTCCAAGATACCAAGCACCGATGGTACTAGTTCCAACTTGGCCCAATAAAACGCAAGTGGTGCCAGGCTTTCTGACTAACAGGCCGTCAAATGGTAATTGCGCATTGATTTCTCTCCAACCATCCACCCAAAGTACAACTTCAACTACGGCGCTACGTTTATTTAAAACAGTGTCTTTGAAATTCAGAGCTAAATGATGCCAGCGACCAGAAGGAAGCATTCCGCTAACGGATGTTTCCGAGATCGTTCGATTTGTCTTGTCGTCTGGCCGAGTTAATCGTAAAATTAATTTATCTGAAATAGTAAGGGACGAAGTCGGGGAAATACGGTATACGTATCAGGAAAAATAGACGAAGGAGTTGCGTTTAAAGTATTCAATTACCTGATCTAAGATCCAACCACGTTTCAAGTACCAGAGACTCAAATCCAATAGACATCAAATGAATAATAGACGTTGGCGTAGGCGGAGATGCCGAACCTGCTACGACTGATGTACCCAAGAAAAGATCAGACATCGATTGGTCTTTCCACGATAATTTGTAGAGCATGCATTGAATGAAAAACAACAGACTTATTGCTACGTTTGGCACGTTTACACCACATATATTTGGGACCATTTATTCACGTTAAAATATACATATTACGCGTTACACATAAATACTTATAAATTCGCACAAAAATATTAAAGGGAACACACTTATTTACGGTGACTCACGAAACTGATCACATGGTAATATTTTTGTAAAATTATTTTACGAATAGTTTTCCTAGTATAATTGAGTCTTAAACTGGACTAAAGAAGGATTAAATAGCAGATACGGCAAATGGAAATATGTGATCAATCTTGCAAGCCACTGATTTTCTTAACTTATGTAATTAACATATTCGCTACTACTGTAATATGCTACTAAAATTTTCCTGCGATCATGCCATTTTTTATTAGCAGTACCATTGTTCTAATTGTACTATATTATTTTTATTATCACTACTATTTTATTCTTCTTTTAATCATTTGCACTCGAGAGGCGACTTTCAATCGCCAAAGTGAATCAGCGTTAAAGACTGCTGAGCGCAGAAGGCTAACTATGCTCACGCAGCGGCAATAAATATTAAAAAAGTATAGAAAATGTAAGGGTTGCGCTAGAAACATTTAAATCAGTAGCAGCGAATATGTTAAACATTGCTACACCAACCTTCGCGACTCCAGTTGTCCGACAGAATCCCCCAGTCCGACAAACTCTCGTTGTCCGAATCCAGCAATGGCGATGTACTAACCATTGTTCCTTTGCTGTTCACAGATAATCCTCTTTCAACCCTCAACCACATGGAAACGGAGCAACCGTGCAACCAAACGGGCCAAGCTAGTTCTGGTCCGATTGGTAGGCACGTAGCGTGTACGGACCATGGGCTGCATATTCCCGACGCGTGATGCCTTTTCCGAAAATTATTTACAAGGTTCTCGGCCTTTTCCATATTTTTGTACTCCTCCGATCGCATTTTTGGCAATACTTTCGCGTCGTTTGGCACCGGGAAGGACATGATAAAATTTGGTTGCGGACACGCGGCGAGGACTAAGTGAAAAAGCGGCTCCAGTAAGGATAAAAGGGGAGGCGCGTTGACTTTGAATAAAGATAAGTATGTGACTAGTTCTGATGGCGAAATCGATTGCGTCGCTAGCAATGTGAACACTTCTAGAACCGCGTGTTGCAAATCTAGAATATTTTATTACAGAATGTTATAAGAGGAATTTAATAAAAATATTACGTTAAAGATATATATACATATTGGGTATTAAAGATACCTTGATACTGAGTATCCCTGCTAGTAAATATATCTCTGAAACCATTTAACATTTTTGTGATTACACCGGAACCTGCGAGAGCCGCGCAACTCGACGCGCTTTCTCTACACGTGACTGCAACTTTTCTCAAACCGGCAGTTATTATAGATCCCTTTTCGGCATCCAATCCCCTGTAAAAGAAAAAGTCCATTATAGCCATTCCTCTTCCTGTGAATTTTTATGCAAATTCCCTTTTTTCTAAACCAAAGTAGAAAAGTAGATACACTTTGTTTTAGCTATTTAGCGTTCTGCAAATGTTCCATAATGCATAAAAATTCACAGTTTAGTTGTTATATTCGACGCGTTTGAACACTCACTGTTCACTGAAATGAATCAACAAATCAACTGCTAAGGAACATAATGCCGGATGCGCATTTGCGTGTCCTCTGGGCTCGACTACGGGTCCCAAAGAGTTGCTTCTCTTTATGGAATTATTGTGAGGACTTCGTCCGGGTACTTCTACGTCTGCCTCGTAGCCATCGTCGGCTGTCACGTATTCCCCCGTGCTGCTGTCATCAGCGGCACAATCTGGCATTGCGTCCAACGTCATAGTTGGCAACTGTAACCAAAAGATGACGCCAAAATTATCGTAGACTACGGATGTCTACGCGTACGTGAAAAATTTAAGTACGCGAGAACATAGCAAACGCCCGCGACGTGAAAAATGAATAAAATAGAGTAAACTTTCGAGACCCCGCGCACCCCTAATTATATTTCGAAGGATTGACGCAACCCCCTATTTAGGTCCCATTTTTCTAGTTTCATTTGCAAAAATATGGATTTGTATAAAGTTCCGCAGTGAAATGACGCAACTTACCCTCGGCCGAGTATGCTGCGGTATAGTTTCTTCCTGAGCCGGTTTTAGCATGGAAACTTTGAGTAGAGCTTCGACGATGATAGCCAGACCGCGACCCAACTTGATTCCCGCGTCCATCAACGCTCTTCCCAGTTCCATGATTACGTCGCAGTCACCTGTATCGCGCGCCGTATTATATACCTTGCTACACAACCTACGTAAATCATGCGCGTAGAAGAGAATACTATTCGTCGAAAGACAGAGTTCGCTAACAGAAGATACTCGAAGGTGTTTACTGGTGTGAAGCATTCTGTGAACTGTTTTTACGGCGAATGAATTCGCGCAGCTTATTAAGGATTTTAATCCGCAGCTGTGCGCGGCGGAAGAGTACGTAGGACAGAAACGTACTCCGCGAATGCCTATGATTCACGTTCCGTTATATAAAAGTACTTACACAACGGGGATGTTAAGCAGCACGTGAGCAAAGCCTCGAAAAGTCTGTGCGCTGATTTGTTGGTGTCTAAAAGAAGGCAAATATGTAAATGTAAATGCAGATAGTTTTATATCTGGCACGATCAGCCCCCCCGCAGCTTTTCAAGCGCATACCTGTAATACTGTCCGTGGCGATACGCGTGGCCAACGCTTTGAAGAGCTGCAAAGATTTTCGCGATACTGGATGCGACGATAGTTGAGTGCGAAATTTCGGGCTGCACAGTGCTACCCCCGCTGCGGCTCTCCAAGCGGCACTGCTTTCGTACAGATTTATTTTTCTGTTCGTATCCGCGTTGAAGGTTTCCGAGGATAATGCATTGACCTCAGAATTATCAACTACTTCTGGGAAGTGTGAAGCGGTATTGGCCGATCTTGCCGTTTCGCTCTGCTCTTCTTCGACATCGCTTCGCGCGATGCTATTCATTGCTGTATCTTCAAAAATGCTCAACAATTCGGTGGTTTCCTTGTCCAAAGAATCGAACAGGGATTTAAGCGCAGATCTCTCCGAGTCCGCGGAATCGAATTCCTCGAAGCAGCTCTTCCAGATCTCGATGATTACGGTGACTTCTAAGAGAGCGTAGACGTTTCTCGTGAAAGTCGTATCGGATAGCAAGGTCAACACTTCTTCCAACCCATCGATCTCCGTGAAGCCTTCGCATATTTGCGCGTTCACGATCAAGCAGGACATCGCGGAGAGGCAAGATTGAATGAGAAACTTTGCGGTCGTGTTTCCTTTGTCCGCCAAGTAATAGGTTTTGGCTTTCAAGAAGGTCGGATAGAACACCTTCAGCAATAGTTCGCGTCTAATGTTTGACTTGGAGACGGGAGCAATTTTTAAAAGATGCGCCATTACGATGTAGCATAGTTTCGGATCATCCGGCGTCAATAGATCCGCGTACATGTCCAAGAAGGCCCAAGAGTACGTGGTTGGCCTGTCGCAAGTGGCGCATATATCCGATTCCGAGTAAGCGCCGAGTTCTTTGAAGAACGTGCGCTCTAAGAATGCCACAGCGGGCGCGTACGTTGCCGGATCGCGTCTTTTCAGAAGAGTGGTGATGCTGGACACGAGGATTTTGGATGGAAAGCAGCAACAGGTGCCGGTGGCTGTGGAAACTTCGATCAATCTGACTTGCAATTCGCTTGCGAAAGGCCGAGAGTCTTTGAGAAGATTAGCGAGCGTGGCGAAGAGGGACGAAACGCAGCATACTTGTTTCGTAACAGCTCCGACGGTCGGCTGAGCGTAAGGTGCCCCAAATACATCCGAGTGATGATGAATCTGAACGTTATTGACGCAGGATTTGTGTTTCGTTCGATTGCAATGAGCCACATGCGAAATATCGCATCGAACGGATTTCAAGCTGCTGGTTAGCGCACCTATCATATCAATGACCTTTCTGGCGCGGATTACCGACCTCGCTGGATCAACGCTCGGCAAGTCAATAATCGCAAAAATTGTTCTCTCCACGAGCTTTCCATCCTGACTCTCGGTGAACAGCTGGAATAGTTCTAGAAAATCCGACAGTTTGTCTATCGCGGTGCCCTGTTGATGCAGCAGGCAATAGAGAAAAGTAACGACCCCGTAGATGGTGGCAAAGATAAATTCTTGCAGAAGGGAGCCCTCCTCCGGCGAGAAAACATTCACTGGCTTGCTGCACGCATCCTCGAGCAATCTCAGGGTCATAGGCAGTAAACCATTGTGAATGACGGCGGTTGTTGGCTCGTTCGCCCTTAATATTCGTTCCAGCGCCGTGAGCATAAGCCTGGAAGCCGCAGCTTTTAGCGTGGCGCATTCGATGCCAGTCAAACCGGCACCGTCTATGCCGAACTGCAGAGACCACAGCGTATCCAAGGCAAATTTGAGAACCTGCACAGCCGGTGTTTGCTCCGCCGGAGTATCGTAATCGCGCAGACCCTGCAGCAGCTGAATAATCAACAAACTCGTCTCGAAATTGCTAATCCTGGCATCTAGCACGTCCTTGATTCTCTCGTCTATGTAATCCCTGGGCGTTTTCTTCACCGGGCGAGCAGGCAGCTCGTAAAGCGCCGCTTGCCATTTCTGTTCCTCGTCGCTTCTCACGACCGAGGTGAAGTACTCGAAATCCATAGGGTTCAGGCGGATCTTCACTGTGAGCGATCGTGCCTGATCTATGCCGTCTGTCAGCAATTCGGACTCGCTGCTCGCGGTTTCCGGCGTGTTGCGCCGCGCTTCGAGCACTCCAAACGATTTTTGCTTGTGCTGGACCGGCACCTTGGCACCGATACTTTGTCTACGATTCGCCCTTCTTCTCGACGGTACATTGCCCTCGTAAAAGACGCCGTTCCGATTAGATTTACCCGCCTTACGCTTCACGTGCGGCACGATCTCTACCGTGTCGACGGTGTCGTCGTTGCAGTAGAATTTTACATAGGGATTGCGCGCGGTAGCAATCGCCGGAGAGCTAGCGGATTCGTTCGTCGGCGCGGAATTTGTTTTGCTGGTCTCCTCTTCTTGAAGAGCAACCGGGTACAAGGCGACGAGCAGAGCTACCAGCTCTCGTCCACAGGAAAGACCGCGTACGCCCAGCAAGTGGAGCACGGCCAAGCAACGCCAGCCGCGATCCTCCGCCAAATATTTCTTCAATCCGACGAGACCTCCGTCGATACGTTTCGCGCAAAGCTCGTGAACGTCCGATAGAAGCTCGCAAGCAATCAGAGTGGATACACCGCCACCGCCAACAGAACTGGAATGGATATTTCCATAACGCGTCTTTTATATTTTTATCTTATCCATCATGCGAGCCAGGGCTATCGCTTTATCATCGAACTGATATGGCCATTCTACGATTGTTCGCGCCGAGATGCAAGCTCATTTTCAGTGGCGGACGCGATATCTCCGAGGGAAGTTTTGTAATTGAAATCGAGTGAAATTTCGGTGGCCGAGGAGAACGATCGCGCGCAAGGGACAGAGTGATACTTGTGGTCGTAAATGGTAAACCGAATCTTCGTTTCATCCTGGTAAGATCTGATTTTCATTTTAACGAAATCGCGACACTTAAACCGATTGAAAGTATATATCTATGCAGCCGATGCGTGAACACGCGAAAGTGATCGTGAATTAGTTGGATAAAACATACACGCGCAAGTGTAAAAAGTTACGTTAGCATTGAAACCACAAGTGCGAGATCATATTTTCGCGTTGCGGTGAATGATCGCTATCTCCGCGTAAAAATCTACATACCCTCGCTTTTTTATTTAATTTCTCGGACAACAGTATTATTCAATGGTATTCGAGCGTGATAGTACTGGAATAATTGTATTCGAGTGCTACTGTAAAAATCGGAAAATTGGTAAATCCCTAGGTTTTACCGAAATGAAAGGGTTTACAAAATGTTTTTGGCCTTTAACACCTGACAATGGTAAATTATTATTATCGACGGGCTATGGCCCTTACCTTACAGTGAATACTAATTCCGTAAAACCTAGAGTTTACCAATTTTCCAGCTTTTACAGTAACAGTGGAATAGTACTGTGGAATAGGCAGCTGATATTTGATGCGAGTATTTTTAGACGAAAGGCTTAATCGCGATTTGGACTCATAACATGCGATACAATTGGATACACGTGCCATTGTTGTAGATATAGAGATTTAATGAAGTGGCGAGTTATCTTACCAAAACGATAGGGCATCTTTTACGTCTCGGCCTTCTTTCACTTGAGCAAGAAGCTCCGCTAGGAATATGTCCAGCCAGGATGATTTCTAAACAGCAAAAACATAACCGCGATTCATGCGACGGCTGTTCGCCATGTAATTAATGGACCGCAGTCTTTTTTTTATGCAAATTCCTATTTTTATGCAAATTCCTATTTTTATTAACAAAATTAAAGGAATGGAGCCTGAACGGAAAGTTGTTTCACCTTCTAAATAAAATAATATACCATATATTTAAATTATCCGTAAATGCATACAAATTCGCAGTATCGTGATTAATAAATTAGCACACGGAATTGAGGAATGTAAATTGGCTGGAAGAAATTGGAAATGAAATGCCGGGTCAAAACGCGTTGGACCTTAATGGGTTAAACGAAAGATTATCGTAAACGTAATTTCAGGCTCGATTAACAGCAGCGTATACTAATTAGCACAGCAGACGTAAATACAAATAATGTAATTCTGCTATTCTTTTTGTAACTTCTTTCCAACTTGTCTTTTAGAGTCGATACGCTAACAAGAAAAACAACTTATTACGACAGAGATACACATACGTACTGGACGAGGAAATAGTAGATACGGAATACTGAAACTCGATAAAAAAAGAAACAAAGATATTGTTGTGCTTCATTTTCGAAATGCGGGCTGATTGTTGCACGCGTCCCTATGTAGACGATAAAATAATCGGTTCGATAGAAACTGTGACTCAAAACAAAAGAACTGAAACTTCGTTGATGTAATTTTGTCTCGCGAATTGTATGCTATAATTAGACTGCGAATGTTTATGCAAATTAACCTTTCACGCTCGAAAACTTCTTTAGTAGTATAATTCCGGTAACTCCATTACACTCTGACTCTTGCGAGAACTTAAAGTGTTATGTACTTGGAGGGGGAGACAATTCGCTTCGCTTTGAGAGAAGTGAAAATTGAATTGGCGAAACCTTAACGGTTAATACCTTTGCAAACCTGATTAAAAGAAATTGGAAATTCCACGCAGATTCGTTTCGTACCCTAAATATTATAACGCGAGCTTTCCTTTGCGTATTTTGGACGTTTTTGCATACAAAAATTCGCAGTTTAGTAATAATTATTAGACGGCGGATTTCTATGCATTCATGGAAAATGTGAACGATCAAAGAAGCGCGGGACGTGCATAATATGCATAAATACACAAAATATTTCAAGTGTGGTAAAAACTATAATATTTAGCGGATGGAATTATACTGCATTTAAACCCCGACACTCCAATTTTATTTGTAAAGATCTGAATTTGCGTGAACATTCGCAGTCTAACAGTAATTGAAAATTAGTAGTTAACCCTTTGAAACCCTCTCGGTATTGGCGAGCAAATATTATTACCGGTGTCACGTCGCGTCGTGCTGTATTTGTTCTTCGCGTAGAAGTATGATTCACAACGGAAACTACCGTGAGGTCGATTGTTGACTGTCAGGGAGCTTTGTGTCAATTTTGACCAATTACAGTTTCATTCGCCTACGAGGGAGGCACGAGCGCAAAGATAGCGGTTTGTACAGTTGGACAGCTTTGCAAGCAAATGATACATAATCGATCGGAAAGATACTGTATCGTATCGAGTCAGCATTTAAATATTCTTCAACGTATTGTGTTGTAACATAATATTCATTCGATTTCTTCCGACATCTTTAAAGTCGTATACAGTGACTCATGAAGTGGATCGAATTCTTCCATTCGTTACATTTCTTATCAATATATATAACATATTCAATTATATATTATTAATATATATAAATATATAGTACTATTAATAGCATATAGCAGTGGTATTGTTCGATCAATTGCGTGAGTCACTATATTTGTAAATTCAAAAGTGGGTTTAATTAGCTATGCGTACACCATTTAGATCCATCATTTTCTTCCATTTCTTCCATTTCTTCCCTAGCTGATGAAGAATTTCTCTCCTATAGAATTGTTGAGAATTGCTCGGGTAAAGCTGATGCAAACTGGGCGAATATGTGATACAAGCCGACGCATTTAATCGCTTCGGAGACAAACGATCGTTAGCCGACAAATCTGTTGCCCCATTCGATGGTCTCTCTTGTATCGCAATTGCCCCGTGCAAGTGTCTTTCAGCCGTTTTAATACGTATACGCGAAGAAATCGATAGTGTTTATGTCACCCGAGACAGGGGATCATGCATTATTTCGATATTTGCGGTAAAATATCGACTAGTAAGTTACGCGTGACTTGTAAGTCATCCTTAGAAGAACGCAAGGTAGTGTTTAATCGCGAGGATGAATGACGGTGATTACGAAATCTTGTTTAGTGGGACTTGGTAAAAGATGAGTTAACGCGAATGCATTTGAATAAAAATAATCGCTTACGAAGCTCTTAGCGTTTACTAATTAAACAGCGAAGAGAAAGGATAAACGTCAAGGTAATGCTGATACCGATGCAAGTTATCGTAGCTAGTTAGAGTTCTCGTCAGAGAAATGGACAGCGATGCGAGTACTTTGATTTTCGATAATTGCCTATCGTAGATCAAGCGTGAAGAGTAAGGGAAAAATACAGGCAATGTCTATTTTTATTCCGCTGAGTTCAACTCGAAGAGCAGGTAAAATTACGCGAAACGATTAGGATTTTGTTCATCTACTTTCCAATGTCTAATTAGTAGTCTGCGAATCTTTATGCAGTTATAGGAAACTTAAATGTGCGAAAAGCGACAGAATGCACACGGTGCGCAAAAGTATGTAAAACATCCAAAAATAAAATTGTTAAAGTTCCCTCTGTTTTTCTCTTACTCTTTAACACGGTCAATACGGGGTGCGAACGAATCGATCGATCGCCGATAAAAATATCCTAGATCCAGGCACATACGAGGTACAGAATAGATCTATCATCTAATGTATTCTTTTTACACCGTTACCAGTTCCATTCGTACATTTTCGACTGCGCAAAATCTATAGCTTTGCGTTTGCATATTAAAACACTTTAGAAGCGTTTACATTCCTTTTCAAGTAACAAAAAGGAAGTTATCGTTAAGTGTCGGTATTTCAGACCATGCGACGCGAAGTCCCATAAGATGATAGACGAATTCCGTACCTTCTCTGTAATTCAATGATCGTATGCGTTGGTGTACCTCGTAACTTTGCGGCTCGGCATGAATGAAACGATCCCACAAAATCTGCAGCTTGTTGGTCGAGGCCGAAGACATTCCTAGACGTTCCTCGTACTCCTTCTCGTCCTCTTCCTCCCTGTCTTCGGTTCTCAGTCGCGTATCCTCCTCATAGCTCATAAGTTCATCGAAGCTGAACCACGGGTAGAAGGTGTCCTCGGGTATCCTTCGAGGATCGCTGCCGGAGCACGTAACCCGATCACCTGCAAATATCCAAACAGTTCCAACGTTTCCTTCCAGCAAACACAACTGCGTGCGCGCATTTGTTCTCCCCGTTAATGGTTAACGGTGCTGCGGTGCGACGCGTCGCGATTCTGCCCACCGAGTATCCTCTCGCCGGATCTCCGCGACTTGGACAACCTCGCGTTTGTATCACGCAATGCGTGGCGAGTCGCGAGTTGCGAGTTGCGAGTCGCGAGTCGCGGGTAGTCGCGACTCCTCCTCGCGTACGCGCGCCTATGTAAACGATGTCTGTGTGCGGTTACGTTGATCAACTATAGCTTACATAACATCCCCACGAATCCACGAGCACGACAGACCAGTTTGCAGCCTTTCGCGGGAAGCCTGAAAGCTTCTCAGGCCACGAAGCGAAGTACGGCTCAGGGGGAGAGCAGTAACCCCGGATTCATAGACTTCTGCACGTCGCCGACACCACCACCATCTCCGCTACCAATACCATTGAAACGTGGTGACACAATTCGTCGATAGTTGTCAGTACAACAGTACCAGAACCCGGGACTACATCAGCGGTTTCTTATCAGCCGATTTACTCTTGTGTCACACGACGACGCTGCCTGCCTCCTTATCGCTTCGTCTCGACCGTGCCACGATTTCTCCTACCTCGAAGAGCAACCGACTCGACCAAAATGTTCGAATCGAATGATCCTTCAAGCCACGCGCCTAACTCCACTTTCGTCGTGAATTTTCTGATTTCTCTGGCGAGATTCGAGCGAGACCTGAACCATCGATCGACGCATCGGGAACCAGACTACTCTGTCAATGCCCCCGATGGCTGTCTAGCCTATCTTGACTCTAAGAAAACAATAGGGAAAGCATTTAAAGCACGTTAGACCACCACCGAGTTCACCACCATCGGGGATCACGACCTCTTCGATTGATCGGCTCCCGTTCCGGTCAAGTAACGATGATTTACGAGCTCCTCCTATTACGATTCTTCACTACGATCAGAAGGCGATGGTCATTGATCTTCGGCTCCTTGCAACTTCACTTCCTAAGCAACGATATCACCGGGGAACGGACACGGACGGTTCGTAATCGGTGCTCCCGGATGTAATCGCGTGACGCACAGCGTTAAATCACTTCCTCTCCGATTTCGTTCGAATATCCGAGCACAGGCGAGTCGCTAACTTTCATGCAACTCGAAAGAATCGCGGTAAAAGAAGCGGAGTCGCGCGCGCGTTTAAACTTGCCGAATCGCGTCACCGCGCATCGTTTGCTTCGCCAAAATTCAATCGACAGCAGAGAATTTGCATGAAGAGATGCGATCGAACGCGTTGACGAGCGACTACAAGGCTACTTTGCCGGCTGATCTCGATGAGTCTTCACATCGAGATCCACGTACGAACTGTTCAGCACACGACACAAGGAAGAGGGGCTGGCTAGAGACGAGCCTCCGGTGGGTCAAAGGGGCCTCCAATCGGCTTCTTTCTTCGATGAAAACTTATGATTCACGCATAACTAATGCCCTCCCCCTAAGCTTGGAAGGAAAGAGGGTAAATACCTAGGGTACGTGGATCTTAGGAAAGGTAAAGACCGACAAACATAGGATAACGCCTACTTCAAGAAATGATTTCAACGGTATCGTAAAGGTTTCGAGGGGCCCAATTGCAAGCGTTTCGGGGTAACTCGAAAAGAATTTAGCCCCAATAAGCGGCTCGAATTTCGTCGGGGTTGTACGTGCAGTATCGCACGTAGACCTTAGACCACCTATCGAAAACTATCTTCTTTTACAAATAACGTGGAGCGTAATTAGTAGAGTGCAGATTTTTATATATTTACGGGAAAATTAAATAGGCGAAGAAACGTGAAATATACGCAAGGTATAAAAATATACGAAGCAGTCAAATTAGAGAAGATATTTTAATATTTAGAAGATGAAGCTACCCTCCATTCAGCTTGCACTTCTTTAGTCTTGTTTATAGGGAAATTAATTTTCATACGGATCGTTAATTGAAGGCACTAATTTTCTATTCTTGACTTCCTTTGCTTTCCCGAACTGTTCTAATAAAAATATATTTGATATTTCATAAAAGTAATCAGGATTTCATAAAATTTAATATTTATTCACAAAAGATCAAATGCAGTCTTAATATTCAAAATTTTCAGCATTTTCTCAACAATATAAATCTCATGCCCGTATAACATTTGGAAACGCTTCCCAAGAGTATAGTTAATTGCCGTTATAAAACCTAAAACCAGGAACGCTGATGGTTTAAGATTTCTGTACAGTACCGTATGTACGTGCGAACTTGAAATTTTAATTCTTCCTTTGTGCATAGACGAGCTAAGAGTCATTGCGCCTTTCTTTTGGGGGTCCTTAAACGCGACCCGTAAACGACACTCGGGTAATTAAGGATTAAAAGGTTACTCGAGGAGCTCGTTAAAATTGTTCCACCGATTATAATAGTCTTTAGAATGGGTGGAAATTCGGCCGGCTATTCTCGGCTTGCACAGGTATACTCGTTAATCAGTCGCATAATGGTAATCGTTGAACTCGGTGAATGGAACCGTTCATTATCTCCTTAAGAAATGTAAATAACGCTCTGGATATTGTATAATATTCCGATTTCGCGGAATTTCATAACAAGAAGAGAACGATGTAACGTTACGAAATTGAACCGCTATTATCTTATTGGAAATTAGACGTACATGCATATGTAAGCATATGTAACCACGTAAAGTTGAGATCTGTACGTTCACACCATCGAACGACCGAGAACAGTATTATAATTATCGACTTGACTCGTATGCCATGTCTTCTCCCCACTACTACTGCTGCCCCAGCAAGTAGAAACTCCGAGAGAGAGTCTGGCAAACAATGATAACCGCGAACACGTGCAAACAATTGAAAACAGTTTCAGTAGGCAGAGCAGCAGCCGTGCAGCCCGTAATTGTCGATCAATCTTTTACTCGTATAGACGACTCATTATTGTGCTGCGTGATTATCTTAATGGAGTTCTACCCCGCTGTTCTTTAATTAGCCTCGCGTCGGACAGCGCGATAATGGTGTTCATCCGCGTCTTCTTCTTCGCGAAAAACCCGATCGATATATTTGTCCCGCGTGTGTCGGTGAAAGAAAGAAGTAGAGTGTAACGTGATATATTTCACATAACAGATAACAATTGCGTAAAGAAGTGTCGTGCTTGTGTTTCATCCGTTTTTTTTTCGAGTGATCGCAAACTTTCGGCGATGGACGATCGATGGTGCGGTTACGGAAATATACAGAAAATATAATACATACAGAATTTGCTGGAGCATCGATCGGCAAATTTCGATCGTTCACGGTAACGTATATAACATAATAGTGCGTTCGTTTAAAAGTTTACGCATGTTTTTTCGCGCTATCCTCCTATGTCACGTTTCGTGCCTCACCGATACGGATTAAGCTCGCTTTATCTCGACCTTGACTTTTATATTATTTGTCTCGATTAAGGAACTGCTTCGAAGATCATTTTCCAAAACGCTAATTACGCTTCTCCGAAGTTAATCCTTTCACTGTTTAGTCTGTACGGTGGTACGAGTGCGATGAAAGGTATAAACTATTAGCTACTGTGTACCTGGCCAACGAAGGCCGCTCCGATCTTAACGCGTTGTTAACGGTATACTATTTAACGGATCGAATCTCGGTTCCCGTACAATTTCGAGATATATGTACATGAAGTATGCATGCAACCAGAGTTGGGCATTATTCGTACGTAGCAGAATTGTAGATTTTCGAAATGTTTATTTTGATTATCTACTTGTTTCAAATATGTTCCATCGATACTTCCTCTTCGAAGATTATTCGAAAAATTTATTTGAAATGTTATTCGAATAAAATATGCCCAACTCTGCACGTACTTGTTCAGAGTTAAGTATTTTTTATCGTAAACTGGTTTGTGCGATTAGAGGCAGATCTAAGTTTTTGCCGCCCCAGGCTATCGTACTTTTCCCGCCCCACAATTAAATACTAGTTTTAGTTGAAATAATACAAGATGTAAGAGATAATGAATATTTGTTTAACTCATGCTTGATCGACTGTAAAGTTAATTAAGGTAGGGAAGTATAGAAGGGTATAGAATAATATAGAATAGTGTAGAACAGTATAGAATCGTCCGGATTAGATTAGAATAGTCTGGAACAGTATAGAATAGTATATAATAATTTTCCCCAAATATTGCCGCCTCGTAAAAGTCACCTCCCCAAACCGTAAACTTTTTCTGTTTGTTCCGTGACTAAGTCCGTCTCCGAACTCAACTACAAATGATACTAATACTGTTTTTTGGCGCTAATTTGCGTCTTTCGTCTCCGTCGTTCGAGAAATAATAAAAACAAAAAGGCCGATTCGCGTCTCCCGTCGACAACGCGTTAAGAGATTGGTTTCAAACGTTTTTACGCTGTTCTACTTTACGTTGAAAAAGCATAGAATTTGTGCATCCTTTTTCTAAATTTTATGCTACTTAGAATCATTTGCGATTGCAGCGGCTTATTTTAATCAACGGTGAAAGGGTTAATCGATGAATTGTATAGCGAAGAAATCGCATCTACGCTCTTCTTCCTAATCTTTTCCGCTCTCCACTCGGAAGTTTCCAATTGAATGCAACTACATACTTTTTTCCGTAAGTTGAACGAGAACGTTGTAGCACGTTAAACAGCGAGCGGCAAACTGAGATAAGAATTGACCTCCGATGTTCTTCGTACAATATCGATGATTCAAGATACACAAACTTTTTTCCGTCCAATTTTTGCTCTACACCGAAGTTGATTGCATTTTCAATTTGCGTCACGTTCCCGCCATGCGTCTCGCGTTCGCGATTTCATGCGCGACCAGATACGCGAAATGTCACACGTAGGCACCGAGGCGGTCACGTAGGACAAGATGGCAATGCGTTGGGGAGAATTATGAACGAGTGTTTCGATCGTTTGCGAACTGTCCGTTACCTGAGTTAAGTCCAGTGAATGGAATTCCGTGAAAGAATGTTTTAACGCGTACTCAGAGCTTCAAAGCAATGAAATAACAACGTAAACACTATTGTTATTTCATGCCGTTACGAGGCACGTACGATAACCGCTGTTGGACACTGGAAATGAGCACTGTTATCCTCGCCCTCCTTGCGATTTTTGCGCCATTTTTAAAATATCATTACAAGTATCGCTTCTCTCGGTACTTTTTTTCCAAAATAGAGATACATGATACGCAAGAAGAGACACCGAATTCGAAGAATATTGTATCGTAGCTATTAATTCGCTACTCGAAATAATCCTTCGAACGTTTAATCGAACGGAAAATCGTAGTCGCGAGAAAGCTATCGATTCGTATTGAAAAAATAGTTCCTTATCGAAGGCAAATTTGTTTGGGATAGGGATTGAACGAAATTACAAATTTCTCTAACCAACAATTTAATTGTATTTGTTATTTTGAAAGGTGCTGCCACCTGCGCTTACGCGCGACATTTTCAACAATCGGTTGCATTAAAATTTGATGTCAGTACGGGGAACGACGTTCCGTGGAACGTTTCTAACCTGTACGCATTTTATCGCTCTTCCGTCGCTCCTTCATGCAAGCGTAAATACCACGTCGCTTTAATATAGAGTATCTATATTAATAAAAAGATGACCGTGTGGGAGAGGCTGCGAAATCCTTGCGGTTGGAGGGCTGGTGCTAAACAAATCTCGGTGGATGCGATGATACCGATCTTTGCGGTGCCCACATTGGCAGTAATTGCCGCACAAACGGTACTCTGTACCGTGATCATATTCGTTGCCACGCCGATATTGGTCTACTATTTGCATCACAATTTCCTCCGATTTCTACTTCGCACGAAATTCTTTCTAATGTGGACGATCACCAGTGTGGTCATGTTGATGGTGATCTTCGAGATGAGCGTCGTACCGTTGTTAGAAATCTTGCCAGAGGAGAATCTAGCGTTCATAATATGCGTGATGGGCGGTATATGGTGCGGCTGTATGACTAGATTGCACGCCGATTCCGCTACTCAGGAAGGTATTTTAACTCAAGGCTTAGAGCTGGGAGAAGGAAGCGGGGAACTTTGTATCACGTGTAGGAGAAGAGCACCTCCTAAAGCCCATCATTGTCGAATGTGCCAGACTTGCATCCTCAATAGAGAATACCACTGTAAATGGTACAGCCTCCTTCTTTGCAAAGAAATCAATATTATCTTCTAAGATGGTACAAATATATTTTGTATTCTAGGTTGGACTGTTGTATAGGTTCGAGCAATTTGAAATGGTACTTGGGATGTTTATTTTTCTCGGCTATTGCCTTCATTTATGGTTCGAATTTAACCATGACTAGCGTATGCCATCCGTTCATATTGATTGGCACTATTCTTTTGCCGGATGATTGCAGCGATGTGTATCATCAGCTAGAGTACGTATCATCCAGATGATCTTTGACTAAGCTATGCTAGCCAGTAGAGAATAGCAGTACAGAGAGTATAAGATTATAGTTAGGAGAAATACAACGCTTTCCATTATTAAGACCAAAAACTAAACTGGAAAGATACCAAGGATCTACAATGCAAACTTTAATAATCGCGAAATACTGATAATTGTCGAGACTCGTGTTAACGTCGTAAATATTGTAATATCTCTTATTTGCTTTCTGGTAAATAAAAGTTGAATAGATAACGTGTCGCGCAACTGTTTGCTGTGGGTACTCAATCGAAGTATAATAATGTACATATTGTTCCAGCATTGCCCTTTGCTTCATCTCGGCGCTCTACAGCTTGCTTGTCGGGCTAGTCGTAGTTTGTTATTTAATGTATCATATTTGGTTAATTTACCTTGGCACCACATCAAACGAGCGACGACTTCTCGAAGCCGGGAGCCCGTACGACCACGGGATGCTGAAGAACGTATCCCGATTATTTTGCTGCAAAACTTAGATATTAAATATAGAATAGATTATTCAACTTTGTATGGAAGATGGTACTTTGCACCGTGCAAAGGATATTAGAGAAACTCAAACAATTGAGGCCAAAACATCAGGTATAGTAGGAAAGCAAAACACGTTAATATTAGTTCAGATGCACACTCCAGTATTAATATACTTTACCGCTCATCCTCGCCTCTTTCCCTTTTTTTATAATAACGAGATATTTCATTGATTAATTAATTCATAGTTTCAAGCTATTGCTCATGGTATTATTAAACTTAATAAAAACATATCACGGCATAAGCGCGCTGATCTTGGTTGAAGTTTTAATTATTTTTATTTTATTATCGTGCACACCATTTGTATATTTATTGTAACTGTGATAATGTGACCATTGTACTAACTAATACAATAAATTATATTAATCACGTATGTATAGTACGTCTAAGATCTAAACGTAATTGTGTGATAAATGTTTACATTTTTTCTATACAAAACAATGTAAAATGGATAACAGTCTTTGTGTTATATAAACTTAAACATACCATTAAGATGCAGTCTTTGTATTTTCAATTGTACTGTCATAAATTATCTTTAATCCTCCAGTGCTACACCTCTCTGCTTAGGATCAAAGTCGGGAATCACTTTCTGCACCAACTGCCGCAACTCGTCTCTTCTTTTCTCGCTTTCCTTTATATCCGCAACGATCGTTAAATATTTCTTCCACGTGCCCAAATATTTCGCTTTTAATTTATATTCGTAAATATCATTAGCCAGCATTTCCTTCTCTTCGTATTCTTCTTTAAGTTCAATGCTTGTAACTCGCCATAATTTCAAATACTTTTCCAGAAGTTTCATATCGTGAAAATCTATCGCGACTTGATACTTTGAGTTTCGTTCTTTGGCCAGCTGCTTCCATTCCGCGAACATCTTACGCGTTAAATTTTGATTGCAAAACGATACGGCAATGTTCACTTTCATTTTGCATCGAGCTTCCGCTTCTCTTCTCCACGTCTCAAATATTTTCCTCGTCAATTTTTGCCTGCAATGATTATCCGCTTTTTTAATATTGTTCCACTTTTCCTCGAGAAGCATTGCAAACGGTTTCATAACGAAACGCCGTAAAAGATATTTTCGATAGAATTCGTCCGCCATATTGTTCAATCTTTGAAGCTTTTCTACTTCGCGTTGCCGATTTTGTTCCTGCTCTCTCCTCGATCTCCTCGCCTCGGCTAGAGCCTGTTAATAAACGAACGTGAAACTCGCCTCATCATTTTGCACAAACCCGTATCGAGTACGGTGATAACAAAAAATTATATTGTTGAAGAGATAATGAAGTCTGCGAGGTGAAATTAATGCTTATGACACTTAAGTATGACATTAATACACTTTGACCTCTTATATTATCTGACCTCTTGTTGTAATCTTCTCTTCTTCTGTTCCTCTTCTATTCTAGCAGCTTCTTCCTTTCTTTTCTGCTCCTCCAGCTTCTGTCTACGCGATTCTTCCGCTAGTTTTACCCTTTCTCGCCTCGCCTCCGCTCGAGCTTCCATCCTTAACAGAAATTTCGGAGGATCCGGCGGTCGTGGTGGTACCGTTAAACTTTCGTCTCTTTCGGAAAAATTTGTATAATTCATTGCCACTCTCCTGGTCGATACCAATTCTATTAGGTGTATAAATAAGTTCCTGCGGTTAATTTTAGACGAATTCTGCATGAAATCTCAGCACAGGCGTGACGAAAAACCTGACACGTTAATTGCGAGTCAAGAATTTGCGATTGCAACGCGTTTGAAGAGAAGAAAGAGTTTCGAAAATGTACGAAAATAAAGGGGATCGATAGTAGTAGTCGAAATATTCATTTGATATTAATATGGAAATTGGCAGGAAGTACAATTTGACTACAACTTAAGAAATGGTTTCTCAACAAAGTAAGAAGAATTGTACGAGATGAATCGTAATACGGGCGACGAAAAATAAATCCTTTACGAGTATACGAGTATGTGTGTTCGAAAAAATTGCGAGAACGTATTTATACACCCTATAAATTCTTCTAGAAATTGTTGTTACCTGTATCCATTCTGTTGCATCAATTGGATCAAAGTTCTTCTGGTTTTCCGTCCGCAATGAGTAAGAGTTTCCTTGGCTATGTCCACCGTCTCCTTGTTTGCTCTTGATATCTCCTTTTGCATCTGTTTCAATTTTAATTCCTCGATGATCCTGTTCTGTTCGGCCAACTTGGTTTTCTGTTTCTCTATGATCTGTTTTTGAGCGTTCAATCGGCTCTGCGCCGGCGACTCGACAATAACACGTTTCAAGCAAGTATTTTTCTTCTTCGTATCCACGTAGTTTGATTCTTTTACCGCCGGTTTGCAATCTCTGATCTTTGGTTGTTTAGCTCTCATCAATTCTTTCTGACGCTCCGTAATTGCGTTTATAAACATCTCGATTCTCCGCTCCTCGGAGATTTCTTCTGTATCTTTTTGCGCTTCTTTGGCGACTTTCGCGTCTTTGGTGCGCGTTCTCCAAAGATCGAAATACTTCCTCGTCGTTTTCGCGATCATGTTCCGTTGAATCTTCGTCTTGATGTCCCGCAGGCGCTGCTTTTCCGCAGCGTATCGTTTTAAAATGTCGAAATATTTCCTTAAAAGATGCAAACGTTGCGTTTCTGTCTCAAAATTATTCTTATCCGTAATGGTTACTTTTATACTTCCGATACACGGTACTTCGCCCCGTCCTTTCTTCCGGTTCTCCTCATTTTCCGCTTTCAGCGCAAAGTCGTCCGATTCCGTGTTCGTTCGAATAGTATCCATGCTTCTTTCACGATTGTCACTCATCTGCTCCGGTTTTCTTTCGAAAACCATCTGAAAAGGGACTTGTTTATAGTAATAGGACTTAGAACGCTTCGAATAGAATTCGAAGCCAAAAACTCTTGAAATTGTTGGGAGTTTTTATAAGTCTTGAAAGCTTATTGAGAATTAAAAGCATTTTTATTACTTCTACGCGAGTAATATTATTGATACGAAATATTAAACAAACATGAGAAACTGAAATTATTAAACATATCTTGCGGTATACGATTCGAATTATAAATGTTGATATCTTGGAAATGAGAAAAAGGAAATAAGGTAACATTGAAAAGGCTTTCTCAATGATCGTGTTCGAAGTGATTCGAGTTTGTCGTTTGATGCACAATATCCATTCGAAGCGTTTCAAATCCCGTCGCTACTACATAGTATACTTCTGGTTGCGGTAAAAAATGTACTCCGCGATTATAGAGAATTCATCCCAACCTTGTGTCTCAATTTTCTAGTCGCTCTCCAAAAATCATCGTCGTCCGACGGCGCGAAGTTTCTTCTTCTACACGTGGAAGATTCCACGAACTTCGGCCGAGATTTACTCAATTCTATCTCGAATCTTTTCAACTCCCTTTCCAGATATCGTTGCTGCTTCTTCATGTACAATTGCATCGTCTCTTCCTGCGTTAACAATCTACGAAGTTACATTTTGAAACGAACGTTCAACGTGTTTTACTACCGTTACATTCAACTACATCGTACTTTTTAGCTTTCGAAAGAACGGATCCATTCGCGGAGGAGGCGGACGAATTTTCTCGGAGTACCCGGTGCCTCGCATCCATTATTAAATTTGGATCGAGGAACGTCTTCTCCTCGTCTTCCAGCATTCGAAGCTTCTCCGACGGATGAAAAATATCCACTTTCATCATCTTGTCCATCAGATTCGACACTTCGTTCATGTGCACCATGATGGCCGTGTTGCGTGTATACATATAAAGTAAGCAGCGATGCTATACTGCGACGATTGAAAAATGTATGAAAAAGCCACAGCAGGCTGTTGTTGACGCGCTGTTGTTTCGTTGTTAAGGAAAGTTATGAAAGATATCCCCCTATACACGCACGTGAATGCTGCAACCCCATTCATAAATCGAGGGGTGAAAATAACCGGTGTCTGGTTGTGCTAAACGCTATCGACTTTGCTTCGTATTTGTATCGCCGAAGAGACATTTATTTACCGTACTTCTGAAATTTGTATCGTTGAAGTTTTTTCAAATATGTGAAAGTACCTTTAATTAAGTTCGCGTTATGAGTAAATAGACTGCGGATTTTTATGCATTTATGGGATATTTAACTATTATATTTAAAGGATGAAACTAATTTCTATTCGGGATTTATTCCGCTGACTGTGATTTCCGAAATATAATTTGCATAAAAATTCGCAATCTATTAGTAAATTAATACTGATGTTTGGTTCACGATGCGTGCTATAATATTCGTTTATATAGTTTAAAGTGTTAAATAAAAATAAATTAATTGTTTAACCCTGCTGCGGTCTTCGCTCCACTTTTCATCCCTTATTGTTTCTCCGAAACATTTCCTACTTTTGAAACAATTATAAGCGATTTGTTGCCAACATTTCTGAATTTAAGTTTCAATATCTACGTTGAAGCTTCTTCTCCTTAGGATTATGAGAGTTTCCAAACGAAAGGAGGCTGCGATTGAATCGAATAGAATTTCGAAAAACGCAATAGAGTTAAGCTGCATAAGTCGCAATATATTTGCTGAAGAAATAGTATCGTTCTAGTAGAATAATTCTGAAATTCGTTGTATTGCATAATGGAGGCTCAATTTTTAATGGTAATCATTACTTTAATTTAGAGTGCCGAACGCGACGAATCCAAAGCTGTTAACATTGTTACTTTAAACGTATTATCGGAAAAATTAGCGATCGTTAATGTTTGCCCGTCAATTCGAACGTTTCCCGCCATTACAGTGGTTCTCAATCGGCATTATGAAACTGATAACGTCGATTGTTGACGAACCAGTGAGCTGCAGCAGGTGCATCACAAGGCAAAAAGTGCATCGACTTCGAAAACATATATTAAAAATGGTAAGTGCTGTTTTCTACGCGCTCCAAAAATCCGCCCGCTCGCCATTCGCTTTTGCTCTCTATCGCGAATGCTATCGTATCCTCTTAGCGATCGCAAAATCCCGCAGATCCAATCCTTGCGCGGTTAAAAAAAATCGAAAAATTTATTTAATTCGTCTATCCGTGAACGGGGAGAATTTGTTGTAGTTTCAAAGCATGTTTTTAGCAGGTTGCAGACATTGTGATATTGCTGGTACAGGACGAGAAATAAAATGGATCCAAGGGGCCCTCCTGAGGGGGCCCCTGCTAACTCCTTTGAGATACCTAATATCGATAAAGTATCTGACACTTCGGTAAATTGGCCCACAGATCATTCGCTTTCCTCATCGATGTGCGAGCAACCCAAAAAAATGAATAACAATAAATTATTATTTCTAAGCATTGTAAGTAAATTTGTAAGGCCACGCTTGGCAATGGACAAATTTGGCATGCCTCTGAAATTGTTTTGTTTGGTAGGTGGAGTACGTGGAGGATCAATCGCGGGAGTATTCTCGTTTATTCCCGACCTACGAACAGGTCTCTTTTTCCCCCAGAGCCACGTCTCCTCTTTCTGACTTTGAGCACAGAGTCAGTCCCCTTGACCCCAATATGAGTTCTGCTGCCAGATATTCGCCTACTCCGGTTCAACTTCCTCCATCTCCGTTTCACAATTCTGTTGTTGTGCTCCAAGGGTCTTCCTCTCCTCTGATATCCTCCTCTGAGTCCAGCGAAAGAGCAAACGTTAATTATGTCTCTCAGTTAACTCATCCGATCGATGCTCAAAGTGTACAGCAGGCGGATAATTCTGGGGACTTTGTTGCCAATGAAAATGAGGAGCAGTTGGTGTCTAGCGTTGGTAGCGAACTGATTCTGATGCAAGGTAATTTGTTGTACCTTGCACTTTGTATGCAAGTCAAGTTTCAATGAATTACATTTGAAATATATTGAAATATATTTGTAGAATCCAATTCTGGATTAGAATCAGCAACAGCTCCCTTGATGCTAGCAGGAATGCCGAGTACGGATTTCGCGTTGAGCAGAGATTTTCTTGTTATGCAAGACGACCAAATGAACGTTATAAATTCGTTTAAAACGCAGAATCTCGACGTGGATGATTCTACTCATCTCTCGTCGGCTGCGGAAAATTCGAACAAAGAGAATAGCGCGGAACCGTTGCCCGCGTCTAACGCGAGAGAAATGAATGAAATTTTATTGCCTACCGAAGACAAGAAAGATTGCGAGAAACAAATTGTTAGACGCTCGAAGCGTCGCATAAACGATAAAAAGAATTTATGTATGTAATTCTACCGTTTGCGCGATCAACCCATTAAGGACCCGCGTTGCGCTAACGCAACATTTTATTTGCCGTTTCTTCAGACTTTATAAAATTCTAAAGCCTAGATGGAAGAAGGAATAGCGGCTAAAAAATGATTACGCAAATTAATAGCGGCAACGAATTCTTGGCGAATTAAGAAAACGGAGGATGTCACGAAAAATTCGTTACCGCCGTGAATAAATCGCGTCGGTCTGTGGGAACCTTTAATTAACCGAAAAAAACTTCGAATAAAACGCTGCGCCGAAGCGCGTCGATCCTTGATGGGTTTGCAAATGACGGTAGACTAAGTTCATAATTTTTCGTAGGCTGTGACGAATGCGATGATGCGTGCACTGGTGATACGTGCACTTCGCATAACGTATGTACAATAGCGGATCAACCGGTACCGTCGCGTGCTATAGCAACACTGCCAGGATCGTATCTTTCTATAAATAAATTATCCAACTCTGAAATTGCATTGGGCGGATCGGATTATGGGGTGTTTGCGAAACGTTACATACAAAAGCGTACACAATTCGGCCCCATAGAGGGTATTTTGTATCCCTATGACGGCACGCCGTTCAAAAATGAATTGCCGTTGCTCTTTGAAACTGAGAACAAGGAGTTTCTAAAAGTAGACGTTTCGAACGAAAGTAAGTATTCGTATTTCGTAGAATATTTATAATTCTGCAGAACTTTAGTCCCAGGACTAGCCCAACTAGCAGAGCAAAACGTATCAAGGATTAATTGTTGCAATTAATGTCTCGTTACCAACGCAGATGCTTCGAATTGGATGCGCTTCGTTAGACCCGCGTTGACGTACAAAGATCAAAATTTGGTAATTTGCCAGCAACGCGACGGAATAGTATTTTTAACTACGAAAAGCATTTTACCAAAGGAAGAGTTAAGGGCTGGCCCTAGTACCGATTACGCGATTCGTAGGAATTTAATTCCGCTGAAATCTGTACAGGAATCAAAAGATGACAAAGGTATATAGGATTTAAACACGTTTAATACTCAGAAATGTATTTTATTTTTTATTTACACTAGGAACCCTTTAAATTGTACGATTTTCGATTGCAGAGCACAAAAATCAATTGTCTACTTGGTCGCGATTAGACGACAATCACTCCCGTCGCATGAAAGTATTTCGCGGTAGAAATCTGAAAGAGAAAGAGAATTCGAGGCAGAATAATACCAAGGAGTGGAAATGTTCTGTTTGCGGTTTGATGTTTAGAAAACCGCTTCTGCTTAATTTGCACACTCTCGTTCACGGCACCGATAAAGTAAAAACTAAGATTCAGTCGACGGTTTGCCCCCAATGTGGACTGCAGTGCCAGAAGCAAAAAGAATTGATCAGTCATATTTCGCAGCACGGGAGGTTGTCTTTAAAGAAAGCGAAAAGATTGACTTCTCTTTCCACGTATAAGTGTTCCATGTGCTACAAACGTTTCGCGACGAAAGTGCGACTGCAACAGCACTGCTTAGTGCATGGTGCTGAAGACCAAAAACCACTGCCATGCAATATTTGCTTCAAACGATTCATGAACAATTCAGCGCTCTCTTGTCATTTAAAAACGCACAGAGGTGAATTATAGCTACGTTAACTAACACTATCAAGGTGATCAAAACGACGCAGCTGTGATTTTTTATAAAAACTTTGTAAGCTTATAGCAGGGCATTTTTTAAGATTTTCGTAGATGTTCTGTAAATAGCGTAAACAAAGATTTGTTTTTTTTTGCGAACATTCTATCGTTTTAATCACCTTGATGCAAATAAGTGTACTTTAATGGCCGGCAGTTGTAGCGTTAAAAAATGTTACTTTTAACTAGGAGAATATTTTCACCAATATTCGCGTTCGCTTTGTTTTTGCGCAGAGAACAAGCAAGTATTCGAGTGTCCAATGTGCAGGCAGCTGTTCAGTCAAAGCATGACGTTAAAGGATCACATTGAAACTCACAAGAAGGAAGATGGCACGTTTAGCTGTCCATACTGCCAAAGAATATTTATTAAATACTCGGTTATTCGTAAACATATTAGAGCGCATCATTGCGAGAGGAAACACAAATGTCAAATTTGCGCAAAACGATTTGCCACGGTGGATAAATTGCAGATGCATCTATTAAAACATTCCGATCATAGGTACGTGAAAACTTATAGCCTACGCGATATCGCATTCGCTATAGTGGAAAGTACAATTTCGTTTTCTTGCAGAGAATTTCATTGCGCGAACTGCGGTAAACAATTCAAAAGAAAAGACAAGTTAAAGGAGCACATGACTAAATTGCACAACTCGCAAACGGCAACCGAGGAACAAATGTCGCAAGTTACGCAGACCAAAAAGTTCGTTCCGAAGGTATCTTCTTTCTACTCTACTACCGCGTTACGGAATTTACCGAAACTAAACGGCATTTAATAACAATTTCATCGTGTATTATCAACAGGTGAATCCTAACGACTACAATCGATTCATTTACAAATGCCATCAATGTCTAGTCGGCTTTAAACGAAGGGGAATGCTCGTGAATCATCTGGCGAAGCGTCATCCAGACGTTGCCCCCGAATCTGTGCCGGAATTAAATTTGCCAATCTTACGTCAGACGAGAGATTATTACTGTCAATATTGCGATAAGGTGGGACACGATTCGCTAGCGGAATAAATTCGATCGTTCTTAATCGATATCACCGCGCTGACGTTGCTTTCTTTTGAAGGTCTACAAGAGCAGCAGTAAACGTAAAGCGCACATCATGAAAAATCATCCGGGAGCCGCTTTGCCACCCAGCAACAGACAGAAGGAATCGGATTACTCCGATTTGCCGAATCCAACGTTTAGCCAAACAGTGGGTAGCATTACGACTACTCCTCAAGGTTGTCAATGGTGTCACAAGCAGTACGCTAGCAAGGTAAGTGGTAGAAAGATGGTAGCTTTTGCCTCTAGCAAATTCGAGAATCTCAAAGGATTCTCTTACTTTTGTAGGCAAAACTTTTGCAACATCAAAGAAAAAAGCACTCTAGTTTAATGGAACCGGCTGATCAGATACCACGTTCGCGTAATCGGCAGCCGCAAAATCAAAATCAGCCACCGGTTCTTATCGAGGATCACTTCGTGTTGTCCGATTACATACAAGCGTGCGAAACGAATTCCGATTTTTTTAAGCCAAGGATAATCAAAATATCCGACGACGTTGATCTGATAAGCAACGGTTTAGAGATAGTTGGGCAACAATTTGTTCGTATGCGTGACATACGCTGAAAAGATCCGTGGCAACCTCAACGAGAGGTTTTGTCAATTTAATGAGATATGAATCTCATGAGTTTGTGCGCAGTAAAGAAACACTGTGCTTTTTGCTGGCGTTGCCAAATAGAGGGCACCGATCGCCCAACCAGGAGTAAATTGATTCTCCTCTGGGAAATATTTGGAGCGCGGCTTGGCCAGCGTTCGGTGCGAAACACCTGAACGCAATTTTGTTGGTTGTACGGTTGACGATGATGTCCACCGGACCGTGTCGTAACTTTGAACGAAATTTGTTGGAAAACGGAGTACACGCTATTTTACGAATACTTTGAGCCCCCGCGGGGCGACAAACATGGACGACGATTTAAATGTTAACACACATCAAACAAAACAGAACAGAACAAAACAACGGGGTAACACAAACATGGAGACTTAAGACTTAAACATAATGGGAAACATGTTAGTTATTGAGATCTTTGCTCAAGGTATTACAAATACAGAGCGCAAAAAGGTAGAACAACTCCTCTTACTGTCGGCGGGAACATCGCCGACGTTAACTCTAGTAGTTTCTTTTAAAATTTCCGAAAAGCTTCAATTCGATGTGATTCAATTATGGATGTTAGAGTGGTCGAATTTGAGCGTCAAGTTTAAAGTGAAATTTAAACGCGCGGCTTGAATTTGGAAAACACGACGAATCTTAGATCGGTGTAATCTCGTCTATACGATGTGATCTTTTTTTTATAGACCTGATCGTAGTATCTACATATTGCATCTGACTTTGATGATAAAAAAAAAACAGTTGTCTGTAGATTACACAAAATGTTGTAGTCTGTAAAGAATCGCCCGATCACTTTCTCTCTCTCTCTCTCTCTCTCTCTCTCGCTCTCTCTCTCTTTCTCGTAATTTACAACTTTCCGTCATAATTGCTCGCATCTATTCTCGTCTAGAGAAAGGTATCCGTATTTTCGGTCTAGATTCTCGATCAGTCAGATTCTTTTTCACGCAAACTTCCGAAAACGACTAGTTTCACTGACAGAGTTTAGTGTTACGGTTGCGTACATCCATCATACTCATCGAATTGAAATATCTGGTTGAAGTTGAAGGTATTAATAGTTACCTAGACAAGAAACCTTTTGTCTTTGTGATTTTATGATGCATGTAAAAAATCGATAACGTTAAACCGACACCGCGTTCGCAAAGTACTGCAAACGATTTTAAGTCACAATTTCAAATTACAATTTTCCGAACGTGTAACTTCGCGTATCGCAGATTATTGGCACAGCATTCGGAGGATTCGGACAATTTCTTTTACATGCATTATAGACGCGTAATACGAAGAATATTATGGAAACGCGAAGACAAAAGAATGCATGTTTGTTAATGTTGTTGAGTACATGGAGAATTGTAATGTAACGTGACTTAAATAAAGTTACCCGATGACTGATCTACGTACGATTTACTGTGCCGCAAAATTTATCCTGCAATTCTCTATCGAACCGACTCGCTATAAGAATATTTTGTAGTCTTCTCTTTGTCTAATCTAAGCCGAATCTAAAACTATTACGTTACAAAATATTTAGAGGTATGCGGGATCTCGAAAATTGCCGAGACTCGATTTCAGGACGGGTTGAGAAAACGCGAATCGGTTCAAAACGGGATCTCAAAAATATTTCGAATTTATTTGCCGTAAAGTATGATCATAGCTTTAGAGAAAATGTAAAAGTGTCCATATTCAACAGAACAAATTCCGCAGCGTCATTTGAAATGCCAAACTTCTTGGAAGTGTCGAGAATCCCCACTTAGGGTCGATTATCTCACACGAAAAGTTTACGGCTCGATTTGGCCCAGGCAAACGGTGGCCGTCATGTACACAAAATACATAGGTATGTTTGCCCGTACCGAATTGCGCCGTAAACGTTTCGTGCTTCAATCGAATCGTGCCGTGAATATTTCGTGTCCGAATCGAATCGCGCTGAAAACATTTAGTGCCGGAATCGATAGTATAAATCTACCTTTATTCGACAATCCCGAAAGTTTCAAGATCCCGTTCCAATCCCGCACGCCTCTATGAAATACCGAACAAATTCGTCTTTTCATTGTCCGAGATCTTGTTACTTTTTCCGCGAAATTTTACTCTTAAACTTTTCACTGACAATGGCCAAAGGGCCGACGGCATCCGGTTTAAAGACAGCCGCGTTAGACGCGGCGGTGCTTAAACCGACGCCTCTTTGCAGCTGAGCCGTTTCCTGTAACTCTTTCTGCATTACGGTCAGAGAAACCTTATTCGCCGAGAAAAAGTCTTGCATGGAGATCAGCTCTCCAGACATCCTTCTTGGAGTTTCCGAGAGATCCGCTTTAAACGATTCCCGCGCGGCTATCCTTGTTCCCCTTCGCTTCGAGAAGTATATCGTCGACACGGAGGATTTCCGTCTCGGCAAATGAGACGCGGCCATTTGCTGATTTCGGCATTGCACTTTTTTTATAATGTAATTCAATCCCTGCTTTATCACGATCGAAGTCACGTTCAGCAAAGAGTACGTGCAACAGCATCCGATCAGCAGAAACACAAAATTGGCAAAACGGTACCTGTACACGAACAGAAATGATCCTATATCAAAGGTGTTGCGTCTAATATAGAAGTAGATTTCGTACCTAGCAATTTATCGGTAAGAAACGTAAGGATAATCCAATTTCTGGACGTACCAATAAACGTAAGGATAGTGCAACTTCTGTGTGCTGACGAAGTCCCCGAAGCCGATCGTCGCGAAGCTAACGAAACAGAAGTAAAGAGCGTCGAAGTATTCCCAGTCCTCGAAAGGAGCGTAAATCGAAGCAGCGCAGCAGGCCACGGTGCAGCATGCTACCGATAGGAAAAGCATAACCCAATACACGCTTGGCTTCCATTCGTCCAGATCTAAATGTTCATCTTCGTCAAGTATGTCTGGCAGAGAGGCTTTCTCGTTATTGGACCTGACGGAACGTCGGGACGCTACAGAGTTTTTCCGGATGCGCCTTCTTAATCGATGAAAGTGTATGTTCCGCAAGATCCATGCTAAAAACGTGATGATCCTTTCGAGGAACAAGTTGAAGAATAAAATTCCACCTGCGTCACCAAGAAGATAATTGGACATCGATCTTTAATGATTGAACTCCGAATATTTATGCATTTAGGGGAAATTTGTTGTATTTGAAAATAGCCGAACAACTCCCTATTTAAATCCCCCCCTTTTTTTTTGGTTTTATTTGTGGAAATATGCGTTTGCATAAATATCCGCAAATCGTTAAGGATTAAATGATTTTATTACCGGAACACCCAAGAAAGCCGTACAGAACTGCGGCTACTTTACCCGCTGTTGTCTGCGGTGTAGTATTTCCATATCCTGAAAAGCGGACCCAGAATCAGATCTATGATTGACGATGGGAGTATTGCAATTAATTAACGCGTTCAGTGTCAGACCGAATTTTCGCAACTTTTCATCGAGAGCGTATACGCTCCACGTTATTATTAGTACGCAGTAGTTTTGCTTCTCAGGTACATCTTACGCTATATAGAGTACAACAAAAATCGTGATTACAAAAACAAAAGAAGATGAAGGGTATAAGATATATTACGGCGCAAAGCAATAAATTTTATTTGACCGAGTTAACTTAACAAACGCAAACGTGCGTCGGATGTTTTCCCTTTAAGACCCGAACGGAAAGTTTCGCATGGGGTGTAGGTGGCTAACGAGACACTGAACGCGTTGACGATAATATTCCGAAAAAGAGCCTACAGATCTGTGGGTGCACTTTTCCGGAAAGCTGGTCAATTTTCAAGTGAAAACTAATATACACACGCGCGATACGGAATACCGAGTGCGATGAGGTGCTGGAGAGGGTAACTGGAAGACTAGGTCGCAAGATATTAACATTCTGGAATTCACCGGTACATTCTTATGCGTGCTGCGGACGACGACCCTTACCCCTTTATTCAACGCTATTATGACCAAGTTTCGCGCGATAATAACACAGTCGTCAATATATCGACTTTTAAGCGGACGATCGGAAAATCACCAAACGTGCAAGATACCAATATGGGACGAATATATTGCAAATTATTTCGCAATTATTGATACACACTCGGCGCGCACAATTTTCGCCCCCCCAAAAAAAAAAAAATAGAATACAAAAGGAAGAGAGGAGCACGACTGAGATAAAGTACAGGCATGTGTGTCTCGCGTTCCAGTGACCCATTATTCCGGTTCACTTACACTTACACTGCAACGCGAAATGTTTAGAGTTGCAAATAGGCCGCGATGTATTTCTTACCGATCGTGGAAACGATGGTAGCCACGAAGTGAAAGCTGCCGGGAAAATCCCATCGCCGACTTTTATTGATGATCCCGGAGGACGTGGCGTTTCCGTAAGCGTACAATAGTTCGTCTAGCCTTTGAACAGCGATCGGACCACTTTGCAAGTGGTGTCTTCGAAACGAGTGATAAACACGCCAGAACTCTGCAGCCTGCACGGTGAACGGAAGTTGCGCTATAATTAAGTTCCTATCACTTCCGATGCGACGGCCTCGTATTTTAACCCTTTGCACTCCGAAGCGTTGTTAACGGTATGATCGATGTGTAATTAGTTTGCCTCGCTTTGAAACTAATAAAACTTAAACGGGTGCAAGTGAATTAAAAAAGTTAAACCTTAACTATTGAGCTAATAACAACGCCAACGGGGTGCAAAAGGGTTAACCCTTGGAAGCTTGCGGTCTGTCTGAGATATACATGCAAAATATTCTCAAAAATATCTCTAACCCTTTGACTACGGAGCGCTCCAGGCTCGTTGCGGTTGGGACACTTTTTCGCGTACTCTATTGAACTAACTAAGTTACTTACTATTAGGTCTAACTATAATTAATATCGCCTTTTAACTTCACAAACGCGTGATACAAAAACGACATTAATTGTTGCTAAACCTGATATTTACGATTAGTTTTTTCGTTTTCGCGTTTATCTCAAACACCGATGAGTTTCATTGTCGAATGATAGAATCTTTTTTTGTCTAGTTTAGTTTTCTAAGTTCTTGCGTATGATACAATCCCCAAGCGCATATATGCGTCCATAACAGTCAAAGGGTTAAATATAAAGGCATTGTTGAGATTGCTGACAAAGGTAACCGTTATATGGACCATTCATTTCGCAAGGGATGCAAGTCCATTCAGACGCCTGGAAAAAATATTGGCTTAGTTAATTGTCAAGAAAACGATTCGATTAATTAAGTTACATCTATTCAAGCTCATAAATACGTCCACGAAATAAGTAAACCCTGCCGGGTTTTTCTAATAGAGACAATCGTAAACCTTTTAATATCTCGTGACAAAAGAAAATAGACTTACACCGCTTCCAAACGAGACGATCCGTAGAATACATTAAGATCCTAATTGTGCATTTCCGGTGAAACGGAGAATTGGTTTACATCTCTCTCAATTATTTGCGTCTGTCAAATAATACACCGCGAGCTTCCGAGGGTTAAATAAAAAGCAACGAGAAACTACGCGGAGCGATATAAGAAAAAAGAAGTTTGAACACAAAAGCAACCGGAAGATAATAGTTTCATACCTGTCGCACTTCAAGGTCAGCTTCTAATCGTTGGAAAAGCGCGGCGCCGGCTAGCATGTACACTGCCAGGACAACGAAAAGAAGGATAAATCTTGCGTTGTCCTCTCCGAGGCCAGTGCACACGCACATCACCGATGATTCTCATCTCTCCGGACACAAGAGACTGCATGCGATCCCCACCTTTACTTTTCATCCGGGTTGGCGCAAACTCAGCGACGAATATCCGTGAAGATCTACAGAGATGCGTCGTCCTCCGCGAAGATTACAAACGTACATCATTTAACAGCTACTTCGAATCGCGATTTTACGCGCCCAGCTCCATCCTTCAAGGTACAACATTTTCACATCAATTGTTCGTCTGCATTTATTTCTTTCAATTAGAAGCTCATTTTCTTGGACGCGCGACTACCGCGTATACTTTATTTTCTGGAGATTTTTCGTTGGGAAATTTGATTAAAATTAGACGCGGTAAAAATTTGATCGCGGTATTTAGATACGGCAAATCGCGCATGCGTTATTCGACTGTGCATAGGAAAATTGCGAAGTGAAAGGATACGTAAACTAAGTTGTGGAAAATGTGGGGCAGTAGAGTATACCAGGACGGGGAAAAAAGATTCTTTGGTAGACTAAAAATAGAAACCGAATCACTGTGCGAACCCTTCTTCTGAATAGGGGTGTAATGTAAACTCTGTACATGATTATTTCGCGGACACGGTGGTGGGTCTTCGAGTTGCACTCTTAAATAAGCAACGCCGCTTCTTCGTTGCGTGCTTTCTCGACAAAGAACACAGGATCGTCGCGAAGGATAGGATTTGTAGGACGTGCGAAAGTAAATCATACCGTGTTTATAATAAAAAATAAAGTTTGTTAACAATTCATGTAGGCAATCTAACGCCACTACGACATTTATATAAATACTGTAAACTAGGCACATTGACTCTTACATCGAAATACTTGTAGGTACATGCGTATAAATCTATGAAATTCATAACGTTCACGTTACGCGCTATAATACTATTTAGGTACGCTACCCAAACGGACGGATCGCGCTTACAATAGAATTATCAATGCCTTGTCTGGGGCCCTTCTTCCAATTTCCGCCAGACAACCTGAAACAGACATCACCGAAACGCTTAGTCTTCGAGTTCTCTCGAAAACAGCATCCTGTGCTCCAGTCAGTTACTCGAATACAATTTTATTCGAACAACATCTCGAATAGCAGAATTATAGCTTCTTGAGAAAGCTGTAGGAGCTGCTTAAAAAATAAAATTATAGTATTTACCTTATATAAACGAGAAAATTTTGTTACGTTTTTCGTAGCTTGGTTACTTTTTTGCTTCGAATATATTTCAGTGATACTTCCTCTTCGAAGATCACTCGAATAAAATTTGTTCCGAAATGTTCGTTGAATAAAATTTGATTCGAAGAGTTTTGTTCGAAATGTTACTCGAATAAAATATGCCGAACTCTATGGTGCGAATGTTAACTCACATTGCACATTTCTCTGACCAAAGCCTTTTCCCCGTCGTGGCCGCCTTCTCTCTCAAGCTGTTCTCTAACTTCGAGAACCTGTAGAGCTCGCACCACTGCTTCCGGTCGACCTCCCATGTGCGGATTTTCCCCTGGACTATTTTGATTTTCCCACATTTCCCCGGGAGGTACTTCCCATCCTTGCGCTCGCGCTTGCAGAACGCTCTTATCTTCTTCGAGCTGTTTCACCCGTTGCTCTAAACTCCTCACGTACTGCATAGTTTGATCTGCAGGATCAAAAGTTTCATTAAACATAGGCACGCGGTTTCCTCGCAAAAATTGCGGGCCGCGAAACTCGAGTATCGTACCATTGAAGGTAGACGCATGCCTTGGTCTGGGAGGCGCGGTTTCCTCGGCATTGGTGCTCGAACTCGAACCATCTCCGTCGTCTCTTTGGCCACCTCCTCTCTCTTCGTCCAAATACAGGCAAAGTTCCTTTAACTCTAGATTATCCTTTATCAGCTCTTGCTGTTTGTTGTCCAGTTGCCGCAATTTATTCTGATAAGCGGACACTTCTTGACGCATAACGCTCGCGGTGTATCTGCCGAATCTCTGCCATTCCCTCGCCAACTTTCGCCCCTTTTGACGGTCGTCGTCCAGAAAGCAACAGAGATCCCTCAGCTCTTGATTATCATCGCTTAATCTTTGGTTTGCCTCTTTCAATGCTCGAAGCTCGCTGAGCTGCAATACGTATGCGCAAATAGGTACCCTGTATTCGTTGCGAGCTAAACCTCTATTCGATTAGAACCGAGTAAAGTAAAACTAGATTCTAACAACAGCTGGAGGTTTCCAAAATGCGCGTACTATAATCGATAATTTTCAGTGCAAAAAAGGAAATCCGATCGTATCGTGGCTGGATTCACACGTGCGTGACTGGTTGAAATTACGATGGTGGACTCGACCTGCGTGACCTAAAAGAGCCTCAAAAACTTCCGTGTGACGTACTTAAGATCCGTGTTCGCATCTTTTCCGCGAAACCAAATTGCCAGGCAAAAACGAACGTGAATCGCGACGCTAATAGTCAGGAACGCCGTGTCTACTCTTACTTTTGCTCTCGTTTATTCTTCCTCTTCTCGATGTACAAAGTATCGTACGATTGTTCGATAAGTTCGTAGCGCTTTTGACAGCATTCGCGTTGAATTCTATTGGATATGGTAGAATTGGAGGAGGATCGCAGTGAAATTGTTAGTTCGATTCGAGTGCAATGACTGAAAAGAAAGATAAGAAAGGCAACGTTTTTTAACGAGATAACGCTCAGCTTCGCGTATTTATGAACTATCGAAATACGCTATATCTATCGAGATCTATCGAGAAAGATCGTTAAAGCTTGACTGCAAATTAGATTAACGATCAAAAGCTGAACGTATATAGCAAAGGGGTAAAAGAATTGCTTATAGGAATTCATCTTCGAGAGAAATACATCTGCTACCAAAATGTATATTATATGTACAACGTTATTCAATAATACGAAATATATTTGCATCGGTTTCGAAGATTATCCAAATATCGCAACGAACTTTTCGAGCAACCTAATGCAAAGGATTTCGTTTAATATACGATCTGAGTTTTTTATAAATGTGTGGGATCCCTATCGGGACGAGATCCCGAAAGCATCAGGATTCTCAAAGATATCCGCGATTCCTAGCATTTCGGTAGAATTTCCTGGAGTTTCGATATTAGTTTTGTCGAATACTTTCGTGCGTTTTGGCGATAAGGGAAAATCCCCGACGCTATAAAATCGAGTCGAGATATTCTCGGAAACGGCGCATCTTTTCGGGATCCCATACACCCCTAAAATGTGCACATTCGACGAAGAAAATAGACGAGAAGGAAGGCGAACTCACCAAGCTCTGTATCTGACGATTCTGCTCGGCGGCGAGCCTCGCTATGTCGCTTTCGGTCTTGCGGACGAATTTGAGCATTTCCACGGGTCCGAGCCTGAGGAACTCGTCGTCGGTGATCCTTTGTCTGAGCGGCGGTGTCTGTGCAGTGTTTACCGTGGGATATTGACCGTTAGGTGGCAAGTACTGACCTTGGCCGACCTTGGCCTGAAGGTAACTATGCGGCTGGGTTTTTGGGACGGGCGCAGTCAAAGTGTTTCCGCCTTGAGGATGATGTCTATGCTCTATCCTCGGCGAGTATTTACTCGGCGCATCCTTCTGTTGCGGCACAGGTCGCGGTTGCGTAGGTTGATGATGATTCAAGGTCGCGACGGGACCTTGACCCGTGGCGGAGACCGAGGTCGGCACGGAAGGGCCTGTACCAAAGTGAGGATGATTCTTGAGGATGCCGCTGGTCGGTTGCGGTGGTGGCTGATATCGCGGTGGCACTTGCTCCACTGCCGACTTGATCACGTGCGAAGGATGCTGCTGCTGCGGCTGGGACTTACTCTTATTGGACATCGCGGCTAATTTAGCTCCAGGCTGCGCTGTGTCCCATTTCAGAGAGTCCACCGTGACTTCTTCGCGTTGGCCTGCCTTCGACCCGCTAAAATCTGGGTCACTGTACGGTCTCTCTTTCTCTTTCTCTTGCTCTCACTCCCTTGCTCTCTCTCTCTCTCTCTCTCTCGAGATCGGATATACTACTTAAGAGCCTGGCCCATCCGATGCGTGCCCTACCTCCGCGAGCCTTACCTTATCGTCCACCGTACACCTCCTCTTTCGTTTCTCTTCTTACGCGATTCTCTTTCGTTTCGTTGTACTTTGAAATACCTTTTACCTATCAAATTCGCCTGCACCGTGCACACGTCGATTCGCTTCAGCGCAGCATACGTTCGCACCGTTTAAAAGAAACTGTAATTACACAAGTATCGGGATACGTAGCGATGACGCGATGACTTTTACCGGTGGTATTCCGCGAACGCGTTCGCGTTATGTGAACAGAACACACGGTCTTGGCTTCGTCGCAGTATTAAAGAGTCGACGTCCTCGCGTCACACCGTAACTCGGAACTATCGCGTGGTACGCTCGCGTTCCAGCTGTCAGCACGCGAGTTGCAACGCGAAAGCATAGCTCCGCGGACAGCGGAAAATGCGACACCGGGTAAAGTCTCTCTCCGTCGCCTGGACACACTCGTTTTCGTTACGAAATCTCGAGAATACTACCAGCGATATTGCAGTTCCGAGTTCCGAGAGGTAACGCGCTCAGCCAGCCGGGCCCCCGTTTTTCTCGCTGCGGGGCCACCGCATTTCACAAGCCGCAGTGCCGTAACATCGAGTGGGGCATTCGAGTGAAACCCGAGTCGACCGTGACTCGTGACCGCACTGTATACCCTCCGCAGACACGCTTTCGCACGCTTCCCTCGATCCCTAACCGATTCCACCCGCTATAGCGTTCGCGCGAACGCTTCTCTCCCACCTAATTGCCTTTGATACCCGGAAGGAAGTGAAAAGATTCCGATGGATCGTCCTCAGGATGCCCGACACTGGCGCGCGATCCTTCTTCGTGATTTGCCACCTCTCACAAACGTATTTGCGTTGAATCACACGCGTGATCCGATCGCGTGTTCGTTATAGCGGCACCTCATGTCGTTCACCGGTACCGGGATCCACGAGCTCGAATCGAGCGAGAATCGCGTGAAAATCGCGCACTAGCAATATGGCGACGATCGAGGACCTGCGATCCGAGGAACGAGTGCGGACGACGCTAGGGCTTTAAGGTTGAGACGCGGGAACGTCGAGGCAACTGCTGATTGGACCACCTTCTCCTTTTAGGAGGGGAGTTAGCGGCGTGTTTTACTCGTGCGAGCTAGAAAGGAGCAGAATCTTAAGCTGTAAGCAGATTCCATTCACCGCGAAGGTTTCTCCAAGTCCCGCTTCATCCCTCCGAACGTTCAAACGGGGATTAACCCTTTGACTGTGAAAGGCGTACCACAAGTCACAGGCCCCTTGTCAGTTTTTGAACAAAATGCTTGTCAAATTAGGGTTTCAGTAGCATCTCAAAAGTACGGTATCAGTTAACCCCTTGAACGTTATAGTTTAATAAAATCGAAAAATTCTCACAAGTTTGAACTGCTGTAACTTCGTAAAGAAGCATCGCACGACGATCAACTTGGGCTCATTTTGAAGCTCGAAGTCTCTACTTAAGCGTAGATGAGCAGATGTGTTACAACAATACGAGCTTTAAGACGAGCCAAAGTTGATCGTAGCACGATGCTTCTTTACGAAGTTACAGCAGTTCAAAGCGTGACACGTTTTCCATCGGAATGTTTTAATTCTTTAATTTTGCTCACGAGCGTATATAAATGTTCGCAGCTTCATTTTAACTGTATCGTATCGTTTTATTATTTGGAATTTAAGTGAATTTATTCATAGATAACTAATTTACACGCGCAAACTAAATGCGCATTCCTGATTATGGAAATGCTCCGTAGCAACAGTTGTGCGAATATCGCGCCGCACTCGGAGTGTCAATTTCAGCGTATTCTTAGAGAAATTAGAAACTTCACGCGTAGACAGTTAAATACAATTAATCTGCTTCATTGCATTACAATACAAAGGCATTAGTAACTTAATTGCGTCCGTATTTTCGCCCGCAATTGCTTTCACGTTTGCGCGAGAAGCAAGAAGATCTCGCGCGCTTTTCCTTGGATGAATCTAATTAGATTTCCGCCGCGTATGCGCGGGTTCGAATTTTCGTACGATTTCTAGTACGCATGCGCCGCTAATTATATTTATATTCGTGCGCGCGTTTTCCCGGGTTCATTGCGAAGAAAACCATCGCGGGGGGTGAATATTGCGTCGATTCAAATGCAAAAGTACACGCTGCTACTAAAGCTAGACGAAAAATGAACTTAAAGTAGCTAACTGTGGGCTTACAAGCTACAAGTTTCTTGCCTAATTATCTCCTCGTAGTAAAATCCAGCGATAGGTATCGTTTTCTTAAGATTATTATTATTCGAACAACAGTCTCGGAATCGGATTCTACAAATTTGTCACTTTTTTTCGCAATTTCGTCGCCTGCGGTCTGCGCTTTTTTTAAGTTTGCAAACTTTCCGTTTCGCGTTAGAATTCATATTAATTTCCTCTACTCTTTTAAATCAGCGAAGTTTTATCTGGTATCACCTTGGTTTGTATGGATCGCTCATTAAACACGATGCTATAGTATATGTCGATTGATAACGAATAAGTAATGGGGAATGCGAGTTGCAAACAAACCGTTCGCACTGTGACGTGTAATAGTTTAACCGAATTGAATGGATTTTTTGCAAAATGTACGTGTTGCATAGGATCAATTATTTGACATTTCAAAGGCGTGCAGTTGACAATTATGTTGGTTGCCGGGATAAAATTTATTTAATTATTTCCTAGATTCCTACGTGACGTTTGTTTGATGCTGATAATGACGCACCTGTATTACACAATTTTATCGCACAATAGTATTTATTATCGCACTTGTACCGCTGGAAACGTAGTGCCACTTGGGCGATTGAAAAGTAAGGTTAACTGCTTACGTGTCACAGGCTAAGGTATAATACTGTTTTCATTTTCGTAGAAATATTTGACTTTCTGTATATAGAAAATCACGACAAATACTTTTAATTAATCGCATAAGATCTCTATGTGTTTGTACATATATATTATACATTATTTTAGGATGAATGTTGCGCGATAGTTGATTAAAGATTGTCCCTGTTAAATAGGCGGTATGGATCTTGACACCCGATGTCACGTCGATGTATTCATCTTAAATGATACATACATTCACGTATATATATTTTGTTCACTTGTAAAAATCCTTGCGACCCACCTACCGTTTAATAATTTAATTTCGTTGCTTCTTTTTTTTTTCTTTATCTAATACTTTGCCGTAGCATGCGTTTGCCTTTGTAATCTATGGCCACAGTAGTTTTGTTCTAATAAGATAAGAGCACACGAATCGTAGAATAATAGATTGTAAACATAATAGCACAGAGAAAGGATGGCAAGCGAAACCTGGAATGTATTGGTGACGGGGGGTGCTGGGTACATTGGTTCTCATACAGTATTGGAACTGTTGCAAGCAGATTTTGAGGTGGTGGTAATAGACAACCTTAGTAATGCTTACCAAGGTGAGGAGTAGCAAAATCGAGTTGAACTAATAGCTACTCGATTAATATCTATAATAAGCATATGGTTGCTTGCAAAAGTTTTTATACACCCTTTAGAATCTTGAATATTTAATAGAGGATGGATGTTGCGAGGTCTGGTTCTTAATATTGGCCTATTTTCTTATAAATGGAAAAAGGTAACCACTTTTTTAACCGCCATGGTAGTTTGGCAGATGGCAGACATTGTAAATAATAACAATATTTATTAAATATTAGTAAGTTAAATCCTTTGTTACAAAGATATAGATGTACATAGAAAGGTAATATATTAGTAATAAATATGATAATAGCAATAGCAATAGGAATTAATAGCAGTAGTAGGAGTAATGTAAAGAAATATGTGATGATAAAGTAATAAAAAATAGTGAGAATACATAAGGTAATTGTACTATTAGCTGGATCCATTAAGATCTGATCCAGCATCTGGACACCCGTCTGATTTACATAGGTGTCCAACCATTGGGACAGATCTTAATGCAAGTATTATAGGAAGACTCATAGTTGGCAGTGACAGTGTTAAACTGCTTCTAATTTTAACTGCCAACAAAATTAATGGCTATAAAATATTCGAAACCCATGTATTTTGCAACGTATAGGTGTACAAAGACTTTTGCAAACGATCGTGTATCTGGTAATTTTAGCAAACACGCGTTAACGTGACGGTATGTAATTGTACGTTTGTATTTTGCACACGTAGGAGATAACGATCTAAAGCCGGAATGCTTGTTGAGGGTAGAAAAATTAACAAATAAAAAAGTTACATTTGTTCACTGTGATATAACAAACTTGAATGACTTGAGGAATGTATTTAACAAGGTAGTACAAATTACAAATACTATGGACGGTAAATGTTTTCGGTAGAAACACGATTAACACGATTGTATTTTAGCACAAATTTCACTCTGTCATACATTTCGCCGCTTTGAAAGCCGTGGGGGAGTCTTGCGAGAAGCCCCTAGAGTATTACAAAACGAATGTTTGCGGAACATTGAATTTACTGAAAATTATGAAAGAGTTTAACGTAAAGCGTTTTATTTATTCGAGTAGTGCCACGGTTTATGGCATCCCCGAAAAATTACCGCTGGTCGAAGACATGAAAACCGGCGATTGTAACAATCCTTACGGGAAAACCAAGTATATGGTTGAGGAAATTCTGAAAGATTTGTGCGATTCGGAAAAGGTGCCAAGTTTTGCCTACGTTCCATGTTCTTTTCGTTTAAAGTATAATCGAGTATTTATTGTTCAAAGTTTTCAGGATTGGTCTGTTATATCATTAAGATACTTTAATCCGGTCGGAGCCCATCCATCTGGGCAAATTGGAGAAGACCCTAATGGGGTGCCAAATAATTTGATGCCATACATCGCGCAAGTATCCGTAGGCAAGAGAGACGTTCTATGCGTTTATGGCAATGATTACGATACTCCCGATGGAACAGGTAAAAAGACGAACGTAAATGGATGTAGCAAAGGCAGTTACTCTAGGCTGGAGGATCTTTATGCAAACTGATATCTTTATTAAAATTAAAAAGCTCTAAACGACCTAAAATTCATAGTCTAGCAATAGATTTACATTTTTCAGAGCTGTTTATGGTAATGGTCGCGTAATTTGCAGGTGTCCGCGATTACATTCACATTATGGATTTAGCGACGGGTCACTTAAAAGCAATGATCTATCAGAAAAGTACCAAACCTACCGGATTTAGAGCAATTAATTTAGGAACCGGGAAAGGATATTCCGTGCTTGAAGTTATAGAAGCGTTCGAGAAAGCGTCTAGAAGAAATATACCGTATAAGATAGTGGATCGCAGATCGGGAGACATAGCTACTAGTTACGCGGACGCTAGTTTAGCTAAAAAGGAACTCGGCTGGCAGGCCACTAAAAATATAGACGATATGTGTAAGTTAACGGTACAAGGAACGAGATAACACCCTGCGTATCGATTAATTATCTGCTCTGTAATTCGCTGTTTTACAGGTCTAGACGCGTGGAGATGGCAACAAAATAATCCGAATGGTTATAAACAATAACGATAATAGTTTAAACATCTGTTACACGATGAACGCATTTATATATTTAATTACTTTAAACGTAAGCCATGGTGGTGTCTGGTTACCAAAGTTTAAACCAAAGACCAAAGCAACACTTTTTTATATAGAATTTTTTTCTAAAAGAGAAAGAAAGCAACATGATAACACACTCATATATAATTAACCACGATCAATGAATTTTTATATGAAACGATCAATTACACGCTAAATTATACGTGCCATAGAATATATGTTCCTATAATTGTATAAAATCACAACTTATTAATAAAGTGATATTGAAATGTTAAAGCATTGCGTTCTACTTATTTCTCCTCGATTAATGTCAGTTCGTTCGAGAATATTAAACGAAGTTAGTTAAATGCAAGATAGTGAATTAGGGAATATTGTATCGCATTATATTTTACCATAAGTTATGTAAGTCTACGTTGCAAGGAAGCGCACTCAGTTTTGATATCTCTGTCTTTGCCGCGAGATAGTGCGCTCCTTTATTATATTTCTAAAATGATGCGCTCCTTGTCGATATTTGTGTCTTTGTCACAGAAAGTACGCTCCTTGTCTATACTTGCATCTTTGTCGCCAAATCGTGCGCTCCTTGTCGCACGATGCTCTAAAGTGTGACGTCACGAACACTACCCCTTCCCTTGCGCCGGCCGATGCGTGGCGGTGGTAGCCATGTTCTGTGGTCAGTACTACGCAAGCAGCCGGAGGGGTAGGATATTTCGCGCTCTGTCGAAAATATTTTCCTTTCGGAATTTAATACGTGATTGCGGTTTACTGACATTAGTAAATCATTCTAAAATTTGTAGGGAGCTTTGGTAGACACTGATACTTGGTCGCTTTCGATTTCTTCCTTTTAGAAAGGTTTAACTACGTATAATAATTAATTACTAATATATTTAATTGTGTGTGCAGGTTTTTTAACAAAAGGCTGGGTTCCCTTGGCAAACGAATAGTGGAGAGTTGTAAACGATGACCAGTCTTGGAGTCCTGGAGTCCAGAAGTATATGAGGCATAAAACAGTGGTCACGAGATTAGTATTTCGACTGCTTCTTGGATAACCACTCCACTTCACAATTCAACGAGAAATTAAAGCAAGGACTAATTAACAATACTCCCTGCATCTGAATTATCCCAATGGGACATTGGTCAGCGACTTCCTATCCAGAATAACGAGAACAAAGTGGAGGAAGAAGACCTTCATCAAATAGATAGATATTTTTACACATTTATACATTCGTATTATAAATTACATAAGTTTGAAACTAACCTGTGACTATTAATAGTTTATAACAATATCTCAACATGTTTGTAAGCTGTACTGTCTCAGAAAGTATAAATAAATGACAAGATAAATATAACTAATCGTTTAAACATTTATTGACCTGTCCAACGATCCCAGAATGACCAGTCCTAATCCTTTACAGAGAAGTATCGTGGAGGGACTTTGTTAAAAAAGTCTCGAAGCGAGAACCTCTAAAAAATAGCCCTATACATCATTAAATAACTTATAAGTTTGGAACATGAAAACTTAAATCTCAGAGAATCGCCCAACTAGTTTAAAGCTTTGTCTAAGTCCACAAATATCAGCAATTCTTGGAAAATGACGTCATTTGTCGGAATCGCAGAAATTCTTGGAAATGACGTCATCAGGCCATGTTAGCAGATACCTCCTCGCACATCATATTCTCCTAATACAAAGTCGTCAAATCGGCCGAAATTTTATTGGGAAGCCTAGGAAACTCCGCAGTTCCTGGAACATGACGTCATTTCCAAGAATTGTCGAATTTCTGGGAAATGACGTCATATTGTCACGTCACCAGATACCTCCTCGCAACTCATATTCGCCTAATACAAAATCGTCAAATCGGCCGAAATTTTATTGGGAAGCCTAGGAAACTTCGCAGTTCCTGGAACATGACGTCATTTCCAAGAATTGTCGAATTTCTGGGAAATGACGTCATATTGTCACGTCACCAGATACCTCCTCGCAACTCATATTCGCCTAATACAAAGTGGCCAAATCGGCCGAACGTTTGTTCGAAAGCCTGAGAAACTCGGTAGTTCTTAGAAAATGACGTCACTTCTAGGAATCGCTGAAATTCTTGGACATGACGTCATCTTGCCACGTCACCAGATACCTCCTCGCAACTCATATTCGCCTAATACAAAATCGTCGAATCGGCCGAAATTTTAATGGGAAGCCTAGGAAACTCCGCAGTTCCTGGAACATGACGTCATATCCCAGAATTGTCGAATTTCTGGGAAATGACGTCATCTTGCCCACGTCAGCAGATACCTCCTCGCACATCATATTCTCCTAATACAAAGTCGTCAAATCGACCAAACGTTTACTCGAAAACACGGGTAACTCGGCAATTCTTGGAAAATGACGTCACTTCGAGGAATCGCCGAAATTCTTAGAAATGACGTCATAGCTCACTACGTCATAGCTTTTGGCGACCTCCTGGCATGTTATATTCTCCTGATACAAAGACCCGAAGAATTTTCGAAAAACTTGGCGACTTTGTATTAGGCGAATATGAGTTGTGAGGAGGTATCTGCTAACATGGCAAAGTGACGTCATTTCCCAGAAAATCGACAATTCCTGGAAATGACGTCATTTTCCAGGAACTGCCTAGTTTCCTACGCTTCCCAATAAAATTTCGGCCGATTTGACAACTTTGTATTAGGAGAATATGATATGCGAGGAGGTATCTGCTGACATGGCAAGATGACGTCATTTCCAAGAATTTCAGCGATTCCTAGAAGTGACGTCATTTTCCAAGAATTGCCGAGTTTCCCCTGTTTTCGAGTAAATGTTTGGCCGATTTGACGACTTTGTATTAGGCGAATATGATGTGCGAGGAGGTATCTGCTAACATGGCAAGATGACGTCATTTCCAAGAATTTTGGCGATTCCTAGAAGTGACGTCATTTTCCAAGAACTGCGGAGTTTCCTAGGCTTCCCAATAAAATTTCGGCCGATTTGACGACTTTGTATTAGGAGAATATGATGTGCGAGGAGGTATCTGCTAACATGGCAAGATGACGTCATTTCCAAGAATTTTGGCGATTCCTAGAAGTGACGTCATTTTCCAAGAACTAGCGAGTTTCTCAGGCTTTCGAACAAACGTTTGGTCGATTTGGCCACTTTGTATTAGGCGAATATGAGTTGTGAGGAGGTATACGGCGAACATGACCTGATGACGTCATTTCCAAGAATTTCGGCGATTCCGACAAATGACGTCATTTTCCAAGAATTGCTGATATTTGTGGACTTAGACAAAGCTTTAAACTAGTTGGGCGATTCTCTGAGATTTAAGTTTTGATGTTTCAAACTTATAAGTTATTTAATGATGTATAGGGCTATTTTTTAGAGGTTCTCGCTTCGAGACTTTTTTAACAAAGTCCCTCCACGATACTTCTCTGTAAAGGATTAGGACTGGTCATTCTGGGATCGTTGGACAGGTCAATAAACGTTTAAACGATTAGTTATATTTAACTTGGCATTTATTTATACTTTCTGAGACAGTACAGCTTACAAACATGTTGAGATATTGTTATAAACTATTAATAGTCACAGGTTAGCTTCAAACTTATGTAATTTATAATACGAATGTATAAATGTGTAAAAATATCTATCTATTTGATGAAGGTCTTCTTCCTCCACTTTGTTCTCGTTATTCTGGATAGGAAGTCGCTGACCAATGTCCCATTGGGATAATTCAGATGCAGGGAGTATTGTTAATTAGTCCTTGTTTTAATTCCTCGTTGAATTGTGAAGTGGAGTGGTTATCCAAGAAGCAGTCGAAATACTAATCTCGTGACCACTGTTTTATGCCTCATATGCTTCTGGACTCCAGGACTCCAAGACTGGTCATCGTTTACAACTCTCCACTATTCGTTTGCCAAGGGAACCCAGCCTTTTGTTAAAAGACCTGCACACACAATTAAATATATTAGTAATTAATTATTATACGTAGTCAAACCTTTCTAAAAGGAAGAAATCGAAGGCGACCAAGTATCAGTGTCTATCAAAGCTCTCTACAAATTTTAGAATGATTTACTAATGTCAGTAAACCGCAATCACGTATTAAATTCCGAAAGGAAAATATTTTCGACAGAGCGCGAAACATCCTACTCCTACGGCTGCTTGCGCAGTACTGACAGAACATGGCCACCGCCGCCGCGCATCGTCCGGCGCAAGGGATGGGGTAGTGATCGTGACGTCACACTTTAGAGCATCGTGCGACAAAGAGCGCACTATTTCCTGACAAAGATGCAAATATAGACAAGGAGCAAACTTTCTGTGACAAAGACGCAAATATAGGACAAGGAGCGCATCATTTTAGGACGAGGACAGTGATATAAAAAAGGTGCGCACTATTTTGTGACAAGGAGGGAAATATAGAAAGAGCGCGCACTGTTTTGAACAAGGACAAAAAAGTAGAGAAGGAGCGCGCTACTTTAAGACAGAGACAGAGATATGGAAAAGGGACGCGTTCTTATTGGACAAAGAGAGCTATAGAGGAGCTCGCTTGTTTGCGACGAAGACAATCGCTTTCGTTTGATTGAAGGAGTTCGAAAAGTCATTTGTCAGCGATCACGTGTCTTATACTTGACCCCACGATTCCAAGTGATTGTGATGACTGATCACAAACATGTTAGCATAGAGTAGCTTATTAATTATGTTACTTTGCGACTCTTGACATTAGCACACGTTTAGGTTACAAACTATTATGACAACTACAGCTGTCATCTTCGAAGGCGTATACCGAGCACCTAACAATTTTGCAAATCACAGTGCTATTCTGTGAACAGATATCCATAATTTAAATAATAATAATTAATGTTTAAGAAAATCTAATGAATTAAATAATTTGATTATTTTGTAATCGTCCAATCGAGTATGTATATAAGAAAAAAAAAAAAAAAAATCGATCGTTTCATATCAGTTTATTCAATTCATGAATTTCATACAATTTAATTAATCAATTATTTAAATTACATGATTAACAAGTAATAAATTTATTCATGTACAATTGTAAGAAGCAAAGTACAAATAAAAAGCTTTGACATAAAAAAACAGACTTAAAACAGTTCTTTTTAATTAATTAATTTCAATTTTATAACACTTTTTACCTATAAGACGATTTATACACGCTTTTAGAAAAATACATACTATTTCCTTAAAATAAATTCGTAAGAAAGTAACGAACGCTGTACTTCAATTTTAGTAATCTTTAAAATGGTAAAAAATTTGCATTGATCTTTAAAAGATTATAGAATTGGCGACAAATAAGTGGGAAGCATTTCTCAAGATTGTTTATTACGCGTTAAGAGGAATAAAATTTGGGTTCAACCAAATTTCGTAAACTCGATCTATTCCGTATTAAATATACCGCTTACTTATTTTTTGAAAACACATAAGATGCTAGCGTGTTCTATTTCGGCATGGACCGCGTCGAATGAATAATATTATGCAAACGAGAAGTCGTTAAATTATTAAACAATTACGAGTTTGGTAGAAACTTAAGAAAATGTAACAAATTCAACTTGCGATAATCGATTCGGTCGATATTTATAATTGGTTAGGACTAAGAATTATGTACACTGAAAATGAATCGGTTTTAAAAATCAGTAAATAGTTGGATGGATATTCTTTGTACAACAATTTTCGTACAATTTCAGCTTTTTAAACTGCTTAGAAGTTTTAGTGTAATTTGAGCTCGAGACATTAGCGATCTGCAACTTTGCCCCAAACTATCTTGTCCGTGTTTAATTATCGTAGCACACACGTCATCTTCGTCGTTACTTAGTCCCGTGTGTAACTGATAATCTTCGATCTTTGTTCTTAGTACCCAATCTAAATTTTGAATCCTTTCCTCCAGTAGTATCGCAATTTCTTTCCAACTCTGCAATGCGATAAAGAATAAAGTATAACTAGAATTAGAATAAAGAATCGATAATAATCGATCGGCTAAATTCCGATTCTTACATGGTCATTATCGTTTAACGAGACAGACGTTATTTGCTTCTTCTTGTTCTTCCTTTGCGAGGTCTTAGGTTGTAATTGTGTCGCACACAGAGTACATATGGCACTAATAATCGCAAGAGACTCGCTACACGTGGATGCTCTTAGTAAAAAATGCTTGAAAGACACTGGAGTTCTCTTCTCAGGGATATCTATTGTCTGAAGGCATGGAGAATCTCGCAACGCTCGGAGGCATTTGTAATCGGGATAACGCGACAGTGCGAGCGATTCCGTGAGACAAGCGATCGTCTTCAGCTGCTTGGAGTAATGAGCTTCGCGTAGCCTTTCCACCGCATCCATAGGAACTAACATTTTACAAGGTTTATTATTCTTTCCCTCCGATTCGAACTTTTTAAGGATCAAAGGAATCTGTTCGTCATCCAGCTTCTTTAGTTCGTTAGAAAATCGAATAAGAAGAGAGGAACTGTCGGATGCTACACACGCTGCTAAAATCTTTAATATCAAATCTCTCGCTACGAGTAATCTTAACATGCACACGCGTGTTTCCTCTTGCATCCTAGGATCTTCCCCATTTTCCGTGAACGGTTCCCATCCGGGAACAACCTATTCAAAATGTCAAGTGAAGCACGTTGAGTGTTTGAAATTTTCGATGCGTCTCCGTGGAGTGGAATAAATTGTAGAAATAGATTTACCATCAAATCACGATTATCCCGCAACGAATTCAATCGAATTGAATTCTCGATTAGTCGTATATCCATATTATCTAGAGTGGAAATTAAAGATGTGGAACTATTGCACCAACTTAATTCCAAAAGCATTTTATCTACAGTGGTCATAACAAAGTGAAAAGAATTTTCCAATCGTTCTTTTAACTCCACGAATTCTTGGATTTTTACAAAACTTCCGTATTTATAGGCAAACGTTAAATGATCTGCGCTCTGCCGACACATTACAACAGTTCAATTATAAATATCTTCTTGTTAATTAGAACAATTCTACGATACGTAAATACGTACGTCTTTGTAATTTGCGATAAAAAATTTAGTAGTATGGTCTAAAGTTATGGAAGCTAATGAAAGGTGACCAAGTGGAGCGAGTAGCGGTGCATGTAAATAACCCAACGAATCTAATTGAATATGTTTAACGTCCAATAATGTGAAAACATGATCAGCTGCACCTACTAATCCTGCTTCCAAATATATTCGTACTAGTAAAATTTTTATATAAAAATTTGCAGGACTTGATAATAAACCGCGTTCTAGCAGTGCCAATGCTCTATAAAAACATATGGTTAATTTTACTACATACCAAATTCTTTTCATAAATATACTAACGTCTTGTTTCTTGTCTTATTAGTAATATAGAAAAATTACTTATAAAGATAAACTGCATCGTTCGTATTGCACCATAATTCGTGCAATAAATGCGTTGCTAAAAGAATATAAGAATCTGCAGGGCAAAAATCTGTTGGTAGTCTGTCTTGGATTGGACACAATTCGTTGCTCATTTTATATAATTTACATAGCCGTTCTACTAATTGTTTTTGTTTATTTATATCAGCATTTGGAGGGTGATGGAAACCACAAATACGACGCAATTGTTCTAAATGAATATGCCTCTGCATTTGTTGCACAGTAGTTGGGAATCCTTCTGGTTCAACACCAACATCTTCCTCTATCTAAACAAATCATGATGTTTGAAACAAAATATCATCCAAATGAATTTCTTACTTTTGCCTAACTATGTTATATTGAAATTTCATTGCTTGCCTTCTGAAGCAGCTGTTGCTTGCCTGTAGGTGTTAACAAATGTAAGTAAAAACGCAAATCTCCAACTACACAGGTTTTTTCTCCAAACTGTGAGAAATACTGATACATTAGATGGATTGGTTCAGCAACATTTTCAATGACTTCTCCGTTTTGCGTAAGTTTCAATAATTTAAATTTTGCAAGATAAGGAGCCCTAAATTTTTTCTCTGACGTAGTTATAATCTTATTAAAGAAATTTAAACATTCTTCCGGCTTTTGAAACTTAAGAGCCGCGAGAAGATAATCTTGGTAATATGGCCAATTGTCAACGCTATTCGTGATACACAAATAATATGAAACGTTAGAATGTTGTTATTTAAATGGTACAAACAGTTCGTTACACTCACTTTTCGTTGATGAGTTCATTATACGCGTTAGCCGCTTCGGGAAAGCGTTCCAATTTTAATAGGAGTGCAGCTTTACGCTGGGTAACAGATGAAAGATGGGAAGCTAAAGGTCCTTGCAATACATTTAACATTTCTTCGCTTTTACCTTGAAGCTCTAATATCATTAAGTAAAGCTGCACTTCTTGTTCAGCTTCCATTTTTCCCTCTTTAATTAATTTTAGTACCTAATTTGTCGCCGCATGATAGCAAAGTATTTAGTAAAGCAATCTATGCTATATCCTACTATTAAAACTTTGAAATAATTTACGAACCATTCTTTCTGCTAGGGGTAAAGTAATACCTTTTGCTAATTTTTCATCTGCATGTATAGCTTGCATAACTATACTCATCACAGCCCAAAAGTAATAAGGGTTTTTTGGTTTTAATTTATATAAGGCAAGCGCCGTTTGTTGTTGCTTTTTATAATCTCCAAGACGAACGTAAGACATAAAAAGATGGGTTAACAATTCTTCATTGTTAGGATCCACTTTTGCTGCAGCTTCGTATACTTCGCTTATCTTGTCAGCTACAAAATTCGTTTACAGTCGCGTTTAATATTTATAGCAACTCGTACGAGTTTTGTAACTATTTAGGAATACAAAAGAATCATGAAGTACAATTTAAACGTACGTTGGTGCGTTTCTCTATAGCAAATACTCATGACCTGCAGAGTACAATCCTCATGAGGAACTTCTGAGCGTACTTTATCCATAATAGTTTGACATTCTGTTTCTTTACCGAGCCGTAGCAAAGCCAAAGCTTTGAGTACTCTGGCACATTGATTGCTTGGCTGCTTTTTAAGCACCTTTTCGGCTTCTTGAAGAGCTTTCTTATTATTTCCATTATCCAGCCAATCTAAAATGCATAGTGTAATGATGTTACATAACCTCATTAGCAGTCAAGTAGCGAAAACATATTCTTTTGAAACTTGGAAAGTAGAAAGATTTATGACTGAAACAAATATCAGCGGTATACTTGCCATATATTGGACGTAAACGACGTTCGTTAACGGTATTATCCACACGGGTTTTAGACGCCATGATACTTTTTATGATAGTTTTAAATCAACAAACCAAAGTTTTTCGTTGTCCACTGCATGCTCGTGTTATAAGGCTTATTTACATTGAATCTCACATGTGCGTGATTTTCGTGACTAAAAAAATACTTTTTTTTTTAAACTGTTTATCATTTCTTAAAACCATAATAAAACGGAAAGATATTTCTGAATTCAATTAGAATAGTTATATTTTCTTCGCAAACAGCAGACTTGAATGTTACAAATTGTAACAGCAATTAAATGAAATTTAAATATACAGATTGTAAATTCGCGCATGATTCTACATGACTGCTATATATTTTCCATCGCATATTCATTTTTATTTGAAATCATAGAAAGAGTAATCGGAAATTGTTATTTTGAATTCAATTTTATATATAATATATATATACATAAAATCTAAAATTTTAATCGCAAACATTTTTAACGAATTGAAGAGCGTGTTTCTTTAATTTTCTAAAACAGTATAAGTACTAATCTCACGATAAAATAATCGCGCGTGCAAAGTAGTTGTTAATATTAAAAATAATGTACAGAATTCATTTGTATGACGTATCGAAGATAAAATTTATAGTGTTTACGATATACTTTTAGCTTTATTTCATTGCCAATCTAGACATTATATAAGGCATGATTGTACGTTCGCGCGTAAAATCTGCTAATTCCCGGTAACACGCATTTTACGGTGTTCAAATTTTCGTCGTTGCAGAGCATTGCAGAGCTTATTACATTTCCTATCCTTTGAAAGTCTATACGCGTCAATCGAATATCGACATGTGGTCATCAAAATTAGATACCAGCGTAACTTCTGAAGGTGGTTTTTTGGATGCTAGTCGTAAAACTGGCGAGGATTCAAACGAGCGAAGAGCACAAACTCTCATTCCTACCGTGGTCAAAAATTTGCTTGCTGCCTCTTCTACCGAAAACGTAACGCTATGGGGTATCCCAGCACGTATGTTCGCAATTTGCGGAATAGTACGCAGCATCGAAGAAACGCCAACAAAAATATCGTACGAGATCGAAGATCAAACAGGTTTGATACACTTCGAATTTTTACGGCGCGTTAGTTCTCTCCCACTTTTGATTTCTTTCTCATGTTAACGTGCTCAGGTACTATCACTGGACTTAAATGGTTGGAAGCGAGTAAAAAATCATCGGAACCGGCTATTCAATGTAATACGTATGTTCGCGCAGTTGGTGTACTTAGAGAACAAAACGATAAGAGGCATCTTTTAATTTTACGAATAAGCCCGTTACAACGCATAACGGAGATAACGACTCACCTCCTTGAAGTTACTCATGCCACATTGAAAGCTAAAGCAGCAGCAAAGTTACATCCAGCTGGAGGATCTAAAGAACGAGATTCCACGATGACTGAATCGACCAATGAAAGTTCTCCTTATTATGGAATGTCAGCAGATCAAAGTTTAGTCTACAAAATTATTCATGCTCAAAATGACACTGAATCTGGCATTGAAAGAAAAGATATCAAAGCAAAAGTACCGAGAATTGATAAAAGTGAAGTAGATGATATTTTAGAATTTCTTGTTTCTGAAGGTCATATCTATACAACAAGTACAGATGACCACTTTAAAACAACTTAAGTTGTATAAACAAGTATTATAGTTATCAGTTAGCTCTTGTTTATGAAACAAGTATTCTTATTTTATCCATATTATATTACATTAAAAAGATACTTTAGATTATAGTATTAAGATATTACATTTAAAGAAAGCTTTCTTTACATTTTTTTTTTGTTGGTATGAAGAAATCACATATTTATTTTTGTTTTATAAAACAGTAAATCTGTTGGAACATTTGCTTTAAGCAATATCTTCCTAAGCAACAAAATGTTTCATGTATATTTATCATTGAAAAGTTTTTTATTTTTATACTTCTGTCGTGCTGTATCAATCTAAATATATATAATGAAACAATTACACTAAGATTACCAAATTCTACCTTTAGTAATAATAATAATATTTGTTTAAACAGTTGTGCTAGTAATTATGAAAGTGATATAAGTAAAAAATCTAAAAATATTGTATTACACGTTTTGCGATGTATCGACTTATATCAGAAAAGTTCGAAATCCCGCCTTCATTTTTTATAACTGCTAGTACATTTTAGTTTACGATAGTACCGGAACATAGTAATTATATGTTAGACATTTAATATGTAAGAATTTCCAACGTTTCTGGTTCATTTACTATGAATAAAATAACGTACGACTTGACATCGCAAAATTTTATTTGTTGCAAGTTACCCTTTCCAAACTGCGGAGATTCTAGCCTAAAAATCCAATTCCTTACCCAAAATCATCAGGTTTGACAACATTCCAAACATTAGATACGTTGAAGTTCGGATTTGTGTTTTGTTTAATTTGTACGATAATAATTTAAAAACAAAGGAACAAAATGAGATACGCGCAACTTGTAATGGGACCAGCCGGTAGTGGAAAGGTATCATTATATTGTTTTTCGTATTTAAGCCTATAGTTCCAAATTATGCGCATCAACGTGCAATTAAATGAAAATAAAAGTCTGGTTGGGGGTATACTATACGCTACCCCGATTTGACGAATGACAAATATTAACGTGAAATGTAGAATAAAACGTTAATAAAGATTCGAAGATTTACAGAGAGACTAAATTATAAATAAAACGACTTTACAATTCGGTTGATCGTTTGATTGGTTAGGTTTTAGAAATGGCGGATAATGTATCCCGCCAAAATTTGAAAACGAATATTCTACCGATGTGGTATTAAAAATATGCATGTTTCATTTTTACATAGTCCACATATTGTTCCTATATGCAACAACATGCAGCCAATGAGAAAAAATCAGTGGACGTAGTAAATTTAGATCCAGCAGCAGAGTATTTTGATTACGAACCACTAGTCGACATACGAGAATTAATTCAATTAGACGATGCTATGGAAGATGATGAATTACGATTTGGACCTAATGGCGGTCTTGTATTTTGCATGGAGTAAGTTGATGGAACTCGTTTAACTTTATTCCATCAAAATTCTAAAGAAATTCAAGCTTACCGTAAAAATATTATTTGTAGGTATTTATTAGAAAACTCGACGTGGTTGGAGGAAAAGTTAGGCGACGTAGACGACGATTATATCATTTTCGATTGCCCGGGTCAAATAGAGCTATACACGCATATGACGGTCATTCGTCAATTAACAACTATGTTGCAAAATCTGAATTTTCGTATATGTGGGGTATTTCTAGTGGATAGTCAATTTATGGTTGACGGATCGAAATTTTTGTCTGGCACAATGGCAGCGCTTAGCGTGATGATTAATTTAGAATTACCACATGTTAATATACTTAGCAAAATGGATTTATTGTCGAAAAGTGCGAAAAAGCAATTGGACAAGTATTTAGAACCCGATCCGTATAGTTTATTAGCAGACATGGAAAAAGATCCTTGGAATGAAAAATATAGGAATCTTACAGAAGCAATAGGAAGGCTTATAGAGGATTATAGTTTAGTTCGCTTTTATCCATTAAATATAAAAGACGAAGAAAGTGTTGCAGATATTAAACTAACGATCGACAACATTATTCAATATGAAGAGGATGCTGATGTTAAAATTAGAGATTTCGATGAACCAACTGAGGATGATGATAACGATGTAAATTATGATGCAAATACATGAGAATAGCTTTACTGAATAAACTATTTTTATGAAACATTCTTTCAAGTTTTATTCCTTGATACTAATGAGATAGAGACAAGATAAAATAAAAAAATTTATTTCATTAATTTAATTGTTAGCTTATGAAAATATCTGTACATGGAAGTAATGGAATATTTACACTATAAGATTTCATCGTTCTAAATGTGCATTTATCGTGTTAAATACAAACATTAAACATCCAAATGCTAAGGTTGATCCATGAGCAACAATAGCACTTCCTTCCCATCCTTCTTCTAAGTGATCTTTATTTCTTGCCTCATATTCTGTCAAATTACATTTACATAACACTCTTTTCCTCTCTTTCTGTTCCTGAGACAAAACTTTTTCCTTTATAATAGCTTTCACTGCTTCTGTTGTTTCTAACTCTTTAGTTATGGATTGCATTTTGTCATCAGCCTCTTCTTTCACTTGTTCTATAACTTCTGTATAGTTACAGGAATAAAGTACATTATCAACCACTGTTCCATATTCGCTGTAGTTCAATAATTCGTAACGTTTAGTACTCTGTAAATAAAAAAAAAAAAAAATATACATATATTGTTAAAATAATGTAATATTTAAGAAAAACGATATAAAAATAATTTCTATTTGTTATTACCTCGTCAAAGAAAATAATGGCGTGTTTCGAAGATGTAAAGCTGCAATTACCATAATTAGATAAAACTAAATCACAGTTTGGGCCACTGCCAATGGTTAACGTTTTATGAACCATAAAAGCTGGTGGTTTAGGCTTTTGATTTAAAGAAAACAGTGCCGCCCTGGCCGTCATCTGACAGTTAATCGTTTTATAATTTTCTCCATCTGGATCTAATATTTGTTCTAATCGTTGTAACGCCAGCGCCTCTAACACTGGTCTTTCAAGTAACTGTACACCTTCTTTTACATCGTAACCGAATCGTTCTGCATAGTATTCCGTGCTACTGTCGTCGCTACATCTACTTTCAGATACATTTTCCTGTTCTATCTTTTCTTCGCATTTAGCGTTACTCGTCCCTTCCGCGTTACGTTCCTCTTTTATTTCACTATTCTCCTCCATTTCCTTTTCTACTTCCATTGGCTCTTCTACCTTTTGTACTTCTGTACTTTCTGCTTTAGGAGGTTTGTTGTCATCGTTTTCCGTATCTTGCGTTGCCGTGTCCTTGATCACCGGTCTTATAACAGCGTCGTGATAAAATCGTATAGGATCTAATTCTGGTGGGTGTTCATAATGAAATTTGACAGAACAGGGTACTTTTATTCTTGTTCGTCCTTCCAATTTAACTTTCGTACGAAAAAGTGGATTAGCCGCGCGGGCTTTTCGTAAAAAGTCTAACTTTACCGCGTGTTGATCTATTCGTTGGTTGGCATATTTGTCCCAAAGTTTAATACGTTCCGTTACTCTACACGACGTTAATAAATTCTGATCTATGAAATGATTCGGATGATTGGGACACATCCATCTTCCAATCGGAAAAGCGGTGAGCGGTGGATCTAAGCAGTCTTGATGAAAATATAATGGACAGTAATCGCACGCGATTAACGGTGCTTTCCTGCAACTACGACCGCATTCAAAGCACAAACGTGCCGGTAGAGGTACCATTAAATTGTTATCCAAACAATGATTTTTCCCTACTAAGAAAACAGCCTTTATAGTTGACAAAAATTTGGATAACAAATATTAGAGGTGTACGAGATCCCGAAAAAATATTCGGGATTCTTCAAAATATCCGGGATAATCCCGAGAATATTCGGGATTGCGGATTCTAGTCGCGAAAAAAATGCTCATCTCGTCCCGATTTTATATTTTTCGATTTTCTATCATCTCCAAAAATGATGAAAATATTTCACGAAACGAAAACCAAAATGGCTTCTTGAGATTCTCGTAAGTATCGAGAATCTTGAAAATGTCGGGAATCGCGGATATTTTCGGGAATCTTGGATATTTTCGGGATCCTGCACATCCCTAATAAATATTTATGAAAAAAATCAACTACTATATACCATTATTACTTCCACTTTGCTGCTTTCCTCTTCTACCTGAAACATAATCTACTTTGTTACTACCAGGAAACATAATTGGTAGTTGCAGTTCTTTAGGTAATTCAAATTCTCTGGGATTAACTAAAGAAGCTGCTAAAGCTAACACCTCTAATGCAGACTTTTTTTTGTTTCTTTCATTTCCTTTATTATCTAAGAGATTTCTTTTCGATGCGCATCGACAAGCATAGCATAACCATTCTCCATTAGGAATATCTGCTGGATCCACCGCTGGATAACTGCAAATAATTGTAACAATTTCCCTCATGCTCATCGTATGCAATTCATTTAATTTGATAAAATAGAATTCGACTTGGTAATCTATTTCGTACGTAAAGAAGTAATTCTATTGAGTCTCACTTATTTCTTTCATCTTGATATATCTAAACTCACTGGCATTGTAAATGGTACGATGCAGGGCATTTGTCGCAACATATAAGTTCCCCTCCATCTCTACAAGCATCACAAATATCGTGATTGTGACCACGTCCTCTTCTTTTAAAATATGGATGCTTTTTTTCCTCCTTTTCCTTTTTAGTTTTCGCCGTTTTAGAATCCTCTGATACAGGTGGTGCTATGAGAGCTTGAATTTGCTGGCAACGCGAAAAACAATGCGTTTTCGTATTTCAAAATTTTCATACATAAAATCGTTTATTTCTCGCCCGCAAATTAGTTATATTTCTTGTTTACTTACTGGCATTAAACCACCGATCATTGGAAAACCGTATTCCACGGTACCCATTTTGATGCGAATTTTTAATTCTCGGTGATACGAAATTTTCCTATCGCCACATAATATTTGTTTAATTGCGAGCCACAGATCTATGCTCCTTCATTATTTCCCTTCCCTTTTCATTTTTCATATCTAAATTGGTTATGTTTAAAACTTAGAAAAACAAGGTATTAGGTTTATAGACTATATCCTTACGAAGTGTTGCGGACTGTGCTGTCCCCTGTATAAGAGTTAACAATTTTAAAGAACCTTCGTCTAAATTAAATTGTTGCACAAAAACACTGCCACATAGATATTTCGAGTAAATTAAAATGTAATCGTAAAATAGCAAATGAAGTATACGTTGTATAATATACTTTTTAATTCGAGCTTGGTCCATAAAAAAACGTATCGCAGAAATTTCACTCGAATAAATGTATAACGAGATACACTATATTATTCATAAAACCGTGTATTATATCATTTGCATAAACTTTTATTTATGCAAAATCAACGCGAAAAAAGTTGACTGATAGATTGTCTAGAATAATTTTTAAATTTTACTAGAGTAATAAAATTTTGTTTCCTTATATTCGTGTAGTATTTTCCTCTACTATAATCGTTCACTATTTTAATGAAATTAAAACTCGCATATCAACGTGTAAATACTGTAAAAGGTGCTGCTGCACATTCTATTACTATATCGTATCGTTAGGCGAATAGTTTGCTGCCTCTTTGTTCATGATTTCTGATTATCTGTAATGTAATCAAAAAGCTTCAGATTTAAACTAAACACATACACGTGCATTTCACTGACGTTTAAATAAATGAAACTGTTGAGGCATTAAAAGTTTACGTGTATATACTTTAGTTAGAAAAGGATAAATAACTGTTTCAAAATGGCTCGAATTGGTATCGGTAATTTGTTAATTAAAAGGCAAATGCATAGTAACGCGCAAATAGTGCAGAATTGTAAAGAAATAAGAAATCGTAATCCACGAAATTTGGAACGCTTAAGGATCGCGAGAAAGCCTATAGGTTATGCTCTTGAGAAACCTGGACGTTCATACTGGCATAAGTAAGATAATTATCGTAGCACGATTTCTTTTCACGATATTGTATGTCTGTATATCGTCGAAAATATTGAATAAATTTATATTTCTACAGATTGGTTATAACAACGTCTCAGCGCTATGTTACAGCGGAAATACATCATTTTGAAAATGGTCCAGTTATCACAGCATCGACTCAAGAATGGGGATTGAGAACTCAATTATTGCGGTTTGTATTTATTTCGAATCCTATTCTGAATCTTTGACGTTTTAGCCAATAGCAGAAGTTAATGAAAAATGTGTTTCAAATCCCGATTGATTCGAAGCAATTCGAAGAGTCAAATCCAATAATTAAGCACTTTGTGATAATAATATTTTAGCTTATATCAATTGAGTAATATTCTAGGGGATACTTGAAATGTTACAAATATATTATTTCGTTTTATAAGCAACTATTTGTGTAATGGTATAATTTTCATTTCTATTCATTGTATTTTACTTATTATACTTATCATTTTTGCCTTCTACAACTTGCAAAAATTACAGCAATATTACTATGTAAACGTTTGAAAAATCAAAATGAAAAAGTTATGTAAATTGTTTTTCCAGCACAAATGATGCTAAGGCATTTAAGATTTTGGGAAGCGTGCTTGCTCAACGTTGTTTGGAATGCGGTATCTTAGAAATATATGTTAATGATAAAATAATTACTGGAAATAAATTGCAATCATTAGTAGACATACTAGTAGAGAATGGAATTTCAATAGAAGAACCACCAAGCTACAAACATCCAAATCGTCCTACAGCCAAAATACATCCAGAGAAACCTTGGGAAACTTTTGAATAAATTTTTAAATAAATGTCTGAAAGTGTATATGTATATATATATATATATAGTACTCACAAATAAACGTAATTTATAAACGTTGTGTATATTATTTTTAAGTACAAATAAAACATTTGACTTAAGTATTTTGGAGTCTTACATCTTTTTCAACCTGCTGTATGCAGCTAAAAGGTTGCATAAATTTCCTAAACTTTTGTCTTCCGTTTTCCTACCACAATTTTTAAGGTTGAGAAAAAATTCGGTGGATACTTGAAAAGAAAGAAAAAAACATTTTTATTTTAATTTTACATTTTTTTTTTTTTTTTTTATTATATAAGCATTTGTTTCGATTAAAATATGCAAGTTTGTACACCATACATTATACAAAGATGGCAATAAATAATCCATATCGGTATTAAATAAAATTTAATCTATGACGAGTTCGATAAACCTACGGTGTTCAATAATATTAAATATAACTGTGCAGGACTTACTATATTATTATACTAATGCTTATAAATATTATATATTAGGCTGACTTATTTTATTCTAGTAAAAAATATTTCTTCATAAATATAATACTGTACTGATAATTGTATCGTAAATTTTAGGCAACAAAATATCTAAATAGTTCGGCAGATTCGTTAAGGGTTTTTCTATTTCATTTCATTTTTTTTTTTTAATTTATGAAATCACAGATTATCAGTCGTCGATGAATTTTAATTTGGCTAAGGCAGATATGTGTATCGATTAGATTTATTAATTGAGCGTAATACGAACTTTTGTGTGCACATTTTCCGTATCTACCGTAACGCGTCGATCGATCGATACATTTACAAATAATATGCTTATGTTCCGTAAATATACAGCTTTTGAAAAATTTATATGGACATGTACTATTATATAGATAGATCGCTTTGTTCGTATTGGCACAGAAAAATATTGCGTAAATTTGTCAAAAATTAGTATGCAAGGTACTGAATTTTACAGAGGAATATAAAATAATAAATTTGCATAGGATTCTTGTCGTATTCTTACTTTAAATAAATTACTACGCTTTTAAACAAAGTACTTTCGTATAAACACCTGCACGTATGTAAAAATAAAATTATATATTAAATCTTAAACGGTAATAATACTTCAGTCTAAAACATTGAATGCAAATGTTAAGTACTGATAATATGAATTGGACGAGTTTTCAGGGAAAGAAAATAGACAATTTTCAAACTATAAGAAAACCATTTAGATCGCGGGGTTATTAATGATAGGATAAAAATTTTGTTCCCAGTGTTCTTAAATACGCGTTAACCGTAATCATAAATTGTAATAGAGAAGTTTTTTTTCAAACAAATGTGGAATATATTGAAACCGAATATCGGACACGCAATATTATCTCTACGTTTAAATATAATTCTAAAATAGAGCAAACTTTTAATTCCATTCCAATTTCGAGACTTATTTGTACTCATTTGTGTATCCGATTTCCACCAGAAAAGTGTTCCAGCTAATAGAAAATAAGATAGAAAGGTAGGACGTGTATTTCGGTTGAATATGGCATAAATATCTTTAAGAATGATTTACACTGTAACGATAGGCATTTTACCGAAGTGTTTCGCTAAACATTTCTCTTAGTGTTTTCGTACGGTGTATGTACATGCTGTGATATCGTTCCTTAATAATTTACGTTTACCCGAAATACGAATAGCATTTTGTATTACAAAAAGGTCATCCTTTTGTAAGTATCAAACAAGGTTGATTTGAGTTTTATTTGCAAGTATGAATGTCTATGCTTTTAACGCAAGTTTTGCATTCGACGAAGCAACACCAATGGAATTTACACTCGCATCTTTCTCTGATCGTTGATTTTTGCGTATTGTACCCTCTGCCGCAGCAAAGAAGATTACATCCGTCCATGCCGGATGATGTTCTGTTGCAAATTCTTCCACGGGTACCTAATAAACATCGTCATAAATATTTCATAACTGGATTTGAGGAGTTCGTAACAAGACCAAGCATTGCCGATTTCTGTTTCTCTTCAGGAAGGGCAAAAGATTAGCCTAACATTTTTAATTTTCACTCAATAGAGCTCAATTTCAATTCTTTTTTTAATTAAATATTTATCGTATTGCACAATTAGAATCCTCTGTAATTTGTAATTACAGTGGTGCAATGTTGTAGAGCAATAATTTGTTATACTTTTCCAGTATTTTTTAACTGTGGTTTTTAACGAGAATTGTTACCTAATGATCCAAGCGTTTCGTTCGGAAGACAGTAGTTTGGAGAGTCATCCAAATAAACTAAATCGTTCGCCGTGGGTAACGAAAATCTTGGATCACGCATCGAGAGTCGACCACGTCTATTTACTCGCACTTCTGTTGCTCCATCGTATTTGTCTAAGAGAAAATCACCTGCAAAGATGAAACGTAATTACGCATTTGTAATACGTGTAACTATATGTAGTTTCAATACACAAGGCGTGTCAAATTTTGTCGTAAAATTTGTCCAAAATGTTCTACAGGAATAAGTAAACAAAAGATGTTCAATGAACGCGAATCGTTTGATGCTCCGTTAAAAAGTTACAATAAAAATACGAGATACAAAGGGAAACAGACTTGCAGTGACTCGAATCCAAAACAGCAATAAGTTGACGATCAATTGTAATTACTGGTTATTAATATTCAATTTCGAAGCATCTACCCGTTGCGACGAATATATTTAATACTTGTTTTGAGATACGATTCATAAATAAATCTAGTCTAGATTTTATTTAAGTATTTGCTAACTGTCAACGTTTGCGATTAATTGTTAAGTATTTCAAATATAATAAAATAATTGTTAGAAATAGTTAAGAAATGTGTACCAATTTCTCGAAAGGATGCAAGCTGCTGCCAGCAAGTGATTAAGCTGCAACTTCCGGAAACCCCGTGACACTTGCACGTCACTTTCGATCGTTTGATAACAGCCTTTGGGGACAAAAATATTCGTGCGTGAACAATATAGTAATAAGTAACTTAACGTAGTGATAAAACTATTATGATGATCATTTGAAACGTTTAGCAGTCGGCTAATAATTTAGCGCGTTTTGTAACGTAGCAATAAATGTATTACAACAATCGTTTACCCTGCGTCCAGCTTCGTTATTATGAAGATTCATTAAGCTTCTACCTTGTTCTCTGCTACCTCTTTTAAAGCTGCGTTCGCGTTCTTTTACATCGACGAATGCTTGCGTGAATCTAAAAATGATAATACAAATGTATCGCACGAAAGTCCGCGGCCTATTTATTACTTTTTCAGATCGACTTTAGCCTCTTGTTCTTAGCAATCTTTAGCCCCGTGTAACGCGATTTCATATACCACGGCACATTTTAGGGAATTTTTATTCGTTCATCGGTGAAATCAATATACATATTTCTGACTTTCTATAATTTAATTGCTCATAATCCCTGTTTCTTTTCAATTTTCTCGTACGCCTTATATGGAAGTTTAGACAACGAACAATCTGAGTTTAAATCGTCGGAATATTTATCAACGATATTAATCTCTGTGATTCGATCTAAAGGAGTCAACGATTTCCTTGAGACGTAAGCGTTTATTCATTGGTGCATCTACTCTACTTATGAACAAATTGCAGAGCCTAATTTGAAAAGAAATTGAAGGGGTACTATTTACTTGTAACCGTATTCGAGATTGTCCCCGCAACCACCCCAGATCCAGTCTCGTTTTAGATCTCTGGGCCTACTGCTCCTGGAGCAGCCACACGAGGATAATTGCCCGTCTCTACAGGATCGGCTAATCGAATATACCACTCCTGCAGCCGTGATAGCATGCACGAATGCAGTTTCTCTACTCGCTGTAAAAGAACGATTATTTGTTTCCATTATACACAGTATGATGTTGCTTTTATTTCTTTCTATCGTCTGCTTCAATTTTTTATTCGTTTATTATGAACTTGAACTAATGTATCAAAAGAACATTCAAAGATTTATAATATAACGTACGATAAAAGCTTATTCGTAAACACTGATCTCTGAACATTCATTGGTTTATTTGTATTGGTTTATTCAAATACATGGATACGATAAAATAACATAAATAAACGAAACGTTTCTTCTTTAATCGTATCGCCAAGTTGATATTCTTCGTTTCTTCCGAACAATTTATTAGAAGCTATCTATAGTTTAAGGTAGTAAAATCCATCCTCTCTCTTATCTCTCGATAAACACTTTCAGAAGTTCATCATGTAACAAAAGTAAAACTAAGCCTTGCAATTCGAGCTTTGCTAAGAAGAAATGTGCTTTAGTAAGAGCATTTCTAAGAGCTATTTCGTAAGAGCACATTTCATTTCGATAAATCAAAGCAGCTGTTTATACTGGAATTGAAGCAGGCTCGAAACTTAATTTTTAAGTTTCCAAATCTCGAATCCTGTCGATAATTTCGAATCACCAAAATGGCGCCTCGAGTCTTCGAAATTGAAAACCTTTTCAAATTTCGAAGCGTATCGAGGTATCGTTGCTTCCGATAATAGGTGCCATCGCTGTGTTAATCAATGATCATATTTACGTTCACAGAAAAATAGCTTGCCTATTCTAAGCATAGGTCCAAAGACGGATTCGTCAGGGATCGTGGAGCAATTCCATCTTCGATCATGGAATTGGTGCTGGCACTCGACAATGCCAAATTTTGCACCCTTCGCCACACTTGGCATGTGATCCACGGACAGCTGGCAAAGCTTCCCTTGACCCTGCGAAAGGCCTTTCAGTCCATGACAAATACTCGATGCGGCCACGTCGTACGTTTCTATCATTTGAGCAGTCTCCAGTTGTGGGAAATGTTGCAAGCCGACGTTTCTGAAACGATAACGTAACGTTAGGTAACTTTCGATTTCAACGAATTCCGAAATATTCAGGTGGCTACACGTTCATTATTTATCCTCTTGCCTTATAATAACGAGTTACACTCGTGGTTTAAGCTATGGGCTGATTACGATGAGAACGCGCTGTATTCTCTTATAAACTTTGATTCGTAAGATTGTGAGATCGAAGATTACTATACGTACAAATTACGTATAATATTTTAGTGTCTTGCATTCAACACACGGTGTTATAGTAGAAAATAGTCAGCATTCGAGTGAATCGCGTTCGAAAAATTCGTCGTTAAAATTTTGTTTAAATGTTTTGACGAGTATGCGCGGTGCATCGTTGTATTCCTCTTCTCTATTATGTTATTTTAGTGAATTTCACTAGCGCAGGCCTTTCAGAGTGGCACGGCAAGTTTGAAATAAGAATGCAACCGAAATGCACCCTAACAAAAGGCAAGTTGCGCGCAAAAGCGAACGCGACGCCTCCGAAGCGCGTCTCAAGCTCGGCCACCCTTTGTTAAATATACGCGATCTGTCCCTTCTTTTCGAGAAAGGCGTGCATAAATGGCTCTGGTCGAACTTGCGCAGATTTGTTACGCCGATTATATAAATTCGGAGCAGAGGAGCCGTGGGCGAAGAACGGTTCTGCGAGCCGATTTTTAATGGCACATTTGTGAGTCAACCGAGCGAGATGATGGAACGATGCCGTCAGAGACAGAAGTCAGGGGGTCTCTAACGGAACTACCAATCTGAAATTCGAAACGGCCGCTCGTAGAGGTTTTTACTGACGATGCGGGTACACCGCACACTCGAATGCTCTAATATCGCCAATAGAGCGCAAAAAATCGGTACGCTTTGGCGACCTCCATACAGGCGATTAATGGGCATAACGTGTGGGAAACAATAGGAGAGCTCTGTTCTACAGTCGTACTATAGCGATTGTCGTTTTAGACCATAAAGGTGAAGATATTTATTACCATTGACGAAGCACAGGATAGACTATCCATTCGTGTATGAAATCATCAAGGGTCTATCCGGTCCCCCTTACTAAAATAAAATAACAGCGTCTTTAACCCCTCGCCGTACAAATTTCTCGAAGACTATTTATTAGAACGTTCAACATTTTCTATTTTAATGCCGTGTCCAACGTAAGACACTAAAAGATTACGTGTAATTTTTATTCGATAGCTTTCAATCTTACCGATAGAATTAAAATTAAAATTCATTAAAAAGTGCACAGCCTGTTTTTATCGTAATTAAACCGTAGCTTGCGCTACGAGTGTAACTCGTCATTATACGGCAAGGCGTTAAAACGATAGAGGAATCGTGCATAAATACTGCACGACGTAATTGTTTCCGATATAATCGATTTATAATAACGAGCATAGAAGTATATCCTCGTGTGTATCGAATTTCTATCGTTTTATTTTCTATAACACGAATTTCATTTACTTTTATGACACGAACAAATATATGATTACATTTTGCAACTTCGTTGGTCGGACTGAATATAATTTTTAAACGAATCATTCTAAAATCGCAAGGGGCGTAAAAATCTGTGCTCTTTTTTTACACAATCCGTGTTCTATTTTGAAATTTCTGTTGTTTCCTATAAAAAGGATAGTCTATGTGTACTTAGTCAATGATGTTACCCTGTAGGGTAAAGTCACCTATTATGAGAACCACTCCTAATATGAGACCCCATCTTATCTCCGTTACAGATCCCTCGAGTATTTATCTCTTAATATTTAGCATATTTGTGAAGTACCTTTAAAATGGTAAGCGTGCAATTATTTCCATAAACACTGTTGCATAGTGCATTTAATGGAGTTTAAGATTTACTAAGCTACGCATCGTTAAATAACGAAAAGCTAAAAGCTCAAAGCTGCTAATTAATACCTAATTAAAACCTAACAATTAATCCATTTGCATCGAACCACTAAATCGCGTATCTAATTTTAACAGAAGTGTCCTTATTAATCGAAAGTTATGATTTCCTTTTACCGAAACAGGCCCCATAATAGGCAACTTTACTCAATTCGCCGTTTTGTTCGTTAAAATTTCGTGGAAGATCTTTCTTTATCCGTAGCCCCGCGGAATTTTGAAAATGTTTATTTAGTAGGCCGGGTTCTTATGCCTATGCGTTTTTGCCACCACTGACTTAAAGGATTAATGTTTCCAACCTTTTGTCCCATGGTAGACAACACTAGGATGTGTATTGCGTATAATAGACTGCATTAATATTCCGGAACACGTTTCGGCTGTGATATATTATCAGCTTTGCACTCCCCTAAAACAATGACGTGGGGAATCATGGGAAGCGGACGATAATATTTCGAAGGATCCTGCCCACGCAAATTCGTGGGGTACTGTAGGCCGTGGCGTCCCAAAAAGTAATGCCCCGTGTCTCTTAAAAGATTGTAGCAGCAGTCGTATGGCTTTACGTACCGGGTGTTCTAATTTCAATCTTACATTCCGCTAAATTGACCCGAGCTACTCGCAGGACAAGTCGATTTTTGCACCCCTGGAGAGGTCTATTAGATTGTCGAGAATCGCTATACATTTCCCATCCCATTTCTCTAATACCGATCTGATACGTAAACTATTTAAGCCTTGCTAATTCTTACGTTATTCGTGTGTAGACTTTTGAGTCGGTAAATTTGGTACTTCTAAAACAGTTTAGTTTTAAAGTGCGCTGAATCTTTACACGAAGGTGTGTTAAGTTTTCCTATCTGCCTGCAATGATTTCGCGGTTTTTTTGATTTCTACTTTTTGCCGCGGTGATTTTTATTTTGCGCACGAATGGGATTCCTCCCGTATATTAACGCTAGAACTATCAAACCACTCGAAATGATTGTTTACAAGAAGAACTAACGGATCCAGTAAAGAAATTCAGCTCAGTATTGGTCTTATCCGTAAGCGTGCAAATACGGTTGACAGAGTTGCTATTCAAGATTAATTGTATTGTTCAAGACAAAGTTATTATTGCTCTTTGTTTTCAATTTTCCTATTTGCTCTTTTTCTCGTTTCCTATTCCTCAATTTCATTCTTTCGTCGTGAAAAAGAATAAATAATGTTCTTTTTTTTTTTCTGTGGTAAATACCTGAAATTAAAGTATATCTTATCCCTCGTAATGCTCGGGTATGCATTATCCACGTTATTTTGCGTAGGAGTCAGTAATCGAGCCGTATTATTTTAGAGTGTTAGCAGAGAGACGAAGGATGACAAGGAAAGATAAAGATTACTAGTAACGGTAAATTATCTACCATAAAGTACATTTTTATTGCAATTAGAATGCATACGTCTCCGGTGTTTCGAGATGCCACTTTGTATAGGCATTTCCTAAGAATTCTTATCGCACGTGACACCAATAAGCCTAGTTTTATTGTAATAGGCGAATTCCATTGTATCTCATACATTTTTGACGATACGAAAGCGTTTAGGTGTTCGTGGACGACAAACCATTATTTTACATACACCTATTCAATAAATCTATTTCACAAGCGAAAGTAAAGAAAATTTGAAAAGCTGACTAGTCGGACAATATAAGAATCGTTATAGAGTTAAATGAACGAAAGAAATAACGATGAATGTGGAAGCTTAACCCAATTGCAGACGAAACAAATAATAATAATTGATAATTCTTGTCCAATTACGAACCTCTTGAAGGCGGGACTAAATAAATTGTACAATTATTAACAGCAGTGTCTATCAACGATATCAATTCAAATTGCTTGCTTTAAAAATTGACTTGCGCCCAAAAAGTGACAACACTTTGGCGCCGCTATTTTCGACGCTCGCCTGCGAAGGGTTAAATCCGAATATCGTAAAACGGGTCGCTAGTGGTGAAACGAATCGATCGAATTATTTACCGATTTCTAGTCTAATATTACACGACGCGAACAAGCATAAAACGTTGAATGGAAAGTATCGCGGTGCAGAGCAACAATGACACCGTTCGCACCACTTTCTTCTCACGTGGGACGAGAAAAATGCCCCGGGGCAACCCTTTAATCTGGTCGTTTCGATATCGTTGCGATTCACGGAGAAATAATGTCTCGAGAATGTCGCGGCGTGAATCAATTCATTCCTCAACTTAAACACACACACACACACACGGTGTGTCTGGAATCTAATCTGGACGTTGGCCCTTACAAGGTCGTGACTTAAGGGGTTGTTACGTTGATAGCGGAGGGCAGATTAGCCGGAGTAACGTGAATTTTTGTTGGGAAATTGCTTTATCACGCGTGCACCTTTGCACGAGTTACATTACACTGTGTATCGTTGCCCGATATCGCCGTGTAATAATTAACCCTTTGCGGACGAGCGTCGACAAATAGTCGCCTAATCATTTTTTCGCTTTCCGAACCCGTGTCGACTTTTAAAGCACGAAACTTAACGCAATGAATACTTAAGGTAATAATAAACATTTGAAATCGTTGGAAATGAAATGGTTTTGAACACAAATGCGTGAAAACTGAAAGTCGTAGAATTCAAAACTGAAGTACTCCCATAAGTGTCATTACTTCTCGTCCGCAAAGGGTTAATTCGATCTCGTAAAATCGTAACTTACGAGGAAGGTGTTCAACTCTCCGCTGTCCGTAGCGAATAGAACGAATAATTATGTACAACTACTGAGCTCGTTCAGCGAACGACGCGACAACTGTATAGAAAACTGAGCATAGAAATTTTAAATCTACAAATTGGAATCTGATACACTGGCAATTATCGTATCGTTGATCGTTGCGCGTAAATCTGTTTTTGTTTCGGATGGCGTTCGTTAACCCTTCTTCCGATTATGGATCAGCAAATTATGGATTATGAACACGTTTTTAATGCACTGCAACTCGAATTGAAATACAACAATAGTTTGGCCGAGAACTTAACTTGTCGTAATTTTTTGTAATATAAAAAAAGGATGGAAAGAAAAACTTTTAACACGAATGTGTATAAAAAATATTTAATTTTCGAAACTTGTATCCTTAAATAGTACGTTACGCAATTTGTATTTTCAAGCGAAGATCCTTTCGCTTCGAATGAAATATTAGAGCACGTGGAGAATATGCGAACGTATTGGAAGTAATTTATTGAAAGCGTTTCGAGATATCCTTTAAACATTCAGGGGCTTAATTAGGCCGCGGTAAAGATAAAATTAAAACGACCAGATTAGATCCACCGAGCTCTTGACTTAAGCCCACATAAGAAGGAATAACCTTTATGGAGATCCTATGAGTCCCGCCCATGTGATTAGGCATTTTCTTGATCAGAGGCGCTTAGCGAAGGGATTTAGAAAAAAGGCCGCTGTAATGACTAGAAGGGCCAATGACCATTTATCAGCAATCGAAATCTATTACTGTCATTTGTTAAGCTTAAAAATCAAATGTACGATAAAAGAAAACCAATTAGATTTATCAATAATCGAGAGCATTTATCAGCACTGCTTATCTAACATCGACGACTTCCAGAAAATTGAGTTAACATTTATTTAAAACAATACTTTCGAAGAATTGCACGATTCAATAACTCTCACCTGATAATTTGTATCCTTCGCGGTATAGAATTTTTCCTATTTATTTTTACACGCGCGTTGAAACGAGGAACGGCAGCGAAACGATGAATATTTTCTTTCCTTCGAAGAAGTCGATCGAAAGGACGTAAAAGTCCGCAAAGGATGATATTTCTTGCTTACAAAATTCGTATCATAGCGTTATTGTTGCAAAGAAACGTTTTCAAACGACTCCATTGATTTTTCTACCAAGAAACCTAATCGTTTGCTACTAACCGACGGTCTAGTAAAGTGACAAGAGTTCAGGGAAGTAGAAAGACTTTTAAATAGTAATGGTGATTAAGGGTGGGCCGAAGGCTCGACGGAAACGCCATAATCTTGGGCGATTCTCGAAAAATCCAATTACAAAGCGAAGCAACGGTTTCGCTGGCGTGAAGGAAAACCCCGTAGAATGAAAAAGTGTAGCGATCTCGGAACTATTCAGTGATTTGTCATGGACGTGCAGGGGTGGAAGTTAAGGGCGAGTAAGGCAATTCAGGAATTAGACACAGCATCGGCAGGGGTACGCGAAGAAGAGGACAGGAACGTTATGAAAAATCCTTCAATCGTGTTCCCACGACGTGATTTCGTCTCGGTGTATACAAAGAGCCATAAATTATGGCAGTGCGTGGGCAATTTTTGCCGGAATTTGATGGGGGTAGCGAACCATAGCCTTTCTCTCCTCGTGACGTATTAATTTATCGATTATGTCGCGATACCCCGGTACACGTAATCATCGATTTGTTCCTTGGAAATTGCGTCAAGTAATTAGGCAATTTTGCGTAGGATACAAATTTCATGCGCAATCACTCCATTCTCGGTTTAATTTATCGCGGAGGGATGTGGTCCCTTGCGAACGGATAAATTAGAAACGCATAATAAAGGTTGATGTTAAAAGAGGTGGCCGATTTTCGTCCAACAGATGGGAAATAAAATTCAAGCGGGCTCTTGTATAGAATTTCTGCTTGCGCAATAACTTGATGCGATTTGGTTTTTAATTAGCTTTTAATTCGCCACTTTTCTTACCGATAATTAAGTAAACCAATTCGTTTTGTACCACGCTGGATCTGTTTGCGAGCAGCACTGATTCGTTTAGAAACTCCGTATGTAAATTCTTGTAAATATACGTCTCATCAGCTACTGTTTTATACGTCGTTTTTATGCGATCTTGTTTTTCTGGTTTTATTGTTAATTTTGTTTGATATGTTTTCGTATACCTTATATTGTATTTCTATCCTCCCCTGTACATTAATGGGGATTTACCCCGTTTAATGAATAAATAAATAAAGTGAATATAACAATCGAGTCAATTGCAATTTCCGATCCCTGACCGATCGGTCTTATCGAAACTTTGACTTAAGAAGCTGAAGATGCTACAAAAAGAGGAATACTCACATCCATGTTCCTGGTATCGTCGATGCCGCGACGATGAGAAATAATCGCAGAATAACGAGCAAACGGCTGTCGACTGCCATTTCGCCTGTAAAATAAATAAAAAGTTACCATTAAAATTGCCGACGTTTGCAAAAATTACTGCGCAGGAATAACGCGTTCGTCTGTACGCGGTTCAAGTCGACGACGAAGACTTTTGGATCGCGCGACAGCTCTTTCGTTACTGCCAATTACGTAAAGATAACAATATTTTTGTTTTTACTGATTTTACGGTCTACTCATGTATGAAGGATCGCATGATAAGAGGAGACTGATACACAAATTGGCAAGCTTCAATTTTATTATTGCTGTCATAGAAGTTGATTCAACGATGTCAAAGTTTTTAGCTTCCAATTAGGCCTGCGATTTCGTGGCGTCGACGTTCCTTTTACCACGAATCCAATCTTCGATTTAGAGGCGTGAGCATGTATAATTATTTTCTGTTCCATTCATTCTGCATCACTGATATCTGATTAGTATACCAATCTCAAATCTCAACATTCTACGCGTAAAGAAAGTTTTTTTTTTTTTTACACAATCCGAATTTCAGTTCGAAATTTACGATTGCTCTCGTAAATGGACGTTTTATCCCGTACTTATTGTTAGTCAACGGTATGGTATTACATTTCTCCTTGCTTTCCCCTTTGAAGCTCAATGTTATTGCGAACCGTCTCACCCGGTATAGAAAATAAGTACGTGAGCACACGTACAAGTACGTGTATACCAGTTCTGTAGGCTGGCAAGCATACCGTAGACCCGGCTTGGAACGAAAGACACCTAAGTCCAGACGATTATGGTACATCGATTCGACATTACACCTTGCTCGCTCCTGAAGCGACTCACGATAGTCCCCGGTTCTTGCACTTGGTTTCGACTAAAGCTACGCGACTGGTTAATAGAAAGTAGGGAGTTGAGTTACGACTCCGTAAACTCTGTAACTTTTCATTTTGCATTGTTACGCCGTAGCGACACGAGAACTATGCTCGCTGATGAGTAAAGTCCAGCGATAATCTTGTATTTATGGTTTACGAATATATCCACCCTTTTGATTACGCCTGTGCGCAGCGATACGCGACACATCCGCTGATCCGTTAGATGAAAGTTTATAACGCTTCCAACTAACAATGCAAGCGTATCAAACGACGGATACGTTCTTCTTCTACCTACAGTCGGTCACAAAAGTCTACGCGCACGGTTGAAGTGTGAAATATGAACATTACTTTAGGGCGTACTTTGGAATGATAAAGATAGGGTGAAAATCCGCAACGTATAAAATTGCAAACGAATGAGAGTCTTAAAAGACGCGTCGTAAAAGAAGCATGGTTGATTGTACGAATCAAATTACTACTAAAAGCGTCCGCAACGCGATTCTATTTGCGCCGAAGAAATTATAGAACGTCCACGGATGCATCGGAAGATCTAACAAAGCGTAAACGTAGTTACAGCAATCAGTTTACAATTCCAACTAATTGCTAAATTAACGTTCTCGAAGTAATCGAAAACTTTGCATTTCTTATTTAAAGTATCTGAAATTTATAGGTGTGTGTGTAGACGTTTGCGAAAGATTACAGGGAACGAAGAAACGAAACTAGATTTCTCACGCTCGAAAATGAATGCAATCCGATCGAAGTACGATACTCAACGATGAATCGTCTTTAAAATTCTACGCGACAATATTCTCGAAAGTAAAAACGCGTGACTTACGCGAAAGGTAGCTCATTGTTAGAACATTTTACGAATCGATCTCGTCTTTATCGTTACGAATTCTCAACTAACTCAATCGTCGCTTTCTTAAAGCAACTCGTGAATTTATTTACAAGCTTGTCCCGTTCGTTATTCGTCGATCCGTTTTGCAAGTGTACGGGTTTTCTAAGGCTGAACGATCGTTTTAAAATAAACAACGGCGACGATCTGATTTTAAAGCACCGCTGCATCCGAGACCTTGGCAATCAATGGCAGGTTGGTGGGATAATAAAAAAAAAAAAAAAGTTCTCGGGGTCTTGTTCGCGAGTGAACGATCTTGAGTAACCCGATCGCGGCTCAAAAAGTTCCGCTACTGGTTTCAAAAGAGGCGAAAGGAGGCGCGTCGTTCATTAAGAAACGGTGCGCTGGTAAATCAAAAAGCTCGCCCCGATTATGGCACATCGATTCTTGCCGTTACACCTTGCTCGGCCGCGATGGGTGGCTGTTACCTTCCACAGTTGCCCGCTGCGACTAGTTAATATATGTGTGCTACCCACTGAACTTACAAGCCGTAAATTCACTAACTTTTGATCCTGCCTCGCTATAATTCCTAACCAAAGGGCCGTGAAACGAATTAAACACGCTCGCGAACGGGAGCTTTTTTTTAAGGGGGACATGCTATCCCTGTCATCGATCGCGAAATAATGTGAGCAAATTGCCTCCTCCGGAATAATGTTCGTTTAAAAACGGATAAAAACACGTAATGGTACCGCGTACCTCTTTGCCAGCATGTTTATCGTCCCTTCACTTCGATTGTATTTTTTGCTACCCGCCAGATTTCAGGTTTCAGTTGTTTTAAGATATAAATAGTGAATGCCGGTTATCGCGATCACGGATGATACCACTGTTACTGTTATCGTAATATCGTATACACGCTGTTGTTGTTATCGTGATCAGTCGGTCGCAAAGCACTGTATAAAACTAATTAGATTATATAATTATAATCGTACTACGGATATCGATATCGCGTACGATAAGTATACTTGAGGACGAGCGATAGAATTTTTTAGGAAATTCCTACTAAACGGACCTTCTCTTCGAAACTCGCTTTTAACCCTCTGTAACTAGAGTTTTATTTTCGTTGGAAGGTACGCGTTTCTTTGCGTCGTATCCGCAAACTAGGAAACAATAATTGATACAAGCGAATCGTTTTTGCTGGCTAGTTTAACCCTTTCGCTACCGATTAAATTGGAATTAAAGAATAAAAAGCGTAGGCAATGATAACGTTTATTAATGTAAAAATGATATAGGTGTAAATATTTGGATACTCTACGTAACAACTACGTGTACCGTAATATTGACGTACGAATGATTCCAGAAATTATATTGCGTTACGGAAAAAATATACGTGTGCTTTTGACAAGTGCCAGTCCAATTCTCGAAGACGTATATATACGTCCATAGTAGCGAAAGGGTTAATAATGTAGCAATACAATATAACAATATAATAACTACAAAGAAAAATACATTTTAAAAAAGTAGCTTTATGAGCGCATAACTTGTAAGTCACATTGTGTTACAGAGGCTTAACCGAAGCATTTTTGTATCTTTCACACGAGTGCGTGGTAAGAATTATTAGAAAATACGCGGATACATAGGCTTTGTCCCGAAGCGGTCATTTTATCCTTTCGAAACAAAAACAGAGACAGTATATCCATTAAACCGTGTACAAACGTGGCGATTGTTTGCAGCAAATCGACTTCAATGAATAATGAAAACATTGTATCCTCTGCGCAACGTTATTGTTACGAAAAAATTGACGTTGAAACTAATAAAACCGATACGTGCGATGAATTAGTCGATTTCAGAAACGCACGTATTGAAATGGCTTTTCTATAAATAACGTTTATCGGTATTCATCGTGATTTATAGACTTTTCACGGTGTAAAAAGCAAGTCATCTAAAGTCGTAAATCTGCATATGAATATAGGGAAAGGTAAACGTAGTTTATCAGCACTCCATTTATTCAAAGCTACGTAATACGTAATGTCACTTTCTCTCGAAGTGTTCTCCTTGTCTCTCGATGCTATCTTGGCCAAACTTTAATATTTTATTGGCAAACTACAATTCTTCGGCAATAAAATTTTGCTAGCAATCTTTAAGAAGTTACCGCAGATGAAGTAATCTTAATTTCGGCAAAAATCGCGCTTCTATCCAATTCATTTGCTACAATTCCTAAGTACGATCGTTTTCTGACAGAAAACCAGATTCCTGATCATCTACACAAATTGTGGTTAAAAATAATCAGTGTTTCGAATACCATGAACATTTATTAACCCTCTCTCAAACCTCGTCAAAACCGTTTTAAATTTAACTCGGTTGTGGGCTCCTTTAACCCTTTGAGCGCTATGAACGCATATATATATATGCGGCTACTTTCAAATACAACACGTAGAGTTTACAAATTCGATGCTTTCGATCCACGAAACTACGTAGCGTAAAATGTTCACCAAATATGAATGTAAAAGCATCGCAGAGATTACGAAAAATCGCGATATTCGTATAGAATGTCGCGCATCCGTGTGATCTTAAACCTTACTTAGCGCTCAAAGGGTTAACGTTGCGTTTTAAATTCGGCATACTGTGTATCATTGTGCAACGCAAGATTTATACGCGACGCTGCCAACAGATTTAATGCAGGTATTACGTAATATGAAAATGGCGAACGACCATGCAGTTCCACGGTAATGCACGATAATACGGGCCGTGTACCAGGTACACGTTAACGAGTAACCCAGCGTTTAAAGATGCTGGTATATTTGTGAAGCACCCTGTATATCCGCGTCTATCTAGCCTACGCGATCGAGCAGAATATTAGCCGGTGTATAAAATGCATTTGTGATCACGACAGGAATGTAAATGGCGTACTTCAGCACGTCTCTCGCGGGGCCGGCCTCGAATTATCAGCAATAAAGTATCTCGCTGGCGTGTTGAACAAGACATGACCGGTAGTAGTGCAAGCACCGCTACATTTGTTGCTGAATGAGCTGGTCTTCGTCGCTGATCGTTGATCCTGCGCAGCTGGATGGTACCGCGCTGGCTATAATGATCGTAAAAGATCGTTGATCTAATATTAAAGGCGCACACGACGCGACAGCGGCTAACGGCCTTCCACCGGCCGAGGAAAAGGATACCCGTGAAGTTTCAGGAATTCCTCGATTCGCCAGGATAATTAGGTGCAAATCTTTAGGACCCTAACGACATCGTATCTTCGCTTCGTCGCCTAATGCGTGTGCGCGCCTTCTTTTTCTTTTTTTTTTACGCAACGGTGCTGCTCTTTCGCAGTAACTTTACGAAAGGAAAGCTTTATTTCGCTGCTTTATAGGAACGCGTAAAGGGCTGGTTAATAAAATCACCTGCTATTTATCGATTTCATCGAAACGATATTCTACGCAAAGCTTCAATGGAACAGGCATTTGGAACGTTTAAAAAAAAAAATCATTAACGAAAATAAAAAATTAATATTCATCTATTTTCTATATATTTAAAATTATTTTAGTCGCGATTAAGTGAAATAATCGAAGCGGTAGTTATAGGGACGCTGACAATTATTAGGGCATCTATCCTATCCGATAAGCTATATAATGAATAGTTTGGAAAGTACATTTTTCCGTTTGATTTACTTCGAGAAGGGCGAGCAGGAAAAGCTGACGTAAAATGTAAAATATAATTTCATTACTTTACTACTGTTGTTGGCCGTGTAGAGAAGCGCAAACCTGCCCGCTTCCACCTGACTAAAAAGCATTATCGTAACTTCGCTGCCGATAAACTCACTGAAATTCTGCGGCTCGCGTTCCTCGGCTACGGCTACTCCGGTGGATAAGGGAGAAAGAGAAAGAAGAAGGCTAAGAATTCATACAAATGGACAGGAAAGCATTAACATCGCGATTTAATTCCTGTTAGACTCGTAATTACGTGTACATTTCAGATAATATAAAGTTGGATTCGCGAAAAATATAATACGTTCATCGGAGCCGCAATTAGACGCTCATTTTAGAATCGTAAAGTTTTAGAAAAAAAAAAAAAGGATAAACGTATTTCTGCTGAATGTACGCACGTATCCATTAGCGGAATTAAAATAGATTACAAAATAGAGGAAGAGACGCGCTGCTTGCTATCGAGCGATCAGTTGCCAAAGTATCGCATGCAACTAAAACGTACTTTACGTCCGGCAAAATTGACAATTAAAAGCAGTAATCGAAACGAGGATGTTCGTGTATTTTTGACAAATTACGGACGATACGGCGTTGGCGTTTCCAAATAGACGAAATTCTTTTTTAATTGAAAATCGGGAAAGACTTGGAAGAAGATAGGGAATTTAACGCAATACAGCTCGGTATTTTGACAACATTAATTAAAGTTTTCAATTGAAATCCGTCATAGAGAAAGGGTTTTGAAAAGGAACTTTATTGCAAATCGAAGCTGCCTTTATCGAGTGTACGCCATAATCATTGCAAGAGTGTGAAAAATTCACAGATTCTTTAACCATTTAATTACGTATCTCATTCTTTTCTCTGCTGCCAAATTATGTAACGTTATGGTTCAGACAACAGAACATTCGGTTGTTATTAGCATTGACTAAGTACGGAATAGACCATCCATTTATAAGAAACATCATAACTTCGACGTGCGTAAGAAAAAGCAGCAATTTCTTACGCCCCTTGCGATTTAGAATGGTTATTTGAAGAATTATATTTAATCCAACCATCGAATTTGCGAAGATTAACCCTTTATCCACGTATTAAATATAATTACACGTTTGTTCGTATAATGAAAGTAAACGAAATTCAGGTTATAGACGATTAAATGATAGAAGTCCGACACATATAAAGATATACTTCTATGCTCGTTACTATAAATCTAGACATTATAGATTACATCGGAGCCAATTACGTCGCGCAGTATTAATTTACAATTCCCGTCATTTTAAAAGCGCTGTCGTTTAATTTTAGTTAAAGGGGGTCCAGGTAGGCCCGCGATGATTTCATGTAGGAATCGATAGTCTATTCTATAGTTTCGTCAACGTTATTGGAGTATTCGGATACGGGTAGATTTACCGTATTTCTACGAGTATCGCTCGATTCCCTAGCGAAACGATATGCAAGCCAGTGTTTTTATGTTTCGCAGGGCCATTATTCCGCGTTCTTAAACATCCATAAATACCCAGACCACTTTACACCCAGGTAAGAGCGGATCGTTGTTTTCCAGGCAGGGAAAAGGTGTGCGTCGTTGAATCAACCTGTCCACGACGAGTCGGCCGGGGATTTTCACGAGGAGCGGCAGGACTACTCGAGTCCTCTTAACGAAGTTGCTGGATAGGGACGATGCGCGCCAACACACATTCACCGTACGCATACACGTGAGAAAACGAGAGCGTGCTTACCCAGCTTGTACACTCCAAGAGGAGAGAAAGGAGTACGTACGGAGGACTCTCCGTAATCTCGATGAGCTGTAGCATGGAGAGAAAGAGAAAGAGAAAGAGAGAGAGAGAGAGAGAAGCGAGAGAAATAATGGTGGAAGGGTATAAAGAGAAAGTTAAAGAAATAATTGTAAACAAAGAAGAAAGAAGGGGGAATAAGAAAAAGTGGAATGGAAACAAGGATGAAAGTGAAAAAGATGAAATCGATATGGAGTTGAGGGAAACAAAGGGAACACAGGTAGAAGACGAAAGAAGGGGTGGAGGTTGATGGAAGCATCGACGAAGCGTAGGATAGCGCTTTCCATTTTTATATAGGATCATACTTCTATTACCATTTTAGTGTCGCTAAGTAGAATAATTTTAGAATAAGCTTAAACTAGAATGAAACAACAGCGTTTATAAAACGACGGGGGAATTATAAATAAATACCGCGGGAATTAATTGCTTCCGATATACGTGATCTATAATAACTATAACTATCTGTAATAGCTAATAGAAATATTTCTTCGTATGTATTAATTACTATCATTTAATACTCTATAAACCGAATTTAAGTTACTTTTACGATACGAATGCAAACGTATAATTAAGTGAAACGTTTCATTACAACCTGCTGATCAGGAATTAATACTTATACTGTATAAGTGTATAATACTAATACTGTATACTTATACTGGTGTCAATATAACAGAAAAGGGAAAAAATGGGAATCACACAATGATATGCTAATCAGATGAAATTCAACAAAGTTGATTTTATCAATTTTGACGATCGGATTGAATATAATTCTTATACTAACCGTTCTAAATCAAAGGAAGGGTAAAAAGATCACTGCCTTTTTACACAATCCGAATTTCAGTTTGAAACTCGTGATGTTTCGTATAAATGAATCGTTTATCCTGTACTTGGTCAACGATGCAAGATAAAAGTAAGTTACGAGTAGACTGCGATTCTTTACGCATTTATGGCGAATCTAAAGCTGCAAAAAATAACCAAATATTAAAGCTATGAAACTCTTTATGGTGTATAGAGGGTAAAATTAGTGTCGACTTTGATTCCGTTCCTTTAGCCGTGGTCACAAAGATTCGAATTTGCATACGGATCCGCGGTGGAGTCTACAGGAAAGAATCAAGGGTATATCGGTGAAAAAGGAAAGATAAAGGGACAATGCAGAAGAACAAATTGCACGGAGAGGATTAGAGGTAATCGGGGTTAAGAGAATCACAATTATGATGCGAAGTGGAGGACGGACGAAAAAATGAGTTGAGAGGCGACTGAATGCGAAAGAAGCACGTGGGTAGAGGAAGATGATATATCGAGAGAAGAATTTAAAGTGCAGCGATACTCTTCGGATAAGATTATTCCGCGAATATTCTCCTAATTAAAATACAGCGAATCCTCGTTTCTTTCGACATCGTATTAATTTTTGCGTCACGGTGTACGCCTGAGAAAAAAAAATGTCAAATCGGAGCAAACAGAGGAAGAAACCCATTAAGAATTGAGATCTGAAAGTTTACGGTGAAATGCGGCAAACAGGGTATAGTAGGACTAAACGATAATTGTCAACAAGATGATGTTGGGTTAGTAGTAGCGCATCGACGTAAAATATGCGCAACCATTTAATGTAACTCTCGTGAGATTAGCGTGGAAATAAGAACGAAATGCCAAGATGAGGCGCATTTGAATAAATTAACCACCTAATGATTGGAGATATGAGGCGGAATACGATCTCCGCGCGTGCATTCGATACATCGAAGCTTTGACTATTTGTCGATAGATAAGAACCGCGAATGAAATGCTCGGAAATGAGGTTGAACCATTTAATAAATCAAGATACATTTATATAATGACACGGGATGAATAGGAATTATTTCCTTTTTCACCTGGGATTGAATTCTAATTTTATACCATTCGCTATATTCGTTCGATCATATTCTACATTTAAATTGCAATTACGTGGTTAAACAATGCGTTATACGTTACGAGTTCAAATTCAAATTAAGGACGAATGGAGCTTGGATAGAAATTAATTTATTTTATGTACATATTTTAAGCATTGCATGTTACGTGAACTTTGGTTTTTTTCGCACGGCTAAAATTCCCATAAATTGCGTAAAGATCCGCAGCGTAATCTTAACAAATAACACATTTTAAATATAGAATACGATTGGATTAAAATAAAAATCGATGTAAAATTAGAATTTAATCGTAGATCGAAACGAAATAACTTCAGGAAACAACTAAATCCAATTCGTTTCTTTTCGCGCTCTGCGCTTTTATATTTTTAGAGGCAACGAAAAATGCAATTGCTTTTTTGTTACGGGAATACGCATATTTATCCATGAATTAAGAATGTTTACGCGATACCGGGGAATATAGAAGTTGTAGCAGCCTATCCGAAGGAATTGAAAGGATTACAATTGCAATTTTAAATCGATAAATTCGATAAGCAAGGTAGCCGAGATATCCATACATTTTACACGTTTACTGCTTCTGCTATCACGCTGAATGTTACCTGCACGACGATACGGGTATTATAGGATTTCAGTAGGTTTATCGGCGGTAAAGTTATGATGTTTCCAAGTCAGGTGGCGGCAAACCACTTTGCGCTCGCAAAGGAAGCGTGTGTACACGCGTGCATTAAAATAGGCAGGTGATGCGAATCATCGCTGGATTAAGCCACTCGAATTCTTTTAATTGCGACGAAAAGTGTTCGTCGAAACGAGGACGTGTAAATCCGAATTAACTTTAGTTTCCATCGGAAGAAAATCGATTCGTATTAGATTAACTATAAGCGCGATAATGTCGATAAAAACGAATGAAGTTAGAAAATTCGGTTACTCGAATCAATATACGGAGCGAAATTTGTCAACCATGAAAGTCCTGATTTTAATGATTCAAGTGATTAGAAAAAGTGCCGCGTAAAGTTGCATTTAAAAAGCGAAAAGAATGCTGAAATTTTGGGGAGCTGATTTCAGTCTTTCGAAAGGATTTCCTATGGACTGAAAAAGAATTATTCCTTGTACTTGTAGTCGAGGAGCTGTACAAGTGTGCAAACATTCGTTAAAATCAGGACTTTGGTATTTGGCGAATTTTCGCTGCAAGTGGTGCGCCAATATTGATACGGGTGACTGTATATATATATATATATATATATACGTCGCATTTTTCTGCCACGAATGTTTATCCGGCGAAAGTTTATCTTAATGACAATGATATCGACTCATGTCGAATACCATTGTGCATATTGTTACTTCGCTAACGAGATCCTGTTACAGGCACTGGCAAGGTCAATGAGTCTTCGCGTGAAAATTACCGACAGTCCACTTTGTAGAAACACTTGCGTGCTTTTCGCCACTAATTAAAAGAGACGCGAAAAGTTAGTTGTTGAAAAAAAAAAAGAAATAATTCTCCGTAACAGTAGAGAAATCTGGTGTTCGATGTATCGATATTCGCTATCGGATAAAAGTACTTGTCACGAGTAAATTGTAATCGAATCTTTTATATTATTGCGTGAAAACGATAAAACAATGGTGGTATTATTGGAAGATTTCATTAATTCTTTACTACTTTGAGCGAGCTTACAGTGAACGATCAGTTAAGGATCACTTTACTTTGTACGGTGGTTACGCAGTACTTTGAACTCGACGTACAGCATTTCCCTTGCAATTTCTCAGTCAGTTTACATTGTTGAATTCCATATTTCAACATGGCGGTCGTGAAATGGCATTCCAGTTAGTTGCATAATAAATTTTCCCTCGCCACCTTTTTTCTACCGTTTAGCTAAAGTTCTACAAGTTTATCGAGTTCGAAGAAACTGCGAACGTTGCGTTCACGCAACGTTGGTGCTTACGATTAGAATGGGTTGAAAGAAAAATATAATTAGGGTTGCTCTCTATTGCTAACATTAGCTTATGTAAAAGTAGCAATAGCGATGACGACGAAAAGAAGGAGCTCGCGTTAGCTACAAGTGGGGGATAAGTAGGGAAAGATAAAGGAAAAAGTGTACAAAGTGTTGTACGCGAGTGATGTCCCATTAATCCTTATCGTAATCTACTCAATCAACGTTATTCCACAATTTGCTCCGAACAACTTTCAACGTATGCAATCCATAAACAATCTGTATCTGCTAGAAGACTGGCGTCTCGAATATAAGTTACTTAGCAAAAACTCAAACTGATGAGATAAGGTTGCTCGGTGCAACCTGCGAGTCATCTATAACCAGATACACGTCCAGATAACGGCAAACCAGTAATAATAACAATAAAAAGCAATAACTTTGAGAATGCGTAATGCACATATTGCACAATTTCTAAGGTACAGTTAAGATTCTTTCTTTTCGTGCGGTTAAGTCTGAACGAATCTATGCGAAACGGAATGGAAACGTAAATTGTTAATAACAATCCAGTCGAACCACGATAACTGGAAAATCTCAACTGCCCTGCGAAACCTTCTATAAATCGAAATAAAACTTACTTGAACTCGAATCGTTTGCCACATATTTACACGCAGGTTTACCTTTGCTACTCAAGGTTAGAACACGTAAATCTCCTGGAAGTTTATCTCTGCCAGTCACAAAGTTATTAGCGCAGAATAAAAAGGATAACGGAAGCACACAAAAAATACGAAAAATAGGATTGCACCTTTGACCCTTTCGCTATGGAACTTTGAAATGAAATTAATCTATTAGTATGAGACTAGTATTAGCCCAAATATGTAAATACTTTTATATATTTTTACAATTCAATATAAGAAGTATATAATAACGATAATAGAAATTGTATTGCGTTATAGATAAAAAATATCTGTATACATTTAACAAAGGCGTGCTCAATTTTTCAGAGCGTATATATACGTCCTTCGTAGCGAAAAAGTTCAATATTATTTTATTGACAAATGTATAGATTGAACTTTGAATTAATATTTAGCGATACATCAGAAAATCTATTATTATCTTTTTATTTTACATACCTCTATTACTTGTTACTCTGTGCCAATAATTTTCTAGCTCATTGTACGTGTATCGCATACTTTATATAAAAAAGAAAAAGAAAAATGAATGCTTAAGATGATAATTATTTGCCAATCTTACGCGGGAACTTCGATACGTCGAAATCTTTCTACAGTAGAATCTGCCAGAACCGAGCAGCCATTATAAGAATGCCCTAACATCTGCACGTTCTACTTACTATCCGAACAAGACTGTCTTACTCGTTTAGTCAAGCTCACGTCTTCCTTACGGACACGCAGCTGCTATTATTTCTATGAATTATGCTATGCATTAACAATGACGGCAAAATGTACGCGTATCCAAAAATACAGCACGAAAATACGGTACGCGCGTTATATATACATGTTTAGCTCTTTCAAATAGAGCAAGAAAATTGAACATAGCGTTCGGCTATGTAAAATTAGAAGAGCGTATTGGTAAAAATATTTTGCGAGTAAATAAACGGCTGGCTAAAAAGATACGATTATAATGGCTGCGCATTCGTGTGCGAATAATTTCGATATTCTTCGCTGCGAACCCGAACGGTACAATTTAAATCGGCGCACGCTGATTCCGCATAATACGCGGAATGCATCGAAAAATCCGTGAGCTAATATAATTAACACGTCAACTACTTTATTACCAGGAACCCTAACATTTCTCTATTTACGAACATGGCGCGAACGCAACGAAACCAGATAGAGCAGTTGCATTTTTCAAACTATGTGAACTAGTTTCGATAACACCGGCCATTTAAAATTCAACGGGACATTGTTCCTAGTACGTATATAAATTGCCTTGAGTTGAGTCGCATTGAAACACGATTCGATGTTTCGATACGCGTATCCGCTTGTCCAATGGACAATATAAAGATCCTAATCATTTTTACGATGCAAAAGCAGCATTCGGCGAAGTTGAAATTATCAATTATTTTACCACTTATCGAATGCTCCTATTATTTCCCTTTCTCTCGCACGATTGCCACCGACTTGCAACATTTCCAGCCAACTAATATCAACGTCCCTTTATTCGTTTATTGTGCGAATGCAAAAGATTCGCTTTAAGCAGAAGAAAGTATAGATTGCATCCGGAAACATCATTAACTTCGGAGGACCACGTCGACGACACTTTGAACTATCTCAGGAAAGCCCAATTGTATTACAAAATTTAACGAAACAGTCTAAAGACGACTATATTGAACACGACGCTAATAACTTTGCAGTCGATGCGACATTAAACCCAAAGGAAGAAAGAAAAAGGGAAAAAACAAAACCTAAGCTTAGAATTTAATCCCCTGTACTTGAAATACATATATATTCTATTCATTCTAGTTGAGCCTTTTTTTTTTATTTGCACCGTTGAATTCGGTCATTCACTGGTCGGTTTACCCCAGGTGTTTTAAATAGGCGGAGAGCCTTTCATGTATTTATAATCCTATCGACTCCGGGTTTGTAATTACAAGATTAACGTGTTAATAACAAAGGCAAGGTTACATTATCGATAGTTAATTATTATGGCCGATTAAACTGATTAAACGATTACTCACCGAACCGGGTGTATCCAAAGTTGTTAAGGACGAGTTAATTATTGCCTCGGCAAGATCGGGCACCGTTTCACTTTTTTTATCGACGAGAGCCAGCCACACCGGCATTTGCTTTTAAATTTAATGCCGATAACAACGCGCGTGTCGGCTCACTTTCGTCGTCGAATCGTTTCTCAAATTTCCGATTTTGCCGGCAAACCGTTCATTTTTCGCGGCGCACAATTCGTATCTCATTTTGAGCATCGGATCACTCGATTTTCACAACTATAACGGAGGACATTTCCGTCCGCGAATCGAGAATTCTTCCTACTCTCATTCCTCTATCCCCTGCGGGAATTTTGTTGCAAAAATAAGGTTGCTCAATCGTGCGATGTTAACTTGTGTAAGTTTCGTTTTCAAACGATTTAACGCGTTCGATTGGAAGGATTTTGTAACGCGGAAAAAGCAATTCGACGATGCATTGATACTGTAAAATAAATAACAAAGTCTGCCTAATCTAACGGAATAATAAATCTAACATAGAATTTATCATATGCATACGAAGACCACAGGGAAAGAACTCGATAAGCGACATTTTCGTAAGTTTAGAGAAGAGCAATTTTGAGATTCATAAACTTTCTAAATAAGTCTGATATTGGTAAAACTATTTCGATATTTGATTTCCGATTTATAAATGGGTTTTTCCTCGTATTGTTAAAAATTTCACGCTATAGCTTAACGCAACAGGTACGCTAATAATATTTTATTCAAACAACTTATGCAAGAACATAAAGTTGTACTTAAAATACGGTGAAACTGAAGCAGTTTATCTCGTTTATCGAAATGAGAATACTAATAATAAATTTTAATGTTACTTATTTATCGTTCCATTGTTTTCTTTATAGCGCGTTCAGTGAAACCAACGTTCTTCGGTATAATTATTAAACGTTAAACGTGCATAGTTTCACACGGGCTTGTCAAGTTATTTCCCTGTACGCGTATTACAAAAACGTTGATAACTCGGAATCTGTTACGAATTTCCCCCTTTCGCTTTGGATAATTAAAGCATTCCACTTTGACTACCAAACGACATCGAAGAACGGAAAATCAAAAAATGGACCCGTCGAGTTCTTTTCTCGCAGTCTTCCTGCGTATTTGCGATAAAATTGGTAGCCAATATTATAGTTAACGTATCATCGAAATGTAATTACGCCAGCGTCTATAAATTTCCAATTCTAATATTGTTCCGTTGAAGTTTTACGGTACCAATACGAATAATACGAAGCAATATTTATAGCCTTATTCTTACGGCCAAATTAACATTCGAACTTTTATTACACGCGCTCGAAATGTACCATTAATTCCGAGAGGTATTTTAAAAGCTTTTCATCGCAATCACCGATTTAAATAACGCTTCTTTTATCGTAACGTCGCGTGCTCGAAATGAAACGTCAAGAGGGTAAAACGAGAAAAATGTCGTAATTCACTCGTTGGTATGTACAAAAAGGTTCGCCGGTGAAACGATAAAACAGTAATCACCTGTTTGTCAAGCAACCGGTCGCGGAAGCGTTACCCAAAACAGCCACTCGAAACACCGACGGGTAAACACATTCTAATTCCCGATCGTAAGTTCTTCAAACACCGAAAAGATTCCTGTCACTTCCGCTCCACCGAGCATTCACGGACGTCGTTCACCGTGCTAAAATCCTCTCGACCTTCTTCGTAGCTTGTCATCCTGGCCGATTGGAAAACGAAGCGTCACCGGGGACGGAGAGCCGTGTTGCGCACCAGCCCCGAAACAACACTCGTGTGTCCGCTAAAGAGCAACGACTCTCCTTCGTCGACGCTCTCTTCGAACCGTCTTCGGAATCACCAAGCCGATAATCCTTTGACGCGAGACTTGTCCGAGTCCTTCCTGTGTTTACCGTTCACCACCGCACCAGCTATCGCGAGCGAGACCAAGAAAGAAGTTCAAGGAATCCGAACCATATTTGGTAGATGGGAATTCCGCGATCGAACGATTTCACGGGTTCGAGGGGAATCGCGAATCGCGACGAAAAGATATTTCCGAGGAGTTTAAAAGAGATTTAAGTAGCGGGGAGAGGGTTCAGAGCTAAGAAAGCCGGTAGCGCGGCGGATCGGTTCTCGGAGCATCTCTCGAGTACTGGAGGAGCGGCGCTGCCTCGTGGCAAGAGGCCAGGGACCGAGGAACGCTGCGAAACCGACTTGGACGACGTGTTACTGCGGAATGGTCGCAGTCGCAGAGTGCAGGCAGAATCCACGAGACCATGGTACGCGTTTCGTTCTCTCCCGTTGCCTTGTCCCTCCTGCACGTCGCTAGATCGGTCTCTCCTGCTCGTTCCACCGAAGAGGGAGCCCCCTCGACTAGCGATGGCCTCGAGGCACGTCGTGTCGCTTGGAACTAGCCGTCGACCAACCGTACGATATCCTATTCTTATACAGAGTCATCCAGGGGCTACCTGGCCCCTTCATCGCGTTAATCTAACACGCGAGACATCACTGGTTTAGACTAGAATAAGACAACAGGCGTTTCTGAAACGATCGTCCGCTGTGCATCGAACGATAAGTCTATTCTGTACTCGGTCTGTACTCGTTAGATCGTGCCAACAAGTTGGCGTACGAGTTGTTTGAAAACTCGTGGACACGGGAAAAAGTGAATGCCCATCGCTACCCTCGTCGGAACTCGCCGGCTGCTTCTCTCCCTTGCTTCCCTTTGCCTTTCTGTTTCTCTGCTTCCCCCCTTGCCGCTCTCTGGCCGGTTCATTGGTTCATCGGTGCACCAGTCCAGGCTCCATATTCTTCTCTCTAATTATACCGTTACGTGCAATCGCTCGTGTCAATTAGCAGCTCTTTTTTTCCTGCCCGAATGCAACCCCTTCTTTCGCCAAGGACCCCGAGGAGAGCAGCAGCATTTCGATTCGACTTCTCCTTCCCCCTCCTTCTCTCGCACCTTCCTTCCAGCTATTCTCCAGAACCAAAGGGGTGCTTGGTTTTTTGATCCTTCTCCTTCGGGAAAGATCCTTGGCAAATATGTATATCTATATATATTTATTTATTTCAGCCTTGCGGTCACTAAAGGAGCACGGCTTTACATATTTATTTCTAATCTCTCTTTTTTCTCTCTCATTTTTTCGTTCATACGTTTCGCATTCGTTCTATGTTACGCGTTGCAATTTTTACCTATCTATTTGTTTTTGCTGCTATCTATTCTGTTCGCGTTGCATTAACCCCTTGTCCTACAAATCTTACGTGGACTATTCATTGAAACGTTTGTTATTTCTTCCTTTCAACGCCGTGTCGAATGCAAAACGTAACTCGTACTCGGTAGTTCAATCCTACGAATTGAAGTTGTAGTTAGGATTGAAACTGAGGTTCAGTGAAACATACAGGGTGTTTTTGTTGTAATTAGACAATAGTTAGCGCCACGAATGTAACTCGTCGTGATATGTCAAAGGGTTAATCCTATCGCTTCTGAACCTTACAGTGTCGTCTCTGATTTACGATTAGTGTTTCCTTTTCTTTTTCATACAGATACGGATCGTTCTTCGTTCCTTCTTTTTAGTTTATCAATCTCCCTTAGTCATTCAGTCGCTGCCATACTGTTTCTACCTACTCTATTGCATCCTAGTAATGCCTCGACATTCCAGATTCTGGCAAATATGCACGGGGAAAGTTGAGAAAGGAGCATGATACTTTGACAACGGTAAATAGAAAAGCCTGTTTTTGAAGACTATTTCAAGTGCGATAAATGAGAGGCTGAAGAAGGCGTGCCCAACTTATTTTAACCCTTAATCATTCGCAGGTTGTTTTTTTGAACACGTGCTCGCATGAAGTCTTGTACAATCCCAACGTGATATGAAATTTCCTATCAAACAAAGCAACCGTTTTATTCCAAGCTAAATGTTCATTAACGTAACTAACGTTACCGTAATAACAGCAATAATAATTATCTGATTGACGTGTCACAATTGACGATCGAAATATCTTTTATAAATATCTACTAGGATAAATCTAAACGATGGAGAACCAATAAAATCAATTACCATGTGGGCCCTGTTTTCTCTTTTCTTCTTTTACGAATATTCACAGTCTGGCAAAAGAGAAATGTATTATTTATTTTTCCTACTAATATTATCGTTCGATGGGGGATAAGATCAGATTATAAGACTATAAGATTACACGATAGAGCATAGGATAAATTAGTTCCATAAGATATGGACATTAACAACTGGTTATGGAATTAGAAAATAAGAAAGAAAGAAAGATGTAAAAAGTTACATATTGTAAACCGGAAGTCATTCTAGGCAAGGATTATGATAAACAATAAGTGATAAATAATATTGTTAGATGGTGCAGTTCACTTGTGAATACAATAGTACAGCTTTGCGTTGGTGCGTATCAAAATAATTAGCGTACAATGTTTAACTCTTTCTGTGGGAAAAAGAATGCAGATACAATTATCGCCTTTAAAGGTAGTCTCCCTTCGGGATGGACCTGGGTCATTAGTAAGAAAGGCAGAACTCTTACTCACATCGATGAACACGATAAACCACTTGTTTTACATGTAAACACGTTCCGCTTGGATAATTGAGCGGGTTCATTCTCAGGTTCTTCTACCTATTGTCATTGAATTGACATTGAAATGGACAAAGCACTTGCACGTCTAATTAATTTCAAAATTCTTTCGCGAAACGTCCGAGTATCGCGACAATTACTACGGATTGTAAAGAGGACAATCGAATTTTGTTACTCTTAATCCTTTTTAACCCGTTCGCAACCGCGGTTATGTCGCTATATAAACAGACTCAATTTATAAATAGTGAATGAACTCAACAATGAACTGAAGTTAAATTGCTCGGTCGAGGTGCAGGTTATTAGTCTGCTTCTCTCGAATGTCTTATTGCTTTGCTTTCTTAATGATATATATATATATTAATTACAAAGTGCGCTAAAATAAAATAAACACGTTTGAACATATATAAAAGTACACGATCAGTTTACTGCGGATTTTTATGCAAATTCGTATTTTTGTCGACACGCGTAAAGAAATGGGACTTCGGTAGACATTTGTAACACCTTCTAAACGTGCCTTCTAAAACGTGTGCTTCACTTTGAACATTTTTTAAATGCTTTCTGTATTTTTGCCGTAAATGCATAAAAATCTGCAGTCTAATTCGCAGCGAAAAAGCCCGGTTCAAGTTTTTCACGTGCAGGTATACGCGATTATAGGAAATGGCCCAAGTTGATTTTGACGTACCTGTACGACCACATCGGTTGCGAATGGATTAAAGGAAACAAAGCTGCTGCGTCTACGCTGCGTACACGGCATTACAAAGCGAATATATTATATCTCGTTAAACGAGCCGTGTTCCTCGCATGTTCGATTAATGCTCTGCGGGTAGAATCGTTTATTTGCCGCGGTACCCACTCTAATTCTTCTTTCCTCCTCTTAATTATACCGTTACGTGTAATCGTTCTCCTTAATTAGCAGCGCCCTTTTTCTTCTGTTTCGGACCGGACCCTTCGTATCCTCGATAAATCTAGCAACTTATCCCGTGAATCTCATTTCACGATCGGAAAATAAATATACTATGGTCCGTTAAGTAAAGGATTTACTATCGACGCCATCATTCAGAAATACTCGAGTACATTGAAAAGAAAAGAAAAGAAAAAGGGAAACAGGAAGTAGAATAATATGTCCGAACTGTGAGACGATTTTATTATACGAATTTTAATTAACGATAATGTAACCAGATGCGCGAGGAGATTTAATAGAAATACTCGAAATTATCACCGATAATCCGAGGCTATTATTTTTATGGAATATCTTACTGCCTTTTCCTTTTGTTTTCGAGTTATTCGTCGCATCGAGAGCTAGGCTATTGGCGATGATGCTAGATTGCGGTGTCTTATATTTGACGGTACATATTAATTTTCCGTAGGTAGTTTATTATTTCATCTAATCTGTTTCTGTTAAAGCTGTGATTCGAGTGATGTTATATTTTCGTCTCGCGTGTTCTAATCTTCGACGTCTTCGTTGAAAATCACGAAAGGGGCTGAAGAAAATTTGCAGAGGAGCGATTTATCAATAGGAAAAATGAGGAAAAACTAATACTATTTATTTATAATCCTCTTACTTTGCGTCTAGAGGATGGCTTTCGGTTTTCTTACAATGCAGATACTTCTTCGTATACCTTTTCACGGCCTTTGTATATGTAACAATTATACTTAAACTAACTTAAACTTAACTGTAAATACGTATCATACGTTTGCTTACACTAAAAATACATAAACTCAATTTTATGTTCGGAACATGAAATGAGAAACTTAACATTTAACTCGACACCACAAACTTAACTCGGAATGATTATATCACAAACTTAATACTGAACTCGAAGTCTTAAACTCGGTGTCAAAGGTTAAGGAAAAGCTACTATTACGATAGCTAATTTCAACCCTATCTCGTATTCCTACCTTCTCCTCTACTAATCGAATTTTATCCAAAGTAAAGATTACATACGTTTAGCTTATTAAAGCGTGCAACTTTTTCTTACGCCTAATGAGATGGTATTTAGTGAAATTTGTACGCGCAAAAAAAAAGGTAGTTTCGCAACCGAATAGTCCGAACGTGGTGGTGACTGGTGACTGATATTACGAATTCTTCCAGTCGGTCGAATTCGTTCGGACATTGATAGGACAGAGGTAATTATACCTTAAGACCCCTCGTTAGAGTCGTGCAATTGCCCTGATAAATTTGCATATTTCTTGTCAAGAACGCACGCGCCAACCAGAGCGTTAAATTATAGAGCAGTTTGTCTGATCGTGCGAAAGGTAATTGGAAGCTAGTGAAATTACTGAAACGCTCCTTTCTTTTTTTTTCTTTGTCACATCTACGAAATATACACTTTATTAGGATTGCATATAAGTCGAATAAAATCCCGCGTTAATATTTCATATCGCAACGAAACCGATACTCTATTACAGTAATTTGTGCAATAATAAGTTTAAGTGTATATTACGTAGCTGTAACACGTTACGCTCGACCAATATTTCTATAAAAATGTTACATTACTATAATCTTGTCGCACAATTGGTATACCCTATCTAATAATAGCTAACGCGTTAATAATTAATTTACCAATTAAAGGATCCAATATTTTGTTGCCAATAGAATGGAATAGCAATGAAATGATATCTACCCGATGTTAAAAGTAATAATTTATGTTACCGCAAAATTCGAAACAAATTTTACGACTACTATTTAGTACTATTTCGATTTAGTACTTTAATAATTGTACGCATATGTCAATTGAAACTTTTCCTTTTTCCTCTTTCCTAATCGATTTTTTGGCCAAATTAATTCGAAAGGTGTACCAATGTGTTTCACCTAATGCCTGTAATTGCATAAGAATCAGCAGTCAAGTAATCGGTGATCAAGCGTATCGCATTAGTAAGCGATTTGCCGACGACATCTCATCTCTCAAATAGATAAATTACTTGAACAGGCTAAAAGCTGTTGGCGCTTAGAAAAAGTTAAGTTCCGTGCTCGGTGCGTCATAGAACTCGCACGCAACATTTACAGCCACCGATTAAACAAACATCAATAACTACCAAAGTTACAATAAACTGGCTCAGCAAATTCTATGATCCGTAATTCATAGTTGTTCATGGAGCATTTACAATCAACGATTTCCTCGCTCGCGTATCGCACCGCAACACGACGATGAATTTACGACCGTACACGTTACTACGTTTTTCAACGTCGTTCATAATACAACGCCTGTTATACGAAGACCGCAATCGAATCGCAGCCGCTTGGCAAACTCAATAATTACCCACACCGTCTTGTATCGTCTGTTACGCCTTTGATTATACGCCGAGAACTGGCGCGAATAAAAATCGTCAACACTGAAATTAACACGTCCGATTCGCAAACCATTGCGTTACGACGAACAGTATCTTACGTCAACTTTCATACGAATTCGAACAAATACGGTGGGTGATCAAATTATTGTTAACAATTCGATATTATCGTTTTCTAAAGTGGCAAAGAAAAAAATGGAAATGAAAATACACTTAACCGTTTGACGAGTACAGAATTTCCTTTTGCGATACAAAAATGTGTTTATGGTGTACACATAAATATATATATATACAATTATTACAATTTTTACACTACTGTACTTACGTAAGATCACAGTACTCGTATTTCTTTAAAATATTCAAATATTCTACGCAACTCGCATTTAGCGATCCTCAATCTTCCGAAGTGAAACTAAAGCTAGAATAAAAATAACGCTGTGCAGCAAACAGAACTCTACTTTTAATAAACTTGTAAACTGTATCTTTTATTTTACATAAATTATACAGTTTACAAGTTCATTAAAAGTAGAATTCTGTTTGCTGTACAGCGTTATTTTCATTCTAACTTTAGTTTCACTTCGGAAGATTGAGGATCGCTAAATGCGAGTTTGCGTAGAATATTTGAATATGTTAAAGAAACACGAGTACTGTGATCTTACGTGAGTACAGCGGTGTAAAAATTGTACAGCAAAGGGTTAAAATACACTTATTGACAAAAGTTAAAATAATGTTTGCGAAGCTTTACATAGTCGCTCGCTTTTTACATGCATGAATTTGAATTAAAAGTAGAAGAACTTGTTGTTCATCGATGTATTGCAAATCGATGAATTACGAATTCTAAGCTGCGAATGTTAGAAGCGAAAGGATACAAAAAAAGTTTCTAAGCGACTACTTTGTTTCGCAACTATTGTCGGTAAGTGTTCATGTAATCGGTTAGAAGTAGCTCGGGTTTTGGAAGTTGAACAAAGTAACGCCGGTGCAATCGGTTCGCGACGTTTCCACGCAAGCTGCTGGGGTACCAAAAGTATTGTCTTTCGGTATAATCATGGCCGGGATTAGAGCAGACACCGAGACATGCAATCCGCTCGTGTTTCCTGCAGCTACAGATCAAGGAGGAGGAAAAAAAGCATCCACGGTATGTATTGTTACTACGTAGGGTCGATGGAACTGCTAGGTGGCATCTAATGAGAAGGAGCGGACAATGAGCCTTTCTGACTTAAGTGCCCTAGGGTGAATGCTGCAAGGGTGCTCTCCTACCACCCTTCTTATTTCATTCATTTATTCTCACGCTTGCTTCGCGAATCGGACGAGTTATTTGACGAAAGAGACCTCTGCTATGAATGGCTTCAAGATTTTTTGAAATATTTGGAAACAGAGATGTCCAACAAATCGAATAATTCTGTTCAACCCTAGGATCACGCTTTGCTGTTTTGAAGCGTCAAGCGTTTCTTTTTCGTTCTCCCTTGCATTATCTCTTAGATCGATATGTTACTTCCCTAATAAGAAATGTTTAAATGTTTTATAGTATAATTTACTGCATAAATAGAACAGAAAACAATATACACTTTTAGTATTTTCGTTTACGCGATTGCAAGGTAACGATTATGGTACTGAGGATGAATCCAGATACGCGAGTTACGTTTGAATACATTGTAGAAGCAAATTGTACTTTATCTTTTTTAAAACTTAGTTTTTAGAACTCTCGTTACTTATATAATATATAACGATTAATATCACGTTGATTTCGTAGACTTTATTGTTATGTATTTTTGTGGGACGAATTCCTGGACTACTAGAGCCCCATTACCATTTTTACCTTTTCGATTGTTTAAAATGTATCTACGAGAATTGCGTTTACTTTTACACTTTGCATATTAAAATACTTTAGAGGTGTTTTACATTTCTTGTTAGATAATAAAACGGAAGATATTCTTTCCAAAATCTCTGATTCTTTTGGCAATCGGTATTTCAGAACGTGGGGCACGAAATCCCATAAAGTGATCGGTTTACTTATACCTAGTCGGTGCTTTGTGTCCCACATTCTAAAATACCGACCGCTAAAAAAATCCCAGTGCACTTTACGCCATCTACGATCGCGTGAATAAATCAAGATGATAAGAACCGTGTTTCTGTCGGCAAAATAGGTATTCGTTTGTACCGCAGATATTCAAGTTAGAACACAATGAATAAGTATCGTAAAAGTATATAACTAAAACTTATATTACTCACTGCGCTCCGCACTTCCATTTTAGGCCGGTTTCGTCGAAGACAAGCGATTAGGGACCGGGATCGAAGCAATTTTGTAATCCTATCGAGAACGACAACTTGACGTATCACATGAAATTTTTTATAATTTACTAACCGATGAACCTATCCGAATAAAACCTACTGATTCCTATCCACTGCACCACGCGCTATCATTTTAGGCCGGTTTCGTTTAAGATAAGTGATTAGAAACAGAAATCTAAGCATTTTTCTAATCCAATCGAGATTGAAATCTTGACGTGTCACACAAAATGCTTTATAATTTATGAACCAATGAACATATTCGAATAAAACCAACTGATTCTTATTCAGTGCACTACGCGCTTTCGTTTTAGGACGGTTTCATTGAAGACAAGTAATTAGGAAGCAAAATCTAAGCAATTATCTAATCCAATCGAAGGCGGCAACTTGACACGTCACACAAAATGCTTTACAATTTTCGAACCGATGAACATATCCGAATAAAACCAACTGATTCCTATCCAGTGCACTACGCGCTTTCGTTTTAGGCCGGTTTCATTGAAGACAAGCAATTAGGAAGCAAAATCTAAGCAATTATCTAATCCAATCAAGGGCGGCAACTTGACACGTCACACAAAATGCTTTATAAATTACAAACCGATGAACATATTCGAATAAAACCAACTGATTCCTATCCAGTGCATCTCGCGCTTTCATTTTAGGCTGGTTTAATTGAAGTCAAGCGATTAGGAAGCAAAATCTAAGCAATTATCTAATCCAATCGAGGGCGGCAACTTGACACGTCACACAAAATGCTTTATAAATTACAAACCGATGAACATATCCGAATAAAACCAACTGATTCTTATTCAGTGCACCACGCGCTTTCGTTTTGGGCCGGTTTCATTGAAGACAAGCGATTAGGAAGCGAAATCTAAGCATTTTTCTAACCCTATCGAGATTAGAGTATTGATACATTACACGAAATCCTTTATATTTTACGAACCGATGCAGATATCCGAAAAAAACCTACTGATTATTGTTCCTTATACTCTGCGCTTTCATCTTAGGTCGGCCTCGTTGAAGACAAGCAATTAAGAAGCAAAATCTAAGCAATTATCTAATCCAATCAAGGGTGGCAACTTGACACGTCACATGAAATTCTTTATAAATTACAAACCGATGAACATATTCGAATAAAACCAACTGATTCTTATCCAGCGCACCACGCGCTATCGTTTTAGGTCGGTTTCATTGAAGACAAGCGATTAGGAAGCAAAATCTAAGCAATTATCTAATCCAATTGAGGGCGGCAACTTGACAAGTCAATGAAATTCTTTATAAATTACAAATCGATGAATATATTCGAATAAAACCAACTAATTCTTATCCAGTGCAGAACGCGCTTTCGTTTTAGGCCGGTTTCCTTGAAGACAAACAATTAGGAAGCAAAATCTAAGCATTTTCCTAACCCTATCGAGAATGGCGATTTAATGCGTCACAGGAAATTTTGTATAATTTACGACGAACCGATGCACATATCCGAATAAAATCACGTGTTATTAAGCACTGCAGTTCGCGCTTTCGTTTTAGGCCGATTTCGTTCACGTCAAACAATTAGGAACCGATGTACGTACTTTTCTAACCGTACCGAGATCGACTAGAAGCCGCGTACTTTTCCGAGAATAACTGCGTCACATCGGCGGTTAGTCGTTTCCCGCGTAATTTTTGCGACTGCGCATTACATATACAAAGTTTCGTGCGCGCGCAGTTGCATAGACAAAGTTTCGTGCGCGCGTAATTCAATTTAACGTATAAGACTAGTAACACGAATATACTTGACGACGAGAGAATTATTAACGTTCATTGAAATAAATATTTTAAAAAAGCTACGTTATCCTTTCATTTATTCTAAACCTAATCCTACTACTAACTCCTCCTATACCTCATCCGTACTTCGAAATTATTATCAGAGAATAATAAAAATCAAAACTATTTTCCAGCACAATTGACTCGCGGCATTTTCTCGCGCTTGTACGTCTAAATTTTCTAACGCATTCAATTCTCGCCTTAAACTAAATACGCGCAAAAATCGAGATGCGCAGCCAATTCGCTCGCTATTGTTAGCAGTATAATTAACGCGTGTATTATACTCCATCCACCCTCCTTTTAAGCAACTTGTTCAACAATTCAATTATCCTTTTAACGAACCTTTGCGAAGCGTTCGCTATTGGATCGCTACACTAGCAAAGTACACGGCAAAAGGAACGTTTAGATAATCGCGAAACTTCTTCAAGCTAGAAGTAGAAACGTTTGCTTCGATACCGAAATGAAAAGGATACGATTTATGCCCACTGTTCAACAATCGCGTATTAAAGATATTTAAGGTTTCGTTAAAGCGAAGCAGTTTATATTTTGCTGCAATTTATTCTACTTTATTTTTGCAAACGACACGCGAGTACGCGAGAAGGAAGAAAGTATCTTTGGCTGTTAACGCTACGAGCCGATTACGTGTAACCGCAAAACGTTTTTATCGTCAAAAGTGAACGGACTTTGATTTCCACGAGACGAGTTCCGAAAATTTGTGTCACGTATATTTACTGCCATACAAACGATCGCGAGCTTTAAAGAAAAGTAGTTCCAACAGCGAACACGCGTAGCACAGCTATGGACTCTGCAAATTGGAGTTTACAATAAACTAATGCTACACCCGGCTTGTATTATTCTCCATACCTTAACTTTTATCTGTATTCTCAAATACCGTAACTTTGCTTTAGGAATTGTTACTTAAATTTTGCCCTTTTAAAATGCTAGATCCCTTCAACCACGTTTATATTAAATAGGAAATATTCTTCGGTAATAATGAGGCATGTTTTATGCTAGTATTTTTCTATAACAAATGCTCGACAAACAAATCGCAATATGAAATTAGAGCAGCCCCAAAGGGCGCTAAAAACACATAAAAAGGCGACCACAATAGTCGCTAAAAGAAAATAAATGGAGCAGCCGCGAAGAGCGCTGGAAAAACATTAAAATGCAACCACAATGGTCGCTAAATGCAAACGAATGGAGCTGCCAGAGGAGCCACTCATAAATACGAATCATCCACTCGTTGTAAACCCGATCAACCCGTGAGTGGAACATTGTTTTTTCTTCGCAACACTACGTTACTAAATTTACTTATCAGCGAGAAAATTCTACAAATCAATCGCGAAAGGTGCTTCGTTATACTGAGAAATACTACGTTACTCAACTGCTCGCGTTAACTTTAATTGGAAAAGAAACGAAAAGGTATGAAATATGAATTATTGCACCCATTATTTTTTACTACGCAACACTAATAGCGGAAGTGCAGCTTGCATAGGTGGCGATGAAGATCCATCGGGAACATCAGGAACACGGCAACTGACTTCCACTGTCTCAGTGGAAGACATTGGGCTCTTTATTGTAATCGCAACGCTAATTGAAAAACGCGATTGTTTATCAGCGCAACGCTACTGGGAAAGGTAAATGACTGCGATGAAAGAATGTCGCAACTCTAACTCTTGATTAATTTAATGTGAACTGCTACTTCGGTGGGGAACGAGATATACTAAATAATCGCGGTACTCGAAAAACGCAACGCAAATATTCTGCAACATTAATCTCAAAGAAACTATACGAATTCGTTTTGAAGAATACTAAGCAAATGTACTGCGATATTAATCTCAAACAAACTATACGAATTCGTGCTGAAGAATACTAAAAGTAAACGCGATACTTCGTAATTCTCAACGCTAATTCAAACGCGGCAATCTTTTCTTCGCAACGCTAATTCAAACGCGGCAATATTTTCTTCGCAACGCTAATACAAAACCGTGAAACATTTCATTCGCGCCTCTAAAATCAAGCTCGCGATTTTCTCTCCTCGCAACGCTACGTCAACCCGCTCGTGATTTTTCGCAACGCTAATTAAAAGACCGCGAAGTGCCCAAATGTGGAAGCTGAAAATACTACGCATGCAAAGCTAATAACGAGTACAGTGACATAATAATAACAGCAATAACAGTGTAATGACCGTCCATTCTTTCGTAAACCGAAAAAATGAACAGCCATTCGTTGCTGCCCTCTTCGCGACAGTTTGTCGGGCCTCTTCTTTTCTTCGGGCGCCATGCCCGCAGGGACATGAATTTAAGCTCGAGGTTCTCGAAAAGCAACCCAGAAAGAGACTCAGAAAAATGGAATAAAAATGCATATCGAAGAAGTTAAATAGCACGCAGACGACCAACGACTCTAAGAATTCTAAGAAACTAATCTAAGAATTCTCAGCATCCTTGTTCGTGCAAACGTGCGAACCTCGAGCTGAGTATATACGTTCGTTTCGTGCAGATCGCGACCGCGTCCGCGTGACGATTCAAGATCGCCGGATTCGAAAGATCGACATTGGCAAAGACCGGAAATGACCTGCATTCTCCAGGTCAGATCAGCTCGCCGTCGATGTTCAAATCAGATTCCCTGAAACAGGTTGACACGCGCACCCCCCATTAGAAATGAAACTCGCGACCCGAGACCATATGTCAACCTGCCCGGCCCTACCTACTTAAAATTAACACACATTCCAGAAAGTATGCTACCTACCTACCTAGTGCTATATTTAAAAAATGGCAAACAGGCACACAAACACAGGAATACACCCCACCCCCCACCCAGCGGATCACACGCATACCACCCGGGTGCAAAAGCCTAATCTAGGGAGTAACGTCCCGGGACGCCTCCGACACCCGAGTTCAACATACATCTCATACACACTCTAAAGTAAACAAAAATCCTGAAATCGGCTAACGTGGGTAGCGACCATTGCGTATGATATGATTTCAAGCATATGCAACTAAGCATATTCAAATATACTTCGAGCATTTTCGTACGTCGATAGCAAACGTGTAAATCGATATATATTTTAGGCATTTATCAAACACGTAATTCAATAGCAAAACTGTAAACGATACATATTGATAGCATTTACCAAACGTGTAATTCGATAAGAAAATTGCAAGATATACTGTAAGTATTTATCAAAGAATTGAATACGAAAACCGAGAACTGTCATTGCAATAAATGGTTCATTGCTATTATTGCAAATATAATGGAGACTATTGGTACCATTGTATTAAAGAATAAATTGACTGAGAAGTTAATCAAGATTATGAAAAAACGACGCAAGTCCACAGCCTAACCATACACACACACAATGTGGAAATACGTCGCGCACGATACGCTACCCACGATCAGCCGCCACACAAATATTAAATACCAAATATCAAAATAAGAAAAAAAAATGATCGTGCCACGTGCTTTTCACCCGCTCAAGTAGCACCTGAGCACGTGAGCGGGATCCCGGCAAAACGGCACGAACCGACGCTGAAAATCCTAGCTAAAAAATTTGCTAACATACGTAATCAGCTAACGGACTGTGATTCTACTTTTCCAATGAGTTTAAAACAATGAGACTCTGCTAATTAAATTGAAAAGAAGCTACGTTATTTGAAAACAAGAAAGCAAGAAAACTCTAATGCAACGTGAATTTAAATACGCGAAACTGAGAATAGTAAACGCGAACAAGTGACTCTACATTAAAGTTAGGAATATTAAATGTTAACAACAGACTTTAAATTGAAGTTAAGAATGCGTTGATAAAATAGAACAAAGGACTCTAACGTGAAACTACAAGTGCAATCCCTTGGGCGACTCCCTTATCAAAAGTCGTAACTTTAACATAACATTGCGTTCAAGTTTGCGACTTCGATTCGGAAATCTACCCATCGCGAAATGTCTTCTTGCGCATTTTATTTACCATCGCATTTGTACGAGAAAAGAAAAATCTACTATGTCTCTGTATCTTAAATTGAATTGAAGCTACTATGAATCGCGAAGCAATATGTTGCTCAATTCTTTTACGAATTACGATTCAAGCAAGGAACTCTGATAGAATATTACGAGTATACCTGCATGTATTCAAATAGTAATGCGAATAAATTTCCTCATTACTATTGTGCAATGAATACATCTTTAAATGTAACTACAAACTACAAATTATAACGTGCTCAATTTTACGAGCATTCCACTATAATACATATCTTTGTGGAAGTTCTATTGACTCTACTTTTAAGTGCATCAATATTTCAAACAAAATTCGTGCTACGTGACTCTATTATTGACTCGAATTCTTTTACTAGCATATGAAGATATTTAAAACGCGTAGCGCAAGAAGACCTAGCCTCATCTAATAAATACAACAGACACAAGAAATAAAATGATACACGGGTACACAATCGTATACCCGCTGTCACTGTACTCGTTTATGCAAAATCTACGTATACAACCAGTCACCCGTGTCGATTCGGACCTTTCGTCCTCGGCATGATTGAGTGACCGGAGGAATTCAAAGTGCATGCGACTTACCATTAGACGACTACGCTGTCATCTGCTGCAGCCAGGCGGATGACAACCTGCTGTCATCGTCATCTAGCGAAGCCGTGAAGTCGTGGAGTCGTGAAGCCTTGAAGTCAACGGCATGAAAAATGATGTCGCGAAGTCGTGAAGCTGCGATGCCATGTCCTGTAGTCCCAAGAACAAGAAGATCTGTAGAAGACCTGCAACAGAGAAAAGAAACAGACAAGATTATAATTTATTCTTTAAGTTTTCTCGACGTTTCGCATTAAGAAACTCGAAAGCTTGATAAACTTGAAATCTTTAAACGATTCAACTTCGTACATGAACGAAATGAATTTTAAATAGCTTCTACTACATGTTTGAATTATGAAAAATTAAAGTAAGATGCGAAGACACTTACATTGCGAGCTTCAGAGGCCCAGCGAGATCATCTGCCAACAGCCGAAGAGTGACTCTAATCGTGAATATGAATATTAAAAAATAAAAAAAGGGAAAAATAAAAGACTACGTTAATTATATGAATGATATTTTGCGAGCAAATATTGACTCTACTCGCGCGGAAACGTATTAAGTATAGTTAAATCTACTTAGAGCAGCTGTGCTCTTTAAAAAATCAAACTAGTTTTACATCGAAACAAACACTGACTCTACAACCGCATTGCGCGCGGTCACAAATTCTGAAAGAACAATTTAATTAGCAGGAAGGGGTGGATAGGTAAGAAATAAAACATCATATTCTCTTATTATTATTCTTCTCTTATCATCGAGCATTTGTTACGAAAAATACTCTAACCACATGTGAAATATATGTGTTATCAAGATATATGCATGACTATATATCCTTATATTATATTCTTATAATATAATATAATATAATATAAGAATATTATATTATGTATAGGAATGTAATGTAAGAATACTACAGACGTAATAAAAGCAACGAGGCAAAGAGGCATAAGGTATGCTACGAATGTTCGTTATCGATATTCTCAAGTACGTTCAACCTAGCGAAGCGTAAACACGGCCGCGAGTCACAAATTTTCGGAGGTCAACCGCCGCGAATTAAAGTTCGGGGTGTAAACATGCTCCGAGTGGTACGAGCTCGCGGCACGTTTTTTGTTTACAAGTTCGACTGCTACGCGTTACCAGCCAAAGTTTTTGCGTTCAATTTTATCGGTTAGGCTAGGAAAGAAAACACGACCGAAATACAGCGAAATGCAAAGGCTTCGTTCTATTTAACGCGTCGTAGCACGATCCGATGTCTCTACTGCGAATTACCGATTTCTCAAAAATTCTACTTTAAATGTAAACCAAAGAAACGAGTCTATCTCTTCCAATTTATTTCGATATGTGCAAACAAGATACGAATAGAACATACATTTTGTAAAAGACGAATTAGATATCGAATGTTACCCACTAAAACACGTAGCGAAACGATTCGATGATTCTACTGCGAATTACCGATTTTTCCAAAATTCTACTTTAAATGTAAACCAAAGAAACGAGTCTATCCCTTCCAATTTATTTCGATATGTGCAAACAAGATACGAATAGAACATACATTTTGTAAAAGACGAATTAGATATCGAATGTTACCTACTAAAACACGTAGCGAAACGATTCGATGATTCTACTGCGAATTACCGATTTCTCAAAAATTCTACTTTAAATGTAAACCAAAGAAACGAGTCTATCCCTCCCAATTTATTTCCATATGTGCAAACAAGGTACGAATAGAATATGAATTTTGAAAAAGACGAATTAGATATCGAATGTTACCAACTAACAATGATACCAACAACGTAATGCTACGTCTAACATCGTTAGACCCACGTAATATTACCAAATCTGCAACATCACCTTTCGCCTCGCCTCTGAATTAGTCGGATGCATCTGGAACACAAAATAGAAATCGTAATTTAAAACAAATGTATCAGAGAAGAAGCATTTAGCGTGCACGCAACTATTAATTAACCACGTGTTAGGTAGAGAAGTGTAAGCAAACGAGAAATGGGAATGGAGCTTCGAATTGTAATGAATTAGTAAGAGAAAAAGGGAATATACCGATTAAAATACGAGTGAATAAACGAAAGTTACTTACCACGCATCGAAACGCTCTCCCGTCCTTTCTGAATGACGCGCCAAGCGCGACTGACGCGCGTCGGAATTCGGAAGAGTTCTAAGAGTGGGGAGACGTCGGCCATCTTCTCAAATCGAACCCGCGAAATTATTTGAAATTCATGATGTATTCGTCGCGTGTTTGAAATCTTTTCTACGTTCACGAATGTTGCTTTTTACATTAAACTCGGCCTTTTTGCATATGTAACGATCATTAAATACCGTAATGATTTATTGTATCAATGATTAGAATTCGATAAACTTGCTACTTGGCTCCTTTACAACGTTAATGTTACTCGCGACGCAGCACTGATTTAGAGTAGAATAATACAATAAGAAAAATAGGAGGATCGGGATAATTCTAACTGATTATTAATCCTTGAACTCTACACTTTTATTTAAGACTAGATTCATTGAAATACAACACGCGGAAATAGAAATTTAAGATTCATTTCGTTAATCATTTTCATGTACTGTAAAATATGTACGCAATTTATTTTGTATCTATAATAAAGAAGCTCATGCATAACACCTACACTAATATTTATTATAGTAATACGTTTAATAGCGATGTTTATTCATCAAATATATAGGGAATACAAATTATTTCTCTAAGTTGATATTAAGATAAGGTTAGTCGTGAACCTAACCTACGCATTACTGCATGCACAGATGCGAATAATGAACTGTTTTCCACGCTTATAGTACAATTATTACGCTCGTTATTATTGTATCATCATGACTGTACGAATGTTTACAAAAATTTCATTCAACTCGAAATGTGATAATATCCTTTTTCATAAATATTCTCGTTCTATTCGCTACGTTTCTGTTCCGTATTCAAATGTAAACAAACATCTTTTCTCCAATAGTAAAGCATTAGCGGGATACTTTTCAAGTAAACGAAATTTCTCGAACGTACAAAATGCTTCTTCGTATCAGCAAGTACACATGAATCTAATTAAAGGATCGTTATTATGTCAGAAGGATGCAGGATTAATCAGAAGAATTCCTAGTAATCGTAATCCTGTTGCTGTAAATAGTATTAGACAGTATTCAAACACGCTATCCGAATATATAGACACTGCTATTAAATACAATGTTGGGATTTTTAAATTCTTTTCTGAAAGCGTACCGGTAGAATGGATCACTGAAGCTATAAGACTAGTGCATTACGATGTAGGTTTACCCTGGTGGGCAAGTATTATGCTCACAACAATTATTTCGAGGTCGCTTATAAACTTTCCATTTAGCATACTTGATGTAAGTATCTATGATGCTTTATTGAAGTAAATTGCGGTACGAGTGTAGCAGCAAAATTGTTTACTTTACGAGCGATTGTTATCTTAGCACTACACCAGAGCAAAGAGAGACAATCTGAAGCCAGAGCTGATGGAAATTGCAAAGAAAATAAAGATGGAAGTGAACCTGGAAGCAATGACTTCTCATTTACCAGTAGCACGTGCAAGGCTGCTTTTTTCACGTGCTGTATTTATCTTTCTCTGTTTTATATTCCCGTTCTATCAGCCAAACAATTAAGAAAATAGTTCAGTTAACATGGTTGCTAATCAATTAAGAACATACTGAGCCACTGTTGGGCTTGTATCGCGATGATTGTAAAGTAATTTCATTTAATTAATTACAGTTTATGAAAGAGCAACAAGAACTATACCAGAGAGAAAATTGTCATCCGTTTAAGAGCGTTGCAATATTATTATTGCAAATACCAATATGGATAAGCTTTTCAATTGCTGTGAGGAACATATGTTTCATGTTGCCTAAATTGAGCGCCGGTGAATAATAGATTTCTTTCTGTTGTTACGTTAACATAGGGGTAGGAATAAACTAAGTTCGTAAATATTTCGTTGTTAGATACTCTGAGGGATTACAATGAATTAACGAGCAGTGGATTTCTATGGATACAAAATCTCGCAGAAATGGACCATTCGTTTGTATTACCTATACTTTTCGGACTGTCTAGCTTAGCCATAATAGATGTATGTACAGCAACATCTATTTTCTTTAACTTAAACATAAATATCGTCACATTAAAGCGATATACGTGTTTCAGATAAATCACGTTTTATACAACGTGCGGCCTACAAAGTTCTCGAAGTATTACACATATTTTCTCAGAACAGTTATAATTTGTCTAATACCCGTTATAACGTACATACCATCGGTACGTTGTACATTTATTACGAAAAGCAGAATACCGATTACCAATTTACGCTCGTCTATCGTTACTAACTTATGCACGTTCTTTGTTTATATATTTCAGTTCTTATCTTTGTTCTGGGTTACCACTAATATCTGTGCAATGTCACAAAGTCTGTTGCTCCTGTCTCCAAAGGTTCGCAGGCTAGTGAGAATACCTAAAACCGATTCCGAACTTCAACATCCGTACGCGAAATTGAACAGACAGCTGTTAGACAAATTCAACTTCAAGAGACCGATAGCGCAAGTGCAGAATTAACGTAAAGCAAAACACCCGACCTCTCGTCTGTTAAACGATGTAATTTATTAAAAAAATGTTAATAAAGAACTTATTACCAACGCGTTGTTGTTAATTATTATTACCGATTGCGTAAACGTATGAAATTCTGAATGTCCTTATTAATAAAGATACGAATGTCGAAATGCCGTCCGCACCTTTGATCTTGAGTGTTGCACAGAACTAAGGTCACAAAAAAATGTCACCTTGTACACGCGGTCAATTATGACAGCATTCAGATAGCACATGAAATCATGCACCATGTTTATACTTAGAATCTTAGAAGATGCAGGGCATATATAAAATCAATTTCGTCGGCAAAGAACGCACTTTGAGTTACGGATTTGTAGATCGCGGAAACGGATTCTAGGCGAAGTCATGGATAAGTTTCTCACGATTCTATTAAGTGTGCTTCTTTGTAGCGGTTTCTTCGTAGAAGTAACGCGTGTACGTATTTCGTTCTATGAATTACTCGTTAATACGTTGACCATTTTCATAGTTAATCAACATCATCAACTTCTTCCCTTTGCTTATTAAGATAAGAGGGTTGCATGATTTGGCGGGATAAAAAAAAAAATTCCAAAAGATTTTCCCACACTCGGTAGCTTTAAAAGAGTTTACAGGTACGAGCCTGTAAAAATATTTTTGTTCCAGTCACGAAATCGCGTTATATACAGTTATATCTAAATGTAAATAGTACGATAAAATACTACTTTAATCAGTGAGTAGTAAATAACTATTTTATTTTGGATCATACATGCGTATACTTTGAAGAATAAAAGAAGAAGAAGATTTTTCTATAATCCGAACTAGAATAATAATTGCAGCTTTATTGCTTTCTCTTTGATAGCCGAATATATTATTGTTTACGAAATTACGAATTATTCGTAATTATTATTATATTCTCGATCAATTTCACTGCGAGTAATTCATAAAGTCGTATATAAACCATATGTTTGACGACTTACGTGTATTTTCACTAATTAATCATTCTTCCCGTTAATAAAATGTAAACAGTATGTTGAAGCGTCGCTTAATTAGTCTTTAAAATTCACATCTAATCGTTTTTTACCAGCTTCAAAGAAGTGTGCGAATAATTTTCGAGCAACCCTCTTCGGATAGTACCGTTTAAAGTTAAACCGATATTTAAATAAAGTCAAATAATACGATCACAATAGAAGAGTAGCAATAAGTGAAAATAAGCAGTTTATTAATTTACGCAACATGAAATGATTGTATTATTTTAGGGAGAAGTTCTGCCTTATCCAGGAGACTGCTCGAAGTATCAGCATTGCGACAACAGTGGTTGTTTCGTTTTAAGTTGTGGCGCTGGAACGGAATTCAATCCGAATATCGGCACCTGTGACTATCCCCTGCAAAATCGGGAGAATTGTGTGAACCGTGGTTAATCCGATTGGCGACGTTCATCAACGTTTATGAAACACATCGATAAGAAAAACTTGTAAGATGCAGAAGCGAGGAAGCAACGAAGTGACGCAAATATCTGCTGCCTTTACAACAGTGTTTAACGAAGTGATATGAAGTAATTAAATAAACCTTATTCGAAACGCTACTGATATTTTTTCCTTCTTTAACGTCACCTTACGCGTCACATTCTCCATTAATTTAAATACATAACTTTAGAAATTCGACGTCTTTTCATTTCGTTGAAATCGCGATATTAATGGATAAGTGAGATTAGGTAAATTACTATTAAACTAGGATATATAACGAAAAGTGTGTAAAAAGTGGGAAAAGTCTCCTTATCGTTGCAAACCCTTCCATTGCTAATTTAGCTGCAGCTTACGTTGATTCAACGTCTGATGCATTGTCAACGCTGGTAATTGCTCGTAAAATGTGTACGGCAACAATCCAGAGGCGACCTTTGCTTCCTCAAGCAGATAGTCAGCGAAACTGGACGAGGAAAATGTTGGAAACATTCGATAAAGTGTCCCGCCTTTTATTCGTCGAATCGTCGTTTCTACGATTTAAGCGCGACTATTTAATTAGAATACGGTGTACATATTACGTGCTCTGCGCACGTTATCGCGCAATTACTTCTCCTGCAAACGCATAAACATTGTACAAGTACGCTAATTATTCACGATATAGCTGTGGTTTTCTTTTCGTACTCCATTAAACGTGGATATAGTAGTTGAAACGAAATGACGTTAAAAAATCATCGTACATATATGGTTAACGGCGTAATAAAGAGTAATAAAGTTAAAAAATCAAGATAACGATGTTTGTGTTTGTCCATTACCGCAGCATCTCATTATCGTTATCTCACTTCCGGATATTTAGTAATCCTCTTTTAGTACATCTAGTAGTCATCTTAATGTATTTCCTGATTGCACATCATCCATTTTTCGCGCTACGCCTTCAGAATTGATATTCGATATTTTCCTCGCCTGCTTCTTTTATCCTTTTTGCGAAACTTATTACTTAACACTTATTACTTAGTGACCGATTACAGTTGCGCAACTTACAGTTCAATAATGATCGCAATACGAAATTATTCATTTCTTCTAATGAATATAAATATAAAATTATCGTTCCAAATTCAGTTCGATTAAACGATACCTTTTATTTCCCTGTCATTTTGCGCCTCTGTCTTGTACGTGTTTCTTTGCTTCATTATTATTGTACAATGATTTATTAAACACGATTGCAATTGTCTGAAGAAAAGCAGTCGGATAAAATCACGATCAACGATAAAGGAAACTCTGTTCTGCGGTCTCATTCATTTTTATCTTAATGTAACTTTACTCACTTGTAAGTATTTACGTAGTGCACGTAAGACAGAGGAAAACAACATCGTTAGACAGAATTCTCGTGTCTCGAGCAAAAATCGAAGGGAATGCGTCTAACATTACGTTTAACATTAAGTTTAAAAGTTATCCTGTGTACGATCGCCATTCTGACACTGAATCTCATTTAATTGGATACAGGTAAAAAAGACAGCCTGTATATCTAAATATTTATGTATCTTGTCTTTTTTTTGACTGCTAAATTACATAAACTTTTCAACATAAGTAGTTCCCTTCGGTTAAGTTGAAATATGTGCAATACGCGAAGAATGGCTGTTCGGGTAAGGAAGATTCTACTGCGGGAGAAATGGAACACGCTTCAACGCGCTGAAATAAGTCCAACGCGAAAAGGCGGACAGAAAGAAAGAAATACGCGATTGGATATAAAACTAGCAAAGTAATCTCGCATTACGAGAGATCCTTATAATATAAATATAGCCAAATAAAGTATAGCCAGCGACGATTTATCGTTGCTCGGCGCTAAAATGTTTAAGAAGTACATTAGTATTAATATTAGTATATTTTCACCAACCATACAGTACGTTTTAAGATACAATTTTGACGTGTAGTTTGAAGGAATTGTATTCAGCTTAGCGACTAAATTATGATAACTGTACAGTTCCTTGGTTCTCTATTGCCTCTTCTCGTCTTTCCTACTACACGTATTAACAAGTTCCTCAGTTCTTGAGTCTATCGCTTAACAAGTCGTTCATTTTAGTTTCATCGTCGTTTCTCCCGCGAATTATTCCGTTTCTCGCACCGACTAATTGTAACTTTTATTCCCTTTTCCCCTATCATTTTCCCTTTCTGGGCTTTCTTGCGGTATTTGCAGCCGGCCTCTTTATCAGCAACAGAGTCTGATTATTGTCAACGAGGGGCAATTTGTTCTCCGGGAGTCAATTGGCAAACAGTTCTGTGTGCGCTCGCTCTATTAGCGTGTTGATAAAGCCACACTCGCGGCTGCCTGTCTTTCTTCCGCCGCTGCAATAAAATCCTCCCTCCTCTATCCGTTCCAACAATCTCACTCCTATCCGTTCCTCTATTCCCGTTCGATTTCATTTTGTTTTGGTCTTCGCCGTTGTTTCCCCCTTCGCTAGTTCAGGATTCGTTTCCACGAACGTTATCGCCTGGACCTTTGACACTCTGATTGATACCACTTTCCTTACTCCGGAATGCTGCGCGTAACTTCTGAGATAACTGTGGCTTTTCGGTAAATACGCTAGCATCGCGATCGCGATCGGGCCGCAGTTTTATAAAGAAAACGAGATCTACACGCCGCGATGCCAGCAGTATCGTCGAGTCGTCGAGGATGATGTCGCGGTGTCGCGTTCGTATCCTCGTTGTTGTTGCTTCTCTGGGCGTCGTCGTCGCCGTTGCCCACGCGGTACGTGTTGTTTCTCCCTTCTCGTTACCAGCGCCAGGCTACCCCGTACCGATCGCGCGATTTTAACGATTCGAGGGTGGATCGTCGTCTCGTGTCACAAATCGGTTTTGCCCCACACATTTTTCGTACGAGTGCACGCGACGAGAATATTGCTAACAGTTTCTCATTCGCCGTTGTTTTACGCGCTTTGCCGATACAACGAGAGTTTCCCTTCGTTTTTTATCTCAGGGAAGATACGTTTTCCCTTCGTATGGTTTTTGTACTCGAAGAATCGATTGAAATATTAAAGTAACAGGCTCGTCGTTAACGTTAGATCGCGAAGCGAAACAATGCAGGCAACGAATTTGATTAACCATCGTGCTGCGGTAGCAATCGATCGAAAAGTGCATACGTATGTACGCGTAATAGAACTTGAAGAAATTATCGAAGCTGAAATTTGTCGAAGAGAAATTTGGTGGATTACTTTTCTCGTGCAATGTTGTTTACACCGAAAAATGAATTTCCATTTGCCAACGTTTAGATCGGCATTTGAAATTGGCGTGGATTGAAAGTGATAAAGTATTGCGAGTGTTTATGCTTGGGCTACAGGATCAAAGTTGTTTTAAACCGTTCGTGATGTTTTGTTAATTAAGTGCGAGGTGACGTCGTTTAAAGTGGCTCGAGTGACTTCGATACGTCGGCGACGATTTATGAGTTCTTCGTATTGTAATTTTCGTTCCCGCTAATGATCGCCATGGAAAAGAAGTTTTTCATTAATATGCATCGGCGAGATAAGCGGTTGATAAGGTGGACGATAAAAGCAAAGAATGCGTTGCGTAACAATTACAGCAGAAAAATGGTGTTAACGTAGTATGTTTTCAATAGCGATTCTCAATCATTACTTTGCCATCTTTTCCGCTCGTTTCATTTGTAAATAATAAGTTCAATGGTGTAATGATGTTTGGTTCTACGCAGCAGTGCTGAAAACGACGTTTACGAAGTGCAATTAATGTCGAAGAGGTTCGAAGTGTTTAAAGATTACGTTAAACGATTGTAAAATACTTCTTGATGAAAACTTTACATACGATATCCGTATATATAATATAATATAACATATAATATAAAAATATAACAGGTGTATTATATCTTTAACGATTAATTTCAAATAAAGTATTGTGGTTAATAATTGGACGACGTTGATGTTTCATTTTGTTTATCAATTTAATAAAATGCACGTGACTGTTATATTTGTAGCTGTACAAAATTTACGAATCCATAATTCTACGCGTACTAACTTAAAAACGTTCCTTTTTACAATGTTTTACGCTACCTATAGTATAACAGATCGCGTTCGAAGGGAACACGAAGACTTTACTCGAAACGATGAGTTTATTCCAATTTGAAAAGTATCTTAACTTCCAACATCCTTTCGCGTAGCGACTTTGTACAAATTCTTAATGAACTCTCGCCAAATTGTGTTCCAATCTATTTGTAATAGAATCACTATCCTAATATCATTCGATTCGTCCACTGAACAAAGCTAAACGAAAGATACTTCATTGAACAACTGAATTCGTAAAACACCGTAAATAACGTTACTTGCAGCATCGATCAGATAGCTAAATAATCTTCGCGTTTAAGTATCCTATAATTATTAAATCTCGAAATGTATCATTCCACAGTAGTTCCTTTAATTGTCGCGTTTCGAAATGCAGATCTACGATCACAGGGAAGCGACGACAAAGCCACCAAACAGGCGGGAGTCAATTCTTCCCTGGTACCCACTCGACAAAATCGATACGAGCGGAGATCCATCGCGTTCTCCAAAATGGATGCCTCCAGACGATCCCAGAAAACCGTACGAGGTAAACGGTGGAACGAAAACGCCGAGCTTTTCGACACGGAAACGACACGACAGTGGAACGCAGCAACAAACGGAGATAGAAGATTCTCAAAGAGCAACGAACACTGCCGACGATCGTTCCTTGGACTATAGCCAGTTCGAGCAAACGCAGAATCAAAACGTTCCTTGGAAACCAGACGCGTTCGACGACGTACAGCAAAAAGAGACAAAATATTCCAAAGAACAGGATTCGCAGACGGGAATAACAACCGATGATCAGGATTTTTACGAAGGAATACCTGCTGACAGTACGGTAATAGCATTGACTAACAATAAGTACGGGATACATCCATTTATAGGAAACGTCGTAAATTTTAAACCGAAATATTGGTCATGTATAAAAAATCAAAGATTTTGTACACTCCTTATAATTGAAAGTGGTAATCCTAAGAATTATATTCAAAAGAACCACCAAAGTTGATCGAGTGACTTAGAATTCATCAGAGATTAGAAGATCATCGTGTGACTTAGAAGTTGTACACCCTTATATATTCGATTCGGCTGTCGTTTATCTTATTTGCATATTCTTATTTGTGTTTATCTTCGTTCCATTTATTTCTCGATCATTTAGGATCGGTGGAATTCATATCGACGGTAGGCAATTATTCCCATCGTTTTAAAAACGCTGTTGTCTTCGTTTTAGTCTAATCTAGTATGCTTCGTTAATGGTAATAGCATTGACTAACAGTGACCATAAACTTCAAACTGAAATTCGGCGTGTGTAAAAAAAGTAGAGGTTTCTTAAAGTTAACTTTACTTAGAGATATATCATCTTTAGCAGTCTTTGTCTAATTCTATCATCATTTTACTCTTCCTTTGCATTTCTGTTTCTCTCCTCTTCCTTTCTATCCTTCTCAATGTATCGCTTCTGCTTTTCCTACTTCCGCTAAAATCTTCTCTAAACTCAAATTTGTCTTTTCTACCTCTCCGCAATTTCTCCGGTGCTCCAGCGAAAATGCGATATTAGAGGATCTTCTTATCGTTGTCGAAAGTTGGCAATGCCATTTATACAAAGAATACTAATCTACTAGTAAAGATTTTTCTAACACTTTTCAGAAGCCACATAAGGAAAAGATACTTGTTTCAACGGAAACGAGATCTATAGTGTCACGATACGACCCGAAATTAGGCGTTCAATGTCCGGAATTCGACTCGACAGGGCAGTTCGTGTATCTTCCCAATTGTAAATTCTTCGTAAACTGTTGGAAGGGCAGAGCTTTCGTTCAGCCCTGCGCTCCTGGTACTCTCTTCAATCCGGACACTTTGGAGTGCGATTTCCCTCAGAAAGTTAAGTGCTACGAGGAAGAAGCGTCGAACGTGCACTGGGATTCCTCGGGAAGGCAGGAAACATTGTTGATTAATAGTCATCAGGGTTATCAGGAGAAAGTAAGATCGCACCTCAGTTCGACTAAGTAAACCAATTCCATTCAGGAAGAGTTGTACAATAGTAGCAAAAATCTGACCAAAAGTATTTATCATTGGGCAACGATGGTAAATGTAATTCGAGTAATTATGATTTCCGTTACAGGAGCCACGATGTCCACCCCAATTAACCGGCTACTTACCACATCCCACGGAGTGCACGAAATTCCTGCAATGCGCACACGGAGGAACTCATATCATGGATTGCGGTCCTGGCACAGTATTCAATCCTGCTATTAGCAATTGCGATTGGCCCTACAAAGTAAAAGGTTGCGAAGGTAATATTCTAAAACGTACGACAATAAAGAGGGCGGTGTACGGAGTAGCTCGGAAGTTTAAGTAAATCTTTGTTGATATTTTACTGAGGTTTCGACACAGATGAAAATAAAAAAAATTGTACACGCGAAAACTTCTGTTACTGTCGATCGGATCGGTACGATGAAGCCGAGCTGGTTTTATTTTTTAAGTTCCACTTGGATTCTACTTTTACCGTAGTTATATACTCGACTGTGACTTCGACATGAGTTAACGAGTCATGCGTAACAAAGGACTTGTCGTGTCTTCGTTTCTCTGCTCTCAAACGCATACACATAAACACGCACACGCCAACACCCTGAATAAAATTACCGATCGCTTCTGCAATTCTGTCGCGTAGATGCTTTAAAATCTAAAGAGGAAACGACGACACCGCTGGTCCCGCCCGAGTGGGATAGTAATGGAAGATTGCAACACCAAGGCCACGGAAATCAACCAGCAAAGAAAGTCGCCTGTCCCGAGGGACATACAGGATTACTGCCCCATCCAGATACTTGTAAGAAGTTCCTTCAATGCACAAATGGTGGGACGTTTATCATGGACTGTGGACCTGGAACAGCTTTCAACCCTTCGATTTCTGTATGCGATTGGCCTCACAATGTACCCGGATGCAGGGAAGGTAACTGTCATCGTTATATCATCAAGATTGGACAAAGAGAATGGAGAAAAATTCTCCATATTTCATGGGGAAAGGACGTTCTAAGCCTTTCGTTACGTCTCCCACATCATTGAATGAAATTCTATTTGCTGTCCTTATTTTCTGAATCTTCCGAATAAAATCGAAACCACATTTTCCCCTTTCGAATGAGCTGTGTCTTTCAACCAAAAATCTTCATATATAAGGACGAAAGTTTGCATCGCGTAACGCACCGTGCTCTGTATTGTTTTCCAAACTTACTCGGTAACTTCAACTTCGTCGTATCGCCATTGGAATTCCAGCCCCGTTAATAAAACGTAATAAGCTCGCAAGCTATTGTAACGCACGTATAAACCGCAGCACAGGCAACAGCCAATTGCGTCAATAACTACTTTCAAACCCTGGCCCTCTCACGGTTCTATAAACGACCCTACAGGATCCGCATCCAGACATCCTGTTCATCCTGTAACAACGACAGCTCGACCGGGAACGGATTGGGATTCCTTAAGACCGACGTGGAAACCACAGTGGAATCTCGCTACTTCGGCAACCCTGACGCCGCCGTATCAAGGCCGATACCATAGCAACGTACATAGTGGAAACTCTGATAGACAACACGCGTCTAGAGATTATGGTAAATGGGACCAAACGCAAGGACAGGTTTACCAAGGTTCGGGTTCGTGGCCGCAGAGTCACGATCGAAATCCACCTCATAACAATGGATACCATCACCATCATCGCTATCATCACGGGAACGGCGAGACACAGCAGCCTGCTCCACCGTATTCTCAACAACCTGGTCGAGATACATCGAATTGGCAGCTTAATTATCACCACCACGACGTTCATTACACACCGGTACCTGTTCCTAATTATAATTGGGGACCCCAACAACCTGGTCAACAGACCCAGCGAACTCCTCTCCAACAAACGACCGATCGAACAGGCAGTTGGCACCTTTCGAACGGTAACACTGGTTTCGGTGAAGGCAACGTGACACCGAACAGAAGTATCCAACAACAAGTGACACCTTACTGGGCACAACGTGGGACAGTTACCCCTGGATATTCACAGCCGGGATATGGACACATACCTATTCCAGATGGGAACGTTTATATAGATCACAACTATACGTTGCCTTGGCAGATTGATACGCAGGTACTATTTTATTACTTTATTTTATTTTATTTTATTCTATTCTATTCTATTCTATTCTATTTTATTCTATTCTATTCTATTCTATTCTATTCTATTTTATTTTATTTTATTCTATTCTATTCTATTCTATTGTATTCTATTCTATTCTATTTTATTCTATTCTATTCTATTCTATTTTATTCTATTCTATTCTATTCTATTCTGTTTTATTCTATTCTATTCTATTCTATTCTATTCTATTCTATTTTATTCTATTCTATTCTATTCTATTCTATTCTATTCTATTCTATTCTATTCTATTTTATTCTACTCTATTCTGTTCAATTCTATTTTATTCTATTTGATTTTATTTACGGGCAATATTACCCATTGATGTACAAAAAGTTTGTTCATCGTGCGTAAATTACAAAATTACAAACGATTGTTTATCTGACCGAGAAATTTCTCGAAAGATACATTGGAAAAAGTTAACAGATCGAGAATATGTATCGGTCGTAGTAGTGACGCGAGAAATAGAGAGATTTGTAGCACTTTGACGTGGAAATGCGAGTAAACTTGAGAGACCTTAAAGGAGCATAATGATTTACAGGTAGTACACAATAGACCAATTTCGACTGAACCTGTGCCAACGGGAAACAGGGATAATCCTGATAATTGGAGTCAACAGGAATCAGGAAACGTGCAAACTCAAACTCGGCGGTGGAATCAAGGTGATTCTTAATTTTGCTTTAACAGCTTAATTAATTTTTGGGGGGACAGCTGATTAATAAATAGAATGTAAAAGGTAAATTTTTGGGTCTATGTGTGTGTGCTTCTGTTATGACGCTTGAATCATTTTTGCTCTAACTACATATGTTCCATCTTCTTTACTTTTCCGTAATTAGGATCGATCAAATCAATGGCGAATTAATACTTCGACTTAGGAAAAGAAAAGAATAGAAATTAGAAATCGTAGCTTAACAATTCTTTCACCGATTCTTTCAATATAAAGTAGATACCGTTATCTCCATTACTTAAGGATATTCTTTACTATTCGTTATTTTCCTTAATTTTGTTGCATTTTGGGCATGACTAAATCATAATTGAGTTTGATCAAAATTAATATACAGTTGCAGCAGAGCACGAGGCTTGTTTTCACAGCAAGTTGCACTGCATCATGAGTTTCGAAAGTTTCTTTCTAGCCTTGTTAAATAATGAAAGATGATACGTTTGAAAACTTCAGGTAAAAGTTTCGGAATTGTATTATCTGGCGAACTAATTAAGAGCAGGTGAAGCAGGACTGCAACGAACTGTAAGTAAAATTGGATAACAAAAATAATTAATTAGTATTGCTACTGTAATCTTTACTTTGGACAAATCAAGAGATGGTGATTGTCGTTAAACGACCGCAAAACAGGTAAATACTTTATTTGAAACTTCATTGGTATATATTTTCATCGAACATCAAATCATTGAACGAAGCTATCGAAAAGAAACAAAGAAAAAGAAAGAAAGTACGTATTTGTTAGTATCATCTTGCTTGGCGCAAATGTTTCGTACCTTTAGCATGGTGTAAAATAATAAATTATTTTAAAGATTGGTCCTTTTCAGGTGCTGCTAATCAGAATGGCAAATTTCCCGAATGGGGACACGGGACTAATATTTATCAGAGTACTGTTAATAGAGAAGCAGATTCGAAGTTGGATCAATGGCAGTCAAACGCAAATACTTTTCCGGAACAACAAAAAGGACAACGTCAATCAGGTACATAAATGTCGTAAATTTAAATATTTCTTAAATACTAATGTAACTATTTATTCACATTACTGTAATATCTAATAAACAGAGTCTGTAGATTAGCAAACAATTGTTTTATGGAGGTTGACTTTTTTTCGGCATCACGGTCTCGCTTAGAACAAACTTATTTAGAATGTTAAAGACCGTCTAGGATATTTTTATACATGGTTCTTCCTTTTGTGCAATATTTTTTTTTACCCCCTTTTTCTTCCGAATTTCTTTTTTGCATTATGCTCTTGATTTCCTACCACTATATATATATATATATATACTTGACATAATACAGTGGTACGAAATCAAGAGCATAATGCAAAAAAGAAATTCGGAAGAAAAAGGGGAGAAAAGAAAATATTGCACAGAAGGAAGAACCATGTATATATAACCATATATATATATATTTAAGGGCTAATCAAAGTAATCATAAACTGATAAAAAACAATATTTATGGTCTCTGTAACTTTAAGAATAAAATTCGAAATTCGTCAACGTGAGGAGTTCCGTAAATCTAGCGTTGATCAACGTATTTCCTGATTAGACTCCGTTTAATTAATTCTCTATAAAGAAATAAGTTTACATAAATGTCACAAGTTTACTTTCAATTTCGCAAACATTGTTATTAAATATTTTTGCAGGAATGAATGGTGCTTCATCGAACGCATCGAAGCCGTCTTATCCAAATGGTATATACGTGAATTCGAATGGCACAAAGGGTCATTTTATCACGAAGGGAATCGAAATCAATCAGGGCCACTCGAAAACGGAAACCTACAGACCGAATGATCTTCGAGGTCCGAATGAATCCGACAGAAACGGCCAAAATATCTACGTCGATTCCCAAGTGACGAATATCGATCATATACCAGCCATGGTCCTTGAACCACCGCTTATTACACCTAATGATCGTTTACCTGGATCTGGTTACGTCACGCGAAGCAAGAACATTTCCTCTAACGGACGTCGAAATCCAAAGCAATTTTCCACGGCTGACTCGTCTTCGCCTCCCGGAGATTTAGCAACATCTAGTAATATCTGCTTTTAATTTACAACACGACTTACAAATTAATTAGAACAACTTTTCGTTCGATTGAAATTCGTGTAGGTTTACAACCTACGGCGTATTATTCTTTAATGTAATTATGGAGATCTTGTAATATTAGTATTTCGCGGATTAACTGCAATAACATCTGTTTAACATTAAAATTCATTTAACGTTACAACTTGTAGTTTACTATTTTTAATTATCATGGGATAATTGAAATGCTAAGGTGACGAACGATACGTTAGAATAATTATTCTCAGGTTAAGCCAAGATACACGAGCGCGATTAAAACCGGTCATTAATATCGAATTTCTTTTCACAACGATTGTATTATTTCTCGAAGTTGATTTTCACTTTTAGGAATGTTTCTCGTAACTACGTTTGCTCCGTGTTGCCTACGAATTTTCCATTAATTATTATAATCACGCAGATAACACTTTGCACCACAAAAACCTTAACGTTTTTAGCTGCGTTTATATAAAAGAACTTTTTGCCAGGTGTCGCACGTATTTGATCATCTACGCTCCACAACTATTTAACCAACGATCTTGCAAGTAGAATTTATGTTTAATTCGTAAATTCATTTGTTAATTCAACAGATACCAATCACAATCGCGTGGCGGTACCATCATTGACTCTTCAGCCACCATATCCATCTCTCAACGAACCACAAATTCGCCCATCTCTCGACAAACCACAATATCGTCCACCTTCGACGAATTCTCCAAGGGGCAATAACAATCACCCACAACCGCCGTCTATTTATTTGCAACCTCCTTACGAATATCCAATATCACAAAGTGGTTTGCACGAGCCAACTGTACCAACTATCGAACTTCCACCGATACTCGTCGAACCATCGCGTTGTTCCGAAGATTCCACCAATTTTCCAAACTCCCGATCAACCAGCAATTGTCAGCCTTCAAATCCACCATTAAATCTTACGCCAAACGTTCCGGGTCAAGGTCCAGAGGTTCAGCAAAGCACTGGTCCGCCGTATCGAGGATCCAGTGATCCTATCGATGATTCGTCAGACGGCAGTAGTACGACTGAACGATTTTCAGAGGATCGCTCTGCGGTTCCGGAAACGGTTCCACCGAAAGAGAAACCCGAAGAAGAAGCAATTGCCACGACGAATCCGGATGTACCGGCTGCATGGACGGAAGATGAAAATTCCATGACTACTATTGATCCCAATTTGGATGCCGTTGAGTTGGACGACAAACAAGCGTGGAAGCCGTTATTGGTTTTCGATAATAAAACCGAAACGACCACCGAATCTTCTCACATTATGAGGATTACTAACAAGAAGAAGAAGAAGAAGAAGAATGCCGAAGATCTTCTCGATACGAGGGTTCCCATCGAACAAGGTAAGTGTATTGGAGATTTATCATTCACCTTTTCTATAGTCTTTCTATCTTGAAGATCGGCGAGAAGTACAGGTAAGCTTTTCGTTCAGCTGTTATTTATCCGTGCACAGTTGATTGGCTTATTTTGCATGAGTTGCTCTTGCATTCGTTAACATTGGGCATGGAACAGTTTGAAGCAGGCAATAATGATTAAATTGCGAATACTACTTTGGATACAAAATTGTTACGTTACGTATTTTTCGCGTGGGTATCTTATATACAGAGATTTGGTAAATTAAGGAGAAGTACTGAACGAGGAAAAATACTTTACAGAGGAGCCACAGTTCCCAACGTCCTACGTGCCAACGGTAAAACCGATAGATTCTGAGAGAACTAATTTGTCAGCGCCAATTTCCGGACAGGTATGAACTTTTAATAGTATCCAGGCGAGGATTTATTGTATCTTTTGCATTGTTGTCGTCTTCGAAGATAGATTTTATTTTGAATAACACGGTTGGTGTAAATCTTAGGTGCTTCGACTTAGGGGTGGTAAGGGGCCTCACGATGGCTACGTTGAAGTTCAAGGAACGGATCCTGGATGGGGAATCGTTTGCGACGCAAAAAACGGATGGAGTTTGAAGGAGGCACACGTTGTATGCAGACAACTAGGATATTTCAGGTAACATATACCCATAAAGCTATACGATACAGCGGAGCCGATAATCAAATTTACCGGTAACCAAGGATCGGATAATTGATCGTTCCGTTAATCGATGTTTCGATAATCGAGACATTGTAACGTGGAATACGCGAATCCGTGAATGCAAACGTGACAGAAGTTTGCCTGTTCTTGACAGAGGCGCCGAGCTGGCTTGGCAAGGAAGAAACGTTCGAAACGAAGCGTCAACTTGGATCGCAGCGAATTCCGTCACGTGCCGAGGAGACGAAACCAAATTTCAACACTGCAAGTGAGACTTCGCGCCGATAGTCCCATTCGTGAGTATTTCTTTCAGGAATCTCATGCACCCTCTGTCGCAGCTTCACGACCGGGCAAACGTGTCACGTGGAAAGAAACGCGATCGGCGTACGATGCTTATCGAATCGCATAGCCGTTTGTCGTAAGGACGAGACACCATACGACGGGCATTGTTACCATTTAGCGGATCCCGAGAGCGGAGTAACCTACGAGAAAGCGTCGAAGCATTGCTCGCAAAGGCAAGCAGAACTCGTTCACATCGCCGACCAGGCGGAAAACAACTTCATCTCCGAGTGGCTGCTGCAAACACATCCAGAAGTCGCGTCGGTTATCACATCTGGCGTTAGTTTCCCCGTTATGGGTAACACCGTCTGGACTTGGGGAGAATCTTCTCACGCTCAGTTTAGGTAACCTTCATTAAAGAGTAAAGTAACTATTCCTTCGAGTAACTCTTCGCCGTTTTGCTTCGAATACTTAGGAACGTAACAACAAAATGTTTCATTGTTAACGTAACTTTACTTTAAACTTGTACGTTCGTTTCTCGAGAGCTGCTCTACTTTTTGATCACCTTACTATCTTACATAATATTGGATATCAAATCGATATGTTAGAGTGAACTCAGCAACGATTTTTGCATCTCGTATCTTTCCGTTTAAGCCACCCCAGGTTTTATGTATTTTTTTTCAAGCTTTTTTCTTTATACTACCCTATGTCAATCAGGCGTCTTACGATAGATACTCTGTTTGTCCATAAAATATCAAATGGCAATGTGTTACATGCTTAAATATACTACGACATCTAAGACAAGACGCGAAACGTTTTAAATGTTAACCAGAAATACGAATGAATTGTAATTAGGTTTAGAAAATGGTGGCCAGGTTGGAAGAAGGGCGATGGACGTACCCCGCGCGTAGACAAATCGTCTCTTTGTATCGTAATGAAGCGTGAGTTTCCATGTTACGGACAGCCGGGTTCAAGTTGCGATGCTGATTATTTCTTTTGGGATACGGAAGACTGCGATTCCTTTGGGAAAGATCACTCTTTCGTCTGTAAGAGACCTTACGACGATATTGGTATGCATTTTCAAATTAGTCCTTCGATTCTTAATTAACGATAGCTTCTTGTATACTTTTGAAAGTTTCGTGGCTACTAACACCAGTTGAGACTATCAAGTGTCAGATTTCTACGCAAGTAAAAGTGAACAGAACGTTTGTGAATGAATGTTTATACAATTTTCAATCATTTCCCACGATTAAGGTTGCGTTTATGGGAAAGGAGGTCAGTATTCCGGAACTGCGAATGTAACAGTTTCGGGAAAGGATTGCTTATCATGGGGAGATCCTGAAGTTGCTTATCCACTTTCGTTTCACGTTAGTTTCTCATATTTATTACACATTTCTTTCTCGATACTCGATTGCTCGTATATTCCTCCACTCTTTCCTTTCTTCTTCAAAGCAGAACATTTTTCATCGCAGGTTCTGAACCCAGAGGTGAGAGAAAAATTGAGAGCTCACAATTACTGTAGAAATCCGAATCCGAAGAAAGCAAGTGCTCCGTGGTGTTTCACGGGGCCACGCGGAGAACGAGAACCCTGTGACCTTCCACCTTGTGGAAATATAGGTATCTATGCATTCTAATAAATCTATGATAAATTTCCATTTTAATTCCATTCGTAATTTCGACTTGTAAGGTTCAGAATTGCAAGTATAAATTACCTACGATATTTTAGTGGTTTGCATTAAACTAATAAATAGCCAACGTTCATGTGAAAATTCATTGAAGAGGATTAATTATTCCTTTGAGATTTAAGGATTTCCTCCTCTCCTTTGAGTTACAAAAGTCCGACCGTATTTTTATCATCATTTTTTCCAGGTCTTTCAAGGTCGTCTGAATCGAGCAAATGCAAGCTTAAGCATTTCGAATGTTCACCAGGGGAATGCATTCCCAGCACATGGGTTTGCGATGGAGTAGCAGTATGTAACCTTTTTTATACGCACTATACTCGCATTCTGAGTATTCGCATGTAATTGAAAACGAGTGTAAACTCTGTAGCAAGGCTAACTAATTGGCAAAAGCTATTATCTGCTTTAACCCCGTGGCAAATACGAAATATTCAAATACCGTACATTATTTGTATTTGCTATAACAATTCGAAAAATTCCAAAAGAAATTGAAGGTGGAGAGTTAAATTTTGCTATAGATATCGCAAGTATTTGCCCTGTTTTGATCGTGATCTGCGTCACGAGTGTTTCTAATGCTAAATTTTAATGTATCGAACAAATTTCAAGGATTGCGCGGACGGACAGGACGAGAGATCATGCGGTACGCTTATCAGTCTTTTCCAAAGGTATCCTAAACAAACATTGGAAGGACAGGAGGTCCAAAAGTGGGTGAACACACCGTTGAAGGCTTGCGCTCTTAGATGCAAAGATGCCGAGTTCATTTGCCGATCTTTCGCACACGAGTAAATAATATTTTACTATTACTACGATATTAACGCTAGAACTATCAACGACTAAAGCGCACCAATATCGTGTCGAAGAAATAAAGAATGCAAGACGTTTGCTAAGCAAGTGCAATGCGACGTAGCATAAATTAAAGTAATTACTAATGTTTTGTTTCAGCGCGAAAGGGAACGTTTGTTATCTCAGCGACAGTAACGTGGGGATGACGGGATCGTTGAAAGCAAACGATACATTCGATTACTACGAGATGAAGGAAAGACGCATCGACTGCAGGGGAATGTTCGTGTGCGAGAATCGTAAATGCATAAATCGTACCCAAGTGTGCGACGGAAAGAATGACTGTAACGATCGCAGTGACGAGAAAATTTGCACCGTGCAATATTTGGATTACGACATTCGATTAGCTGGCTCGAATAATAGTCACGAAGGCAGACTCGAAGTTAAACGTGAGTATTAGCTTCTTTGCGTTGAAAATGATTACGGATCGAAGTTATATCGTATTGTGGAGATGTAGAGAGGGGATCGGATAGGAAAAAGGAAGGGTGTTGCGTTTCGTGCTGGGCCTGCTAGTGGACTCATCAGTGCGGCTACCAAGCAGGCGCTGCCTTAGATGTTGGGAATTTGGAAGGAAAGTTAAGTAAAAATTGCCAATGATATGTGGAGCTGTGGAGGGGGGATAGAATGGGAAAAAGGAAGGGTGTTTAACATTTCGTGCTGGACCTGCTAGTGGATTTATTAATAAGGCTACCTAGCAGGCCCTGCCTTAGACGTTGGGATATTGGAAGGAAGGTTAAAAGCGGTATACATATGGACGAGGTAGTAGGAGCGAGTACTTTCGAGAAAGTCCTATTTCGTATGTCCCTCTAGTGGTAGATGCAGGAGAGCCGCCACAGTATCTTTTACCGTTTTTTTAACCTTCTTTCCGTTAATTATTTATTTATTTACCAATAAACGGGCCAACGTTCATGGAGAACATAGAGTTACAAACAAAGAATTACAATAACAGTTCGGCATCAACGCTAGAAAAAAAAGAAGAAAGAAATAAAGCATGTAACGTGAGATCATAGATTTTTAAGTAGTCTGTTCACAAAGCGTTTAAAATCTGCTGGATCGCGGGTGAAAAAGTCAATCCTCTTGGCATAGAAATTTGCTAAGGAAAGAATTCCATCGACAATGTCCATGTTAGCGAATCTTGACGAATAGAATTCGGGTGTGAATAAAAATGATGGGTCTATTCAAACTGAGACTACCAAAGTTACGCTAATTTGTATCGAAGAAATGAAAATGATAGAAGAATCGTACGGTGCAAGTGAAGTATTAGTTTATGGCGTTGAAACGCGTTGCAGATTTGGGTGTCTGGGGCCAAGTGTGCGACGATGGCTTTGGACCAATCGACGCCGACGTGGTTTGCAAAGAACTTGGCTTCAGTTACGGCGCGTTGGAAGTCGCGGGTGGAGGACACTTTGGCAATATGGAACCGCCTACCAGATTCATGGTCGACGAATTAAGGTGTCGGGGCAATGAGACGTCTCTACGCGAATGCGACTTTCAAGGGTAATTTCAATCGAGTTACACTATAACAGAATAGAGTTACATTGTTAAGAAATGCAACAGTGTTTTCGCTCTAAAGTGATTCTGAGACAGTTTACAATTTAGCAAATGAAATCGATCTATTCGCAGGATCTAATCGCGCAATTCGTTTAAATATCATAGTCACGTTGCAGCATTATCTAAACTTACGTTGCATACGTAATTTAAGTTTATGTACTACCTATATTTCTATTTGAAACCCATTGGTTAAGGAATACGTATAACAGTGGTAGACTGAACTTGAATAGAAATATTTCGCGGGGAAGTTTTGAGCACGCGAGGCGAATTACGATAACGATAACCGCCTGATAGAATTGTTCGTGATTATAGTAACCGGATTCCAGTTGACACGTGATAATTTGTACAGGTGGGGCGTTCATGACTGCAAACCAGAAGAAGCAGTTGGAGTGATTTGCAAGACCGCGGTTGATACTTGCCCGGATCGTAAATGGAAGTGCGATAATAGTCCAATGTGCATCCCGACTAACTTTATATGCGACGAGGTCAAAGATTGTCCGGATGGTTCCGACGAGAGTTCCGAACATTGCGACGTGAGTAATAAAATTGTAACAAATATACGATATCGTATACTATGTAGAGTTTACAAATTCGAGTCTTAATAAATAGTCCTAATAAATAATTAGCGTAAAAAGTTCGCCAAATACGAATTTAGAAGCATCGCAGTGATTAATAAAGATCGCTGTATTCGTATTAAATATCACGTGTCCGAGCGATCCGTGAAAATAAATCTAAAAACTCGCCTAAAGTTAAGTTAGCACTTAAAGGGTTAAGGGTTAATCAATCACGTTGCGCAATCGAAATGTAAGCGATCGTTTTAGGCTCCTTTCAAGGTACGCTTGGTGAACGGAAGTTCACCTTTCGAAGGAAGAGTGGAAGTCCGTCATCACGGGATATGGGGTTCCGTTTGCGACGATGATTTCTCCAATACAACAGCCGCAATAATATGCAGATCTTTGGGATACGGTGGAAATGCGATTGCGAGGAAAGATGGTTTCTTTGGGCCTGGAACAGGGCCAATATGGCTCGACGAAGTAAGCTCAGTGAAAACGAATTACATTTAACGCGTCGAACGTGGGCAACAAAAGTGACGCGACTCGAAAATGAGATCAAGATACGCTTAATGCGCTAATATTATTAACCTTTAGCAGAAACAAAGTTTCCAATGAAAATCAGTATCAATCTACTTTTCGCGCGTTCGTAATTGGAAAATCTAAACGGTGCTGCAAACATTTGCAATGAAATAAAAACAGAGAGGTGTAAGTAAAAGAATGTTAAACACCGAGTAACAATTTGGTTTGTTTAAAAAAAAAACGCGAACCAGCTACTTGTTCAATTTCTAGCGATTAATTTAGAACGATCAGAATACGTTGCGTAGCCAAAAAAAAAACACGTTACTTTTACAGTCCCTGGCCATCGAATTAGGACCACTACAAATCTGCGGCACATTCTCCTTCATACATTTCGCGATTCTCATCACTGTTTGATGCGAAACGTTCGCATTTTTCGCGATTTGTCGCTGCGAAAGGTTGCCACTTTTCAGAAGACCACATGTATAGGCCCATTTCTCCCAAGTTATGTCTTGTCGTTTTCCCATATTTCATAAAATGCACTTCCAAACTTTTAACGCAGACTTCTTATGAACGCTTCAACGATTCAGTCACAACTGATTCCCTTCTTCATCATTTGAACTTCTAAAGATCTCTCCTGCATATGTGCAACACATTCTCATCATGTATGTACAAACAAATCTTGCATTCTCCAAATCTCACCTCACGCGCTATCGACACTTGAGTCTAACGTAAACACTGGTGCGGCCCTCAATCGCTCATCACCCACACAATTTCATTATGTGAGCGTGAAGTGTAATGTTTGTACGTCTGGCCTCTTCACGGGTGGGCTAACCGTCCCTAAACCTCTGTTTAGTTTTACGTTGTCGAAAAACTACGCCGTGTTTTATATTCTCTTTACCTTTTTTCGTTTATTTATAATGTTACAATTTATAAAGTTACAAATTAAGATGTTCTAACCATACGTCCCGCACTTCACGAAGTTAAAACTAAAGAGATCCTGGCTCCTCGCTTGGAGCCTGTATTTAAAGGGCTGAAAGGCACCTTTGGTGGGGTAGGGTTGCGCATACTGCATCAGAAGTGAAAAAAGGGAAAGCTTTCTAAATGGAGAGGACGTGTTTCGTTTTAAAGGGGGAAGAAAAAGGGATTAGCATCTTGTTTGGGAAATCTTGGGTGCTTTTTAGGAAAAGGGACTTTTCCTAAAAATAATGTATCGTGTTCAGAAAGGACGTGATAGGAATCAAGGGATTGACAGGAAAGGGATGAATTTATGTATCCGGTGAGCAGTGTGGGTCGAGGATACCAGGTATACGCAACAACGTGAAGAGGACCGGGCCTGAGAAGGCATAAATGCACTTGGGGCACGTCCTCTTAAAAAGGATACCCCACCATTTTCCAACGGAAAATACGCCAAGAGACGATTGGAAAAGTCAGTCTGTCCTGAATCGTCTCGCAGTTAGCCACAATATATATATATCTTGTTAAAAACCACAGAACTTTTTCTTTTGCGACGCCCTACCTTAGCCATCCTACAATTATTACCACGATAGTAACAAATCACTTGTTATATATACATTATTATCAACGTCGTTTGTAATGATTTGAATGACCTAAGACAATATTCTATATATAACATAACGTTATAGGCATAAAAGTGAAATTTTCGTACGTGGTCCTAATTCGATGGCCAGGGACTGTATATTTAATCATTCCCATTATCCATTGCTAATCGTTTCACGTTACTCAAACGTAATACTTCTCGGAACAAGGTTTCCTGTTACGGGAACGAGTCCCAGCTGAATCGATGCAAGCACAATCATTGGGGTGTACATAATTGCAATCACGACGAAGACGCAGGTGTGATTTGTGCACCTGGAGACGTTAAGGTAAATCGAAATATCCTCTCTCAAGCGGAGGGCGTAAATTCTAATTGAGATCGCAGTTGCATTGCAACTTTAACTAACCAAGGCTACTTTATTCACTTGCACGCTTTAAAATTTAGATCTACGTTGCGCGCCGGTACCATAATATTATTATATTTGTCTGTTTTATATTCCATTTACAAACACATAATAATAGTATTGCGAGACTCCGCTATTACCATATTTATTTAACCATCACTGTTTAATAATAAGTGTATCGAGAGACAGGTTGAGTTTAACCCTTTGCGGACGAGTACGTAATAACACCTATGGGAGTACTTTAGTTTTGAATTCTACATCTTCGAATTTTCAGGCTTTCGAGTTCCAAATCATATAATTACTAACGATTTCAAATGTTTATTATTGTGTTAAGTTTTCTGCTTTAAAAGTCGACATGAGTTCGGAAAGCCAAAAAATGATTAGGCGACTATTTGTCGATACTCGTCCGCAAAGGGTTAAGACCAGAATCAAAGTGATACGAGGATAATGGCTACGATATATGATCCCTAATTGTTTTGAACAATGCAGATATAGTAATAGAGGAACTCCCTAATTTCGCGGGACCGGCGTGCAATGTGTTAAAAGATTTCACGTTGTTGTACACTTTAAAGAGAGAACATACGACCGCGATGGAATTATACGATAGACACAATTGTCGAATAAATAATTGCAGCCGTATTGGGAAGCCGTGCCGGAACTACCAAAGGTGAATCTCAAGGATGTACTTCCGGCCAATTGCGGAAGGCGATCCATAGATGCGAAAGTAGATAATTTCGTGATGCAAAAGGTGGTGCGCGGTACCGTCGCACCGAAAGGTTCCTACCCTTGGCAGGTAAATTAAATTCTTCATTAAATCGGTACGAACGAAGTTCGTACTTTTATAAATCAACCGTTTGCAGGCCAAACTGTCGTTAATCTATGGTTAATTTTATATTTAAAAGAAATTTCATTAAGGCCACGAAATGAGCAAAAAAAATGTCCTTGCTCGGGGAATAATAAATAATGTATAAAGATGATAACACGTATACCAGGGGAAATATTATTCCACGTATTTTATTATGTCGCTGGATAAACGCAACCCCAGTAATGATATATTCTAATGCGTTTATTTGAATACAAATTTTGATAAGGGACTGCGTATTTATTCTTGTCACTTTCGGTGCTCTTTGCTTTGTGGAGTTAGGTAGTTGCACGTTTTGAACGGGATAAATCGTTACAGACTGTTGCGCAAGTCTCGTATTATTCTACGTTTTTATGGTATTTTCAGGCATTTTTTGCACATTTCTTTCGTTGCTTTCGCAGGCCAGCATACGCGTACGAGGGCATACAAAGTCGAGTCACTGGTGCGGAGCGGTGATACTTTCTCGTTTACACGTGCTCACTGCTGCACATTGTTTGGAGGGTTACCACAAAGGCACCTATTTCGTTCGCGCTGGCGATTATAATACAGAGGTAATTAAACAAATATCGACAACTTCGTATCGAATGCATAGATTGTAAATAAAATTTCGGTTTCAATTCTCTTTCACCGCGACGCGATATTTACACGATTCGATGATAATTAATCAAAAGTGCGTGTTAGAAATCTATTGAGGTCTTAGCTGTTTTGTGGTTCTGGGGTAAGTGCCGTGACGGTTTAACACAGTCCTCTTACCAGAAGGCACCCTTGCCTTCCCCACTCCGTGGCCAGATCCTCCACAGCAGAGATCCTATTCTTTTAGCAACGCAACTTCGGGCTGCTTGCTATCTCACTCTAAACTCTGTAGCTTATTATCAACAGGCGATGGCTCGGGGACCCAACGTGGTCGCTAGTCATCGCCTGGTTTTCGACTTTGTAAACAATGAAGCTATACGGCTCTAGGCCGCCAGACATCGGGGGACGATGTCTGGAAAATCTCGTGCGCTAAGGGTACTTTCCCTAGCCACGCGCGGCCTAAGTCCCAATCGTAAATCTTACAGCGGCGACAATGCGTCGCCTGCGACCCTTGGCCGCCTGCAAGACACGTGGACGCTAACATGCGCGCGTAGTTTACGTAGTATGCAAAACTAGTTTTGCTAAAAACTACTACTCAAACTTAGTTACTGAATAAATTCATCTGAAGGTTAAGACGATAAAATGTTTTAATTCGTTGTTAACTCGAACCTCCAAATATTATTACGAGATGTACGTAAAGGGTTATCCAAAAATACCTTTAGGAAGTTGAATGAGAATATCTGTGAAACGCCAAGTTTGTTAGTAAAATAGAGGTGAAAAGAAATAAAAATTGAAAACAAAAAGGAACGAAGATAATAGAAATAAGAAACGGATTAGAAAAGGGTAAAGTAGAAAGGGAAAGAGAAAAGAGTGAAGGTAGGTGTTCCTATAGTCTATTTTGGATAACCCTATGTATCGTATTACCCAAAATCCATGGGGCGTGTATACACGCGTTTCAAAGTAAAAAGGGTTAAAAAAAGGGGTATAATTCACGATTTATCGTGTTCGTGTGAATACGTTAGATAGACGAAGGAACGGAAGCCGATGCCAATATCGAAGATTACTATGTTCACGAAGCCTTCCGTCAAGGCCATCAATTGAACAACGACATCGCTCTCGTGTTGCTGAAAGGGAAAGGAATTGCTCTGAGCAAAGACATCGTGCCGATTTGCCTGCCAGACGCGGAAATTGAATATCCGGCGGGTCTTAATTGCACTATTAGCGGTTTTGGCAGCGTTAACACTGGAACATCAGGTGACCATCTAACGTATTTTACGCAGATTAACCAAACGATATTCTTTCTTTCATTCTAAACAGTAGAAGAATAACGTTAAACGTTTGACTATTAACCGTTCGAGTCCAAAAGCGACGCGATCGCGTTGTTCAGATATTCGCGTTTGGAAAAAATCCCGGTACAATTTGAACGCTACGGACAACTGAAGATGCACTTAGAATCCGTCGAAATAACGCGCTCAATTTTACTAACTCATTAACATCGCATCGTTGCTTTTCTTCTTACGTAAGTAATTCAAGTAACACACTTTGTTTTTCATTGTTACTTTCCATCAAGCCCCGATGGCACGAGCAGGCGGTGCTTTAGCGCTGTTGCCGTGGGGCGTAATGGCGAAGGACAAAACCCAAGCCGACCTGCACGGGATCGGGCGAAAGCCGGCGGTTCTACCTCCTCGTGGTCCCCGTTGGACAGCTCTGGGCGTCGCTCGCGACGTCCAGGGTTCACTAAACGAGCCGCCTCCCTGCAAAGGGTAGATCCAACTTGTCCAATGACACTTCACGGTAGAGGGCAGGGTTTTTCCAAGTCTGAGGCCGGTAGAACACCTACACCTGCCGAACCCTTCGCAGGTTTTCGCAAGGAAGTGTGAGCCTTACAACACCTGGCAGGCTAAGTCGATTGAGGGGGAAACCCCTGAGGTACGGCGCGTCGCTTGCGACCAATAAAAGCCACACGGAATCTGTTACTTTCCATCGCGCCGCGTGAGGCTCTTTTCACATTAAATTAAGACTGTTCCTGATTTTTCGACAATCTTTTTTTCAGTGACTCCTGCGTATCGAACGGTTAAATATTAGAAGCATTGTAAACGATGAATACTACTAAATATATTTGTATTGTAGACCCGTAGGCTTAATTATATGGTCGCGTAGCGAGTGTTAGAGGGTAAGAGCCTGCCGTAGCAACAATAAAGCCCAAGGAAGCAGTACTTGTTAATTTTGCAGCTGGTCAGCGCGTGAACCCAAGATTTGGGATAGTTGTAATTTCGTTATTTTCGCATGTGATTTCAAAGTCGAGGCGATCCTTGGTTTTTATTGTTGGCTGCCGAGTTCCGGGTAGGTAACGGGAAAGACCGAGTGACCGTTGACGGGGAAGTAGGAAATTCTAAGGGGCAACATACCCCTTAGCTCTCTCCATCGGGACTCTTCCCCACCATGCGAATATTGAAAAATATAAAATGGTACGCCAGGCAACGAAAGGTCTGTCTGCGTCTATCGCTCGTCGAAAGAATAAAGTAACGTTAAACGAATTGAATTGTATCTTCCTCGCCTCCCCGAGTTCCGGTCCTACAGTATAAAGTTAGTAATGTACGTGTTTCGTGTTCCGTAGCTCATTCCCATAATTTGAGATACGGCTGGGTACCGTTATTGGATCAATCCGAGTGCCGTGCCGGACACGTTTACGGCGAGAAATCCATCAGCGATGGAATGATCTGCGCCGGAGATCTCGACGGGGGTCTTGATAGTTGCGAGGGAGATTCTGGTGGACCATTGGCGTGTTTGAACAACGGTATTATAACAATAATCTCACGCACATTAACGTTAACCGTGTCAGCATTTCACATCGCGTACAAATTCATCTAAAATATTTGAAATTTCTATTAACTTCGTTTTTCTTTTATTTCTATTATCTTTTTTTTTACAACACCAGCTACATACGTTCTTCTTAACCCTTTCGCTACGGCAAAGTTGACCGTGAATGGGCGAATTTATTCTAATACGTCCATTTGCAAATTGTTAATTCGTCAACCGATTCATACTCAACGAATACTAAATGAATCACGAGCCTAGGAATTTCAAAGTGTGCCACTAGATTTAGCCGGATTCCTTAACTAGGGCGAAATTTCGGCAAAGAACTATAGTCGTGTTTAACGTGGAATTTTATTTCCGATCTTCGATTGTACGATAACCTTTTGCGTTTCTTCGATGTAGGAGCTTTCACGCTGTACGGAATTACCAGTTGGGGTCATCATTGCGGAATGGCAAACAAACCCGGTGTTTACGTTCGAGTTGCTCACTATCGCGAATGGATCGACCAGAAGCTAAAGGAATCTCTCGGAGGAATATAACAAAATTTCTCTGGCACTCGCAAGCTTCTGCTATATTTACCGTGGCTCAACTTGGTATTTTTCTCGATTATACGAAACGTATAATTGTACGGATCGTTATAATCGTATTCGAACAAAATATCAGCGGTACTTAAATCGTTGACTTACGCGGCATTAAACGATCGATTACGATCCAATCATCTTGCGATCATATTCTTTGTAGACATAAGTTGCTGTAGCGCGATCATTGTTACTCGAAACGTGTTATTACTTATTTAAATAGCGCAATGTAGCGAACAAGGGCAAAGAATCTTGACAATATTTTGCATAAAAAAAAATTGCTGCTACGCGTTCAGTTATTTCTACTTAACGATGGTTCAAAGCAGATACTTAATTTGTAAAATTAATTTACCTTTGTAAGCACACATTCATATTGTGAAATTATTTAATAAAGCTAGTTATTTTATTTAGACAAGATTGAATCTAACAACCATTTTTCCATTTATTAAACGTTGGTTATAGTAATAAATAATGCGCATTTTGTTTGACAAATTCAGCATTCATTTTTAACGCAGTCAAGCACTTGTTCTACTTTAAATATAAACTGTTCCCGAAAAGAAGCAAACAAGAATGATTACATGCTTACCATTTGTCGAACATTTCGCTGCAATTCTATTAATTGGACTCGGGCGTGGTTTTGGTAGAAAGCCATGCAATAGAAAGAACAGCCGTTGAAGAAACGTCCATTAATTTGTAGTTTATTTCGTAAGACATCATCGTTTCTACAATAATTGTAATTGCTGTCTCGTCGCTGTTACATGTTTGAGCCTATCTATGTACAATAGTCTCAACACATTCGATTGGATGAAAACGAAAACCGCTGAAACGGAAAATTTCCACGTTTTATGTAATCAAAATTCGACGTACAAACGATGCGAAACGACGTAAGAAAAAAAAAAGAAGAAAAAAAATAAAGTAGATGGGAAACGGGTTTCGGTAGTCTACGTGTTACGAGATTGCAAAAATTGTTGTACGAACATTAGTACGAAATCGTTGTACGCAATCTATTCAGGATGATCGATCGACAACTGGATCAACCGTAAACAATATTCATTTATATTTATTGACTTTGTTGCAACGTTGGCAGTTATTCAGTTGTGTAAACTTTTTTTCCTTTCCTTGCATCTGTCTTTCGAAAATACCATCGAAACGTACAACGTTCACACATTTCTCTTGGTCGAATTCGCAAGAATATCAAATTTTCATCGCGTCGAACTGTAATCGAATTTCAACGATTTCGAACTCGCGGAAATTTTCAATTCCGTTGCTTTGAATTCGGACGAAAGTTTAAACTCCAAAAACGCGTCGAAATGGCAGGAATTAAGATCATTGTTGCACAGAATTCCCAAAAACCTGCAACCTTTTAAACAGCGCTCGAAATCCATGTAAATAAATCGAAATGTTGAGGAATTCTATAGAAAAACGTTCCGAGTACAAAACGAAACCGTAAATTCTCACGATTTCCTTCGTTTCCCTTCTTCATTTTCTACTTATTGATTGCAGCTTCGATTACTTTTCAATTAACGCTCCTGTAAATTCGATACTCTACGTATATCGACAGATGAGGGGGTTCAATCGAAAACTAGAACACACCACGCGTGTTTACAATTTTTTTCTTGTGATTCGTATTTCTTTGACCACTTGCCCAACCATTACTTTAATATCCAAGTATATTAAAATTAGCTGACCAGTGACTTCATATCGTGTCACGTGCAAAACATTCGAATATTGCAGGCAATATTAATCGAACAAACCTCAAAACTTCTAACGCAAAGCTAAAATAAGGGATCGAGTTAACTTTTATGCTCAATATTGTGTTCAGTTGAATCAGTGCCTCGTTATTATACTTAGGTTTATACTTATTACAGGGCAAAGGTTTAAGCGTGTAGCTCCAGCAATTTTTCTCCTAAAACTTGCTACTGTTTTTGTAAATTTCTGGTATCACGTTGCGCGCTCTAGTTTTCCACTGAACCCCACGAATACGCATCTTACTTTAAAAAACTTTCAGTTCTAGCTCCGTTAACGGATAAAAAGAGGATAATCTAGCTGGCGATCGTTCAGCTGGTTACATTGGATTTTCCCTAAAAAATGGATCGTAGTACGGTGTTAAATTCGATCGATAAAAATTCGCAACGATCGATCTTGTTCCTGGTTATTATTTAAATATCGTAGGATTCCCAGTAATCGATCCTTTCGGTGGAAAAAAAAAGGAACAACGATCGTCACGAGACTCTGGATGGAATCGAAGGGGGATGGAGGGAGGGGACGGGGGGGAAATACAATAGAATAAAACACAGAATTACACGCAAGCGAAATCGGCGCGCGAAGAAACACACGCTGACCTGTGTACGCAAATCTGTTCGTCGTGTAATTATAAACGCCTTACAATTAAGGGAATGTTGACAAAAAAAAAGAAAAAAAAAATACGCTTAACACGAAACTTAACGTTAACTCTAACTCGAATACTCTTAATTTAGGCATAACACGATCCGTGTCCTGATTCGATCAGAAAACAATGCACCTTCGTTTCATATACTTTCGTATCGACAGATTTCTTTGCGTTCGTCTAGATTTAATTTAATTCAGGTTAGAAAATTGGCTGTCGTAGTTGAGGTTCGAATGTTTACGCACGCGTTTTAAATGCCGCATATTTACAGATTCTAGGATATATTTTCGGAATAATGGACAATGACGTAAAGGTTCGTAAAATACAGTCGAATCTCGATAACTCGAAAACTTCTATAAGACGAAGATTTTGTTCATTCCTTTCTATTTTCCCTGGGAAAAGCTTTACAAATCGAAATGAAACTTGAACTCGATTTATTCGCATGATCATCGCTGTGCAACATTTGATACTTTGCGTATAATATTGAATAAAGCTAAATGAGTAACTACTAATAAACGTGGCGATTAATAATAAAAAAGATTGTGTGATAAGCGGTTAACGTGTACTCGTGAATTGTAACGAATTATTTCTTACGTGTATATAATGTTGCATAAAAAGATGGTGAAATAAATGAAGACACAAATAACGCAAAGTTTCACGATTAAAAATCAATTAAAAATCGGCCCTGCCGTTTCTTTCGAAGAAATATTGGTTCGAATAAATAAATCCTCGTGTTTATCCACGTACATTTTTCTCTAATAAAAGACTCGATATAAGAACTAGAATGAAAAAAATGATCGTTTAGAATCGAGAACCTCGGTGGAAAACAGGCACACGTGACAGGAACATCGATTTCCGGTTTTTTGTATACTTTTAGTAGACTGCGGATCTCTACACATTTATGGAAAATTGAAACGTGCAAAAGTGCACACGAATGCACGTAGTATACAGAAATGTTTTGGATTTTAACGCAATTCAGCTCTCTCGTGAATACTCTGCTTTATCATAAATTACGATGCGATAGCAGCGAAGAGGAACAGGAACGCAAAACTCAGATCGAAGAGAAATAAGTAATGCATTCGATATAAAAATTAATTAAAAATGTACGCAAGAATGAAACGAAATTTTGCATCTAAAATTGAATAACAGTCGTTATTTTCCATCCAGTTTCCCTAATAAATCAGTCGAAACGAAAACAATTCCGCATCGTATTTTCTATGAAGATAAAATTGTCTTCGATCCACTTTCCCCTAAAATAATAAAATTGCCTTCGATCCACTTTCCCCTAAAATAATAAAATTGCCTTCGTTTTCCACCGACCCACAGTGCGTCGCTTAATGGAAAAAGATCTCTAAAAGTCAGCACCTGTTTTACTATGACGCAGTAACATGAACGTAACATTAGAGTCTCTATTTGTGTAGGAACACTTGAGAAGAACGATACGAAGCCTTCAACACTTAGAAATTTCCCTCGATATTCCAGCATTTCATTGATTAAAAAATAATAGTTACTCTAATATCTTCGATGAAATTGCATCAATCAATGCATCCTTTTATTCTTCCTAAAACAAAAGTATGACTGTCATTAAGTGGAAAATTAAATAATGTAGGAGCTATGAATTTTTTCCACAAACGCCCATATAATCAACGCACTGTGCAACCCTCGAGATTCACATTTCGCTTTAAAAGCCTTGAGATACGTCTGTACATGGAAAAGGTGCCGTTATTTTCTAATCGCAACGCGGACTCGGATCTCCGACTAACGATCTAGTGACTAGACAGTAAGCAAGTGTGTTCGTATTCACTCCCAATCAATCAATCGTTCAAGGATGAAAGTAGTTCGTACTAGAAGGTATCGTTAGGCGATCTCGGATCGATCGATCGGCGATTAACGTGGTCGACAGGCCTTGTCTCTTACGTCGACGCACGACGGCGCGTTCGAGAAACAGGACGACGGATTACACATCTTTCCTTTATATTTTTGTTGTTGTTGTTGTTTTTCTTTGCTTCGGCCACGCGCGCCTCGACGCAACGCGGCCCGTCAAATAAATTCGATTACGGCCTATCAAACCTTACACCCTAGATAACGCATAGATATACGCATACGATTTTATGTGTCACATAATTATATATATATACACGATTTTTTTTCCTCTTATGTACAGAATCGCAACTAATTAGGGTGTTCGTTACGCGGTTCGGTAACGTCCTCGCGGAATCTTTAGAACAGATGGGGACGCGCGCGCGGCAGCGTTTCACTTTTATTTCTCATTCTTATCGTTCGTTTGTTCCTTATTGTTGTGGGCGAATTTCACGCGACGCAAAAAGGGAGGGCCGGTCGCCGAAAATTGCCGTCCCGTACACACACACACACGTGTACAGTGCAACAACGCATTCTCTCGCTTTCGTGCTAGAAAATCCGTAGAAAAAAAGCGAAACGTGGTAGAAAATATCGCGGCGACCGGCTCGCCGCGATGCTCGCGTGAAATCTCTCAGTCGTAGATGGCTTCGAAACAGCCTGCGTACTTTTGTCGCGAGATCATCGTCGTTTCACGATCGTGTGCAACGTCTTCCTCGCCGTTTCGTGCAAATGTTCGTGGTAACGGTCGAAGTTAACGGTTTTACACCTTTCCGCACCGCACTACGTACAATAATGTACTTTTGTAATACCGAACAGCGCACGCAATAAAACGAGACGTCTCGTACGTTGAACGCGAACCTTGCCGATGATCGTTCTCGAATTCTAGGCTTCGCAGCGGGATGAACGCGACTCATATCCCTCGAAATATTGACAACGCGGCGCGCTTACACGATAATAGCTCGTTTACCTATTCACTCCCTTACGGTAATATGTTCGTACGGTTAATCGTGTTAATGGTTTATGATAGACGTGCATGGATAATTGTCGACTGTTCGTTACGATTACTAACATGAGAGCGTTGGGCCGGTCACGCGTTTGCTAGACTCCTTCCCCTTTTGATCTGAATCTTTGTTTTCTTATCAAGCGAATACTTTTTGTTTTTCCCTCTTTTTTTTTTTTTTTGTTGTTTTGTTTCTTTTTTCTTTTTCGTTCGGTTAATCTTCGTGCGTATTTTATAAAAAAAAGAGATGAGACATCGTTTGTGTGGATATTTACAGGCGCATGAAATGGTTACGAAGAAGCTTTTTACAGAAACGATAGATCGATTACGCGATATTTAGAGCGTCGATGATAAAGTAACGATGATTATACGTAGATCGTGTAAAAGTAATACGTAAACTTCGATAACAACACGATGAGAATATAAGTACGCGTATACCTGCTACGGTGAAAACGTTTAATCGCGTTGAACTTTAACGTAATTGTCTACTCGAACGTTTTAGAATAATTGCGCGGATCGAATGATAAACGATGACTGTGAAATGATTAAAAAAATTATTTTCCCGCTCTTTACTCGTACAGTGGCTGCAAAAAGTGTTCGTGCACCACTGTATATATTTTATCATTTAGATACTATTTAGATACTATTAAATTTCTTATTATTCGATAGTAGCCTTGTATGACTATAAAAATTTGCCGCGACAGGATTAAAATATAAAACCCGATTAAAGGTTACCTAATCGAAAAATAAGAGTACGTGCGAATACTTTGTTTAGCCACCGTATATGCTAATTGCTAATCGACAATAGATACGTGATTTATTGAATTACCATCGTGTCTTTACTTCGTATTGAAAATTACCACATTTGCGGCACTTTCATCGTTTGTCATTTTTTTCGTCACGCGTTCGTGTCACGGCGTGTTTAATTGAAAGAAAAATTGATTTGCAATCGTTGGCCAGAAGTAAGCTGCGACGAGTTCGAATTAAATCGATGGGAAGACGGAGGTAGATTTGAACGGAGATTGAAACTATTGGCAATCTAAATTACATTTCGATTAAGTCCAGTGATGGATTAGATCGCGTTGGATTACGTATAACTTAGCTACGAATTACATCTAGATTAGGTTCACCGGCAAATCGAGCTCGAAGCGAATCAGTTCAAAGACATACGTAGTGACATGCATTGCGGATGTTTGTACACTTAAACTACGTTGAAAAATGCGAACAACGTGTGCAAAATATTAAAATATAAGATATGCAACGTTTCGATTTAGCAACATATCTACTTATCTAAAGTTGTTCACTTAATTTTTAGACATTTCTTGGGAACCTCGTTCTTTTTACAAGCATAAAGCATTCGTACTTCTGTTGAGGTTCGCCCTAATCAACAATGTCCCGTGTAAATATACACAGTCTAGTAGTATATCACTTGGAATTAATTTTACGATTACGAGGCACTAAATTTATTCGGGTAATATATTCGCAATAAAATGATTCTTAATTGAATTCAAACAAACAAATTAACCAGACAAAATTACTGAAACGGTATGATTATTAAATAGTCAAAAATATTCGAGTTTTCACCGTAGCAAGTAATCGCGTAAAGTTCACCAAATGCGAATGAAATTTTCACAGTGAGAACGACCTATGCCATAATACTGTTTCAGAGATATCTCAAAGTGTACATCGACAGAGATTTTTATCGAATGATTCTTCATAGAAAGGAGTCGGTATTAATTTTACGTTTACGAGGCACTAAATTTATTTGGACAATACATTCGATGTAAAATGATTCTCAATTTAATTCGGACAACATGACTGAAACGGTAGTACGATTATTAAATCGGCGAAAATAATCGAGTTTTCACCGTAGCAAGTAATCGCGTGAAGTTTCGTCGAATTCGAATGAAATTGACAGTGAAAATGACCTATGCTATAATACTGTTTCAGAGATATCTCAAAGTGTACGTATCGATAGAGATGTTTATGAAATTATTCTTCGTAGAAAGGAGTCTGCCGTGGGCCTCTGTGATTCTGCTGGCATGATCGATGAATTATACTTTCTTTATTTACGCGATCTTCGCGTAGACTCTGGTTCGTCCTCGTACATACGACGCTACTCTGTTGCGTACTATAATACACATTTGTTTCTCGTACTGAGAGGACAACGAAAACCTATTAACTACGAAACAGAAGAGAAATAAAAAAAAAAAGAAAAAAAGAAGAAGAAAACATTCATTCTTTATCCGCTACGCGAACTACTTTAGAGGGTTTAAAAAAATACTTGAATATAAATAAACACGGATAAACGTCTTTACGTATTATTGAACGTGCGACGTGATAAGTGTAGAAAAATATTTTGCAATACTCCAACATTTCACGCTGGATGATCGTATAAATAATTTGTAGGAACAGTAGAAAAAGATAATACGCTAAATTATAAGTTAAAAAGTGGAAGGCAAGAAAAGAGCTGCCTTTGCTTCGGCTTAAATATCGTTTCACACGAAATCTATCTATATATATATAACGAAAGAAAGTGAAGAAAAGTGATCGAGAAAAGAAAATTTGTACATGCTTATTATTAAATATACTCGGTTATTAGAACTCGAGTAAGCTACGCGTTTATTCGAACGCTAGCTAAGCTTGTCGCGTAAAGACGCGGTGCAAAGTGCAGGGGAAACGTACGATAATGTATCGGTATAAATTATAAATTAAATTAAAATTAAAAACAACGTATGATACATATTTTTTATACCGCGAAAGTTTTTAAACTACGAAACAGCTGTTGGCTATTTTTAACGCGAACTCGTTTATTACGCATCCTGCGAATACTACGGGAATAATAATAATAATAATAATAATAATAAAAATAATAAAAATAGAAATAGAAATATTCAATGCATTGTACGTTTTACATAGCTCATAATCGTTCGCTTAAACGTCTAATGACTGCAAAATGGTGTTTCTCTCAGTACGCAAAGTGACAAATTAGCGAGCGGAAAGTTCGACAGTCTGCTTTTGCATTCCTTCCGTTTGGATCGCGATTAAACGGATCCCTTTCACGTGTCTCAGAAAAACGAACTCTTGGTCCCTATTTGTTTTTTTAGTTTTTTTTTTTTTTTTTTTTTTCCCCCCCTCTAAATTCTTCCACTCTTCTTTCTGTTCATTCGCTTATCTCTGCGCTACTGTTTGTCTATTGCGAGTATAGTCGACGAATAAACGAAGCGAAATCATCGTTAGGCGTTCAACAGATCGCGATTGGCTCGATTTTGTTTATGTTCCTATGGATTTTTCAGGAATAATATCATCGAGATCATCGTCGAGACAATATACGAAGGTTTCAACGGTGATGCACGCTCGAAACGTTTTTGTAACCGTACAAAAGTATCGATGATGTTTGGCAGGAAAAATGAGAATTTTCAGTTCCAGTTTCTCGTAAAGGTATCCGTACAGAATATACGCGCGAATTTTTCTAACACTTTCATTCGTCTTACTATTTAATGTAACGCCGAGTTAACCGTTTGCACTCCACAGCTTTTATAATAATATCACTTAGCAGTAAATTCGACACACTTCGACGCGAGGATTTCAAGTCTTATTCCGGAGAAATTTGTCTTTAACGTGTTTCTATTTCGAAGAAACGAACTACTAACAATCGCTATTAATTTGAGAAATTACTGCCACTATAAACCGTTAATTCAAAATAATTAAACTTGAATCGGTGAAAATAAATAAAGCCATATGTTACAATGTTAAATGAAATCACGTACGAAGGAATTCTGGTTCGCCTAAAGTTCGTAACACGAATTTGCGCGATCTTTTCCCGCCACCAAATAGAAATACATATTGTATGGATACCTTTTAGAGCCACGTAAAAATGAAACTAAATTCTCTCGTGAAATTTCGTTACGCATAGCACTTTGAAGTTTTCAACGTTTCGATGAACTTTTTGTAACGCGTCAATTATATTTTGTATATCAAGAATCGAAGTCATCTGCTAACGTTTCGCGTGAAAAATTAGCGAAACAAGAAGTAAATTCGTCGTTCACTTTTCGACGATTTCTCATGATTGATTCGGCTTAATATTTCCACTGCGTAAAATCGGAAAATTTAATTAATCCGTTAACTAGTGCGTCTATCGAAAGAGAACGCAAGATTCACTCGTACATTGCTGTACAAAAGTCTTAGACTCTCTGCCAAGAAATATCTTTTTTTATTTAAACAATTCACAATTACGCGTAACCAGCGCAATTTTTAATTCTACGATACTTTTTAAAATTCTGGTAACATTTCTAAGCATTCTAAACCGAGGATGAAGAGAGAAAATCAAGCAACAGTTTATTTAAGTATATGATTTTTTCGATTGTATGAAGTGAAAAACCAGGGATTTATACTAGTATGCAAAATACGGTTATTATACCGATAATTTTCGATTACACAGCGATCTCTTTATCCTTTCGAAACAAAACCATAGACAGTATACCCATTAAACTATGTACAAATTTCATAACTGTAATAAATTGACTTCAATAGTGAAAATTTTGTATTCTTTGTGCAACGTTGTTAGTCGATTATTCTGATCAAAACGTTCGAGTCCCAAACCTTAATAGGCGGATTTCATTATGCTTGTATTTTGACACTATAGTAGATGAAATTTTACAAGGTTTATAAGAATATTTAACGGAAAATGTTTCAATCAGCTTACCCTTTCATCAAATAATTTCGGTTTTCGGTACAATATTTCGTTCTCGATATTCATCTCTTCCGCTACTACATCTGTTTCGCTGTAGATTCGTTAGCATAAACCTGTATCAAGATTACACCGATTTCAAGTCCCTGTAAGAAAAAGAAAAAAAAACGAATTGCACGCGGTTCTCGATTTAAAAACACCGGAGTCCACATGTCCCCAGTTTAATTCCCCATTACAAATCTAGCAACACCGATGTCTTTCGAGAGCAAGTAAGACTTTTGCACAACCATTGCACGCGCGATCTGATCCGTATCGTATATTCGGCGGCAAAGAATTCCTTGAAAAACTGCGTTTATTTGAAAACGAAAAAAAAAAAAAAAAGAAAAGGAATTCTAATCTCACGCGTGTCAGCGAGCTGTGCGCGGAAAAAAGAAGAAGAAGAAGAAGAAGAAGAAGAAAAAAAAAAGAAAACGCAAACGACACCGTCAACGCTGGAACAATGGAAACGCTTTCTGAAAAGCTGCAAACGACAGAGAAGCGTGTGTGCCAGCGAGTCGTGTTCTCTCATTCTGATCGCGTCGAACGTTTCTCGTCATCTCCCTTTCCCGTTCTCGTTCGTTAAGTACGTGCACGACGACCGTCGTCTCTCCCTACTGAAACGTGTACAACCTATGACCTTAAAACGACAACGTTCGAGAGCTTACTCTACAGGAACGAACCTATATATTCCTCTTTCGTTTCTTTTTTGTTTTTTGTTTTTTTTTATCTTTTTCCCATTATCCTCTGCGTTCACACCTAGGAGTTTCGTTAGCGTATATCAAAAGGACCTATGTACAAAAAAGGGTCGACCGGGAGGGCAAAACGATCTCTCGAATAGTTTTTCTTTTTTTTGCTTCTTTTTCTCTTTCTTTTTTTTTTTTTTTTTTAGACACCACGATGATTTAACCACGAGGATCCGTAAAAGATCTAACAGAATCGTGGCTCGTCGTTTCACGCGATCGAGGAACGATTCTTCCCCCTGGTCTATTTCGGGGCTTAGGAACTATACTTACTGCTACGCGATACTGTTCAGTGAATTATTTTTTCGCACCTCGTTTCCGGCGGATCAGGCCCCTCGACTTCGCGTTTCCCACGAACCGGAAACGTCGAGGCTCGATCCGTAAACGACACGGATCGATGCAATCGATCCTCCACGTTTCCTTTATTTCGTACATCTTCCGTACGCTGGGGCGGAAATTCTACTATTTCAACGAAGAATTTCCTTGCCCTCTTGCAAAGTGGATATATATATATATATATATACTCGAAGAATTTTGCACCTTTGAAGAGAGTTCGCTTGTCATTCGCGTTCAAAGTGCAACGCTGCAACTGAAACGCGATCGAAATTCACGTGCACAGCTACGTTACGCGATAGCAGGTTGTGAAAAGTGTTGGCGAAGTGTTTAGCGCGTTAAGGGGAATAAAGTTCGAAGAAACGAGGTTACGATTTCGTTCGAAAGCATCGAGACGATTGCATCGACCGTTTCTCCTTTGCTCTTTTTTTTTTTTTGCTTTTTTTCTCTTTAGTATACCTAAAACACGATGTCCTTAAACGACGCGAGATCACTACGATGAATTCTCTTTTTCTTCTCTCTCTCTCTCTCTCTCTCTTTCTCTTCTGCTCGCTGCATTCCGGATTTCTTTCTTCGTCCTATATTTCGTCATTCCGATGTTCTACTTTCTTTTACTCTCTTTTCGCCGGATGTTTCCTCTACTTCTCAACTTTTCCTTTTCCTATTTCTTTTTTTTTGTCCGCTAGGAGAGATTTGATGGGTGATTAATATTTGGAACGAAATTTAGAAGAGTGCGTCTGGCTCAATACCGCTCCCATTCGACGCGATGCACCGCCGCTCTTTTTCACTGAGTATTCAGTTCGGACCTGTCGACAGAGCGTTAAGAAAACAGGGAAATAAATTCTTCGTGTTTCAAGCTTGCGTTGAATATCAACAAAATATATTAGTTTTGCAAGTACAGTGCAATTTCCCATACTTAAGATTACCAACAAGACAGAAATTAAAGTTAGCGTTTCGGATGGACGCGAAAAACGAAATAGTAAGTTAACGAATTGCAATTAAAAATAATTAAAACCGGCAGAACTTTCATACTCGTTTAACTAGTTTAAATTAAAGGAAGATTGCTATGTTGCTATTATTTTATCGTTCGTACGACTATATGTATTCGTATGATTATATGTTCGTATTGCACCATAATTATTTAACTCCTTGCCATACAATAGCGAGCGTCACTCGTGACAAAGATTATGCTTGAGTGCGACAAATGCATTCCGTGTTTGTAACGCGAATTGTAATTCTATCTCGAATTCTGTTTTGCAAACTGTAAAGTTGAGGACTGTTAAATAAAAATCACGCGTGGTGGATGAATATTTTAACCGCGACACGGTGCAAAAGCTAAGTGAAATTTTCTAGCAAGAGAAACATTAATATGGCAACGGGTTAAATTATAAACAATTATTCTTGCATCACGATAAAAGTTACGATGAATGTAAACTGGGAATACTTACTTCAACGCTTTGTAACGTTCTTTTTCCGGATTGTTGTCAGGTGGTTCGCATTCGAAAGACGCCAAAGCTAGAGCTGTATCGCGTAAAAAGAAGGATAAATTGTAATAATTGCTTTAACGAAAAAATACTTGACACGATTCATACGAATTCGTTCTTTAAATTACAATATCTTACGGATGTAGTAAACTCGAAAATTTTATTATTAAGAAGAAGAATAATTTACGATCCAGATGAATACGAGTACGTTTAGTTATTAGAATCATATTTCAATAAGATTCGATTGGTTTCGATAAGGATCGCAAGTGCGTTTTAAAATCGTTTTCTTTTGTTACTTAATAAAACAATCGCCTAAATAAATGCATCGCGTTTCTCTTTACTCTCTTCTTCTCAAATTCGTGAGTTATAAGTATTTCTTTTTTTTTTTTTTTTATTAAAGGTGTGAGTGACTTACCGTTTTCACTCAGCACCGGGCTCGCCTGAAGAAAAGCAATAACACGCGGAGTTTTCTCAAAGGGGCAAGCAACTTGTTTCCAAGCAATGAATTCCGTCACCTGTTTCGCTAGCTGCCAGAATTTTTCGAAGTTGATGTGTCCGTTAGGCAATCTGCAAACAAAAATCGAACAGAAATGTTAGCGGATAAATATCTTTAAGCGAAATAAAGGAATCTAACGCGCAGCGTTTCGAAGAATTTACTTATGTTGAACGTTTCGTGTACGCAAATATATAAAAATATATAAATATATAAAAAGTGTGCAAAATGTCTAAATTAAAATAGCATTACAGTTAGAATAAATACGAAGTTGCATGAACAATTGCAATCTAATTAGCGGAATATCACGACTATCGAAGAACGAATTAATCTGATAAGAAATTTTTAATGTCGGTTTCGAAAAGATTCGTGCTCCAATTTCCCGTGGTAAATATTGAACTTGAGACGTGAAATTATCTTGCAAAGTTTTATTCCTCTGATGCGAACTTTTAGAGTATTGGTAGTGGCTGAAAGTTCGTTTGCTTTGGGCAAATATTTGAGGCTGCCTTTGTAAATTGAAATGAGAGTGAACTTAAACGGGAGCACCATTGAGAAGGGAAGCTTTATACGACGGGTAAATTGTCGCATAAGATACAGAAGAGGGATGTAAAATAAATGATTAATCCTCTGTAGCGTCGCGCAACTTAAACGATACATTTCCCTGCACTTAAATTTGTTAAATTTTGTTTCACTTGCTTACTATTCTATCCGTGCGCTTTATTTCATTGCCATTGCTATCGGTACCAAATGATAAGTAGTTTTCAATATTAATTCTTTACTTTTAAACTGAACTGAAAATTGTCCAGCTAGAAAATTGTAACTAGTTGTAATTTCTTATATCTGTTACACAGAACTGAAATGTTAATATATACGTAAAACGTGTTTCTATTTAAATGAAAAGTTTTCAAGTGACAGTACGAGGGACACTAAATTTCGTTGTCCATTTTCAATCACGTAGTAATGAATTTATTATATCAAACGTATAAACAAAATGTTCATAAATAACAGAGATCCGTTGAACATTCGTATGCTCCAAACTGGAACGATCTTTACGTTAACGACGTCTTAAAATAGTTGAACAAAGTAACGCGCGAACCTTAAAGCTGCGAGTACGTGGTACATCTATCCAACTTCACCCTAACAGCGTCCGTATATAATTTTTCCAGCCACTCTATTCCGCGAAATTAGATCCCCGATTACGAAGGCAATCCGTGGCCACCTTTAACAGGAACAATTCCGTCGCGCCGAGCAGCGTTAAAGTATCAATTTCCTCGAATAGGGCTGTTCCAATACGTTCGGTTTTAATAAGGGAAAAGAGCCTCGTCTCGGACAATTATCCCTCCTTGTCGTCTCGTGGACCGAATCCGTAATGGAATTTCGATCCGGATGGCGGAGAGAAACGAGGAGAAAAGAATAGCTTGGGGAGGGGATAGGGGATAGGGGAAAGGGAAGATAGGTTTCTCGAGAGCAACTAGAGATGGATATTGACCGATCCAGGCATCCCAGTGGGCGAAGACGAATGGCTGCGCGTATGTAAATGTCTGTTACGTGAAACGTAAACGCGGACGTCGCGCAGCGGGAAGCGAGCGTTGCTGGCACGCGAATTCGCACGCTTCCGACCCACGATAAATTGCCCAACTTCGACTCGTAATTTTGCCCGATGCTTTCGCGATCCAACCATACGTGCTTTCACGCGTTCCCTCGTTGTATCGTTTCGCGGATCTTCGTCGAATTCGGTGAGGGGGGATTTGCTCCGACAGCAATCCGGGCAACGACGAATGAATCATTTTTCTTATCGGGAAAACCGGCAGCGTTAAGGGATGAAGAAAGGTGAATGGCTGTTGGAATGATTGTTCTCGAAAACTGCGCGATTGGAAAGCTGGGTGTCGCTTGAATAGTCGCTGGGAACTTGATTAACTTAGTCGAGGAACTTCAATTATCAACGAGACCCAAAGATGCGTAAATTCATCGTACGATTTAATGTAAATATGATGGGAAAGTTATGAAAAATGTTTATTTAAAAGAGGCTAAGAGTGTTAAGAGATTTCGATAGAAAATGCGAAAGCTAAGTTTGAAGGGTTGACGTGGGTAATTTAGGAAACGCGAATTTTTTAAAAATTATTCGTACGTAGTTTTACGTATATTAATTGGAGAATAATAAGAAAATTCTGCAGTTTTTCGTCCCCTAAAATCGCTTTACCACGCCAACAAAGAATAGGTTTACGTTATGGACGAGCTACTCTACTTGCACACGATTTCATAATTTTCAGGTTCGTTAACCTTTCTGCTTGACATTCTTCAAATGTAACGTAATTCGCGTATTTGATTGCCACTAATTGTACCACGATTCAATCTCTACCGAGTTGCATTTTTCCTAAACTGTTCGTTAACAATAGCTACGTACGCGTTCATATTGCGTTGGAAATTTCAATTTTTTTCGTTACGATTTACGCGAAACGCGGCGCGGTACTTTCTCTCGTTTCTTCTTTTCCCTAAGAAAGATCTTTAACAAGTTTCAAGATTGTTTGCACGTAAAATCACATTGCCTTCGAAGAGTACATAAAACTTGAAGAGACTACTCGGAAACTTTCTGAGACTTCCTCGCGAACTGACCACTTTGAACCCACTTCTTGAAATTACAAAATGAGAGAAGCATCAAAAGCCTCCCCTCCGCATTAACTTTCCTTTCACCGGCTAAAATACTCAGCTTCAATATTAACCTCTTGCGATAAGAATACACACGGAGAAGGGAATGTTGTAAAGAGATTCGTGAAATAATCGAGATGCTTTTAATTACACGCGTACGAGTGCACGTAGTACAATAAGTAAGTAGGTGTATAATACGTGACGATAAATAAATAAAACGATATATGTAGGAGAGAGAATGTCGAGTGTATGTTTACGAACTGGCGCCTGAGTGAAGTGCGTCTGGGACCGAGAGTTTGGGACTTTGGCGTGTGAACGGAGGGGTGCGTGGCTTCGTAAGAATTTCGGTGTACGTGACTGACTGAGTTTTCCGAATGTCTGAGATGAGTGAAAGAAACAGAGAGATAGAAGAAGAGAGAATGAATGCATGTAAGGAGATGGAATGCGTGAAAAGCAAAAGGAAAGCAGTTAGGAAAGCGTGTCGATAACGAGAGGATGTGTGAGCAGAGAGCGAGTCAGAGTGCGAGAGTATTAAGAGACATTAGAGTTAAATTATAATATTCAGTAATAAAGACTATTCATGTTTTTCATCATTCAAACTCTATTGTGGAATTTGTTGTGACCCAACATTTCTACATATATAACAGTGAGTAATATGGAACACCACGAAATCTCGATATGTAACTAAAGGCGTCTGTCAAAAATTATATAAAGTATTTCCTTTAAAACAATAGTGTATCGTATTAACTCCTTGCCATACCATTTTTTCGTTATCAATGCAAAGAACTTGAGTTATTCGTTAGCTTTATAGAATATTGTATTCCAAGTATTCGTATGTTACACGTACGTGTTAATTGGTGATTTTCAATCTTACGAACTACAACTGAAAATCAAGTTAAACTTTAACTTTGTTGCAATCAGAGTCACTTTTTACTGAACCAACGCCGTAATTCGTGTGACGAGTATGACTCGTTATCGTATTTCAAGGCGTTAACAACGAATCGTGTCTTTCCTGGATAGCGTGTAAACATTTTTCAAAAGCTTGTTACATAGTTAAACGTTTCAACGAACGTAAGTCGAAAAGTATTTCGTATGCATAACTTACGCTTAAATACGTTTGTCCTTAGTGATCCAACAAAAATTTAACGTTAAAGTTATTAGTATTTTGAAACAATTGTCAAAGCACGAGTGCAATATGAAACGCGTTCCACTCGAATCTTTCGAATAATGAACGAGCTTAAATAGCCGATAAATAGCAGTTTGGGTAACGTTGAAGTTCCCCAAAATTCCTATCTAAATTTATTGACTACACGTTCGCATGGAGAGCTGTAAGTGATCGCGTCGAAATGAATCGAAGCGTGCATGAAACCGGAGATTGATTGATACGTCGTCCTGAGCCTGAAAATTTATGGAGCTAACCATTAACTTAACATATGAACGCGTCGCTCGAATCGACTAATGTGATTCAGAATGATCGGAAATTAATTTGAACGAAACAACGAGGCGATGGTTGTTCTTCGTTGAACGGTCGACGACACTTTGCAAACACGAGCCAGCGTACACGTTAAAGGATGCAACGCTGTTATAGCTATCGATCCACGACACTCTAACGAGAGAGTTCTCTCGAACGATGCTGGAACAGTGACCGAGTGTTTGACGTCACGTTCCATGGAACATTCAATGTTTATGAGCTAGATGAAATTAAAGGACCAGTTGTTTTCCCTTAATCTTGAAAAGTGTACGTTCCAAAGGCGAAGTTAAATAAAAAGAATTGCAAGTATATAACAGAGTTGACGATGAAATTATTACGAACACTTTGAAATGATCATTTGATCGAAGTTCGAACAGCCCTACGCTTAACGTGAAACTCGCTTTCGTTAACAAAAGTATTCAAATCGACGAGGATTTTACAAGTTCTGTAAATTATTTCCAATTCCTAGAAACATACGGAATAGCAAAATTAACGAAAACGCGTTGATACAACTTCGTGAAGAAAGAATTGTTTAACAGGCAGATAAATTGTTCGTACATAAATACTTAGGGAACGAGTGTGACTAGTTGTCGCAAGGGAAAGGGTTAATAATCGTGTTCCGTGACGTACATTTTATAGCAGTTTGGCTGCGATTAATTCGTAGCAATGACGGGGGCCACGAGGTCAGAACGCTTTCCATTTGGAAAACTCATTACGCGTGCGATTGCACGGCGAAATGAAACCGTCGCTTGGAAATGGTCTATGCGTGGCCCGCGAGAAGTTTCATTAGAAAAAAAATTTTTTACTCCCAGGGAATCCTCTACTTGAGGCGTTATATTTACTGGACAATGGCCCGCGTAATACTTCCACGTATAGGGTGCTTTGGAAAAGTGTTCCTTTGAAGTATCGCATTATAAAGATCTCCATACTTTCCACTTGTATATATATACGGCCCATTCACTTCCTGCTACTTCCTTTTAAATATTAAATGTACACAGATATGCGATGTCCACGTGCTGTTACGTAAAAATGAAGTTCAACTTTGGTACTGATATCTTTTTGGTCACGATTCTTCGCGCGTTCGTTCGCTATTAAATAAACGAATTAACGTGGTGGTTATAGAAACGCTGACAGTAATTGGCATATCTGTCCTATTTTGGAAATTTGGAAATTGTTTAAGCCAAAAATTCAGTTCCACTTTGGGGCTTAATATTGTTCAACATCTCTTTTATTATATACGATACCTTATATAAAGAAATGTTTAGAAATGAAAGAGACGTTGAACAACATAATACGCAATATATAATACCTATTTTATAGAATTTTATACGTTCAATATAATGAATTAATTACTACGTAATTGAAAATGTACGACAAAGTCCAATGTCTCTATTATTGTCTCTTAAAAACTTCTCATTTAAATAGAAACACGTTTTCAGTTTGTGTAACAGATATAATATGCATTTAAAACGTTACTCTTTACGTTCCCCAATAATTCACAACTTGGATCTATACGTACACTTACCGACGAAAGTTAAGAAACAAAGTAATCGCTTGCATCGTTCTGTATATTCTGCATCTTTTGATTATAAACAGCTTAGAATAAAAACGAACATAAACAGGTAATATTACGTATGCCAATGAACAATAAGTTATCCTATTTCTAATTCTAATCCATATACCTTAGAAAATAAAGAGTACACAAAAATATGGAACGGACTACTACTTTGTTTCTTAACTGTTGTCGGTAAGTGTATACGTATAATTCCATTTACATTTATATCTTTATGTAAGGTAGATCGGATGACTTCCGAGTGGTTAAATAAAAAACTCAACAGGGCGTTTTAAAACTCGATTTACTCTACTGACTGTTCGCTGCGACAGCTCGTACAAGAGTGCGTCTCCTTCGACAATTCGTTAGTTCTGAGGACGCCTTCGCCAGCATGGGTTGTTTACAACCGACGATACGAATAGCCCGAAGAAACTACCCTTGAGAGAGGAAAGCGCGTTGACAAAACGCATATGGCCCACCTCGACCACTTACCGATTTCGACATTTCTAACATTTATTTTACTGATATTTAAACGTATACTTAAGCGTATATGTAAGTTGAACTCTTGCAATCCATATGGAAACCTAATAAAGAAATCTAATCTACCGTGCTCTGTACAAAACCATTATACATTCATGCTACGACGAATCGATCATTCGCAGAATCACGTACGCACTAGTACAGAAATGTTCTTCGAATTAACGGGCAAAGTATTTCGACGATATTTTAATGAAAAAAAAGAAAAAGAAAAAACGGAACGCTTAAAGGGTTTCGCCTTCCGTCTTTCCTAACTGTTCCCCTGCCCCTCTCTCTTTGCCCTCTTTTCAACAACTTCCAGTCGATCTACAAGGAAACAACTTTTGCCATTACAAGTTTAATAAGTTTACACGTACAACGTGAAACGGGGGAGGCCGAGGATCGGGAAAAGGGGATGTTTTTCGCACGCGTTCGAAAGCGAAGGCGAAGACGAAGAGGAAACGGCATAGCGCGTTCGTGTCGTCGTCATAAATACGGTCGACGAAAAGGAGGGAAAATAGGTTCGGGGGCAGTTCGCGAGAAAACGAGCTTCCTGTCAACGTATCGGCCGCTTCGCGGGGACAAAATTATCGAAGCTTCGAACGACTCGAACGAAAAGTTCGCAAGCAGGCCGCGATAGGAAATCGTCGATCGCGTTTCAACTCTCCTTTTCCACTCGCGTTACTCGGCCAAACTTAAATTGCTTTACGAATATTCCCAAATGCACGAGTACCGTAATCCCCCGTTTATTAACCCTTACACCACCCCTTACGTTTATTTCTTACGCCAACTCCAAACGTCGAGCTAGACTCGACGTTATACCGCCAGTAGACTCGAGAGGAATACCGCCGTGTAAACACGAGACGATGATACTTTTTCATCACTGTGTTGTGACAGGACGGTGGTTAAAACACAACAAAATACACCAAGGTTACTTCTCTGAATTATGCGTAGGATACTCGGTATCTCCGTATAAGGAATAGTAATTTGAGAAGATCGTAACACATACAGCTTCGTGTTCGCAATGAAGACTGCTTTATTACGTTAGGTCAATGGTATTTGTATAGGATCAATACTTTGGTGGGGTTTATCGGTTGAGTCAGAGACGCGAGGAAGAAGAGACCAAAGGTGTTGTGTCGTCCGCTTCACAGTATCGTCGGCGAGTCATCATTCGTATTTCCTATGCGTTGATCAGCTTCGTATTTTGACTGGTTTAAACTTGTACCAGCAGGCATGTTTGGAACCGTGTAACCGAAAAGAGGTACGCTTAGACTTCTGCATATTTGGTGCGTACCGTTACTTCCGTGCATTCGTATCCGCGCATTTACGATCCTTACTTCTGATTCTGTGCTTCGACTATTTTTATTGCATGGGTCTGCTTTTGAACTCGGCACTGCGCGGCCGTTTACGCGAACATTTTAACTTTACTCGTGTAGGGCTACTAAAATGAAAACTAAGTTCGCAGTAGTCGGGTTAAATATGTTTATTATATAGGCGATGTGACTGTAACGAGGATCGGCAACTGACTGACTCCTCAATTGCTTTCCAAAAGGGAAATCTCCTCTGTTGGGTCGCGTTCCGTTTCTCAATCGGTTCGGAGCTCGCGACTTAGATAGAAAAGTGGACTGTATTTTAATGTGTGTTCAAAGTACGAGCAGTGGTTACAATTAACTAATAATGTATGTGTTTCTGTGGTCTATGTTGTGTGACTTCTTTCGCGTGACTATTCTAGGCGACTGTTTCTGTGTAACTCTTGTAGACGACTCTTTGTGTATCTAACGAGACTGTCTCAGCCCCACTCTTGGAGTTTGCAATTTCCCACTGATTGGTTCCTTCCAATTTTTGGGCAGTTCCAATCAGCGGGCCTAGTTTCGAAAGACACACCTTCCCTTACGCTCGTGGCGTGTTTCCCTGAGGAAGGGGTCGCGGAGTTCTCCAAGGGGGGCGAAACGTTAGAATTTGACGGGGGTGGGCGACACATCTGGTCAACACCTGAGACGGTTTCCTTGCCCTTTGCATAGGCCGCGGAAACCGTTGGGTGACCGATGGTTCTCGAAGACTGCTCAGGCCGTGAAGGTTTACGACAGGGTAATAGCTATTGAGGCTAACGAAAAATATGCGAATGAAACTAAAGGCTATACAAATGCTATAACAAAAGAGTAAAAATACGGGAATCGTACCATCTGGAGAGTGTCGTCCAGATGGCAGAAAAACTAAATTAACGAATCCTCAAAAATAGCGGTACTTCTAAACCTTGCCATAAACCTCCTACAAAATAGGCCCGAACATCCTCGCTTGAGGATATCCGTGACCAAAGTTAGGATGGTCCGTTGGTGACGCATCCATAAATTGTCAGCAGTCCTGGATTACTTCTCGGACCTTAAAGTATAAGTGCAAGCAAAAGGGCCAATCGTCTACACTTGTCTACGAATCTTCAGCGAGAGAACATCGTCACTCTTAGAAATCAGCTTTTACTTTTGTACTCTTGTTATAAATTATACTCTTTTATTTGTTTTCAATAAAGTTACGCTAGCAAGAACCTAACAAATAATCAACGCACATTTGCGTAATCTTTATACCGATAACATCAGCAAATCACGTTTCTCGATACGTATCGTTGCTAAGTAAACACTCGCCATTCATTAGTATTTCAAAAGCTTGAATTATCATCTCCGATTCATCGTAATACCTTTGAAAATTGCGGGCCCATCTGTACAGCTTGAATAGATTCGACGGATAAAAGCGTGCATATTTAATCGAGATTATACAACGGGATCCTCTCTTTTTCTCGCGAGTGTTAAAGGAAACGGAAAGAGAAACGGGGAAAGAGACGCGAACAAGACTTCTTCGCCATCGGATGGAACGTGATTACTTTAAAGGACGGGGGGGGGGGGGGGGAAAGAAGAGATGAAATCGGTGTGGAGCAGTGAAATTTTTATCGGGCCAGAAAATTTCCACGGGCGCTTTTAAATGATTAACGCGAGAGGCAAAGCGGGCGACTTTTTACTCACTTGTTGCTGCATCCCTCGTTTAGGAAGTAGAGATCCTTGACCAGCAAGCTGAAGAAGGGCACCACGATCCTTTGCCGTTCATCCGTAGCGCCGGCGCTACGCCACATAGCTGCTTTCAACGTGCTGCGATAGCTGCTAAAGTTGCTGCTCGGATCCATTTGGTGCTCCAGAATCGAGAATTTCGCCAGCTGCACCTTTGACCACTGTAACAGAAAATAATTTCGCGTGTCCGTCAGCGGGAACGTTGCTTGTTAAGTTGCTTAACAAAGTTCGAGTCGGACGGCGAGTTTCCGCTCCGCTTCCGTGAATCCTTCGGATATTGCAAATCTTGCGATCGACTTGCAATTTTCCTTAATACTACGTGGAATGTTCTCGATCAAACGCGACAATGTAGTGCTTATTGTTGACATTAATAACACGCGTAGGCGAGTGGATATTTTTTCGTCTTTCGAAATGTTTCAAACGTCGAGTACTTTAGCTTTTGTCTAGATTAATTTGCAAGTTGGGTATATGAAAGAAAGTAGAGTCAGACGTCTACTTATATTTGTCAATTTTGCAGATTATTGCCTTTCGTATTATAATACAGTTCATTAGATAAGTATTTCGAATCGAACGAAGTATATTTTGAACCTCGAGTAAAGTAGCTTTAAAACGTAACACGGAATTCACTATATTTGTATTCATCTTCGAGTAATTTTATTCATCTTTAATCAATCGAAATAAGAAACAACGTTTCGAACAGAATTCAAACGTTCCGTCGCTTGAGCATTAAAGACGCAACTAATTGTAGGTGCAAGTAGAGAGCAATAAAAGCGACATGTTTACGATTTTTCTCCTATCATACGAAACAATAAAGATCATTTCCATTTAAGTGATAACTTTTAAAATAGTACGAGGGACACTGATCTTTGTTATATATTTCCAATAAATTACTACTTAACGCATCGTATTTAACACGCGAAAAAAATCATCACAAATAAAAGAGATATTAACCGATGTTGTGCTCCAATACGGAACGATTGGTGAGTTAAACAACTTTCAAAACAATTCAATGCAGTTGCTTACGAGAGATAAGCTCGAAGCGTGGCAGTGATTGATTTCATTTACCCTATTTATCCCGATATCTTCGATACCGTGAAAAGTACCGCGGAACCGGTTCTGATCGAAAGCTTCACCGAATCACCGGCGAAACGAAGAGGTTGGTATAAATTTACAATCCCTGGTCGGAGGCAATTTCCAAGTACCCCCGTGAGTTTCGCTTGGGAAAGTTGACGCGGAAAACTCGAGACCGGTATGTTTGGCGGTTGGGAGCTCGCATTAGTTGAAGAGAAGCCACCGACGACGACACGGCCACGTCGACGAAAAATGAACTCTACCCAACCCCCTTGCATCGGCTTAATTTACCGCAGAGATAATCTGCGAGTGACGTCTTCTTCTTCTTCTTCTTCGATGGTGAAAGGAAGCTTCGGCTTGCTTTTCGACCCCTCGAAAAGCTAATTACGTTCGGTCGTTACGATCCACCGACCAGATACCACTCCCCTCTTTCTCTCTCTCCATCTCACGTCCATTATCGCAAAGGTAAGGAAGTTTCACGCGTTGATCGCGGTGAATTGAAATCTCGAACGACAGGGGCGTTAATAGGAAACGATCGAAGGGAGAAGAAGCCGCGGAAGAATTTGGAATCTACATTGCGGCGCGTTGAATTAGATCGGTGGCCGGATATACATACGGTGACCCGAAATCGAACGGTATGAAATAAAGAATTGAATAATAATTGTTGAGACGTTCATTTGTATTTAGTGTAAGCGTTGGTATTTATCACGTGCGACGAGAAGAAGCGTTCAGGGAAGTAGGTGTCAGTTGGGGATTTCCTTGTGTAGACCCATAGGCTTAATTATATGGTCGCGTAGCGAATGTTAGAGGGTGAGAGCCTGCCGTAGCAACAATAAAGCCCAAGGAACCAGTACTTGTTAATTTTGCATCTGGTCAGCACGTGAACCCAAGATTTGGGATAGTTGTAATTTCGCTATTTCCGCATGTGATTTCAAAGTCGAGGCGATCCTTGGTTTTTATTGCTGGCTGCTGAGTTCCGGGAAGGTAACGGGAAAGACCGAATGACCGTTGACGGGAAAGTGGGAAATTCTAAGGGGTAACATACCTCTTAGCTCTCTCCATCGGGACTCTTCCCCACCATTCGGATATGGAAAATATAAAATGCTACGCCGGTCAACGAAAGGCTGTTTGCGTCTATCGCTCGTCGAACGAATAAAGCAACGCTAAAGACGAATTGATTATATTTTCCTCGCCTCCCCGAGTTTCGGTCTACACTTGTACTATGCAGAGATGACTTGTTGGCGAGGGTGTTACAAGCTGAATGATACAGGGACAAGGGGAGCAGTTCGCTCGCTCCGTCCATTAGCCAGTAGACAGTAGAAAATCTTTCTTCCGAATTCTTAGACGCTACATGCATAGTAGTAGGTCCTTCATATTCGCAAAGGATTCGCGAGTGCGCACCCTCCCAGGTATCTTCTTGAAGATTTCCCCACATCCTCGCGAGAAAAAGAAATTAAGTTTACACCAATGCGATTCAGTTGTAATTCCAAGTCGTTCTATCTCACTCTACCTCCACGTGTTTTGTTTCGCGTTCTCTGTCACGCAGTAGACTTGCAGTCGTGACACCGATTCATCCAATGACGATAACACGTGTGACTGAAAGTGTCGCTAATATGCGACAGCCAATCGGTTTGCCTCGCCAACAAGTCATCTCTGCACAGTACTTCCGGTAGAGAAAATGGGGAATGTGCGCAACGTGCGACCGCACACGTGTGTCCTTATAGTGTAGAATCTATATTGTAATCTGAGTTGATCAGATTCAAAGGTATTGTAGGAGTGAGAACGGACGAAAGGACGTAGTTTTAGTTTAGACTTTCGTTCCTTACGATTTATGACAGGACCCCTTGAGCCGACGCTGTACAGTCGCGCCCCGATGTGACCGTGCAGGACAGTTTTCCCTTACCCCCCTAGGTTTAAGTTTAGTTTTAAGGATTGCCATACCGAAGGAGAAGGGCTCGGAGATAGGGAGAGCATCGTGAGACGCCGAGAAGGCAGGTCGTAAAGTGTAGCGTAGAAAATAGCGTGGAAACTTCAATTTAGTGTAGTAGCGATATCACGATTTCCTTTATAATAGTTTTTGTTATTCAATAATTATTGTTGAGTCCCAACACTCAACCAGGCATAAGACCCTCCGAAAACTCCGACCGCACCATTTAAACCTCGGCCCATAGTACACCCGCACCAATAACCATCGTCTATTTCCCACCACCAATTTCCCCGCCAATTAGCTTCACCTTCAATCCATCCCGAATAGTATAAATAACCGCTACCTTTAGACTTAAACATCACACATAATCATACGTAAAGAACTTGTACATATCAACCAGGACAGAATAAACACACCATCAAGAATCACTGTCACTCTTCATTTCAAAGAGGCTACGTCACGACCCTGTGATATAGCCACTGGGTCCGTCAGGCGACCTTACAATTCGCCATTCAACGACACGCAACAATTATATTATTTAATCCATACGCCGACTCGTACATCGCCCGTGAATTTCCCATCCTACAGTATTATACAAGTATATTAATTACAAATAAACTTTATTATTCTTTAACGATAAACACAAGTGACGTATCAAATGCTTTCCTTTAACATTCGTCATCTTCTAAAGCGAACCGTTGAAGTTAACGTACGAGTGTTTGGAATGGTTTTTAGTGGATCTTCATCGTCGGTTACAAATCGATTTAAAAAATTATACTCGTCGTTATGCTTGGAAATAAGAAGGAGAGCAACAAGGAAAAGTGTAGCGGGCCGATGAATTTAAACGAATGCAAATAAGGGGTAAAAGTTCGCGGCGGAATCCCCGGCGCAGTTGCAAAAGAGCATCCGAAACGATTGCGTGAATTTCAAGGAAAATTTCCCCGAGACTCTTATTGGTGCGCAGTTATGGTAGAAAAATTCGATTGGAAACTTTATTTTTCACGGTTATTTTGAACTTGCCTGTTGCCTCGAACTTTCCACCCCCCCCCCCTTTCTTTTTTTTCTTCCCTCTTCGACGTTTCATAAAATTTCCACCGGCGGCTTAAGTTCGGCTGATGCATATTTAATATCCGACTCTTCGTTCGCGTAACTTGACGAACTTTGCGCAACTTAATTACGCTTGATCGCGACGATTTTTCTCGTACAACCGAGCGACTACTTCTTTTCACGCCACTTCGCGAGAGCAGATCTCACCGGGACGACGATAAAATTTATTGCCTTCGCCGTCGCGCCAAGTGTTTGAAAAAAAAAAAAAATATCCACTCCGAGAAAATGGAAATCTCTCGAATCGAGTGCAACGCGAGATCCGTTAAAAAGTAAAATCAGATACGTGAATCATCTTGTTTTAATTAAGGGGGTGCAGGTGCGGAGCACTTTGAGACATTTTTATTTTTCAAAAGGTGGAAAATAAAGCCGGAGGTTACTATCGCATTCTCTAAAAAAACATAATTAGCCATTAAAATGGTCCTCAAACGTTACTAAACTATTAAAATGATTGAAATTATTAGAATTTCTTCCGCAATTTTAGCGTATTTGGTTAATTTTTCATTTAAAGGAAATTGTTTCATTATCTATTCCAGCATTCGACGAAATTATTCGCGTTTTAAACGAGAAGGATCGCTTTTAAAAGCTATTTATCATTTAGCAACTTTATTACTTCATTATTCTTCGTGAACCGCAACTCGTCCATAACGTTGTTAATGTAGCAAGGACATTTTTGTAATATACTGCTTTTTAATGAGCCGCTGATAAAGGATGTAAATGCAACGATGACGTTCGTAATTGATGGATCGTATTTTATACGATTTGCTGAAATGAAAAACGAATATAGATATGTATTGCGTGCCTTCGCGTCAATAATGAAGCATTTTTTTAATAACAAGATTCGTCTTACTCTTTCGCTATACGTTTGACGCGACTGAAATTAACTTGTAAAACTAAAATGTATTCCTTTCCGTACAAATTTATAAAGTTTATCGAGAGTTATTATTCAAAAAAGGCATTTCTACGTCTGTTAAATAAATAGGAGAATTTTTTTACTCGGCGTTGAATTTTGTTTCCACGACGCGAAATTTTGGTAAACGTATTAAAATATTCGTTAACGATAGAAAGCTTAACGAAGTTGCATCTAATTAATTAGTAGCTAGACGTGTAAGTAAGTATAACAATGTGCAAATACTTTTTACAAGCTGTGCGTTATAAATTCTATGCGTTTTGAAAAATAATTCTTCTTACTTGAAAAATGATTAACGACTTAAATATTTGCATAATTACTTAGCAAGTCGACTCATCGTTTAATTGATATCTAGATACCTTATTATTTTGTCCACATCCACCGTAAAAGAATTCGACGATTATTATTTTGTAGACTATCGCCAGAAATAGTCTAAAAGCTATTGATTCGTTCACTTTCAACCTACCAAAATTTAAAAACTATCATTCTGTGCACTTTTGCCGTAGAAAAAAAAATTGGAAGCTATTATCTTCTGCACTTTCACCTTAAAAAAATTCGAGGCTATTATTTTTCGCACTTTCACCCTAAAACAAAAAATTCGAAAGCTACTATTTCGTGCACTTTCGCCCCGGAAAAGTTTGAAAATCTATTCCTAATCAATTTATTGAACTTTTCCAATGCAACCTCGCGTTCAGGTTGAATTGATAAGCCGCAGGAAGAGCCAGAAATTTAGAGTAAGAAAATCTTACCTTTTTAATCACCATTTTACATTCCCATCTATTGTAAGAATACTTTATTCATCTCCTTTCGAATTACAAGTGTTTCGTTTCGCTACCACGCGACTCAATCTTTATCGTACCTCTGTAATACAGATATTATTGACAACTTTCTAAAATCGCTAATTAAAATCGAAGTCGACCCCAGTTGAAAGTCTTCCCTTGTAAGTTATACATATATTTCTTGTAATTCGAGATGCAGACCACTTTCGTAATAAACACTAAATGAATTCCATATAACGTTGAGATAAGAAGGTTCATTTTTAACATTATCGTAAAAATTACTACATTGAATTAATGTAGTTTAAAATAGTGAGATGCGAAATAACTGATAAACTCGTTTCTCTTTTTTAAATTTTGACTTAGACCACTTTCATAATTATGGGCACAATTATACATCGTAGTTTATCCTGTCCCTAGTCAACGACTGTTCGTTTCTCGCACCGTTTCCTATTATCTTCTACGCCGTTCAGCCCAAGGAAGGTCTAAGAATTCGCGGAAGGATCCACGATGGTGTTCCGCAATTTTGTCTAATTAGAATTCTCGATTTCGAGGTACGATGCGGCGTCCTGTCTTTGCCGCTGTCTCGCGGGATCTTCGCTCGAAGGTTGAAAGCAGATTTCGCGCGTTTCACCCTCTTCGTCCGCTGATTTCCCACCCCTTCCCCCGTTTCCCCGTTCAGTTTCAATTTACCGGATCCGCCAGCAGTCTCTCGATTCTCACAGTGTTTTTTCTCCCTGCAACGGCCCAAAAGCATTTCCCGGGGAAATCGAATCTGGTCGCGGTGGGGAAAAATGGCTCCCGCGGCGAGCAAAATCCTCCCTCGTCCTCAAACGTGTGCCGCCTTACGCGTGCAAGGATCCTTCGTCCTTAAGGAATTTAGTCCCAGCGAAATGAAGCTTCTTTTCCACGAAAAAATCTCCCGACATCTTTTGCCGCGAACGTTCACCTCTGTATCTCTTATTATTGTTATTATTCTTTTGATTGACACGTCTGTGGACTTTTCAGCTGTGTAACGAGTTCTTTACCAATTATTATTATTCTTTTGATTAACACTTCTGTGGTCTTTTCAGCTGTGTAACGAGTTCTTTACCAATTATTATTATTCTTTTCATTCACACTTCTGTGGACTTTTCAGCTGTGCAACGGGTTCTTTACCAATTATTATTATTCCTTTGATTAACACTTCTGTGGACTTTTCAGCTGTACAACGAGTTCTTTGCCAATTATTATTACTCTTTTCATTCACACTTCTGTGGTCTTTTTAGCTGTACAACGGGTTCTTTACCAATTATTATTATTTTTCTTTTTATTCACACTTCTGTGGACTTTTCAGCTGTATAACGGGTACTTTACCAATTATTATTATTCTTTGATTAACACTTCTGTGGTCTTTTCAGCTGTATAACAGGTTCTTTACCAATTATTATTATTATTCTTTATTAAGTTGCGAAAAAGATATTCGGGATTACTGGCCGAGCATTCGGCACGCCGATGCTTGAAATTCATTTCATATTTTTTTACGCAAAATATTACGCACGCGAATATTTCGAATTTCATTTATCCCGGAATTCATCGGCACGCGTTCACCGTATTCGCGATATCCCCTGCAATCGGTCTCGCATTTCACTGCACTTCCGAGTTCCTCTCTCTCTCGAAAAACATTATCTGACTGCAAAAGTTGGATCAGTTCTAACGTTACGGAACGTAAACAGTAGTTCGAGTATTGCTTTCGCATCGCGAGGCTACGTGACCCTTTCGTATTACGACGGACGAGATTATCCAACGTAAACACTCGCAAAGTGTTTGGGTGCGCAAAATTTATAGGCAAACGCAAAACTGTACTGCAGTCGAGATTCATAAGAATTACGTGGTATTCATGGAGATGTCGCGAAGACAAAGGAAAGTGTATAGAGTGGATGTACCGCGTACTGCCACTTTAAGATTATCGTGTAATCCAATTTCATTATTTGATCATTTCACTCATTAAATCGGCGGTAACTGATCGCGAGACCTAATCGATGTTGGCTCGCGCGTTCAAATGGCGATCGACGTGAAACGCGTGGCGGACATTGCCGACGCTGGGCTCGAATTAATTTACCGGAAACTATTTCAACGTTCGCCGTCGTTGCGCGTCGGCCTGCAAGCTAATTCGTATTAATTAAACTGAATCTCGTTTAGCCCCGGACTTTTCCGGGCCCGGCTAATTAAGCAACGTTGCGTCGATTTCAACTGCGAATCGGCTAAAATCGCGACACAATACTCGCCACCCACGGTTATCTTTCCCTTCTTTCTTCTGCCGTTCAATTCGAGCACGCGCGAACGTCGCGAAGATTTCGCGTCGCATGGACAAAAATCGGAAAATCATTTCTATGTTTTAACCTTCTTCACTATTGTAGACCCTTAGGCTTAATTGCATGGTCGCGTAGCGAATGTTAGAGGATGAGAGGCTGCCGTAGCAACAATAAAGCCCAAGTAACCAGTACTTGTTAATTTTGCATGAACAACTTCGAGCAAGAATACAAGAATGGATTAATCTTGCGGAACGTTGTAAAATACTTGTCGATTTCTTTGGCTCAAAAACACGTTGAATTCGCTGGCAGTTTCTTTAATTAATGAAATGCAATTGTGACCGTATCTCGAATCGGCCGTTTCACGCGCGGCAACCTAATATTTCAAATTATCCAGCGTGAAATCTTTCAGCGAGACTGGCGTCTCGTTCAAGCGGTATTTCTACGTCGAAACATATTTAAATCGAACCCGTCGATACGCATTCTTTCCACGCGACGGATCACAATTACTCGACTGTTAATTCCCCCGATAAACGCCAGACACCATCGACGTTACATCATTTTATCTATCTGCAAACGCGCAACTTCTTCCATCCTTTTCCATCTCGCATCCGCCCTTCTTCGCCCTTGTGTTCAGTTAACCCTTTGCGGACGATGAATAATATCACTTAAAAGAGTATTTTGGTTTTGAATTCCAAGCCTCTAAATTTCCAAGCTTTCGATTTCCAGACCGTCAAATTTCCAAAACTTTGAAGCGTTTATTAACGATTTTAATTTAAATTTCTTGCTTTAATAATAGACGTGCGTCCGCAAAACCCAAAAAAGGATCAGGCGGCTATTTGCAGACACTCGTCCGCAAAGGGTTAATATCCGAGAGTCGAAAGACACACTTCTCATTGTCGTTGCGCGCAAAGCAAAAAGTTCAAATTTCTTCTAGCTCTTCACTTATTCTTATATCGTTATAGACCGTATACGCGAATCCCTAGTTATTTAATACGTTAATGTATTATATAATACATTGAAAGACACACTTGTCATTATCGTTGCGCGCAACGCAGAAAGTTCAAGTTTCTTCTAGCTCTTCACTTATTCTTATATCGTTATAGACTGTATACGCGAATCCCTAGTTATTTAATACGTTAATGCATTATATAATAAACTGCTTTTACAACAAAGCTACGTACATACGTATATCCGTATTACGACTATAAAACGGGTCAGATTGAAAACGAGAAGAGAGAAAAAAAAAGAAAAAAGAAGGGTTGCCAAGGAATTGAAGCCGGCGGGGTTAAAGACAAATTCAAAGGCGAACAAATTGGAGAAAGCTGCGAAAGAAACGAGACGGCAGAAAATTAGAGGGAAAGAGATACAAAGGGAGCGGCGAGGAAAAAAGGGTTGCCCGGTGGTAGTAGAAGGGAGAGTAGGTCAAATGCATGCAGCGAGATGAAAAGGAGACGAGAAGCGAGGGGTTGGGAGAGGCGCGGAAAAATCAAAGGGGGTAAGAAGAAGAACAAAGGGAGAGAGAGGCTGGGGTCAGAAAGCGAAGGTAACTATCTGAGTGTGCAAACGGCGCGGAGCGGCGCAGCGCGCCGGCGGCGGATAGAATTCGATACATCTCGCAACGTGGGAAGGGTATCGGGTTAAAGGCAATCGGATCAGCTCTCAATTGCATTGTATCCAGACGGTCCAGGCACATGCACTTATTGTCTGTCGTGAACACGTTTCTATTCGAGTTCCGCCTCCGTCTCTACACGCGATACGTACCGTGTACATACGTGTAAAGAGAGACCGTCGAAAGAATTAACCCTTTCGCTTGCATTCTTTGCAAGCATTTTCGAACGCGTGAACGGGAGCACATTTTATTAATATGGAAACGCTGCGAGTGTAAATATTTGAATACTTTGAATAATCGTGGTACAACCATTTGCGGACGAGCGTCGGCAAATAGCCGGCCAAAGCTTTTCGATTTTCTGATTAAATGTCGATTTTCAAAGCAAGAAATTTGCATTAGTGGCACTAATAGGCACTTTTGATAATAATTGAGCGAGAATTCGTTAAGTTAGAATTGTTATTAAATTCCGTCCGTAATGAACTCATAATTGATTAGAAATTTCTCAAGTGTTATCTTTTAACGTCGACAAAGGGATAATATGTACGAATGACCATGGAAATAATACTAAATGTAAGTTACAAGAAAGGTATGCGTACACTTTTAACCCTTTCGCTGCGGCAGGTTGGAATTTAAGTGCGTTTCGGATACAGAAATTCGAGTAGCTTTTGTTAATTTAGAAACAGCATGCGCGTAAATATTTAGAGATATTTGGTACCGTTAATTAAAGCGTATTATGTGGTAATAGTAATACAAATTCTACTAAGGCTGAGAAGAAAGTGGCAGCGTGTTTTAACGAATGATTCGTCACGTTTTCACGACGTATATATTCGTCCTTCGTAGCGAAAGGGTTAACAAAGGATGGTTCACCTATAAGAGCGTATATATACGTCCCGCTTTAAGCTTATCGCGCAACATTATTCAATGTATTTTAGAAATCAACAAATATTCCGTAGATCAACGACTTTATTGCCCGCAAGTAAAATAAAGTAAAACTAGTCAGACTTACAGGTTAGGAGAATTTCCTTGCAACAGAGCGCTCGAATGCTTTCGTTTCTTCGTACGTACATATATAAGAGAACATTTCCGTGTCCCTTTAAATAATAAAGGGTAAAACGAATTTTCTTCCAAATTAGCCGAAACGACGAATAGCTACTCGCTTCAAATGATCGTCGGTTCTAAACGAATCGTTCCAGCGAACGATTGGCGAGGGGAAAACAAAAATTGGTGAATGTTTTCGCAAGTGCACATCGATTCCCGTGCAGCGAGAGGAGAATAGAGGAGAACAACGCGCGTGAGCGCGACCGAACAGAGGCGTTAAATTTTCATTAACGAAAATTACGAAGCGGAGGCCACGCCAGTTGGCCGCTGATAGTTCCAGCAATTATTTTAAGCGCGGCCTGTATAAATCAGCTGGCCGAACCAAATGAACCTTGAATAGCAGTCCGCATCGAATAGAGCCGGAGGGATATGCCCGCGAACACGTACACACACGCACACCGGGGCTCGGCTTCGTAATTAAAAACGAGGAAAAAAACGTTTAATGGTTTCCCCTGTTCCGCTTCGTAATTTGTCCAATGCGGCGATAAAGTCGTACCACGCTTGCCGATTCGTCAGAAACTGTCCGTGGCCGTTTTCGGAAATAACGCTATCTAAATCTTTAAATCTGACATGTTGATAGGTAAACAAAGAGAAAATTAAGGAGTGCAAAGGGTTAATATACTGTTATATTATACTTCATCTTCGTGTAAGAAGAGACGAACGTTGGTGGATAAACGATTCGATGAGGTAATTTCGCGGATAGCAGCAACAAATTTTCAAGAAAAGTAATTTAGTCGCAAACGGGTTAAATGTGCGTCAAGTTTCGCGACAGCTGAATAACCATAATGTAGCATGTTAATTAGGTTGTCGCTACCTCTTTTTATTGCAAAACTCTGCGGCTAGAATATTTATGAACATTTTAATGCGCGCGTCGCGAAATCCGGCGAATTTTGCGGTGGATTTAAAGGAAAAGGACAAAACAGAAAAAAAATGCTTTATTTATCATAATGGCCATTCCCATTTTCGTGCATCGTGTAATCGTTTAATCCAATTCGCGATGAAATCGCGGCGCGATCGCTAGGGAAATATTTCCATTTAAATCGGATCGTCGATACGATACCGTCAAAATCTCTGCTAATACCTTTGTTACGGATCTGTGCAGCTATTTCGAAGCTTCTTCGTGTTATTCCGAGCGTCCTCGAGAATCGCAGCGCCGTTTTAATCCCACGCGTGTGTCTATAAAAACGTTCCCACCATCCGGATGAATTTATTAACAGTCGAACGGGAAACGCGTCGTTTATTTTTTTTTAGAAAACTGCTCTGAAAGCTGACCGTGGCATTTCATTCTAGATCCTCCCCACTTCTTTATGAGTTTCACACGAACTTTTCTGACGCGCACGAAAGTGCAACTATTTTTGTGGATCGCGATAAAATATTCGATTCGCGGAGCAAGGATTTATTGTATCGTACAATTCTGGTTATCGGATAAGTTAATTTTAGTTAACGTAGTTTAGGTATAAGGAATAGAAGTGTGATTGTACAGCGATAAAAGATAGGTGAAAAAGGGGGGGTTTAACGAAGAAGATGAGGTGGTTTAAGTCTGAATTGTATGAAATCTAGGTGGCTGCAAAATCCATTGTACTCTATTTTTGGAAACGATAAAACTCTATTCCATTCCATTCTATTTTTAAACTAAAGCACTTCTTTCAAAGTTTAAAACCTTATTATTCATGCCAGCGAGTTTTGGGCGCGTATTTATTTAATTGGTCGAATACCTCTGCAATCTTTTCCAGTAAATGTTCGGTCCCAAGTACCGATGCTAGTTTATGACCCAACCACGCCGATCCGATGAACGCCACGTGGGCCAGCAAGGGATGGTCACGGTCCCCAGCCATACTACCAAGTTTCAATACTTCTCCACCCCCACTCTCGGTACAACCCATAATATAAATACGGTCGATTTTCACCCCAAGGGACTTCTAGAAAAAACACGGTAAAAGACACTACGCTCGGCTAAGCTACGACACTTGGTCATCTCGAACGCACATACGCATTTTTATACAAATAAATAGTTAGTAAAAAAAGGGTAGTTAAAACGCATTAGAAGAATCACCTATACATCACACCCTATCAAATTACGACTCCCCTGCCGCGAGTCAACGTCACAAGCAACGGCACAATCGTGTAACTGGGCTTTACAACCCCGGAAAATTCGAAAGGACGAATTCCGGTGCTTTGGGACGTTACAGTAAATGTTCACGAATTTTTCTTCTTTTATCGCAACGCGAAAATCCAAGCGTGGCATTGCCAATGATTTCATGATTACAAACTTAGGAACGATGGGAAAGCTGAACTCGATTAGTGTTCGGAAAGCCGCGATGTCTGATCGGATGAGCACGAGTTCACGATCCGTCATTCGTAACTAAAACGTAGGAGAAGAAGATAGTAACATGTTCCGATGGTAAACGAAATAATGGGAATAAATGTTAAAAATGCGCGTTGGAATTGGAGCGTTGAAAGCGAAGAAGGCAAAGAAGTAGTCACGTCCGTATGATAAATCCGGTCTACCGTTACACGTTCTTAACAAGTGCCATTATTTGAACGTAATTTAATTAAACGTCGCAGGGGCGAAGCGTCGAATTCCAATGGAAATCGTTGCCCGACCAAGCGGCGACGAAGAAGGCGTGAAATTCTGCTTCTCGTAAAATTGATGGCGCGAAACGCGTAAAGCGAGTGATCGCGAAGCGTCGGACGTCGGCGTGCTGCAAAAAGCAGGCGAGATACATTTCAATCAAAGATGAAATCCTGATTCGACTCGACGAAAGCGAAGAATTTAGCGCGAAACAAAAAGCGACTGTAACGCGAATTTATCGAAGAAGGACGAAAAACGAGGACATCGCATTCCGTTCAGTTACGCCGGTGAAATAATCGAATGGCGCGTCGCTTGCAACGATTGCGTTTCCACTGAAAAGGATCAAATAAAAAATAACGAAAAAAAAAAAAGAAAACGAATTCGAATCCGAGGAAAGGGGAAAAGTTGAGAGAAAAAGGAAAGAGAGTAGCAGTCGATACATATCGCGCCAACTTCCTGTGTCGGTCTTTCACGATATTACTTCCTGCATCGAGCACGATTCCTTACTTTTGTCCTGTTCCTCTTCTTCTTCCTCTTCTTCGTCGATGAAATCCTGCTCGAAATGAAACGGCTTCGTTTTCGAAGGAAAACATAATACACCGAGCTCCGCTGATTCGACGTGCATCCAATGAAACGATTATGCGAAGTATTCTTCCTTTCTTCGTTTCTTTTTAACGGGGAATTTAACGTCGCATCGTCAACTATGTTATTAGACTATACCATACGATCGACGATACGAACTCGAGGAGATCGTGAATCTTGTCGACGTCGATGTTAACTTCGATTGTGGCTCCAATTTGTTATAAGATAGACGGTGAATTTAGGACAAGACAGAATTAAATTGAAAATAATTGAGCTTGGTATTCGACATAGTACACGTATAGGAACCGATTTTTTGTCAAGTATGTAAGAGTAGGAAAATTTGACGTGCCCAATTCTAATGCTGTTAACTGCAACTTGATTTTCCCTGTGTAGTGAAGTGCAGTGAACTGCTTCTTAACCCTTTGCCCTACGAATTCTTCAGAGACCATATCTCGTGAAATTAGCAAGTTGTTACTTTAATCCTTCGTCAAACGTACGACATTGAAATGTTAGAATTAATTTGGATGCGATAATTCCCTAGCTAGCATATTGAAACGGAAATTGTCATTGAAAGCAAACATTTATTATAGATACAACGCGTCTTCGTTCTACTTAAATTATAATATTGTAGTATCATGAAAATCATAGCCATCTAAAGTGAAAGTGACCTGCAGGTAAAAAGGGATGGGGAAAAGAAATGAGCCAGCGTGCCTAGCAACGCTTTCGAGGTTCTATTAGAAGAGGGGGTGTGAAGCGTAGGCGAAATCGCATATGACCATATTTGGGCATAAACGCGGCCGAAGAAAGATCGCGTGGTGGGGAAATAGAAACTCATAAAAAGGGACGTTTGAGCCGAAATAGAGAGAAGTTGACAAGACGTGGTAGTGAGAAGTTGTTTTAAGTTGTTAAGCTCTATAGCCATGTCTAGCGTTAAGAGATAACCCATCGCATAGTGTAACATAATTGGTTCCTAACCACTGTAGTAATAATACATTTTAAATAATCTATAATAAATCCTATAATATTCATCGCGAGTGTAACTCGCCATTTTATGGCAAGGGGTTAAAATACGCAACAAGCGTATACGAAATTATTTATCCACTTATTTCCATTTATTTATTTTGTCTACGTGTAATAACCCGTTGATATATTAAGAAATGAACAGATTTTGTAATTGAAAACGCTGCTCGATAAGTGCAAAGGTGAAACCATTAATGGTGAAGCTGACACTTATCCTATTACGATATCTGCCAAAAATCGTTACCAGAAAATTAATCACCCAGTCACACCATTAAATCCTTCCCCGATTTTTGCCCCGAGTTATACACTTACAGACAATCGTTAAGAAACAAAGTAGTCACTTACGAATATTATGTGCATCCATTCGCTTGTACGATTCACAGCTTAGAATTTGCAATAGCATAAAAATATATATGTAGTATTACGTACATCGATGAGTTCGAATAAGTTCATCCCACTTTTAATTCGAATCCATGTGTATCTGTTGTAAAGTCAGTTTATTATGTAATACATTAACGTATTAAATAACAATGGTGTTGCGTCCTACATTAGGTTTGGATTCTTAGAGTCACACCTCGCAACCAAAGATACCTATTTGCAACCCAACCACTGTGATTCAGGGTATACCTGCACCGCCGCGCACCCTCGGTAGAAGGGAAGCGCTGACCAGCTCCCCTTCCTACAATATTCTAAATGGTTCTGATTGGTCACTAGATGGCTACAACTTGTGTATAAATAGCGTGACAATTCTGCAAATAAAGCATTAACCAACAAGACATTAACGCTGTCGCTCAAGCGCTTGACACCTGAGACAAGCTGTTACAACAACTTCTTCACCCACATTCCAACCCTCGCTGCGCAAGGCGAATTATCAAAAAAAGAACGGGAAGGTATCGAGAGCGACACACCGATCTCGCACCTAGACCACCTCAAACAAATGGATTCGCGTATACAGTCTATAATGAAATAAGAATACGTCAAGAGCTATAAGATACTTTAAACGTTGTGCCTTGCACGCAACGACAATGGCAAGTGTGTCTTTCGATTCTCGGCTATTAACTAAAAACACACAACGGCGAAAAACCAAAACCCTTGTCCGCACCACGGACAACCCCTCCACAAGGCAACGGCTTAAGATGCCTGAAAGATGGGAAACATAGGCCGTCGATGCTTGACACATCTGGCATCATCGTTGCATTCCAACAGTATCTGAAAAGCGAACGACGACGTAGAGCTTCGCAAATACGTACCATGTTTCTTAACTTTTCTCTATAAGTGTATAAGCTAGAGCCATCGAAAATATCCGTCGTTAAGCTACAAAGAACCAGTGTTGGACTGTCCCAATTAAAAATCACAGTTGCCCGGGTGCTTGCTGATCAACTCTACCGCGTCCATATACGTTTCAATCGGACTGCGCGATACGTAAAACGGTTGTTAGGGTACGGTCAAGATCCTGAGTATCGCACTTCGTGCCGTCTAATGTACTGTCGAAGGACCACCCAAATTTACACGGATTGAGGCCGTAAAGACGTTTTAGTAACACTGATTACTGAATAAAACAGTTTATTTGATTGTATGATGTCGCAGATACGTGTGTGTGTGTGTGTGTGAACGGTTGCGTCAAATTCTAATTATGATTGTGAGTCTGAGTACTCAGCAATGGTGTTTGAACTATGTCTCTTGTAACATTACTCTGTACTATCTAATGCTGTTCTGTGTTTGCTCTGTCCGTTTTTGGCCTTTTTTTGTCATATTTAAACCCTGTGTTCTCCCTTCCATTGCACCCTTGGCGTGGAACTCTTCTGGAAGTGGAACAGGAGTTTCTACGGGGGAGGACGGCGTTTCTTGGAAAAGGTTGCGTTTTCCCAAGAACTCGTGATGCGGTTCCCGGAAACCGCTGCCGAAACCGTTATTTTTCAGGTCTAAGTTGTTCTTTCACCTTCGAGTCCTCGAGGTTTATGACATGGCTTGTGCCGCTGAAGCCGAAACAATCTATAAACGAGTGCATGGCCATAACTGCCTTTGCTAAAACTAAAATGTCACGTACCATCGTAGTGCTGGCATACAGATGGTACGGATAATAAACTATGCAATTCGAAAGTGACCAATTTCTTCCGTCATGTCGTAAACCTCGTCTGTATGAAACTCTAACAACGGTGACGAAAAAAAAAGAATTCAATTAAAACGATCCCGCGTTAAGTAGTTCTCGTTCTTCGTTCGTTCGCCGAACCACGTTAGCCCGTGATACGATAGCGTTCCTCTCTCTCTCTCGCGAGAGACAAAATTGTCCTCAGTTTTCGAGCTGGTTGAACGTTTGGCGACGCGAAAACTCGATTCCCGGCGATTCGTCACGGTTAACGCTGGTCGTCGTGGCGCCACGCTCGATTTACGAGGATTACAGACCGCTTATTGCCGTGCACACCCCTTGCACAGGGGTGCAAACGAGCATAGCCCAATCCGACAACCTATCAACGCTTTTCCGACGACTGAACGTCGTAGTAGTCGTCGACGGCGTCGCGCCGTTTCGATGGAGAGAACGAAACAGGAAGGGAACCGTCGTAAAAGTGTCTCTTGTTCTACTACACCATCCATCATTCTAGTTGGAACTTTTTCTTTAACGCGCCGCAGTCGATCATTTTGTTTGCCGGCGACTTTTATTGGCCACGATTGATTGCTTTGTTCTTTTCAATTTCTAGGTACGCCGATTTAACCCATTGCGGACGAGTGTCTGAAAATAACCGTGTAATCGTTTCTTGGTTTTCTACGCGCGCGTCGATTTTTAAAGCGAAATATTCATATTAATATGGTTAATGAACGCTTCAAAGTTTTTGGAATCCGGATGGCTTTGAATTCGATAGCTAGGAATTTGAAGGTTTGGAACTAAAGGGTAAAATAGTTTCTTAACTGTTATCATTCCTCGTCCGCAAAGGGTTAAATCGGCGGCGAAAACGCGCGAGTCAAGCGAACACTGTGCTCTAATGCGAACTAATGTAAACTAGTGGATTATCCCGTTTCATTGATCGTGTAGGCTAAAATCAGGAAAGGGAGATAAACCTTACGGGGGTTTATAACAGCCGGCATGGGTCACGGTCGAGCCGACCGGAACGGTGACCAGGTTTATGAGGGGGTCGAATCCTTAGCGACTTGAGGAAGGAAATTTTCGCCACCTCATAGATCCTGGCACCTACGGAAAATTATGGGGGAACGGCTCCTAGGGGAGGGTGCCCCACCATAGTTCGAGGCCGTAGGCGGGTTAAGAAAATCCACTGATTGGTGGAGAGGAAGAACGTCCGCCTTGCGAAGGACGCTTTAAAAAGCCGGATACGTAAAAATTAAGTTAGTGCTAAGACAGAGAGACTGTGTAGATCTGGCTTGTGAAAAACCCACGATCATCTCCGAATCCTACACGCCTATCCGCATCCTTTGGCCATTATCTTCCTACAATCGATTAAATATTATATTTCCATATTGCTGAACTATTATACGTATATATATATACTACTATATGTATATATACGTTAATGATATTAACCCTTTGCGGACGCGTGTCTGCGAGTAGCTATCTACTCGTTTGTTGCTTTCCTGGACGCGCGTCGATCTTTGAAGCAAACATTTCAATTAATATTGTCGATGAACGCGTCGAAGTTTTGGGAATTTCGTAGCTTCGAATCTGAAGGTTTGGAATTGAGAAGCGAAATACTTTCTTAAGCGTTATTAGTACTCGTCCGCGAAGGGTTAAGTAATATGTGTAAAGTTTGGTATCGAAATTTAGCGAACGTTTACCGGGTACGGTAATGTAAAATAAATGGAAAACTCACCGTTTTCTTCAGGCGAGATATGGGTGACATGTTCAGGCCAGCGATGATCGCCATCAGGGAGTTGAAATTGCCAATGTTGAAGCACTCCCGGGCTGTTTCAATCCAATATTCAACCACACGAACGCGTTGTTTCTTTTTTGCATGCTGGAAACAGGCAAACGAGATTTCTCGACTTTTATTTGTCCCCACGTCTCTATACTCTTTCTCGATGAAGAGAAAAAAATCATTTACTTTGCGCAAACTACTTTTCGCACATTTTTATCCATGTTACAAGGTGTGTAAATTAATCGGGAGGTCTTTTTTCCCCCCAAATTTAGCTACAATATTAATCAGCGTATCTGCAGTGGTTACGCATAGTATTTGTACACGTTAACATTTTACAAGCAGACGATTGTTAATCAACTTCTGACGTTCAAAATCGCGTTACGAAATTGTTTTCAATCGCGTAAGAATGTTATCAAATAATGGGAAACTCAATACAGTGGAATTGAATTAATCAGTAATCGAATATCAAAATTACTAAGGCGGCGACTACGTGGAATAATGAAATCGAAAAGGCGAGAAGAAGAAATTTGTACAATCATATATAAACACTTTCCATAGTCACTAAATAGCTTTCAATTAAATTATACGAGATTATTAACCCCTTGTCCTACAAATTTTTTATTATTACACTTATGTAAGTTATCGTTATCAGGTTACAATTCTCACATTTGTTCAAACTATTAAAATATTCTGCATAATTTCTATTTAGCGATTGTTAATCTTCCGAAGGGAAAGTAAGGCTAAAATAAACGGGACATCGTATCGCGAGCAGAACTTATCTTAAATAAGTCTATTTATAATTCGTGCCACGAGTGTGACTCGTCATTGCAAGCCAAAGGGTTATAATGGGTAAATTGAAGGGCATCGAATTAATTTACACACCGCGACTCGAAACAAAGCTTTCACGTATATGAAATTAAAGCGACAATGCATGTATGGTCGATTTACCTTGCATACTTCAGTCGCAACGAAGTAGCTCAGTCTATTAAACCACTGGACGTACGATTCGAGGTTGCGCGTTTTCTTCATGTCCTTGAACGATGTTTCCAAATGCGGAGATTCCTGCTCGCCCAAACAGTTAATTATCGCGTTATTCAACTTCCTCTAAACTAAGTGAGCATTATTTCAATGCACGACATTGCAATATATTATAAATTATTCGTTTTATAATATATTATGTATTACACATTATTCGTTCTATAATATATTATATATTACAAATTATTCGTTCTATAATATATTATATACTACAAATTATTCGTTCTATAATATATTATATACTATAAATTATTCGTTGTATAATATATTATATACTATAAATTATTCGTTATATTATAAAACGAAGATGAACGTGCGAACGCCTATTTTATCCATTTTTCGTTGTTTTCAATTGATTTCTAAAGTCTCTTTATAATTTTGTCCACAAGTATACACATTATTACAGATTTAAATTTTACAAGTCACGTAGGTGAAAACCAATTGCGTCGCACGATATTTAATTACGATTCCGTTGCCGTCTTCGTCTGCTCTAAATTACTATAATAATGTACTCGTATAATAATGTACTGCGATAATGGTACTTCCGATGGTAAATCTGATGATTTTGTATAACATATTGTATATAATATAAGAATTCTATTATGTATATATATGTATTATATGTATTATATATTATACATACATACATATGTACATATGTACATATACATACATACATATGTACATATACATACATACATATGTACATATACATACATACATATACGTATATATTGTACACATACATTACGCATACATACATTATATATTATATAATACATATATACGTATTACGTATAAATGTGCCCATAATTACGAAAGTGGTCTAAGTGATATATTTCTTGTCTCGAGATACAGATCACTTTCATAATTAACTCTAAATGAATTCCATACATTGTTAAACGAACAAGCATCATCTAACGTTTCATTCATTGACAGTATCGTAAAAATGACATCGAATTAATTTAGTTTAAAATTAACGCGATGTGAAGTAACTGATAAACTCATTGTTTTTCCCAATTTCGACTTATTGTTAGATCACTTTCATAATTATGGGCACACACACACACAGACATATGTATATACGTATTATACATACATACGATATAAGAATTCTCTATAACGACGGACAGTCTATCGTACGATTCGTCAATGATTATTTACCAACGTTAACCTTATCCGAGATCGAACAGCTTTTAAATACAGACCTTGGCGAACGCTTGAACGAATTCTTCGGGGCCGATATACGAGAGCCTCTCGAGTTCCACGTGGGTCAATTGCTGTGCCAGGACCGTGGCCGACGGACACAGCTCGGTGACGTCCACCTGAAAAACGAGGTGACAGTTCCATTCGGTTCGAGTGTCGAAGAAAGCGTCGCCGGGAAAATCGTGCGAGAGCTGAAAAGAGGGCTCTCGGTGGAAGAAGGGTGTACGCGATGAAAGGGAGGCGTCAACGAGAACTCGATTCATGGGGAACGCGGGGAAGACAGAAAGCGGAAACCGGTGGAAAACGCATCGCCACGTCGCGACACTTCTTCTTCTTCCTCTTCCTCTTCTTTTCCTTTCCAATTTCACGTACTTGTGCTCCGTCGAGCAAATTCTCGACGAGTTCTTACCTGGCAGTCGGACACCGCCGGTTTCCAAGTGGCCGGCGTTCGCGACATTCTCTAGATCGCCGATAAAGATCTGATGACCGAAGTTATGTACGACGTCGTTTCGAGCCGGCTATACACACGTTTCATGAATTATTCCGCGAAACGCGATTCCACGGGATTCTTGTTTCGCCAACGATAATATACTCGCTACCGAATTGCACGTTTAATCACGCGGAATGTATTTTAAGTTAACGTTACGGCAACTTCGTTGCTGTCTAGTACGATGTTGTCAGTGTTGGGGAACACGGTGTCGTTTTTGATCAGGTGTATTGTTTGTTTAATCAACGATACGTGATCGCTTTGGGATTCACGCGATTTCAATACGCTACGCAGAGGATAAACGATTTTTGTTATTGAACTCGTTTCATTGCAAACAATTTAGTGACACTTTAAGCGTATCGCTTCGGGCAACTTTGTTGAATTATTTTGGAAGTTATTTAATTTACGAATCGTTCTAATTCGAAGCACAACGTTTGTTAACCGCTCTTTTATTTGTGATGACTTTTTTCTATGTTAAATACGATGTATATTACGTACTGATTTGTTGAAAATATTTAACAAAGTCCAATGTCAACAGTACTGTCATTTCAAAAGTTCTCGCTTAAATGGAAATGATCTTTATACTAGCACGTAAGTTTGCGTAACAGATATAAGATCTATAGTAAACGCAACAATGTTTTAATTCTGTTCAAAACATTGTTTCCTATTTCGATTAATTGAAGACGAATTAAATTAATCGAAGATGAATACAAATATATTGAATTCCGTGTTACGTTTAAAAGCTACGTTATTCGAGGTTCAAAATGTAGTTCATTCGATGGGAAATATATATCTAATCAACTGTACCATAATACCAAAAGAAACAATTTGCAAAGTCGGAAAATATAAGTAGGCGTCTGACCAATCGTTGACCTTTACTACTTACGCTACTTGTTTTACGGCAAGTTTTACGCATCTTTATGCTATTTGTGCTTCGTTATAGCCACTTTTCTTATCTTATCGAATACACTGCGGAGCATAACTATAGCACCACAAAGATTTTTACAAATTCCGGGATTTGAATCAATGATTTCTAATACTAAACAATATTTGTTGTCTTTTATTCACTGGAACAATCACGTCTCTTTGATGTACCAATAAGATAACGCCACGATACGTAAAAGTCGAGCAACAAAGGAGTAGTTCGAAACATTTAATATTAACTTATTGAAATCCCTTTACGAAGATCTCACTCATTATTAAGATTTACCATTCTATTCGCCCAAATTGTAATTTAATAATTTCGTTATAATTATCATACTCACGTCCTAATTTAATTGGTGTTATACTTATGCTCCGCAGTATATAAGATATTAATATAAGACATAATATAACATGAGAAGATGAAATATAATTTTAACGGGAACAAACGATGCATACTTGGTCTCTGAATGAAAAACATTTCATTCACAAGGGATGAGAAAGTTTAAGCATCTATATGGATGAAACGTATTGGAAATTGCGAGAACCTTGTTGATAAATGGTAGAAAAATGTATACATATCACTGCATTAACCCTTTCGCTACTAAAGACGTATTATAATAGCAAACATGATAATCTGCAAAATTGGCAAATATAAGTAGACGTCTAACCAATCGTTGACCTTTACTACTTACACTACTTGTTTCATGGGGAGGTTCACATCTTTCTGCTATTTGCGCTTCACTATAGCCACCTTTCTTATCTTACAAAGTGTAAACTGTTAATAGAAGATATAATATGATACAAGAATGTGTAATAAAAGTAGGCGTCTGACCAATCGCTGACCTCTATTACTTACACTAGTTTCACGGCGAGGTTCACATGTTTGTGCTATTTGCACTTAACTATAGCCACTTTTCTTATCTTACAAAGTGTAAACTGTTAATAGAAGATATAATATGATACAAGAATGTGTAATAAAAGTGGGAGTCTGAACAATCGCTGACCTTTTACTACTTACACTACTCGTTTCACGGCAAGGTTCACATCTTTCTGCTATTTGCGCTTCACTATAGCCACTTTTCTTATCGTACAAAGTGTAAACTATTAATAGAAGATATAATATGATACAAGAATGTGTAATAAAAGTGGGCGTCTGAGCAATCGTTGACCTTTATTACTAACACTACTCGTTTCACGGCAAGGTTCACATCTTTCTGCTATTTGCGCTTCACTATAGCCACTTCTCTTATCTTACAAAGTGTAAACTGTTAATAGAAGATATATTATGATACAAGAATGTGTAATAAAACTGGGCGTCTGAGCAATCGCTGATATTTACTACTTACACTACTTGTTTCATGGGGAGGTTCACACCTTTCTGCTATTTGTGCTTCACTATACCCACCTTTCTTATCTTACAAAGTATAATCTATTAATATAAGACGTAACATGATATAAGAATATTAAATATAAACAAATATGCAACGTCCATGTGTGTTGTTACATAATAATCAAGTCCAACTTTAGCATTGAAATTTTAGTAGTCTCGATTCTTCGTACATTTGCTCGCTGTTAAATAAACGAATTCAAGTGACAATTATAAGGACACTGACGGTAATTGAAACTTCTACTTTACGTTGTAAAATACCGGTACGGTTAGCGTTAACAATTTCCCATGAAAATATGCAGCTGCATAAACAGCCGCAGTCTAGTAATTATTTATGCCCACGGTTGGCATTGTAGTGGCAGATTTGCGACGAAAGAAAATAAGTCGAATGGACGTTTCAATTTGAATCGAACGTGCCGCCATTCATACCGGCCCGTGTACGAAACGAGCCCCGGAAAATTTATATTCTCTCGCTCAACTTGTCCCTCGAAATAGCGTCGCTTCGTTGCAAACACTGACCTATATCACTGCGGGCTGCCGTCTCCAAAAACGGCGAGATTTACGTCGTCCACCATCTCGTCTATTATTCATGCTTTTATTGCCGTTCGTCTTTTGTTCTATTCGTTTCCTTTTTCCCCCCATTCGATTTTTCAGGAACACTCGTCTCTCGCTATAAATATAACTTTGAACTTTCTACCTTTCTTCCCCCCCCCCCCCTCTTCGCGGAACGATTTGAGAAATGTTTCGATCGATGAGAGGAAATATTTGATTCTTCTACAGAATCGGTTTTGATAGTCGACACGCGTGGACTAAATTTCGAATATTTACCGTGATGCAATGCGTATGTTGAACACGGTGAAATATTATACAGAGAAATTTTGTATTCGCTCTGTTTAACTACTTGAGCTACGATTATTTTATTACTTGCGTATGCTAATGTCCGCTAATCACTGTTTCTTTTTTTTTTATTGCGTTACGTATAAATTAATATTGTGAGCAATTTCTAATACCTCTCAATATTGTAATGCAAAGGTAAGATTAGAGTTCAAAATAGATTTTATCATAAACGGTATCCATTTTTGTCGAATCTACATCGCAATTCGTAGAACGAGTATAACTCGTTATTACAATGCAACGGATTAAATATAAGAAACAATTTAAGCGTCGTGTTTCTCGTAACTTAATAAATATTGTGTTAGAAAAGTATAAAGAACAATTTCATTGCATACGATAACTTGCATACACGTTGTTGCATTGCGATAATAGCGAAGAAGAACGAAAGCAACGTTGATTCGTGCAATTGACGAAAGAATGTAGAATTTCGCAGCTGTGTCTCCTTTTAAGTAGCGTATTAAAATAATTTCAATAAAGCAGCAGCGTTACAATGTTCGGCGTGTGGGTGAATCGCAATTATTCTTTCATAAAATTTTGGCGATTTTTTCGTCCGTCCCAACGAAGAAATTAAGAGCAGTAAAAAGAAAAAAAAATGGCAATTAACGCGGCCACCAGATTACGTAGACGTAATTGCTCGAGTTACCATAATTAGACCGCTGTTATTCACATTTCAACGAAATATATGGAAATTGCTGGCAATTGTGGTTCGTACTAATAATCAAGCGATAGCGAAATAATGACAATCCTTCGACCGCATTATTTTACTCTATTTCGAAGGTAGAAGAACAAAATATACTTCTAATACAATAGGATACTTCTCTATTCGTAATTAAATCATACTTGTATTACAAGTAATTATCAATTATCTACTATCGAAATCATTTAATCGATTAGACGAACGCAATCTATTTTCTTTTTGTTTTAATCTTTCATCCCAATTTGTTTTCCGTAGGAATGGAAATTTCCTTTGCTCTTAAGTCACCAAAATTGCTTTCCAATTTAGTAACTAGACGGCGGAAGTTTATTTTTAATACGTCATATTTTTAACGGGAACAAGCGATGCATACTTGGTCTCTGAATGAGAAACATTTCATTCACAAGGGATGAGAAAGTTTAAGCATCTATATGGATGAAACGTATTGGAAATTGCGAGCACCTTGTTGATAAATAGTAGAGAAATTTATACATATCACTGCATTAACCCTTTCGCTACTAAAGACGTATTACAATACCAAAGATGATAATTCGCAAAATTGTCAAATATAAGTAAGCGTCTGACCAATCGTTGACCTTTACTACTTACGCTACTCGTTTCACGGCAAGGTTCGCATGTTTCTGCTATTTGTGCTTCACTATAGCCACTTTTCTTATCTTACAAAGTGTAAACTACTAATAGAAGATATAATATGATACAAGAATGTGTAATAAAAGTGGGCGTCTGGGCAATCGCTGATATTTACTACTTACACTACTTGTTTCATGGGGAGGTTCACATCTTTCTGCTATTTGCGCTTCACTGTAGCTACTTTTCTGATCTTACAAAGTGTAAACTGTTAATAGAAGATATAATATGATACAAAAATGTGTAATATCAGTAGGCTTCTGACTAATCGCTGACCTTTACTACTTACACTACTTGTTTCATGAGGAAGTTCACATCTTTCTGCTATTTGCGCTTCACTGTAGCCACTTTTCTTATCTTACAAAGTGTAAACTATTAATAGAGGATATAATATGATACAAGAATTTGTAATAAAAGTGGGCGTCTGAGCAATCGCTGACCTATACTACTTACACCAGTTTCACAGCGAGATTCACATGTTTCTGCTATTTTCGCTTCACTACAGTCACTTTTCTTATCTTACAAAGTATAAGCTACTAATATAAGACGTAACACGATACAAGAATATTAAATATAAACAACTATGCAAGGTCCATGTGCGTTGTTACGTAAAAATCAAGTGCACATTTAGTATTGAAATTTTCGACTAAAGAAGAAAGGAAAGAAAACTGTGAAACAAAGTAATCAAAGTGACGATAATATAAATGTAAAATTCGATCGCCAAGTGTAAAAACAAAATGAAAAAAAGCAACGTTTCCTTAATCCCCGCGCAGAGAGGCGGATATAATTGTACAGTTACTATTCCGCGAACACCGGTAACGTCGAACTCTGCAAGACTCCTGCAAGTTTCAAATTGCTAGAGTTTGGCGAACGATAATGTTTGTACTGTTCAAAGAACCACGATGGAAGATATTGCACAACTCCCTTGCGAATCGTGATATGCAACCAAATACAACGTCCTCCGGGGGCCTGGCTGTAGTTTCTTGTGCCAGACAATTAATGACGGCTTCGGAACAGCAATGTGTATCGAATTGAGACCAATGATACGATTTCATCCAATTCTCGTTACTCGCGATATCGCTTCCCGGATTCAGATTGATTAAACGTTAGGCTTCCCATCCCCCCCTCGGAAAGAAGCTTCGACAGTCCTCAACTGTCTTTCAGGCTACGAAAAGGGGGCACCGGAGTCATTTTAGAGTTCCTGGGGCTCCCAATAATTTTCGAGGGAGGGCGGTCACCGTTTTAATCGGGTTTTAATCGGTAAAAATCCGACACCCTCCTGGGCCAGGGCGCCACTGGCTCCGGATGTCTTTTGAAGATTTCCCCAAAGTCACAAGAAAAAAAAAAAAAAAAAAAGGCTTCCCATCCAGATATATTCTAAATACACCTCGCTGTGTTTCCCTTCTACAAATGTTTAACCATGTGGAGGCTCTCCTGCATCCACCACTAGAGGGACATACGAAATAGGCTTTCTCGGAAGTACTCGCTCCAACTACCTCGTCCATATATATACCGCCTTTAACCTTCCTTCCAATATTCCAAGTCTAAGGCAGGGCCTGCTAGGTAGCCGCACTGATGAGTCCACTAGCAGGCCCAGGACGAAACGTAACACCCTTCCTTTTCCTATCCTACCCCCTCTCTACAGCTCCACATTTGGTGACCGCGATAAGGAATACAACAACAGCAGCCTTCCACGGAGGAACAACGAACCTAAGGCAGGGCCTGCTAGGTAGCCTTACTAATGAGTCCACTAGCAGGCCCAGGACGAAACGCAACACCCTTCCTTTTCCTATCCTACCCCCTCTCTACAGCTCCACATTTGGTGACCACGATAAGGAATACAACAACAGCAGCCTTCCACGGAGGAACAACGAACCTAGGGCAGGACCTGCTAGGTAGCCGCAACTGATGAGTCCACTAGCAGGCCCAGGACGAAACGTAACACCCTTCCTTTTTCCTATCCTATCCCCTCTCTACAGCTCCACATTTGGTGACCGCGATAAGGAATACAACAACAGCAGCCTTCCACGGAGGAACAACGAACCTAAGGCAGGGCCTGCTAGGTAGCCTTACTAATGAGTCCACTAGCAGGCCCAGGACGAAACGCAACACCCTTCCTTTTCCTATCCTACCCCCTCTCTACAGCTCCACATTTGGTGACCACGATAAGGAATACAAGAACAGCAGCCTTCCACGGAGGAACAACGAACCTAAGGCAGGACCTGCTAGGTAGCCTTACTAATGAGTCCACTAGCAGGCCCAGGACGAAACGCAACACCCTTCCTTTTCCTATTCTATCCCCTCTCTACAGCTCCACAACCATTTCGCTGTTCTCCGGATAATCTTCGCCGATCGAACGTTATCCTTAATCTTATAATTTAATACTACTCCGTAGTATAGCAATACGACAGCAATGGAAATGAAAGGAACGAGAAGTTAAATAAACAGCGATTCAACTTGGACGGAAAAATACCGCGTTGCGCGATAATTCTAAGTGAACGTGGGTTTCGTTGAAAGGTAGAAAATAAGCCAAAGTCAAATAAGCAATAACGGGGAACATTATGCTAAATATGAACGTTTCGATAAAAGCAAACGCGTCTATCGATGGGGAATAATTGAACGAATAATCCTGCCTAAATAACAATTGAATTACAAAATCCAATTAAGCGGAGAACAAGTGAACACGGGCAAAATAACGAGCAACAGCAGTGCTAATGTCAACGAGTGAATAAAAGCAGATGCGTATCCATCCAGTCGTTTAAATTGATTATTACTTTCATCGTGAGAACCGTACGCCGGGTCCATTGTACAACGTCGACGAAATAACTGTGCATCGCCGGATGCCTACGATTAATAATAATAATAATAATCGAATTGCAGGCGATCGCGCAAAACTGATAGTGACGCGCTTTGATCATTTAAAAGCCAGCCCATTAAATTCTAGCCGGCGCGGATGCCCGTACAATATACAATAGCATGTAACGGACTTAATGCGGATTTTAACGCGTATTATCGTTAACAATTAAATGCCCGTTATTCGGAGTAACAAAGTTAACGGCGTGCATTTAAATCAGGCCTCGTAAAAGCTCCCGAAAATAACCGTTTCGTCGTGGAAATGCTCTTAGGCGAAAGAACAACCGTAACGAAGAAATTTTCTACTGAGTAAATTGAACTACAGTTTTGCTTGACTCAAAGTGAAATTTGGACAATTAGAGTAGTGGTAGTAATTATTCGAACGACTTGTAACGTTGATGGAATACTTAATGAAAGATTGACAGTGAAATGTTTGGAAATCCAATGGCTTGGAAATTAAAATATATTTGGAAATCCAAAAGCTTGGAAATTCAAAAGCTTGGGAATACAAAAGGTTGGAAACTTGAACGCTTGGGAATCTAAACGCTTAGGAATATAAAAGCTTGGAAATACAAAAGCTTGTAAATTCAAACGCTTGAGAATACAAAAGCTTGTAAATTAAAACGCTTAGGAATACAAAAGCTTGGGAATTTGAACGCTTGGGAATCTAAACGCTTAGGAATATAAAAACTTGGAATCCAAAAGCTTGGAAATACACAAGCTTGGAAATACACAAGCTTGGAAATACACAAGCTTGGAAGCTTAAACGCGTGGGAATTCAAAAGCTTAGTAGTCAAAACGCTTGGAAATCCAAAAGCTTGTAAATTAAAACGCTTAGGAATACAAAAGCTTGGGAATTTGAACGCTTGGCAATCTAAACGCTTAGTAATATAAAAGCTTGGGAATCCAAACGTCTAGTAATCCAAAAGCTTGGAAATCCAAACGCTTAGTAATACAAATGCTTATGAATATAAAAGCTTGGAAACTTAAACGCGTGGGAATTCAAAAGCTTAGTAATCCAAACACTTGGAAGTCCAAAAGCTTTTAAATTTAACTAGTAGAATTACAATAGCTTGGAAATATGAACGCTTTGAAATTGAAACGCTTAGGAATACAAACGCTTAGAAATGCAATAGCTTATAAAAGATCCAAAAGCTTAGTAATCCAAACGCATGGAAATTCAAACACTTATAAATGGCCACTTAATCATAAAAATCTAAGCATACGAGTTTTACTTTGAACCACTCTATGTGAGAATTAATGCAACGACTTCAACTTGAACCTATTTACTAAAAAAAAGCTTAACTTCTTTGTAATAATTATTTACAATAAAATGACAAGAACGTAAACGAATATTGTAACAATTTTCGAGGCCTGATAATAATGAAATACACGCCGATAGCGAGGCGGAAACTGCGTTTCGAGAGTGTGTTTGTCCCCTTGCGTTTCACCATTAGTTCTCCATTCCGCTGTTGTAGCTTTCCCTCGTCATTATGCGGAAGAAAATCTAATTAAAAGCTTTGCCTTGCCGGTGAAAAGCGGAAAGACAGATATTCCCGTTGCTTTACTAGTTCCCAGTTGTCCCCTGCATACTCGCTTGTAACTTGCAATTAAAAAACAAAGAATATTCCGTTCAACTTTGTACGAATAATTTCTCCGCCAGGGCAGAGACTTTGTTCACGCGTACAAACGAAAAGCTTTTACTGTTCGAATCGTAGAAACGAATGGAGAGTAAGATTCAACGTAATTATTTGCAGAACCTGAGCGAGTATTTGGTAGAAAACGATTATTCTTTCGCGATGGCTTTTTAAACCTTTCAAAGTGTACACTTTAATCCGAATGTTTTTGTAGCTGCTTTTATTAAACCGTTTGCTGACGATTTAAAGCTTCGCCATTCCTTAAATAGCATCATCATTATTCATTCGAATTCAAATTCTAAATATTATACTTAACATTTAATAAAAGATTCAATTTTTAAATATCTATACGTATTGTATGTTGATTAAATTTACACAAATTTAATTATTCTCTCATATGATTAAATTGAATAACTTTTTACAATGCACTTAAATTTAGCTACACTTCTAAGGTTATTAAATTAGTTTGTAACGTTAACAATTAGTATATGCGTTTATACTATAAATTCAATTTTTAAAAATGTATACGTAAATTGATTAAATTTAACTATTCTCTCATATGATTAAATTTGTCGGTGCACTGAAATTGAAAAGAAATCTCTATAATTGTTAAATTAGTTTGTAACGTTATCAATTAATATCAAGAATAATAAACAACAGTCTGTCACTTGATTCACCTAAATGCTTCATTATTCGCTTTTCTCGTAAATCCACTAACGCTACTTTTAACTATTCCCTCAATAGTTCCCAGATTTCAATTGTTAATGAAACTCGTGACGTTGTTACAATTTTTTCTTTGCGACATTTTTCAGTTCAGCGTTCGAAAATCTAGGACTGTTTTTACTCTTGGTTGATTCCGAGAATCTTTCGAGCTTGGTTGAAGATTGCACGTGGTGTGCCGACTAAGGTTCACTAGCTGAAGGACCACTCCCGCAAGGGAGACTATACTAATGTTTATTTAGCGCGACCTGTAGCTGACCACTCCGAACGAATGTTGAATTTTGACTAGACTCTTGCCGCGGACGATGCCGATCGCGAAGATTGCGATTTTGCTAATAGCTCGCTGATTTTTCCCCTTGCATTTTTGACAGTTACCAATCAGCGAGCCTAATCAGAGCCTCGACACACCTCCTTGCGCCCTTAGCGCGCTGACTTGGAGGGGGGTGCCGAGGTGCTCGTGGGGGTGACGAATGTTTGACAACGTTGGGGAAATTCCTCCAAGTGGTTGACCTTTCGGTGTCTTTACCGTTACAAGCAGATGTCGAACTACCCTTCAGAATATCCCCGTTTATGGCACGGTCACGGCTATTGAGGGACGAGAGAAGCGACTTTTCAAAACTCATAATTAACTTGTGAATTGCCTCCTCTCGCCGGAAAGTATATTGAACTCTAGGACACATGCAACTAAAAACGAAAAAATCCCAAATCTCTAAAATAGCCCTTCACGCACGTCCGTGCCATAAACGGTGTTAGCGACGGGCGCTAACAAGGACAATCGCATTTTTATATTACTTGACGATCGAATCGTTGAGCAACGTGTTTATTAGAATTACTCGCACGAGATTTCCGCGATAGTTTCGAATAAAAGAAAAAAAAAAAAGGTTTCAAACGAGCAACGTAACCACGCGAGTTGTCGCGGTGGTAAAAATTTCACGTTCCTCGTCAAAAGAATACCGCGAAGCAAACAACAAATTTTGTTGTTTTTTTTATTTTTCAAAGCGCAAAGGCGCGAGCAAGGACTTTAATTAAAAAGGACAGGGCGTTTTTCATAATTCCCAAGCTGCGCGCGTACACGTGTATTTTCCGAGTTACATTCAGCTCGCCTACGATTTAACCCTTTGCGGACGAGAAGTAATAACACCTATGGGAGTACTTTAGTTTTGAATTCTACGTCTTTGAATTTTCAGGCTTTCGAGTTCCAAACCATGTCATTTCTAACGATTTCAAATGTTTATTATTGCGTTAAGTATTCATTACGTTCAGTTTTCTGCTTTAAAAGTCGAATGGGAGTACTTTAGTTTTGAATTCAACGTCTTTGAATTTTCAGGCTTTCGAGTTCCAAACCATGTCATTCCTAACGATTTCAAATGTTTATTATTGCGTTAAGTATTCATTATGTTCAGTTTTCTGCTTTAAAAGTCGACATAGGCTCAGAAAGCCAAAAAATGATTAGGCGACTATTTGTCGACACTCGTCCGCAAAGGGTTTATTAATTAATAAATACGAACTGCGATAAATCGCTTTATTCTTGTGGCCGACTGTCGAGCGTCCTAAAGGAAAGTCCAAGGGTTCACGTTTTTGCGAAAGATCGCATGTTGCGCGTGACCGAACTCAAATGCGGGCGATAAAAGTGAAATTTGCCGGAACCTCGTTTCGGAGGAAAGGACAGTTTTGAGGAGCACGAAAACGACAAAACGTTCCGAGCAATCGCCACGTTAATTTCGCGCGTTAGGAAACACCGTTACAAGCTAGTTGTTGAGAACGATAAATATCATTTTTTATTAACCCTTTGCGGACGAGAACTAGTAACACTTGTGAGAGTATCTTTAGTTTTGAATTCCACGACTTTGAGTTTTCACGCTTTCGAGTTCCAAACCATTTCATTTCCAACGATTTCAATATGTTTATTATTACGTTACGTATTCATCGCATTAAGTTTCGTGCTTTAATAGTCTACATCGGTTCGGAAAGCGAAAAAATGATTAGGCGAAGGGATAATTATGAATTCTGCAAAGGGTTAATGTTCACCGGTACAATTAATATACCGCATCCACGTGACATCCCAAATTCTTATAAAAAAGAAGGGTTAACGTGGACAATTTTTAAACCACAATTGCAACGCTGGATATCTCGCTCGAACCACGTAACTGCGGCGAGATTATCTCGCCCATGCTAACGGAAGGGTTAAAAAAGTTTCTAACGTAATAATTAGTCGGAACCAGTAACTTTATGGGGAAACTCCGTTGGCAGGCATTTTTTACGGAATAGTTAAAATTCAAGCGAACCATTTCAACGCGTTTATTACGCACCTTCGATTGATTGGGTTCTTTCTTTTTTTTTTTTTATGCTCTCGGAGAACAGGGAAAAGCTTGCGAGCCCAATATCACCCAGCTTGAATTCGTTTTCTTTTTCACGAAAAGAAGAAAGTTTCGAACGAACGAACGAACCGCTCAACCGAGATCCTTTATTGCGTTTGAGCGCAGTTTACTCGCTTCGAAAGCTCATTTCGTGAACGGCTTCGGTATTTAAAAAGGGGGGGGGGGAAATTATTGCCTATGATTTCGCGTGACCTGCAATCAGTCGCAAAACTGCACACCTTTGATTTTCAGATATCTAGAAAAATACAAAACTTCCAAATAAACAAATGGAACACGAATGCAGATTGTATATATTCAATTTATATATATTTTAATATTTTAATATATTACATATACTACCTTATATATATATATTTTTTAATATATTATTTTGTTTGTTTTTCTACCATATCATATTGCAATTATTGCGCTTGGAATGGTAACAATTATTACATTGGTATTTATATTTGTATATTCTCGTTACTTTTATATATTTCTATACGTAGCATAGTAATAAATAATATCGTAACAATGGACATATTTGTATACATCGTCATCATTAATTTCTGAATTCAGCGTGAAATGTAATCAAATTAATCTGAAGATGAAAATCTTTGAAATTATTTTCCAACATATCGTAACGTAGATTTATTTTCACGCGTAATTTATAGAGGAACTATTCCGTGTATTCATTTGCTTTATCCTACTTTTTGTGAAGATTTGCTTCGCTTAATTGAAAGCTAAAAATCAATTACGTTATTCTATATTACAAACATTACGTCGCCGTATTGTTTCTCATTTATATATCCTATTTTCCAGTGACGTAACAATTTCTTGAGATGCTGATTATGCAAGTGTTAAAAGCATTTAACTCGACTGGCTTAAAGAAAAGTCGATGGTACTTTTGCTTTTATCTTGCATCGCATTAAAGATAGGGAACTAAAACTTCTTCGCTTCTGTTAATAATATCCCGCTTTTCCTTCCCCTTATACTTGCCTTCCCTCTTATAATCCTCTTAAAATTTCCTTCTACTAAATAACCAAACAGAAGCTGCAGCTACGCCAGGCAATATTAAATTCTTGTTTCTTTCCAGCAAAATACCCCCGCAACCTTACACGTAATATCTCTTGTATGTGGATTAATTTCCGCAAATACATGATTAAAATTTCCTGCTGAACTTCGGATTCATTGCAAGAAGCACGAATGGCTCCCGGAAAGTCTATACGAGGTTTTTAATTTCAACCTTTTCACTTAAACTCTTTCGCATCGTCTTAAAGGTAAAAAACATTTTTGACCCATGCACGGGAACAGTTTTTATTAATAAAAATATGGCACAAAAGCGTACAGGTATAATCGAATATTCGACAGGATACTACGCCGTAGTTAAATTTAATTGCGAGGAAATTGCAAGAAATTTTCGACAACTTTCAGCTCACTATATTTCACATTCGCGTACGAATTTTCATAATTTATCGAACCGCGATATTTTCCTAGTTAATTTTCCCACAGTAATTTGCAAGCTATTGAGACGTCGACTAAATAGATACAAAAATCAACATCGATTATGCCTCGACAATTTCTCCAGCGCGAAAAAGAACGTCACGATAAAACGGAGCTAATAATCCTATAAATTCCATCAAGATAGAAGTTTTGTGTATCCATTCGTTTCTAAGATTCGCAGTTAAGAATTTGCAATAGCATAAAACTGTAGTGTTACGAACATCGACGAGTAACGAGTTCATCTACTTTTCATTCGAATCCACGTATCACAAAAGCGAACGACGACGAAAAGCTTCGCAAATACGTACCATTTTTCCAAACTTTTGTCACGAAGTGTGCATCATGTTATCAAATGTAAGTCCAATTCTCGAGGACGTATATATACGTCCGTAGCAGTGAAGTTTCTTTTCTCGGCACGCGATCGTGCAAGTTCGCGAATTATGGACCACTCTGTACTTCACGATTTTAATATCTGTTATAATAAAGGCCGAGAGTATACCGTCAGTGAACATACGCGATATTCCTTTTTTCTTTTTTTTTCCCTCGATGTGGATAGAGGAAATTGCGTTCATATTAATTTCTCCATGTATACGAAATGTAAACGCAGCCTCTCTCGCGAAGATGCACGCTGCGTATATTTATCGTAACAATTTCAATGAATCAAAAGAGGCACGTTACGATGTGGTTATTTCGAAGGAATATTAAAGTTACCGGTTTAAAGAAGCCGCTTTCAACAATTTCCGGAAACTTCCGACGGGTAATGAAGCAATTTCGTCCACCGTTAGACGGGAAAAGTTATTTATTATACCGCAGGAAATTTATCTACCGTTTGATCGTAAAGAACGCCCCCGATTATTTATTCGTTCACGATGAAATATCCATTTAATGTCACGTGCCCGTAAAGATAAGAGTCGCTTAACGTTCCGAATAATATCGCAGCTTATATTTACTCGATCGCTGCCAGTCGTGGATTATAAAGGTCGAAAGGTTCGTAAAAAATTGGCGAAAAAAAGGAAAAGACAATAGAATATGGAATAGGTTTTTGTGGACAAAAGTGCGTAAAAAGAAAAGAGGCTTCTGTTTCGCAACAAAGGGAGTTAAAATAATTTATTGTGGAAGGAAAACTAGGAGGGAACGTTTTAAAAAGACGAAGAATCAGTGCTTCGACGATAACCGTTTCGCAATGTTATTACTAACTGTCTAAAGGACTGGCCGCCTGTTTTTATATTTCTCCGAGCGCGGTAGCCTCGTTTTTCTATAACAACACCGGCGTGCGAGCCAAGTTCGTTGCCCTCGCCTAGGTAAACAGTCTTAACAGTGTAACGTTAGGAAGGGTTGCAAGTGAAAGTGACTGAACCTAGTATCGCATCTTTATTTCTCTGCAGATAGGCGGCGTACGCTGATTGGCAAGCAGACTAGCGTAGTCCCTGCGATCTTGCAACATTAGTTTTTCTCCGCTCTTTTTCCACTATTTATACGCGTCTCCGGAAAAGGTGACGCCTTTTCCGGGGACTCGTGGGTGTAGTCTTTTTCCTGAGCTACCGCCCTGTTTGGCGGGGGAAAAGGACTCCACGTCGCTAATTTTGGGACTTTCCAGGCCGCGCTGATCGCGCGGCCGGGCAGCCCCACATCGGTACACGGCAAGCGATGTTTTCGACAGCGAAGTCTGCTGCGCACGTGAACTTGTAGAGTCATATATTATCTTTCCGGGCTTGCAAGTATCAGGGAAGGTTTTCGGGCCTAATCCCTGATATCTGCAAGCGGACTGTTTATTACGGTCGCCGGCCGTGTGCCGCTACAACAGAAAATATATAACGATAAGTTATTATTTTTCGACGACTCGGTCAGTAGTTTACCTCTAAGGTTCGAAACGTCGGTTTAGTCACTGGGGACGAAAGTCAGATTTTCCCCAAAAACTCACATATAATACACGATAATAGGACTAGTCGTTAAGAACAATAAATATCGTTGTTACCGTTTATCGGAGCAGTCAATATATTGCACCCTCGCCACATCCCAAAAGTCCTATTTCGTATGTCCCTCTAGTGGTGGGTGCAGGAGAGCCGCCGCGGTACAAAGTTATCGCAATATTTAAACCGACACTTTTACGTCGTTCAGCCAGTCAGCGGTCACCCCGTATACGTACGTGTGACTTCGTATTTCGTTTACAACGTTCCACGGCAACGTTGTCGATAATCACAGCCCCAGTTATGGGGATACGATAAACACCGACCGGATGACCGTGGGGTGTTCAATTTCAGCGGTTCGAAAATACAGTAAACCGAGAATGATAGGCATATCCCGGATGCGGAACGAACGCTGGCCATGTATATATAACGAGGAATCGGAGGCAGGCGGGTAAACGAAACGGGTTCCCGTACGGACGCGACAGCCGCACAACGAAACAATTGGGTGGGGGGGGGGGGGGGGGGGGGGCGCGATAATTTCTCCAGCCGCACGATCATCGATGAAGCTTGTAGCGGTCGACGCACACGCGATTCTGCCCTGATTAGCCCCGGTGCACGGATACGCCGGCATATTTAACTAACTAATGCAGTTGCAAATTAGCTATTAGTAGGTGTTACACGCGGTGGCAGACGGGCGTGGGGTAATCAAATTAAATGGAATAGTTACTGTCTCCCGTGTCGGGGAAACTACGTAACCCTGTTAGCCTAACTGCACAAAGTGCACGGGCGCGTCCAAATACTGGGAATAGGAGACATGCGTGGCATTTGAACGCGCGCGCGTGAGAACGTGTGCATTAGCATCAGCGTGCGAATAACATGTATAAACAGGGATGATGCATAGGGGTGAAATCTGCGTCGAACCATTGCCGGGGATGTTATCGGTATCGCGTCTCCCTGTCGGGGAAAATATTGCCAACGTCTGTCAAAGAGGGGATACGTGGCTGGAAAATCGAGTTCGACACGGGATTTGCTCGATACCGGGGGGGAAAAGGTAGCTATTTTGGTTCCTCAACGTTGCACAAGTATCGCCTACCGCGCAGCCGACCGTGTGCGAGAGCTTCTGTGTAGAAGGTGCATGCAAATTTGATCCACGGTTGTATCGTGTGACGGTGGGTGGATATCGCGAAAATTTCTCTCGGGATTACAGAATAAAGCGGCGGACTTTCGCTGAGCTATTTAGGGATTGCTTATTTTTCGTTGATCAGTTTTAGGCGAAGGGAATTTGGAGGAGATGTACCAATCAATGTCAGTGTCCCTGCAATCGTCGTAATACGAATTACCTTATTCAGCAGCGAACGATTTCACTTAAATCTCACGTTTATATTTAATATTTGAAAGTAAATATTGGCTGGTGAATCGCGTCGTTCGAGCATAAAAACGCGTATTGCAAGTAGAAAGTATGGGCGTTTTTCTAATGCAGTAAAGGCGATGCGTTTTACGATTTATCATCGATCTGTCGTACAATTTGACGTACTAATATACGTAAGGATTATTTGCATTTAAGTGACAGTAATAGTGGCATTGGACAATGTTAAATATTTTCAACGAATTAGCGATTAATACATCGTATTTAACATTACAAAAAAAAATCATCACAAATAAAACAGCGGTTAATTAACGTTGTGCTGTAAACTGGAACGATTCGTAGGTTACATAGCTTCTAAAATAATTAAACGAAGTCGCTCCTTATCTAGCAGTATATCTATCCTATAACTTCTCTTTTAAAGCGAAATAAGAGCAACAAGAATATGGACAAGTTCCAGACTGTTCAACGAGAACGTTTCGCGGCAAACATTTGTACACGATCGGCTAAACCGTGGCAGATGTGTGTAGCATCGATGCAAATACTAGAAAACGCGCATCCGTGTCGATACAAATGCAAAGGACACGCGAGAGAGCCAGTTAAACGGAAACACGAGCCCCGTGTTACGAGGATAGAATTGATGCGCGAAACGAACGGAAACCGGGCTGGAACAAGTACCATAAACGGAATATCATCGCTTCATTATACCGCAAGTTCCCGCAAGCTTTGAAGCTGTTACAATAAACCGAATAATTGCCGACGAACTCGACGAATACGAGCACCTTATCGGCGGTTGCATTTGTAAGCGTAAGCGGACGGGAATAAAACATCTTCAACGCGTTTCGAAGCTTACTTTTGGTATTGGGTTTGATATCGTGTTTCATCCTCTACTATCTTTGTTAAACAATTTCTACGACAATGTTACCTCTTGCCTTCTGTATTCACTTACCACTGTACATACTAATGGATACATCCCGTAAATAAATGAACAATACACGTTGGCTGAGTATTTCTACGAACCTGTGAGAGGTGTTCCGCCATTGCCTCGTTGGCGACTCTGGCCAGGCCCTCCTCGTACCTTTCCAGGGCCGTCAGTCTAAGCAGCAAGTTTTGCAGCAATGCTGAAACTTCCTGCCTGGCTGCAGCGTCGACCGCAGCGACCTTCTGCGTGATGGACCTGACGTGGCCCATCACCCTCTCGTCTCGGAAATCGTACGGGAATGTTTCCGTCCATTCGGCCAGCAGCTGCACCAGTCGCGGCACGAAACGTTGCAGACGTTCCTGAAACACGCCAGACAGTTTCCAACAGCCTCCGCTTCCATCCTTTTTATTAGTTCGCTTGCTAACGCTCGCTCGCTCGCTCGCTCGCGTTGCCAAACAAGTTTTGGATTTAGGCGAGGGAAACAGGGATGCGAGAGGACATATGGAATCCTTCGAGGCTTCAGGGGACGATCGAAAAACGGTGGAAGTGAAATTTGCGAAGATAATACTCGTCGACGAAGCGTGGGATAGATTTATCCATCTTTGTATAGGATCATCTACTTGCTTCGATTATTATATTCAATCGGTTTGAAAGGTCGGCAAAGTCTGTTAAGAACAGACTCGAGGAATCAGATTTAACGTAACCTTATCTACCATGTTGTCCAGTGATGTGATTAAATGATACGTGTCTCATTGACAAATGTGGCAACAATATTGAAACTTTAACTCGCCTAATGATTTGCGCGAAAGAAAGCATACCTGATGCTTTGGGTTACCATTGTTGAATGGGTACCTCGTCGAACGAGGCGATAGAGAAATTAATCTAGCGTAACAGGATTTCATTACACGTTTCGGGAAGATCCCGAAAGCTTCTACTTCGCGGAACGAAAAAAAAAAAGAAAACACGAACGTTAAACACGTCCGTTGCTTTTATACGCGCGAACTTGCAACGGCTTCGAATTGGATACAAATGACGCACCGTAATACAACTTTGAAACGCTACGAAGTTCCGTTCGATACGCGTCGCTTTCACGCCGCCACGAATAACAAACGCGTTACTGTCCGCCCGCGGTAATTTGGACGACGGAAATAATGGCGAAAATGCGGATATCCGATTGGTTAGAAGCCCAGCGTCTCCGACGCAGTTGTAAACGTAAGCGACACGTTCGTGGATACGTTACGCGACGAAGGTGAAGACGAGTCACGCGTACGAACGTAAGCTAATCGCCGTTTGTCCCGTGGGCCAACTTACCGCTGGCGAACGGTACACGCTTCGAAATCCGCAGCTCAAAGCGGGCAAAAATGGAAAGTCTAATAGTAAGGGGAAGTTGAAATTGGAAGAAGGTGAACCGAAGAGGACAGTAAGAGGAAGATGACAAGGATGGAAAGAGGGAGGGAAGAGGACCTAGCCTCGGAGGGGTAGGTGGAAATTCATTTGCGAGCGAGCCTTTTCTGGCCTGGAAACGAGCGCGTGCTGCTCGTTATTACAAGGTGGAACGAGAGCAAGGGTGGCAGGGTGATTCTCGGGAGCTCGGAGCTGGAAGCTGGATGCTGGAAGCACGGAGAGGGTCGAAAGGGGTGAATGCGAAAAGAGGGTCGAGGCTGCGAGACGATGAAAACGATAATGCACGCGGTGGCCGTAAAGTGCACGGCCGGAAGGCTCTCGGTGAGCTTTTGTGGGACGCGGGATTCGTGGCTCACCTTGCCACCCTCTCCATTCAGGTTTTGCTGATGCTCGCAGAGGGCGCAGACCTCGCCCAGGAGCTCGTGCGGCTTGATGAAGAGCCTGGCGCTCAGCAAAAAGGCAAAGAGGTACGCCCGATCAGGATAATATTCTTCGGTGGGCACCATGTGCTGCACCAGGGCTTCCAAAGATCCCGACACCAGGTTCCCGTCTCGATAGACCAGGGCCTGAAATCAATCATGCCGTTGGTTAATTGATCGTTCGTTTATTTCGTTCCTTTCTACGGGCGAAAACCCGTTTCATATAAACGAAGATAAAGTAAAGCACAGATCGTTTAACGTAAAACGAAACGATAAAGTTCACGCTTAAAGACAATTAATATTACGAGAAACAAAGTTAATGTTTCGACAAATATGGTACATGACCCACGTACTGTCACTGTTTCTATAACTGCCACTTGAATTCGTTTATTTGATAGCGAAGTAGTATATGAAGAATCGTGAGTAAAGAAATTTTCATACCAAATTTGGGCTTTAATTTACGTAACAATACATATGCAGACATTGTATATTCGTTTACACTTAATATTTGTAACGAAATATCGCGAGGTAAATGTGCTGTTGAACATTAAAACGTGACCAATATAATTATGATATAAATGATGTGATATAAAATAATTTGGTAATGTGCGACGTTTACTACATATCTTATATCTGTTACGCAAACTGGCGTGTTAATATATGTAAAACGTGTTTCCATTTAAATGAAAAGTTTTCAAGTGACAGTACGAAGGACCCTGGACTTTGTTGTACATCTTCAATGACGTAGCAATGACTTTTTATTATATCGAACATATGAAAAAGATATTCATAAATAATGTTCGAAAGATTTCCTGGTTTCGTGACAAACGCGAAAGAGTTGCTATTACAGTGGGCGATCTAATCATTACGAATACTTCGCAATTATCATTTCTTTAGAGATTGAACGACTATACTTTAGATAAAGCTAGCAATTAGATATTACACGTTAGGATCAGCGATAGCAGATATCAGCGGAGAAAAATGAATTACAGTAATCTCTCGCTTATAACGATTGATTCGCGGAATAATAAAATTCCATCGGCAAGAGTTATTCGTATTTTCGTGTCGACGTTTAAATTCGGAACGTCGAATCGTTAGAAATTGAACGCGTTAAGCTCGAATTTACGTTTCGCTTCTGATTTTAAAATTGCGCGCCTTCGTGTAAAGGGCAATAATTAACAACAATTAAGGCAATTCGTACGGTAAACTGTCACAAATTAGCGAATGACAGGTTCTATCGTACAAATACACGGCTGCGAGCTATTTAATGACAGATTAATACGTTATCAGCAAACATATTAATTAAAGTAACGTCGTCGTCGCCCGATTAAATATGCTGATGCGTAAAGCCGCTTCTGATTGCAGAGGAAATACGCAGCCGATCGATAACGTCGTTAAACCGATATTTAACTGGGATAGGATTTAAATTCGTTTGCGGCATATAGATGGGTACGCGATACTCACATCCAAATTATCCCGACCATCGAATTAAACGATCGATGTAACGATCGTTGAAAATTTTACGCCGACGATTTTCGCGCCAACTTAAATACCGCAACCGTTCCCACAGTGGTATTTCGTAATTTTACAGCGACATTATTACAGTCACTAATATCATCACTTTATGGTATATACTCGTAAAGTAGCAAGTAACGAATGAAATCCCGTTTCTTTTTCCACCTTCACCGTGACCAGTAAATAGTTTTAACGTATCTAGTAGATAATTTTATATCTCGTTAACCGAACCGTTTCTCGATCGCTCTCGATGTTCGGATGCGAAAAGGTTTTGCATGTTCGCGGTGGCGCAAGCCAGAGATGGACGAAATATGGCGCAAACGACGAACAAATGCGTTTCTGTTGGTAGTCGTTTGAAAAGGCTCGAGCAACCGCTGTGGAAACTCTTGCAAGTTGGTACGTGTACGAAATGAGAGATTCGTTTCGACCAGGACACGGTCGAATGCCTGCAGCTTTTCACTCGGCCCCGTAACAAACTTTCCACTACCTGCTGCCCTGTTAAATCTGCTAGCCATTAAAGTTGCGCCGACCGGCTAGGTAAGCCCGGGACAACTCGACGTCGCCGATTCAAATGGGCTTAAACTTATCGCGGACTAATACAGTATTGATGGAGCAGAATTCCTGCTTCGTAAACTTGCCGTCCGACGGTGAAGAACGAACGGGAGTAGTGGGGAAGGGTCGAACCTTTCGGGTTAGCCTCGCCGAAAAACTTGCCCCGCTGCTACCGTACGGAATTTCTGTTCCGACGAGTTTCGCCCGCGATTCGCCGAATGCAAACGAACTTTGGTTACGCGAGCGAATCTTCGAGAAGTTTTTTATCCCGCCCCTCCGGCTTTCGTTCGATAACTGCTGTTCCGATTGCGGTTAACGAACGTTAATTGAGATTAGCGAGGGAGCAGGGAAATAGGGGACGACGAGGCAGCGCGGTATTTGTCAAGATTTTGCGATTTAATGTCGACGATGTTTGGATGAACATTTTGTGCAGGATGTTCAAAAAGGTCGGGGCCAAATTTATATTAGGCGTTAGCTAGGAAAAGAAGTATTACGTTTGTAGGGTAAAAATTCTTCGTGGAAAAGATATAAATGTTTTAAAGACGCATAGACGAAATTCGCTTTAAATGCAACTTTGTCTGGGACTTTGTTTGCAATAATGTGATGCAGCATTAAAAATTGAACACTATTTTAGTTTTGATTCTTCGTACATTCGTTCGCCGTTAAATGAAACGAATTCGAGTGACAATTATAGGGACATTGACGGTACGTGGGACATTTACCCTATTAACATTAGAATTACCGACGACTAAAGTGTATTTATTTGTACGCGAGAAAAAGAAATTAAAATTGTAGACATTTGCAAAACCCGTGCGATTAAGTCACGATAAATGTTCGATTATATTTTGCACGGAAAAGCATGCGATATCCTAACAAATGCATCGCAGCGTATTTATATACGTGTTATGGTAAACTTATAACTTGTAACTTGTCATTTTGGCTGCCTTGGTAGTTCCAGTGTTAAATTACCTGGAATACATTTCATTGCACGATAAACCGCGTCTTTTGTCCAATAATCTACAAATGCGACCAAAACTAGCGGATAGAAAAGTTCGAGAGGTTTAACAAGCGATTCAGTAGCGCCGCGCGCTCGTCGCAGCCCCATCGAAATTTCTGCAAGTCGCCACGCGAATTCACCGTTTCCCCGTTTACCCTCGCCTAGCACGCAGCGAAATAATTACGTCCCATAAAACTCCTTCTTCTTCTAATCGTTCTATGCGCCACGGCCATTCAACGAGGCTCAAAAATACGCCTCTGCTTCGAGGTAGTCTCGTTTTTCGAAAACGAAGAGAATCGCGACGCGAGCGCGCTTAATCACAAAGCACGTCGGCAAACAAATCCGCGAAACCGGCTCCCTGTGTGTTTTAGCTAAACTTTTGTCGCTGCCGTAACAATTGCGGCCATTCAGCCGTCGGAGTTTAGCGTTGTTTCTGTCCGAAAAAAAAAGAAGAAGAAGAGAAGGAAAGGGAAGAAAGGGAAAGACGAGGAGGGAAGAGATGGCGGGACGAAGGAAACGCACGGTCCAGTTATAAAACATTCCAACGTCACCGGGGCTATCCCAACTTGCACGGGGGGGCTGCGGCTAGACGTTTTTGTTTTGGCCATCGATCCTGCTTGCCGCGAAACAGCCTGGCCAGACACTGCCTCTCCTTTCCTCTTTCTCGTCGCACGAAGCTTAAACCGCTTTTGTTTTGCGCCTGGTTTTCCGCCCGGCTGTCCGCTGCGGAACAACTGGCATTACGCGGCTTCCTCGGGATAACTTGCCGATAAGTAGCGGTCGGACAAATTCGGAAGCGTAGAGTGCATGTATCGATTACTGCCAGTGTCCTTATAATCGTCACTTGACTTCGTTTATTCGACAGCGAACGAATGTACGAAGTGTCGACATTTCCATTCGAGTCCTTACGGATTCTTAGATGCTACATGGCACAGTAGTAGTGTAGGAATCAATATTTATTTACAATAGTGTAGGAATCAATAACAAAACGATTGTCTGGTCTAAGGTCCAGGGAAAGAGTGACTCAGTCGTCTGCCTTCTCTTAATGGGGTGATGTTATCACCCCTCCCTGGATCCACGCTTCGGCACGGTCTCCTCTCTTAAGTTGCCCGTCAGTAGGTCCTTCATATTCGCTAAGGATTCGCGAGTGCACACCCTCCGAGGTATCTTCTCCAAGATTTCCCCACATCCTCGCGAGAAAAAAAAAGAATTACGTTTACGCGAATGCGATTCAGTTGTAGTTCCAAGTCGTTCTATCTCGCTCTACCTCCACGTGTTTTGTTTCGCGTTCTCTGCCACGCAGTAGACTTTTAGTCGTGACACCGATTCATCGAATGACGCTAATACGTGTGACTGAAGGTGTCGCTAATACGCGACAGCCAATCAGTTTGCCTCGCCAACAAGTCATGTTTCGCGATACAGATTTTGTTTGAATCGTATTCGGGCCTTTGTAATTGCATTCAAATAGGTATGAAACATAATACATGTGCGACGTATCAATGTTTCAATGAATCTCAAATCGTTTGCAAACGTATCGTACGCGAGATTGATACGCAAATATGAATTCTAAACATAAACGTATGAAAAGTATCAAACGTATCTCAGTCGCATCGCTACGGAAATGGCGATTTACGAATCGCCGATAAGAAATCTTACGAGTAGAAGTAATCAGTGTGCAGCCAAGAAGCGTCATGTTGCATGACGCATACGTAGATCGTATTCGCGCATGTGCCGTTCCGCTAATACGCCAGTCATTCGCGTAGCTCCGCACGGAACGCAGCTAATAAATGAATATAATACACGTGGCATTATAACGTTGTAAGTATATAAATTGTTGTAAATTGTAAAAGTAATATTGTACATTCCGATCAGTCTTATGTGTATTCACGCTCTGATTTTCAATTACGATCTTCGTAACCTATAAATTGGAACTTAGTTCCCTCTTAAATATCAATTTCTAATTCAAATCACATCGGTATAACAAAGCGCGACGAACCACTTTGCGTTAGCTGTACGTATACTCGCTGATGCATTATGATAATTTCAATGGCTGTTCTCGTTTAACACTAGCACTACCGAACCAGTCAAAATGACCGATCGTTAATTTGCAATAAAAAATATATAAACTTGCAGCCGCGCATTTTTTAGAACGTTCCGTGATTTTCCGTAGAAGACACGAATAAAAGATTCGTTTCAGTTGCATCGTATACTCTTTCTAACCGTACGTCACTTTGTTTCGTTGGCACATTTTAGTCGTCGGTAGTTCTAGCGTTAAACAAGGTAGCATAGACAATCGACGTAACAGTTATATATATGTATATGTATATGTGTTCACGAGAGGGGATTATCCACTCGCGCCGTTTAATCTCCCACCGCTGCTATCAGTTGCAAGAGACAAGGATAGCTTAGCAGAGAGTAACGCAACGTTGCGATACGTCACTCGCGTTTAGAAGTAGCGAAGGTCGAAACAGAGTGGCAGCAGCTCGTGCAGGCTTGATACATAGCAGCATAGGTAAGATAATACGTAAAAACTTTCAACATTCGATAGTATTAAAGCAAATTGAATACACATCTCTGACATGGAGAACAGAGAAATGGCAAGGAGATCGATTATTGATAATAAAGAATTACTCGTCGCGATAAGCCATAATGATATCGACAAGGTGGAACGTCTTTTAAACGAGGAAGCAGATATTAACTTGAAAGACCGGTATGGTAATAAACCTTTATATCGTGCAATTGAAAGTGGAAATTCACACATGATTAGGTTACTCTTGAATACAGGAAAGTATAGAGAAAGTATAGAAAAGGAGGATCTAATAGATTATGTTGAACGTCTTAATAGACCGGATATTACTGAAATATTAGAAACTTCGTTGGGCTTGAAACTACAGATGCAAGATGAAAACATAGTGGAAAAGCGTATTCAATTTGGAAAGAACGAAGCGCAGGCTTTAAGTATGTATAATAAGTTCGCGTTGAAAACCTTTCGGGATGGAACTGAAAGAAGTTCTAAAAAGCCAGCAAATGCAATCCATGGTAATATTTATCAGTTAAAACTGTTAATGCTATTCTTGTATCGCGGAGTTTTGCATCGCTATTCGTTTCGCTTGGGTACAGAAGTAGAGGAAGCTGAAAAATTTGATGATTTAGTATTTGAATACGTCCAAGGTGGCAAGAAATTTTACCGTCTCGTACAAGCCAAGCATAAATGGGACGAATCTAAACAAATTACAGCGGATAATTTGTTAGGAGAAGTCAATGGCAATTATGGTTTGGTAAAGTATTTTATTTCTTACCAAAAATCTAAAAATCAGGGTTTATTTAAGGATGGTTCGATAAAGGACATAATTATTTGTACAAATATCGATTGGAATCGCGAAGATTTAAAGAGACGACAGATTAGGATCGAAGAGATGAAAGATAAAGACGATATTTTAGATATGAAAAGCATTGGAAAGCAATCTCGACGCTATAAATTCGATATCGATTTAGCTTCGTCGTTGAAATCGAAAGTAGAGGAATGTGGTGTGGATCAATCAACAAAGGCTAGTATTAAATGCACCGAGGGCGATGTAAAAGATTTTTTGAATCATCTTGTATTTGCTGTTAATCAGCCTAACGAAGATGAATTGGGCAAAATTATTGAAGAGGAAATAGGCAAGAAATATGGTTTTGCTTGGTCCGAAAATATATACAATAAACTTTTCGTAAAAATGTCAAACATGTTGATGGGAAAGGGAGATAGATTTTTTTCTTACCAAGAGGGAATGGAGTTTTTCGAAAAGGCAAACGCGAAGGGTTCTATTTGGTTCAATGTGAAAAATCAAACGCGTGTATTTGCCGGCAGAAGGGCACAACTGGCTGATTTGCATAACGTGTTACAAGATAACACTAAATCACAGCTCCTTGCCATATGTGGCCTTGGTGGGGTGGGTAAAAGTGAATTGGCTAGACAATATATCGGTAAGCATTGTCAAGAATATGATAACAATATTGTATGGATAAGCGCCGAAAATTATCACGCGCTTGTAGACTCTTTTCATAGACTCGCTTCCGATGTGTTAGGAATTAGCACTACGAATGCTGATAATAAACAAAAGGAAATACGATCTATAGTTGAAGACGTGTACAAGTATCTCTCGGAAACAAAGAGCCTCTTCATTTTTGACAACGCCGAGAAATACAGAAATGAAGGCGAATTCGATTGTGGCATAGAAAATTTCTTACCATCCCTTTCACCCAGTTACAATAAACCGTACGTTTTAATCACTTCCCGTAATGGTAAATGGCCGAGGGATGTGCAGGTATTAAAGTTAGACGTGTTGGATGAAAACGAAGCAACTGAATTCATGGAAAGGTCATTTGATACGGAGAACGACACACAAGAGTATTGTATCGTAGAATTGGTAAGGCAGCTTCACTGTTTGCCATTAGCATTGCAACAAGCTGTAGCCTATATAAAAGCGAAAGATGAGAGATTGAAACATTTGGGGGCAGAGTTTAACATTCAGGATTATCTAGAAAAGTACAAGGAAGAAGCTGGAGAGATCCTTAACTTCGAGTTCCCCGAATCTGTCGACAACGATTATGCCAAAACGATATTTACAACTTGGAATGTCACGTTAGATACGATAAAAGGAAAGGACAATGGCAGGGATGCCTTAGAAATAATAAATATTTCATCTTACTTAGCTTCCGAAGGTATACAGTCAAAAATATTTTTGGGCTTAACGAATAATAAAGAAACGGTGGGATCTGCTATTGAATTGTTAAAACAATTTTCAATGGTTAACGTAGAAAATACGATGCTTGCCGTGCATAGATTAGTTCAGCAGGTAATACGGATGAAATTGAAGAAAGAAAACCTGGAGGAAGAAACTTTAGCAAGAGCTTTAGGATTGTTTGATAAAAGTAATATAAGTTCGGAAAATATAAATCACGTGATATCTGTGTGGAACCATTCAAAGAAATACCAAACACTCGTAACGAAGTTTTTGTATATTCCCAGTTGTATGGGATGTGTATTTCTTGATAGTGCTAGGTATAGCGAAGCATATTCGATGAATCACGAGTTTTTGAAATTATTAGAGACATTACCAGTCGATATCTATGTTGCTATATCTAAGGCGGCGATGCAAAACAATATGGGAATGTCATTTTTTATTCAAGGTCAATACAATGAAGCTATCCAAATTTTACAAGAGTCTTTAGATGCCAGTAGAGCCATAGGGCTACCAATTGAACAAATATATGCTACGCAAATAAACTTAGGTTTAGCGTTATACGAACAAGGTAGATATGGCGAAGCTTTAAAAAATTTTCAAGAAGTATACAATGTTGTGAAAGTTATATTAGGAGATGATAATGTTGAGACTGCAAATGTGAAAAGTAAAATAGCAGCAATATTTATCGCGTATGGTGAATATGATAAAGCTCTACCAATGCTCGAAGAAGCAAATTACGTTCTAGAACGTAATTTAGGGGCAAATCATAAAGATGCTCTAGATGCAAAAACTGGAATTGCTGTTGTACTTGCAGCCCAAGGTAAACACAATGAAGCTTTAAAAATATTACAAACTGTATATCGTAAGCAGAAAGCTATTCGTAAAGACAATGACCCAAGAATTTTAATGATACAGGACAATATAGGCAGCATATATTATCAGTTACGTAAATACGATGATGCTTTCAATGTGTTTAAACAAGTGTTAGATGTTCAGGAAAAAACTTTTAAAGACGATCACCCTGATATTTTGACTACTCGCCGTAATATAGTATTATTATTAAAAGACCTGGGTAAATATGACGAAGCGATGACACTTTGTCAAGAAACTTTAAACAAATCTAAACGTACTTTGGGAAATGACCATCCTAATACTTTGCGTTTACAAACTGCAGAAGCAGACATATTACAAATGCAACAGAAATATGATAGTGCTTTGAAACATTATGAAGAAGTATTACATAAACGGAAACGGACTTTTAAAGATGACCATCCTGAAAGTTTAATTATACGCAAGGCCATTGCTAGGATACACGTAGAACAAGGAAACTATAATGAAGCACTTACTCGTTTCACTGGACTATATAAAATTCAAGCAACGAAATTCGGAAGAAACGACCTTGATACTTTAAGAGTCAAGCAAGAGATAGGTATGATATTTTATCATCAACAAAATTATACCGAAGCATTACAGATTTTTCAAGAGAATCTCGATAAAATTCAAACATTATATCCAGATTGTAGTGATGCAATCGACTGCAAATACAACGTAGCATTAGTACTTAGCGTTCAAGAAAAATATGATGAAGCACTGAAATTGTATAGAGAGGTACTCGATTCCTTTATTGTTGCTTTCGGTGAGGAAAATTATAAGACTGCGTGTGTTAAAAGTAGCATATCAGCAACACTTCTGCAGCAGGGAAAATATAAAGAAGCTTGGGGATTTGCATATGACGGTTTTAAGACATTTGCTGGAGTAGTTGGGTCAAATCATACAGAAACTTTGAAAGCTCGGGCTGTTTTAGAAAACACACTTCTCGCTGCAATACAGAATAATGATATAAAACGAATAAAGGAATTTTTTGAGAGAGATACCGAAAGAGTTACTGTTGCTCCTTTTAATAACTCGTCAATATTACACCATACAGTCAGTTGGAATAGAGTAGATATTTTGAACGTGTTATTAGAAAATGGAGCAGATGTTACTCCGGTTAATAGTCAAGGTGAAACAACATTGCACGCTGCTGCTGCTAAAGGTTACGGAGAAATTGTCGAGAGACTTCTGCAATACGTAAAACGTGAGAAATTAAATAGCTTTGTTAACGCTAAAACTGCCTCCACTGGTAGTACAGCGCTCCATATTGTAGCTAAGTATCGTTATCCACAGATTGTTAAAACTTTATTGAAACGTGGCGCAATGTACAACGTAAAAAATAATAATGGTAGAACGCCGCTTAGTCTCTCTACCCATAAAGTTATTATTGGTTTACTAAGATTGTTGGACGACCTATTCGAAGATGCGAAAAATGGTCAAGACAGGCTTATTAATAAATTAAATGCAGTGAAGCCTGATGTGTACGAAGCTGTGATAAACGCTCGCGATAACGACGGGAATGTGTTATGTCGAGTTCTTCAAGTTAACAATCACGCGAATGTTATGCGAGAATTCTTAACATTATTAAAACATCGAAGTAGAAATTAGTAAGACAGCGTTATTCAAACGGAGTGGAAGTAATGCGACGGTCCAGGATGTTTAGTTGATTTGCATTTCTCGTACACTGTACACAGGGGAACGCGATGTTAACCCTTCCCATACGGTTCTATTTTTCATCACAATACAATAGAGTGCGCGACCAAATTCTTATTGACACATTGTCGCAACATTATTACATGTTACAGCAGCAATATACATTGTCTAACGTATCGTAAAAAACCTGAATAATTCAATTTCTCAATCAAATGAATGCGACACACGCATGATTATAATATACGCTGTTGAAGCAAGTAAGATAGCCGTTGGCAATCAACGTGTCACGAATTCTTATCGTTTGTCTCCAAATTGTACTTATCGCGCGTCATACCGATAATCGAAAAGTTCCATTGCGATAACAATAGCCGCGTGATAATATTCACCGTGATTATAGTAAGCAGATTCTACTGCACTTGTATATTAGAAGTAAGGATACACATTTCTTCGTAATAATATATTAGTATTGTATGTGTAGAAGGCTAACGGGAGTTTTAGCCTATGAAGGACACTGTACAGGGAAAGCCCATGTACCCGTAGCGTAGGCCGTGTCGTTTTCCACATAGGAAAAGGGAAAGCGGTTCAGGGATGACGCTGCCAAACAGGTCAGGTGATAAAATAACAAGCCTCACGGCCAAACGACGAAAAAAGGCCAGTTACGGCGTAGACTCTGACGAGGATTGACTCGGACACCCGCGCGCGCCCACCGCTTATGTATCTTTGTAAATATATTTATCATAGTTAGTAGGAGTCGGAGGTGTTTTATTCCGGACTCTGGGCCCATCTCATCACCCTCCATATCCTTCTACATATGTGATATGTATTTATGAATTCCGTTTCTACGACACCGGAGCGACACCATGTATTCACAATTCAAGCGGAAATCACGCGATGACGGCCCATCGATTTTCAACGAATGTTCCTGTCAATAATGCAAAGAGAACGCCAAAGATAGAGGTGTATTGATGAAAATTGCATCGAGGAATCCCTAATGCTCACGGTGTAGGTGCAAAGCGAATACGGAGCGATGTAAATCGAAATCTTTCTGAAACTTGAAACAAAGGTACCGAATTGAAAGTTCCATTTGAAATGTGAAATTTTATAATTTCATCGAAAGCCAGTGACCGCGCCGAAGAACTGCAAAGTCCAGTAGTGATGGCATGAAATAAGCATCTTTCCAATCGCTGGATCCACTTTATAATTTTTCGATCATTTCAACGAAGACAAACAACTTTTTTTGGGACACATCGGAATACTCTTCTACGAATGGGCGACGCGCGACGTAAGATGCTGTTAATCGTCATCGTGAAAAGGAGAGCTTGGTACGGTTTTGTACGAAATCTCGGAGTCCTCGACGAAATTAGAACGCTACCCGTAGAAGGGTCGAGGAATCTTTCGCGGATAATTAGAAGAGAAGAAATGTTGAGCGAAGTTGGCCACATAACAGCTCACTCTTCGCTTCATCACAGTTCGCAAGACCAAAAAATACTAAAACCAGATGAAATTTTGCACGGCAAAATCCGGCCGTTCTACGCGCATTTGAAAGAGACAATTCTTCCTTTGCAGCAGAGAAAAGGTAGCGGTGATGGATGAAAGGAATAATAGAAGGAACGTGCAAACGTTTCAATGAACAGATTGTCTGCTAACTACGAGTTGTCTCGTGCTTGACAATTTTCCTTATCTTCTACGGGTTCTCCTGCGATGCACGCAATGCGAAGGTCGCAAAGTTATTGCGATAAGAGTCGTTTTATAAGGACACCGGAAGAGTACGTGGGACACCTAGCTTGAATTCTGATATCGAAATCTTCCCTTTTCGCCTATACTGTGAGTCGTGTAATCTGAAAAAAATCTGAAAGTTAAGCTCACATTGTTGCACGTGTCGTTTGACGTAGCAAGAAATCGTAAGAGTCATAATTGAATGACGCTGAGTGTAACGAAGTTGCATACCAGAAGACAGTGCTTAGGTTTATTAACCGTTTGCAATGTAATAACGAGTCGCACTCGTTTCATGAGCTATGGTGTAGATTCGACGAAAGTGGATTCTGCTGACGAGACAATTTCATTTGTACGATAACTTGAGCATTGTACCGTAATATTTGGGGGTTACTAAATAAAACGTGCCCGTAACGTTCGAACAATTTGTACGTAACATAATAAGAAAGCAGTAATTACTAGCGCACGTATGTAACAATAGCAGGGCAAGAGATAATGTAACCGTTAAGTTAGTACAGTTATTGTTAAGATTTGCAGTTAAGCCAGGTTTATGACACGCTCAGGCAACCGCTATTTTTGAGTGAGGACTTTTTATAACTTGTACGTGACTTTCTACGTCCTGGCGAGGGGCAATTAAACAATTCACTTGGAATTTTTGGCTGTGCCTTCGCCCTCAATAGCATATAAAGACGTGACATAAACCCGGAATTTCCGAAGGGTACATCTGGTTGTAACGGTTCCTTGACCGGCGAGTCAAACCTGGAGGAAATTCCGCATCGTTGCCACACTCGGTACCGCTGGCACTACCCCTCACCCTCCTTGGCAAGGGCGTGCTAAGGGTACATAGGAAAGGGTGGGCGGTAGGAATTAGACATAGTGATTGGCCATCAAAACTTAACGAATTCGCCCACCAACACGTCGTCCAAAGGCTCGCCAGAAGGATTCTGGCAGGACGAACTCCGCCGATCAGAAGGAAACAAATTGTCGTCGAAGCAAGTAAAATCTCCACGCGCGCGGTCGCCGAACCCTCTTGTTATCCCTGTACAGGGTGGTCCTTCGAACTAAGTCATTCATTTTGTCGGCACTCCACGTGCAAACTCAACCCAACCCGCAACGATAACACAAATCGACCACGGGATCAAACAGTTATCATTTATAAATTAACGCCTCGTGATAATGGCGAACACGTCGAATAAAATTCCCGAGCTTGTACCGTGTTACGAAAACCACGCGAAACCATTGTACTGTCGAATGAGCTGCCGTAAGAGCGTTTTCGCGTTGTCCGGTTTTCGTCATCCGGTTGAAACCGAATACTGCGATCCTTCATCTTCTGGTTACAAACAACGAACGCAGGTATACGACGTTTCGTTTATTTTCGAAAACCGGACAATGCGCAAAAGGCTCTAAGAAATGCCTTGCCGTGACAGGTGTAACTAGACGGCGGATGTTTATGCAAATTCGTAGTCCTTGAAACGCGTCCAAAGAAATGGGAAACATTCTTGACTGAAACATTCCGTCCCATTTCGCGTAATTTAGTTTTCCATAAGTGCATATAAGATCCGCTGTCTGGTTGTAACCGAGATGTAGTTGCGACATCGAAATTGCGAAGATATCAGCAAGAAATTGGCAAATGTACAAAGCGATTGCGGTAATGTGTGTCGGTGAGAAGTGTGCACTCGCGTTAAAGACTTTAGGATAATCGTTGCATTTGTCTCTCTGTTAAAGAGAACATACGAAGCATGTGATTTAAGTTACGTACCGGTGATGCTCAACTACTTATTATCTTTTATATTGTTTTTTAAGTTGAATCGTTGAACTAACGTTGGCTACCTCGGTCGATTAGCAAAGATTACATAGTATGTCGAGAGAATCTACGGTTAATAATTGTTAATGTTTATCCCAATTTACACTTTTATAAACATAAAATTGAACAGTGCATTTTCTTGGAGAAGTTTTTACTATACAAATATTTTATTGCAGTTAATGTAACTTTTATATTACGACAAATATACAAATGAAGAAATTGCGAGTTGTTGATGACTTCGAGATCGCACAATTGCCTCTTTACCCTCGCCTATAAATTTGCCCTGCTACAAGCATTAACCCATTCGCGCGGAAAGTTTCTCATATCCACTGTGGACGAGCGGCATTCAATAATTTCGCGCCACGTGCCTACTGACGTTGCTTTAACGGTTTTATAAACATTACGTTTATTCGAGACGTAAATGAACACGGTTTCGTAGTCCTTATCGATCAGCAAATATTATATGCGCTTCATTATAAATGATCGGCGTGCGCGCAGAAATAAGATAGCAAGCCAAGTATATCAAAATACATTCTCGGAAATTAAAGTTATATCTATAACTTAACAGGGACGTAACAAGGACATTGGACTTTGTTATACATTTTCAATGAATTAGTTGTGGCGCTGTAGAGAGGGGATAGGATAGGAAAAGGAAGGGTGTTGCGTTTCGTCCTGGGCCTGCTAGTGGACTCATCAGTGCGGCTACCTAGCAGGCCCTGCCTTAGACGTTTTGATATTGGAGGGAAAGTTAAGTAAAAATTGCCAACGATATGTGGAGCCGTGGAGGGGGGATAGAATGGGAAAAAGGAAGGGTGTTAACATTTCGTGCTGGACCTGCTAGTGGATTTATTAATAAGGCTACCTAGCAGGCCCTGCCTTAGACATTGGGATATTGGAAAGAAGGTTAAAGGCGGTATATATATGGACGAGGTAGTTGGAGCGAGTACTTTCGAGAAACCCTATTTCGTATGTCCCTCTAGTGGTGGGTGCAGGAGAGCCGCCACATAGTAATTAATACTGTAGGGATTATTTTAAAGTAAATCCCTCGCAACGTCCTCTCCCACTCGACTCTTTTTCTCGACTCCCTTAATCACGCATTCTCTACCCTTGCACGCATTCATTCTTCTCCTTATCTCTCTCTGATTCTCTTACTCGTCTCAGACATTCGTAGAACCCAATCAGTCACGTTCACCCGAAACCTAGCGCGACCACGCACTCTTCGACCACGCGTCAACTCAATCGCTTTATCCCAAACACTTCTCATTCACGCCTCAGCTAATCTTACCCAAATACAACACCGTTTGCTCAGCAATCGCTCTGGTCCAAACATTCACACGACATTCTGTCTTCCACAGTAGTTTCTCTCCTCCTCAATCACGATTCTTCGTTAATTCCCTATTTCCCTCGTTTCATTTTAGCATTTCACCGTTTTCACGTTTCCCTCGTGCATCTTTCCCGCCGGGCGAGAGAGGACTTCGTAAAAGGATAAGAAAAACACGATGGAACTTTAATGGATTCCATCAAGCCGGATAAATTTCAACGGAGCTCTCGAAGATTCTTCATTATTTCGCCATCACTTATATTACTATCGTACGCTGGGTGCATCCGCGGTAAATCTATCTTCTACTCCCTCGTCGTCTTACGCCCCCGGCCTCGTGCTTGCCTTTTCGATCTGCCTGGATATAACGACGACGCCCCGATGATTTTGATAGCTTCTAATCCGCGAGCTCGCGTGTCTCTCGCGAGAAATGAAATTTTCCACGCGACACGGCGCACCCTGTTTTCGTGCGGACTACCTCGCGGCATTCGTTAACCGAGTGCCAGGGGGCCATCGCGGAAATGTTTTTCGAAAACTGGTGTAGCGACGGAAAAATATTTTCCTGCAAATATTTATTTTGGATATTTTCAATTACGCAGTAATTGATTCATTGTATTCATTGTACAACAAAATGCTCATAAATGAAAGAGTCGTTTAACAATGTTATGCTCCAACCTGGAACAATTTTTATGTTGACGACGTTCTAAAATAGTTAAATAATGATACGCGAGAAGCTTAAAGTGGCAGGACGTGGTACATCTACCCTATAATATAACGCGGAATCTGTTCTTTTTCGCCAAATTAAATATCCCACGAACGCATAAAAATCCGCCATTTAGTTGTAACCGTTTGCAATCGAATTAATTCGATGTACACGAATGAAACTTTGTTCTCCACTGCGTAACGTTTATCAACCATTGCGTTATTCTCATTAAAAACCCGTAAGTTTGAAAGTGATCGCGGTAAGCGGATTTCACGGTACAATAATATTGTCCGGAATACGAAGAGCAATTTGTGTTCCATTTTATTACAGCGAATACTTTGATCCTATCGCAATTCTTTTCAGAGCCCCCGTACGATATTCTTCCGTTCTCATTTGAAAGCAATTCAACCGTGTACAACAAAGCAGCAATCGAACCGAACGACAAAGCTTTCCGTTGCGAACACGCTTCAAACGAGTGCGAAATTTACGGCAACCCTTATGAAAAGCTGCTCTACTCACAAACGTGTCCGAGCCGAGCTTGCTCCGCGGAAGATCGCTATCGCGTGCGTGAGCTCGCACGAGCGGAAAGATTGTAAACTTTATTGCTTCCTGGAAGCGCGCAGATATAAAAAGGGTCGCGATTTATACGCGTCTACTCGGACCTCGCATTCGAGACTGGCAAAGGGTTGAAGAAAGGCTGGTCTCTTCTAGTAACTAGCCGACCTAGAGGTGGTCAAAAATAGTGAACAGTCGCTGCATTGTTTGATCGTTAAATTCTTCGATTGCGAGGGGAATTCGAGCTCTTAGAAATATAAACGCTTCGGAATTCAAAAGCTTGGGAAACCAAAAGCGTGGGTATTGTAAAGCTTGGAAATTCGAACGTCTGAAAATCCAGAAGCTTGGAAATTCGATTGCTTGGGATTCTAAAGTTTTGGAAATTCGAATACTTGGGATTCTAAAGTTTTGAAAATTAGAACGCTTGGGAATCCAAAAGCTTGGAAATTCGAGTGCTTAGAAAAACAAAAGCTTGGCAACTTAAAACGCTTCGAAATTCAATAGCTTGAAAACTCGAGCGCTTGAAAATCCAAAAATCTTAAAAAATCGAATGCTTGGGATTCTAAAGTCTTGGAAATTCGAATGCTTGGGATTCTAAAGTCTTGGAAATTCGAATACTTGGGATACTAAACTTTTGAAAATTAGAACGTTTCGGAATCCAAAAGCTTGGAAATTCGAGTGCTTAGAAATACAAAAGCTTGGCAACTTAAAAAGCTTCGAAGTGCAATAGCTTGAAAGCTCGAGTGCCTGAAAATCTAAAAATCTTAAAAATTCGAATGCTTGGGATTCTGAAGTCTTGGAAATTCGACCTGTCGAGAATCCAAAAGCTTGGAAATTCGAGTGCTTAGAAAAACAAAAGCTTGGCAACTTAGAACGCTTCGAAATGCAGTAGCATGAAAGTTCGAGTGTCTGAAAATCCAAAAATCTCAGAAATTCGAATTCTTTGGATTCTAAAGTCTTGGAAATTCGAATACTTGGGATTCTAAACTTTTGAAAATTAGAACGTTTCGGAATCCAAAAGCTTGGAAATTCGAGTGCTTAGAAATACAAAAGCTTGGCAACTTAAAAAGCTTCGAAGTGCAATAGCTTGAAAGCTCGAGTGCCTGAAAATCTAAAAATCTTAAAAATTCGAATGCTTGGGATTCTGAAGTCTTGGAAGTTCGATCTCTCGAGAATCCAAAAGCTTAGGCATCCGTATAGTTGGGGATAGAAATGCTTGGTAATCTAAACGCTTATCAATCGCTGTTTAAGCATGAAAATGTAAGAGCGTCCGAGTTTCGCTTCGAGCCAGCGTACACAGGCAGGAATCACTCGCGATGGGCGTCCGTTTCCTTTCAAGGAGGCGAACCGTGCCGCCATTCCAGAGAAATTGGACGGAACGAGGGTCCAAGTGATCACGATAACAAATTTTCCACCGGCGACGCCGGAAAATACGAAACGACGCGACGTCGGCCAGAGATTGCAGTTTACGAGCTGCCGAGCGCCAGCAGCAGGACTTCAGAGCAAATTTCGTCCTTCCTCGCGTTCCGCTACCCTTTTCTCTTCTACCCCCTTTCTCCTGTAATCTTATCGTTCCTTCTTTCCGACGATTTAATGGAATTTTAAAGGTCCGTGCCTTATCGCATGAGCTGCGACGACGCTAACCAGCGTCGCGTTTCGGCAATCCTGATAAACGGGCGACGTTTGATTAACGGAACGCTCCAATTCTTCATTTCTATGCGCGGCTACAGTAAATGTACCGCGTACTGCCGCTTCAAGGTTCGCGCGTAACCTCGTTTAACCATTATAAAACGTCGTTAACGTAAAGATCGTTCCAGTTTCGAGCGTAATATTGTTCAACCGCTCTTTTATTTACGAACATTTCTTTTTATACGTTCCGTATAATAAATTCATCGCTATTCATATATTCCGCCGCGTGATCGATCAGTAAGCACGCGATAAGCATGAGTAAATACACGAAATACTATTTAAGAATGGATAACGTAATGATAAAGTACATGGGACGTGTGATAATTCGGTAAACGCGATACCTTTACCACGCAACTTACATCCGTTAAATTGGACGTTGTTGTACATCTTCGATTACGTACTAATGAATTTATTATATTGTACGTGTTGCAAGTGGTTCGGCTGTCGTCAATGCGTGCAGATGTCGCGCTCTTAGACGATGAACACCCGCGAATATTATAATGCGTGCGTACACACCTAGATTAGGTAAACGCATTAAATAAAGTTACGCGCGAACTTTGAAGTAGCAGTGCGTGGTACATTTACCCCTATACTGTAAAGATACGCGCGTAACATTCGCGAGCAGCTTAGGTACGTCTCATCCACGTTCTCCGATCGAATGTTTCAAATTTCGATTTTGTTGACAGTTCAAGGGAACTGGACGCGCATGGATATACGAAAGAACAGCGGACTCGTATTTCGCTTAATCCATTTTGTAGGGGGTCGACGTCCAGACCTGCGTCCGGGCCCCATGGGGTTCAGGTATGAATGAGGTACGACTGCTAGGTACGAATGTCGAGGCTCTGTGTGTTAGAGTTTTGGAATGATTGGAAAGTCTTGAGTGCCTGTCGCCGAATGTTTTCCTTAGGATGCATGAAGAGTGTTAGTGGAGTGACAAAGAGAGCCTCAGCAAGAGAGTGACCGCGTGAGAATTGAGGGTTGAACGGATGGAAAGCGACAGTCAGAGGACAGAGTTCGAGCGAGTTACAAGCGAAGAGGCAGAGTGTTAAGAGTAAAAATATATCTATCCGTATAAGAGAGAGCTGATTTATTTAACACAACCTTCGCACAAATCCCACATCGTAGGTTCACATCCTACAATTTGCATCCGCGAGCGGAATAATCCGCGTACCACGATTGATATTGATGTTACGGATGTTTGTGATACACCACCGTGTATCGATCATTTTAACACTATTCATACCACGCCCGGTCAAATGATCGGTTTTAAAATATTCGGTTTAAGATTCTACATTCATTGTTATCTGTTTCGTCGTCTCGATCCACGAAGACTCGGGATTTAGAATACGACGGAGGTTCGGAGAAATTGTTGCTTGACTCCGGAGAACGCGTTATTTATTTTGGGTTTCGTGGTGACACTGTTTCCGGCGACAGACTTGGCTGTTCTTGGTTTATTGATAACTCCGGAAAAATGTTGACGGCTCTGGTTCTTCCGGGAAGAAACCTTCTCTTAAATTAGCTCGGTGAAGGAGTAGCGAGGGGGGTGAAAAACGCGGATTGGCTCGTTGGAAATTTGAAATTTGCGAAGGGAAGGCGGTCGGTTTATTTCATTTGTCGCCGTTTAACGCGAGTCTTGCAAGGTAACCGCCTCCATTCTCACGGTTGTTCTTAGGTAGAGCGACTACCGATGATCGACCTATGCGTGGAATACCCAAGGCCTCGACCCTAGCAGGTAATACGTTTACGATACTTCTTGAAGTTACCAGAACGTGACAAATTGAGGAAACTAAAATGAAATTACTAATCCCAGTATAAAGTAAAAAAAGGGCAATTGCCTCTAGACAGCTTGTAAAGAAAAGAAAAGGAAAATGTTTTCAATAGTTTCATAAGGTTATTTCTGCTATGGGTCAGCTTCGCTAAAGAGTGGTTTTATGAGAACTAATTTAAAATATTGAAAGAATAGTGAAGCCCGGATCTTCTAGACGCAACATTATCCCTTTCGTCTATGTAACTTTATGACAATTCTTTTATTGTTTGCTTAATCAGTTTCGCACATTTTGTTTTCCTTTTTCTTTTTTTTTTTTTTTAATTAGAATGATCTATTGAATAAATACGTGTAAAACGCCGGTACGAATAGTGTTAAAGATAATCGTACTCGTTAATAAAAGGCATAATATCTGCTCCAAATTTCTTTACCGTATATATGTATAATACTATATCTTGTTTCGATCGTTACACGTAATTTCACAGTAAATCCGAAGCTCTCCGATACGTAGAGATGGCCGCGTATTTATTGCTACGATGCGAATGGGGTTGACTTCTAGCCTCGTCGCAACGTCGACCAATGTTGTCTCCCCTTTAATGGGCAGCGTTAACGTTTTAATAAAGCAAGACTTACAATCGTTCCTTTGAATTGAGCGGAGGGAACGAAAGGGCGCGGAAGTGGTGAGCATTTTCCGACGCTTTTCACATTATGCAATTTGAACACGGAAAAAGGGAGGGGAGAGGGGGGCAAAAGAAAAATATTCAGCAATACGGCGGGAAAACTAGGGGTGGAAGAGGGTTGGGAGGGCAAATTCAGAAGCATGCTGTTAGGACCCTTTGTTATATCGCGTTGAGTCTTCCTTTCTTTTCTATTCGTTTCATCCGAGTGCACCAACAGCGTGCTTTCCATCCCCCTTATTTTCTCCATTCAACCCTTCGTCCCTTCCGAGCGGCGGTTTTTATACATCCGGCTTAATAAAACGTTCAACACACTTTCGTCGTTACACGGCGCGTCCACCCAGCTTCCAATCCTCCGTCGCCTCGGCGTCCTCTCGCCTACCTTTCCACGCTTAAATGTCGCGAAATGCGATTAAAATGCATAGAAAGCACGCGGGACAGGAAAAGCGTAAAGCGATTTCGTTCCTTTTTTTTCTTCTACATTTTCCCTCTCTCTCTGTTTCGAAATAAAGGTTCTCGGCGATGAAGCGTGGCATTTGTGAAAAACTACAATAGGAAAACTGTGGAATTTCATCTCGACCGAAATTAAGTGGATTACATTCGAAGTTCCGAGTTAAAACTTCCAGGGATTGTCGTAGATCAAATCCTTTGTACTTTAGATCCCATTGTATTCGATGTTTGAGGGTTTGAAATGGAGCTATTGGCGCTGCTATGGCGGCACGCGTAAATTTCACAAGAAAGATCAATTTCAAGTCCTTATTTATTTTCCATCGATTCAGTTGTCTAGTTTCTTTCAAAGCAAGGCGAATTAAACGCAACTTTTCCCCTTTTTCGGAAAACATAACACTTTAAATTGTCACAGGAGTCAAAAAAGTGTACTGCAATTGCCGATTATTATAGTTATTGAAAAAGTTCTGCCGCGCAAAGGGTTGAAATTACGAATACTTAAAAGGGGATGTCGTGAAGTGGAGTTATCAATTTTTTGTATACTTTCGTATAAACGAACGGAAGAAAATAGCCATTCCATTAAACTCCGCTTACGTTTAGCTAAAACACAAACGTCAGTGCCTGTAAAATGTTCGAAACTCGTGTATTTTGATACGAACAGCTGAAGGAAAACGGATGGAAAACCGAATTACTTTAAAATCATTTCCATTTAAGTGACAACATTTCAAATAATTATAAGAGGTACGTTGAAACTTTGTCGTACAGTTCCAATAAATCAGTAACCGATACAAAAGAAAAAAGTAAGAACAGTAAAAAGTAACACAAAAAAGTAACACACAAAAAACACAAAAAAGTAACATACAAAAAGGGAAAAGAAAATCATCGTAACTAAAAGAGACGTGTTAGCTAACGTTGCGCTGCAAACTGGAACGATTCGCAGGTTAAATAACTTCTAAAATAATTAAACGAAGTTGCCTAAAGCGATGAGCTTGAAGTGGCATTAAGTGGGACATCTACCTTGCGCATATATCACGGCTCTCGTGAAAAATAGCTTCGTCAAAGGATCTTTCGCGTTCTTTACCGTGGCGAAAGTAAAACGACCGGCCTGCAAAAATGTTCGAGTAACTGGCATTCGACAAATCGGTCGAATGAACGTGGAGAAGAACGTGGCGTGTTCGTTCCATTTTACCAGCTTCTCTGTATTAGCCTTTAGACGTGGCCCGTAAAGGGGGAAGTTGCCAAGATGTACGAGCGAAGAATGAGAACGCGCGGTCTCCGAGATGGTCGGTTAATCAAACTTTAATTCAACCGCCTGTTCCAGTTTAATCGTTGCGTTTTTCATTTCCCATTCTAGACGGGCGCGAACAAAAGGGCGACGCGCGGTTTAAATCCTCTAAAAACGAAACAGCTTTCTGTTCAGGTTCGCCCTAATTAACCATCTCCTATAGAAATTATTGGCAAAAAGCAGAAACGAAGTGCAGTCATTTGCGATGATATATTTATATATACGTATATAAATATATCTCCCAGGAAAAATATATGTTACGCCACTGAATCCAGTGGCAATAGTCGTCAATAATACGAGTCGTTATTTTTGAAAGTGGTATAAGTCCATTTTTGGACAAAGAAATGAGTTAATGGTAATTTTAGTAAGATATAGATATCCTCTTTTTATTCCCTTCAATATCTCGACGTATGAAAAAATGGACTTATACCGCTTTCGAAAATAACGGCTCATATATTGACGTTTCTTTAGGCGATGCGTGGAACCAACGTGAATCGCGATAAAATGCGATTTCAGCCCAGTTAGTAATGGCCAAGCGAGTGGAGGTATTATATTCTGCTTAAATACGAAATATATAAATAATCAATCACTGTTATAATCATAAAACTATATTTCATTGCAATATATTTGTTCGGGCCTATTTTGTAGGAGGTTTATGGCAAGGTTTAGAAGTACCGTTATTTTTGAGGATTCGTTAATTTAGTTTTTCTGCCATCTGGACGACACTCGCCAGATGGTACGATTCCCGGATTTTTACTCTTTTGTTATAGCATTTGTATAGCCCTTAGTTTCATTCGCATATCTTTCGTTAGCCTCAATAGCTATTACCCTGTCGTAAACCTTCACGGCCTGAGCAGTCTTCGAGAACCATCGGTCACCCAACGGTTTCCGCGGCCTATGCAAGGGGCAAGGAAACCGTCTCAGGTGTTGACCAGATGTGTCGCCCACCCCCGTCAAATTCTAACGTTTCGCCCCCCTTGGAGAACTCCGCGACCCCTTCCTCAGGGAAACACGCCGCGAGCGTAAGGGAAGGTGTGTCTTTCGAAACTAGGCCCGCTGATTGGAACTGCCCAAAAATTGGAAGGAACCAATCAGTGGGAAATTGCAAACTCCAAGAGTGGGGCTGAGACAGTCTCGTTAGTTACACAAAGGAGTTACACAGAAACAGTCGTCTAAAATAGTTACACAGAAACAGTCGTCTAGAGGAGTTACACAGAAACAATCATCTAGAATAGTCACACGAAAGAAGTCACACAACATAGTCATACAGAAACACATACATCATTAGTTAATTGTAACCACTGCTCGTACTTTGAACACACATTAAAATACAGTCCACTTTTCTCTCTAAGTCGCGAGCTCCGAACCGATTGAGAAACGGAACGCGACCCAACAATATTTATACGAATGATTCTTTTTGGATAACCATAATTCTACAGAAGCACGCATTTGCGTGAACATCCGCAGTGTAGGAATAATTTGATCGTACGAATTACGACGACGGCCAGTAGTAGATTTCGTGGACGAAAGCCGGCTGAAAATATTCCTTTGCTACTTCGTTCGCGACGAGCCTCGCGTATTGTGCTCACGTTAGATTACTATCCGGTACATCGGGCCGCAATTTCACGGTCTAAAAAATGAAACAACAAAGATTCGCCGGCGCATCGACGAAACGGAGGCTGATCAGGGACAACACAACGTGACTTCGATGCATCCTGAATAAAAAGAAAGAAAGAAAAAAAACGGCGACGCGACGAAGGCAGCTGGAGAACAGCGAAAGGAATTAGAGCACGGTTCGAAGGGGACGAATTGAAAACGAAGAAAATGGAACCCGTGAATCGGGCCCTGATAAAAGCGCCAAAACGAGCGCGTTAAAATTGGAGAAAATGCAAGGGGAATATTGCAAATCGAATTCGATGCAAAATTCACGGATAAAAGGTTCTAGCAAAAGTTTCGTATAATTTCTCCTCGAGTATAATAGCGGTAATATATGTTCACGCTAGATTTACCAACATCAGTAGCGTAATTTCAGAGGTTTCTTTAAAAAAAAAAAAAAAAAAATTAGGCATAGGGCGAAGGATTAAATAAATAAACGAAACATTATATTTATCCGCAAACGCGCGGAGATTTCTAAGCGAGAAAATATCACGTCCTGAAGGGTGTCCATTTCGAAAGTGGTCCGAAGAGCGAGAAGGCGGAAAATTAGCGACATTCACGGGAAGCGGAAATAGCAAACGACGATGAGCGACGGCGTTACTCCGGCCGTGAGGCACGTACGTACTGTACGTAACTCTCGTTTCTGTTTTTATACCTTCGCGTGGTTTTTCTTCCTTTTTTTTTCGTGCACCACCGGCTGAACAGGGAAAAAACTAATTCCGTAATTGCGAACCAAATTTCTTTGCAAGCCAGCAGCAGCAACCAACGGCCGCGCCATTCTTTTCCTTTCCTCCCCGCTTTCTTCGCCTTTGTCTCCGGCAACCTTTGTTTTTTATACCCCTCTTTGTGTTCCCCCTTTATACTACTCGTTTTCTTTAACTCTGCCAAGCCACGCTTCTTCTTCGCTTTCACGCAATTCCGGTCTCATTTATTTTACTTCGAGCAACTTCCACGTACACACTTTCTTCCCCTTTCGCTTATGCTTTATGAGTTTCAACGCTCCCGCCTCGATACTTGATTTCCTCGGCCTCTTTGTAAACCCGTTTCGCTTGCGCGAACGATTACGCGTTGAATAATTTGAGTTGTGGTGGAGATGTGCGTGCAATTAACCCTACACGCGCTCGGTTATTTGCTCGCGGAAGTATGGCTGTTTACTTGCACAACGTCCGACATATAGGCTTGTGAACTTCGCCGCTCGAGGTTTCGAACCAGACTCTTTTTGCGGCTTTTTTTCTGTTCGTTACTTTGGGTGATGGTTTCGTGGTACTTAGGAAATTTTCCCTTATGACCCACTGTCTTGTTGGTTATATGCTAGTGACGTATTTGATTAGTCAATCACTTTGCATTTATTCGCGGGAAAAATTGTCCAAAACCCGTTTTCTTGATTACTGGCTTTGTTATTGTATTGATGTTATCCTTGGTGCTTTCTTCCTAATTTTAAGTGGTATCTCTTGTGGATTATAGTTGCCTGTTGCTCTTACGAGGGGATTAGTATGGTTGTGATTATACGTTTTGTTTAATACTTGGTTAATGTATTCTCGGATGGTTTCTATTTTGTAGGGGGTCGACGTCCAGACCTGGGTCCGGGCCCCCTGGGGTTCAGGTATGAATAAGGTACGACTGCTAGGTACGAATGTCGAGGGTCTGTTTGTTAGAGTTTTGGAATGATTGGAAAGTCTTGAGTGCCTGTCGCCGAATGTTTTCCTTAAGATGCATGAAGAGTGTTAGTGGAGTGACAAAGAGAGCTCTCAGCAATAGAGTGACCGCGTGAGAATGAGGGTTGAACGGATGGAAAGCGACAGTCAGAGGACAGAGTTCGAGCGAGTTGCAAGCGAAGAGACAGAGTATTAAGAGTAAATATATATCTATCCATATTAGAGAGAGCTGATTTATTTAACACCATTTAATTACCTTCTGCGAAGGGGTTAAACGTAGCAAGTACGACCGATTTCAACGAGGATCACGTCTAACAATAATCAGAGAAATTGAGATCGGTGTACGCGAGTGCGGAGAAATATCTGGCTCGAGTATTCTCAGGAATTCTATTATTAAGGAATTAGCAAGCGTGTTTAACAGGGGGGGGGGGGTACGGTGCAACTTCACAGTCAGCATGGTTTCCGGCTAACTGCCCTACTCCGATAAGCCGAAACCGTAGGAAACTCCTGCAAAGATATGCTTAAGACGACGCGATTCAGTTTCCGTGCGGCCCAGAATTATCGAATTATCGCATTTGCCACGGTTTAATTAGCAAATTCACCCGCTGATAAGCTTATTTACGAAAAATCGTTTAAGGCAGCGTTTCTCGAGCTTTTCCGCATAACGACGAGCTTTAAACCTTTGCGGACGAGCGTCGACAAATAGTCGCCTAATCATTTTTTGGCTTTCCGAACCCATGTCGACTATTAAAGCACGCAACTTAATGCAATGAATACTTAACGTAATAATAAACATATTGAAATCGTTGGAAATGAAATGGTTTGGAACTCGAAAGCGTGAAAACTCAAAGTCGTGGAATTAAAAATTAAAGATACTGTCACAAGTGTTAGTAGTTCTCGTCCGCAAAGGGTTAATAAACAATGATATTTATCGTTCTCAACAACTAGCTTGTAACGGTGTTTCCTAACGCGCGAAATTAACGTGGCGTCTGCTCGGAACGTTCTGTCGTTTTCGTGCTCCTCAAAACTGTCCTTTCCTTCGAAACGAGGTTCCGGCAAATTTCACTTTTATCGCCCGCATTTGAGTTCGGTCGCGCGCAACATGCGATCTTTCGCAAAAACGTGAACCCTGGGACTTTCCTTTAAGCCGCTCGACAGTCGGCCACAAGAATAAAGCGATTTATCGCAGTTCGTATTTATAAATTAATTAACCCTTTGCGGACGAGCGTCGACAAATAGTCGCCTAATCATTTTTTGGCTTTCCGAGCCTATGTAGACTTTTAAAGCAGAAAACTGAACGTAATGAATACTTAACGCAATAATAAACGATTGAAATCGTTAGGAATTATATGGTTTGGAACTCGAAAGCTTGAAAATTCAAAGACGTAGAATTCAAAAGTAAAGTACTCCCATTCGACTTTTAAAGCAGAAAACTGAACATAATGAATACTTAACGCAATAATAAACGATTGAAATCGTTAGGAATTATATGGTTTGGAACTCGAAAGCTTGAAAATTCAAAGACGTAGAATTCAAAACTAAAGTACTCCCATTCGACTTTTAAAGAAGAAAACTGAACATAATGAATACTTAACGCAATAATAAACGATTGAAATCGTTAGGAATTATATGGTTTGGAACTCGAAAGCTTGAAAATTCAAAGACGTAGAATTCAAAAGTAAAGTACTCCCATTCGACTTTTAAAGCAGAAAGCTGAACATAATGAATACTTAACGCAATAATAAACGATTGAAATGGTTAGAAATTATATGGTTTGGAACTCGAAAGCTTGAAAATTCAAAGACGTAGAATTCAAAAGTAAAGTACTCCCATAGGTGTTATTACTTCTCGTCCGCAAAGGGTTAAAAGTTAGAGTAAATGTTCGAATTACTGTCAGCGTTCCTCTCATCGACACTTTAAGTTATTTCATTTAATAGCAAAGTAATGGGCGAAGAATCGTTCATATTAAACTTGGACCTCGGTTAAGGTAGCAACACGTAGACGTTTATTTAATATTTGTAAAGAAATATTGCGAGGTAAATGCGCTGTTGAACATTGGAAACGTGGCCAATATAAGTATAAAGTATGGAACGTGTGATAATTCAATAAAGCGCGACGTTTACTATATACGTTATCTTATATCTGTTACACAAACTAACGCGTTGTATATATGTAATAACGTAACGTAGTAACGTAATGTAAAAACGTGTTTCTATTTAAACGAAAGCGTTTTCGAGTGACAATAATAGAGACATTGGATTTCGTTGCATATTTTCAATGAATTACCAATGAATTCATTGCATTCTATAAACAAAAAAATGTTCATGAACAATATTAATCTCCAGACTGGAACTGCATTTTTATGTCAACGACGTTCCAAAATAGTCGAATAAAGTTACGCGCGAAGCTTAAAGTCGCAGTAATTTCTACATTTACTCTATCCTTTTATTACAATTCTGTCTGTTTTCTCTGCTCTTTGCTCCGTCAACGATTTCAGTTCCATCTTCAATTTTGACCACAATTTTCGCCGAACCTGACATTTTACTCCAGCTCCCTTTTTTTTTTTTTTTTTGGTTCTTTTCCGTTTTTTTAATGCCGGCGGCCTTTTTGCAATTTTCGACGATGTGCTATCGATTTACATGAGACTGCGGAAAGATAGCCGGCTCGCCTCCGTCGATTCCCGCGCTCGGTTATACGGATTCTATAATCGAAAAAGCGAGATAGGGGCGAAAGAAAATGAGAGGGGCCGCGGCAGCCGAATATTTCATCTTCACCGAGAGACGAGAGCTTTTCAGCAAGTCATTCCGCCTTCGGGGTAATATTTTCGACGACTTTCTAAAAGCAAAAATGGATAGCTCGATCCAGCAGAAAAATTGTTAATCGATATCAATATTCGATGGAACGTACCGTACGCTTCTTCGTATATTCTTCCCATCGATATTTCCTCCCCTTCCGATCGGAGTTTCCTTGTATGAGATTTAATTACAAGATGGGGGAAAAAAATGTCTAACGACTAATTTATTACTAATTTACATTTCATGTAAACAAAGATAACGCGAGGAGCACAAGACGAGCGAGCACAGATCGTTTAACGTAAAAAGAGAAAGAGTAAAGTTCAAACTTAACTCGTTGCACTACTTAATTTTGTTTTTATATTTACCAACAACTCCTTAATTAATTTACAAACTAGATCAAGAAAGGGGGTCTCAATAATAAAATGTTGTATTGCAACAGTGCAACGAATATAGTTTATATCGCTGGCACGCTGTAAGCAGCATTACAGTGTGTAACAAATATATTTCTTTTCGTTTATACGAACTAGTAAGGTAGTAAATAAATAAATATATGTATATATGGTGTGAGGAATGTGATATCGAGTCACACTCGACATAGGAGTGCAAAGGGTTAAATACATTAATAATCGAATGACATACAATATTCAAATGATTCGCACTTGACATTTATACGAAGTCGCTGAGCAGTTAATTCTACCGTACGTAGGTGATAAAATAATCGTAGGACAAGGGGTTGAACGATAGAATTGCGTAACAAACGAACGATGCGTTCCCGGTACAAGCATACACAAATCGGCAACGAAAGAAACGCAGACAAGATTTTCCAGTAAAAAAAAGAAAAAAGCTGGGAAAATGTAGTAAAGAAACAAATGAAGAGATGAAAGGGGTATATCATGAAAGAAAGGAATTAGAACGCGCTGCAAACAGCGCGGCGCGGAAAGAGAAAGAATAATAGAGTGGATTAATGCAGCGTTAGAGAAGATTGCAAGAGAAACTGTAACACAATGGTCAAGTTGAAAGCGAATAACCGACTAAAATAGGATAGAGGATTGAAGAATAATGTGGAGAAATAACGTGACCATAGATGGAATATAACTGCTATTAACCCCTTGCTTTACAATCGTTTCGCTATTCAACTTCGGTAAGTTATCATCGAAGAGATCACGCTTCTTATATTTCCTCCGAAATATTCAAATATCCTACGTAACTCGCGTTTAGCGAATCTTAATCGCCCGAAGTGAAACAAAAGTTAGAATGAAAGGAACGCTGTATTATAAATCGAACATATCTTTAACCCTTTAATAAAAAATAACGTTACGCGATAAGGTTAACTCGTAAACGCACGGTATGGTAAATATCCAGCCTTTTCTTTACGCCCAACTTTGCATGGTGGTATTTCTTCGAACCTGTTTACAAATTTTACAATTACGTACAGAAATCTTGCGCCTCGAAGGGTTAAAATAGCAGTGCGCGCGTTTACTCGACGGTAGCGTGAAGCGGACGACAACAACTTTGACGTGTTTCTCACATCTCTTAACTCAATCGATAAACCAAACCAAAGTATTGTTCCTATACAAATCCCGCGGATCTACCGTAATAAAGCAGTATTCATCGTGAACCCAAAGCAGAATGTGTTACGATTTTCTCAAAACCCGTTAACTGTTCCTAATACGGAGATACAGAGTATCGTACGCGTAATTCAGAGAAGTGATCTTGGCGTGTGGGGCATTCGAATATTGCTGCGTTTCAACCACCGTCCCGTCGCAGTATGTAACTTCCAAATACGTTTCATCACCGATAGGCCCTTCAAACAGACCATTCTTAATCACCCTTGCAAAGACACACCAACCTCTGATAATCTGTAACAACAAAACACGCTCCATCACCGATAACCTCATCATTACGTTTACTCATCCTTGCGAGACATTCCGACTCATGCGCTTATCGTACCCGAAAACATGTTACTCATTTGAACTCTGCATCCAACATGGCCACCGATACAAATGTATATAAGGAAACCCCACGCAGAATAAATCTCTCAGTAGTTCTGGTAACAACCTACGGGATTGTACCTCCTTTTATTTTAAACACCTACTCATCCTCCTGTCCACGGACTACGCTGGTGCACTCTCTCTCTCTCTCCCGATTTCCCCGTAACAAGTAGAACGCGAAGCGGGAACGCAATTTCGAAATAAACAATTCTTCGGCAGCCGGATTCCACGAGCATCGAGCTCCGCCCTCTCCATTCGATCCTTCAAAACGATTCCTCGCCCCTTTTTCCCCTCCCTGCCGATCGAACCTCGACCAAGCAGGCGGAGAAACGTAGATAAAGGTTTTAATTCCGTACGAATGGATCAACGCGCGAAAATCGGACGGCTGGATCGGACGGGTTAGGTTCGGCAGGGTTGGAATCGCGCACGGGGGTTGGGAGTTGATTGATGGACTGGCTGAAACAATGGTTAACTTCGCAAGTAATCGCTTAATTCCTGGATTCCCGGGCTACGTCCAGCCGATTTCCGATTCAACTGTCTTCCTGCCACTCTTTTTTTTCTTTTTTCTTTTTTTTTTGTTTGTTTTAATCCTGTTGATCGAATCGATGGCCTGCGGACAGCTTTTCCGAGCTACGATCAAAGTTGCGCACGTGCCATGCTGCGCTGCGCTAACGAACGTGAATTTACGCTTCTTTACTTCGGATCGTTCGTTCTGCTAATCGTTTCGCGACAAGAAGGCAGGCGACTACTTACGATCCTGTTCTAATTACGATCTACTAGCCTCCCTACAAGAGCATGCATCGTTCACTATTAAACGAGGACGTTAAAGATCGACAGTGATTTAATAACGAAGACGGCGTGTGGCGATAGGGGAAGACGGTAGAACATATCCTATTTAAATATGAACATATACGCAATGTTCATATGTGTTACGTTTAAAAGCTACCTTATTCGAGGTACAAAATGTAGTTCATTCGATCCGAAATATTTATACGATCAACTGTGTTATAATACCAACGGTAATGATCTACAAAGTGGGTAAATATAAGTAGGCGTCTCACCAATCGCTGACCTTTACTACTTACATTACTTGTTTCATGGGGAGGTTCACGTCTTTCTGCTATTTGCACTTGACTCTAGCCACTTTTCTTATCTTACAAAGTGTAAACTATTAATAGAAGAAATAATATGATACAAGAACGTGTAATAAAAGTGGACGTCTCACTAATCGCTGACCTTTGCTACTTACACTACTTGTTTCATGAGGAGGTTCACATCTTTCTGCTATTTGCGCTTCACTGTAGCCACTTTTCTTAACGTACAAAGTGTAAACTGTTAATAGAAGATATAATATGATACAAGAACGTGTAATATAAGTAGGCGTCTGACCAATCGCTGACCTTTACTATTACATTACTTGTTTCATGAGGAGGTTGACATCTTTCTGCTATTTAAGCTTCACTATAGCCACTTTTGTTATCTTAAAAAGTGTAAACTGTTAATAGAAGATATAATATGATACAAGAATGTGTAATATCAGTAGGCTTCTGACTAATCGCTGACCTTTACTACTTACACTACTTGTTTCATGGGGAAGTTCACATCTTTCTGCTATTTGCGCTTCACTGTAGCCACTTTTGTTATCTTAAAAAGTGTAAACTATTAATAGAAGATATAATATGATACCAGAATGTGTAGTAACAGTGGGCGTCTGATTATTCACTGACCTCTATTACTTACATTAGTTTCACGGCGAGGTTCACATGTTTGTGCTATTTGCACTTGACTATAGCCACTTTTCCTAACTTACAAAGTGTAAACTATTAATAGAAGATATAATATGATACAAGAACGTGTAATAAAAGTAGGCGTCTGACTAATCGCTGACCTCTATTACTTACACTAGTTTCACGGCGAGGTTCACATGTTTGTGCTATTTGCACTTGACTATAGCCACTTTTGTTATCTTAAAAAGTGTAAACTATTAATAGAAGATATGATACAAGAATGTGTAATATAAGTAGGCGTCTGACCAATCGCTGACCTTTACTATTACATTACTTGTTTCATGGGGAGGTTCACATCTTTCTGCTATTTGCGCTTCACTGTAGCCACTTTTCTTATCTTACAAAGTGTAAACTATTAATAGAAGATATAATGTGATACAAGAACGTGTAATAAAACTGGGCGTCTGACCAATCACCGACCTCTACTACTTACACTAGTTTCACGGCGAGGTTCACATGTTTGTGCTATTTTCGCTTCACTACAGCCACTTTTCTTATCTTATAAAATATAAGAATATTCAATATAAACATATACGCAACGTCAATTTGTGTCGTTACACAAAAATCAGGTCCAAATTTGGCATTGAAATTTTCTTCAGTCCCAATTCTTCGTATATTCGTATTCAAGTGAGACACTGATAAAGGGTTATCCAAAATAGACTATAGGAACACCTAACTTCACTCTTTTTCTTTCCCTTTCTGCTTTACCCATTTCTAATCTGTTCTTTATTTCTATTATCTTCGTTCGTTCTCGTTTTCAATTTTTATTCATTTCACCTCTACTTTACTAACAAACATGGCGTTCGGCAGGTATTCTCATTCAACGTCCTAAAGGTACTTTTGGATAACCCTATGCTACGCGGGACACGTACCCTAAACTTTTCACCGCGGATGAATGATCCCCGATGCTCTTTCAAAGGCGAAACGTCTCTAAATTCGCCTTTCACGCTCTCCTCCGACGAGCGATTGGAAAAATTCCCCCGAATCGCTACACGCCCGATGGGTTTTCCTTTTATTTTTCCCCACGCGGAGCCGAGGTATCTGGACGATATAAAGGTGGCCGCGAAATAAGGCGAATGAAAGCAAACAATGCCCGACGGCGCGCTGAATGACTCACTTTGTTGCTTTCACTGCGAAACTTTCCTCGTCGGGGTACTTTTAAGGAAGTTTCGAAAGAACGGTAACGGCAATCTTTGGCGGAGGAATGGCCGATTTGTTCTTGCTCGCCGGCCCAATGTGCTAGTCGAGCTTTTTCCCCCCCGGATATCGCCTCTCTCTTTCTCTAACGTATTCGGCGAAAGCGTCGCGATATTTTTACAAAACGATTCCACTGTGCCGCGCGTTAGTGAAACCTTCGCGATCATTAACGCTAGATTCACGGGAAACTTGACACGTTGACGTGTTTCAGATTTCATACTTAAAGTTATAGGGACTACAAATATTATTTTCAGTAGTTTACGTTTAGTTCAATTAATGCAATGCTAGAATCGTAGGGCAAGGGGTTAATTGTACCGGAATGGATAAAAGTATTGGCAAAGTTTTGTTGGCGTAACAGAAATTGCAACGCGAGATATCTCGTTCACTGTATCAAATAAAAACAATTACGAGGTTACGAAGCGATAACGTTGAAGCGTTCGTAATAATTCGATCGCCCGCTGTATTTAGTACGCGATTGCACGATAGCCAGACAGACTTAGACTTTTATTTTATCGTAAAAAGCTTGATATTCTTTCGGCGATTTGTACCACTTTCTATTGGTATAATATTCGGAAGATTGAATTACTCACGTGTTCCGTGTTTATGGCAGCACCGTCACGAATATCTTGATGATCGGCACCAGAACCGTTCACCATACCAGAACCGGCGCCACCACTTCCGCTTCCTTTTCCACCGACACCAGCTGGCGTTTGTGGCAAGCTCTGAAAAAGAGGAGAAACAGAATAGCCATGTTAAAACGATAGAATAATATTAATATTCGATGCTTCTCCGAGACACACTCTCGTCCACTTTTATTCGAACCGCCTCTCCTTTCATTCGACCTTAACCATCTTGATCCTTTCGCGAGAATTTGCCAAACTGCTAATAAACACTGTAACCGCATCAACATTTTCGCCAACAATATCAATAGCTTTAAAACTCTACTTTATCTACTTCTTCCTCATTAACTGAGGAAAAATATTCAAATTTTTTACGTGTTTTCTTTTTCCTTTTTTATGTTCTACGTATGCGTATTTTTTATGTTCTTTGTCTGTGTGAACGCTATTGTGTTTATTTTATTCTCTCTCTTGTACTTGTCGGCATTTTGCCCGTTAATAATAATAAATATTAACCCCTTGCCGTACAATTACGAGTCACACTCGTGCTGTGAATTATGGCACACGTTCGACATAAACGAAGAGTATTTAGGATAAAATTAAACTTGAACTCTAATTTTGGCTTTATGTTATAAGATTGAAGGTTGTTGTGGCGGCTCTCCTGCACCCACCACTAGAGGGACATACAAAATAGGACATTCTCGAAAGTACTCGCTCCAACTACCTCGTCCATACATATACCGCCTTTAACACCTTCCTTCCAATATCCCAACGTCTAAGGCAGGGCCTGGCTAGGTAGCCGCACTGATAAGTCCACTAGCAGGCCCAGAACGAAACGCAACACCCTTCCTTTTTCCTATCATATCCCCTCTCTACAGCTCCACATTTGGTGACCGCGACAAGGAATACAACAACAGCAGCCTTCCACGGAGGAACAACGAACCTAAGGCAGACTACCTAGCAGGCCCTGCCTTAGACGTTGGGAATTTGGAAGGAAAGTTAAGTAAAAATTGCCAACGATATGAGGAGCTGTGGAGGGGGGATAGAATGGGAAAAAGGAAGGGTGTTGCGTTTCGTCCTGGGCCTACTAGTGGACTTATCAATTGCGGCTACCTAGCAGGCCCTGCCTTAGACGTTGGGAATTTGGAGGGAAAGTTAAGTAAAAATTGCCAACGATATGTGGAGCTGTAGAGAGGGGATATGATAGGAAAAAGGAAGGGCGTTGCGTTTCGTGCTGGGCCTGCTAGGTAGCTGCACTGATGAGTCCACTAGCAGTCACAGCACGAAACGCAACACCCTTCCTTTTTCCTATCATATCCCCTCTCTACAGGTCCACATATCGTTGGCAATTTTTACTTAACTTTCCTTCCAAATTCCCAACGTCTAAGGCAGGGCCTGCTAGGTAGCCGCAACTGATGAGTCCACTAGCAGGCCCAGCACGAAACGCAACAGCCTTCCTTTTTCCCATTCTATCCCCCCTCCACAGCTCCACATATCGTTGGCAATTTTTACTTAACTTTCCTTCCAAATTCCCAACGTCTAAGGCAGGGCCTGCTAGGTAGCCGCAACTGATGAGTCCACTAGCAGGCCCAGCACGAAACGCAACACCCTTCCTTTTCCCTATCCTATCCCCTCTCTACAGCTCCACAGTTGTTAAACAAATATTGTCTGTAATTTCCAAATGATTTGTACGTGACACGATGTGAATTCAGTAAATAATTAATGTTAGCATACGTAGATAATAAGATAATCGTAGGGCAAAGGGTTAATCTTTCGCTGCTAAAGACGTGTATATACACGTATCCTGAGAAATTGGCCAATCGAATGGTAAAAATATGCGTACTCGTTTTCCGTAACACGATACTATTTTCTGTGAATTTTTATTGAAATAAAGTATAAAGTCGAGTAAGCGTTACAAGAGTATCATTAAACGAAATTCAATTTGCAACGTGTTCATAAATAGGTCTTCTAAATAAACCATTTTCGGGTAAGTTTCAACCCCCTCGTCCTATTGTTTGAGAAGTTACAGGCGAAAACGTAATTAACGGTTGAAGCTCCATTTTTTACGGGGTAGAACAACCACCAATTTGGATCCCGTTCCTTTAATTTCATTTGCACAGATCTGAATTTGCATAGAGATCCGCTCAGTCTATTACCATACTTTCCAAAAAAAAGAAAAAAAACGAAAGCATTACGTATAAAAGCGTTGAAAAATACAGGTAGTTCTACGTATCTAATTATCACGCTTTTTGCTACATAAAAAAAGAAAGAATTCGTCTTTTCCTCTAGCCTCTCGACGAATATCTTTCGTTAATTTTCCTGCGACGAGAATTTACGAGCGACAACGAGGAAGCAGAATAAAGCGGTATGCAAAAATTGCGACAATTTAGTGGCGCGGTTTAATGCCCGCAAATGACCAAAGAAAAAGGAACGCGATTCAAACAGGAACAGTGCTATTTGTTCGACGCGTTTCGCAGCGAAATCTGCGCTGAAATCTCGCCTGGATTTTGCCTCCTTTGCCTTTTATCCGTTCGTTTCTTTCATTCTGAAAAGCTTTCTTCGAACCGTTCCGCCGTGTACGCCGCGTTCGAGCTTTCTCGCCCTTTTGCGGCAAGCGAACGGCTTTTACGAGAAGGATTAGATGTTGCAGAAGATGGCCGTAAAGGGAAATTTCGTCGAACGTGTTTTTGCTCGTTCTTATCCCTCTGACGCGCGAGATAACGTCGGCTAAGATATTTCTACCGTACAACAGCATTCTGCATACCCGGAGTAAAGTATTTATTTATTTAATCATTTAACCCCTTGGCTTACAAAGACGAGTCACACTCGTGGCATTTAAGATAAATTCTGCTCGCGATACGATGTTCCATTTATTTCAGCCTTACTTTCTCTTCGGAAGATTAAGAATCATTAAATAGAAATTATGCGGAATATTTTAATAGTTTGAACAAATGTGAGAACTTTAACCTGATAATGATAGTTTACATAAGCGCAATAATAAAAGATTTGTAGGACAAGGGGTTACTGAACGGGATAAAACAAAAATAAAAAAGAAATAAATAAAATAATAATAAGTATATAGTATATAGTAATATATAAGTATACAGTAATAATAATAAGATAAAATAAAAAAAAGGGGAGCCTTTGGTGTGCAATAGTATTTAGTCGTCGGCAGACACGTCGAGAATCGATTGTACTGTTATGCCGTGAAAAAGGAAAGGATGGGGTTCCCACGAGAAATGATCCTTCTTCTTCTTGATAATCAGAAGTTTTTATTGAATAGGTCACCAACAGAATGTTCACAAGAAACTGCACATCGACGCACGTCTAAACACTACTGTCGCGAATATCGAAGTCCACTCGAGTTTTGCCGGATTGTCCCTTAAATAGTCCTAGTTCTATCGTTTTGTCACTGGCCAAGCGGGCCCACGCTGTCATAGGGCCTGCAGCGGCCAAAACATCTGACTCACACTATGACCAAGAGGGCAAAGTCATAGTTGAGTCAGTGTGGAGAGTGATGCAGCATAACAGTACGCTTGAGAAGATTGAACGATGAAAATATTGTGGGAGACAGAATGTCGTGCGAATGTTTCTGGACTGGAGCAGTGTTTCCCAACGTGGGTCCCACGCCCCAAAAGGGGGCACGTTGATTGTTAACGGGGTAATTCGAAAATGGACTCGTGCAGAGTGTTCGGTCCCAAGTACCGATGCTAGTTTATGACCCAACACGGTGAAAGACACTACGCTCGGCTAAGCTACGACACTCGGTCATCTCGAACGCACATACGCATTTTTATACAAATAAACAGTTAGTAAAAAAAGGGTAGTTAAAACGCATTAGAAGAATCACCTATACATCACATCCTATCAAATTACGACGTCAACGTCACAAGCAACGGCACAATCGTGTAACTGGGCTTTACAACCCCGGAAAATTCGAAACGACGAATTCCGGTGCTTTGGGACGTTACACAGAGTTTAAGTTAACCTTATGGCAACTCTCAATCGCTACTCGAGCTGGATAAACGTTAGATTATAGATACGAGACGTGTGTTTCGTCAACGATTTCCTAGTAGGTGGGCAGTGTTTAAGTAGACAATGTTCTTCGATAGTAAAGTACGTGTTTCCCGAGCAAGGAATTCGTTTATGTCGAAATACTGCGCGGAAGATGTCTGAATTGCTATCGGTGTCCGCGTAATCGTCACTTGAATTCGTTTATTTAGCAGCGAACGAATCGAGACCAAGACAATATCCAGCTTTTTTTGTTCTCCCAGGAGCGAAACGATCGATCGATAGTAAGGCAGGGAAATGGAAAAGTTTCCCTTGACGAGCGATTTAACGAGCGTATCATAATCCTTCGTTAAAAGGCGGCCGTCATTAAGCCGTGATATTGCGTGCGAAATTTCGTGGAATTTCGTGCTGTCCCCCACCCTCCCGTAATTACGAGCCATTCTTATGGATCATTAAAAATCATTGATTGGATCGTACAGGGGCCGTAAACTTCTTTTTTCAGTCGTCGGTTATTAATCGTTCGCGTTGCTGTTAAACGGAAAAGGTTATCGTGGAAATTTAATTTCTGCCCTATATATTCGGTTGACGATCTCGAAAAGATCGAGAGAAAAATGAGAATAAAATAGGAGGGGAGATAAAGAGAATGTTACGAACGCGAAAACATTCTATTTGTTAGACTGCTGTGTACGAAACGTCATTGAGCGTGAGTAGATTCTTTGAAACGATTGCACGCGTATGTTCGATTGAATTGCGCGCACGGTAATGGTAAATTAAAACAGAAATGAAACAGTAGACAAAAGAACGACGAAGTAGACAAAGTAGACGAAGTTAATAAAGATGGGGAATTCGCGGTGTACGAATGCTTTTCGCAGTGGTTACCGGATTTAGCGAAAATCGAAAAAGTTCTTTCGCTGCCATTTCAATTCATCAAATAGAGAAAGGGGATAAAAAGGAGAGAAAGGAGCGTAATTGCGGAATCAAGAATCACGTAGCGACCAATCCATTAGCGTCTCTCGTCGTGCAAGCATCCGGTCCGAACATTCATCCCCAAATTACCTTTGTGAAACTGCGGCTAGAAACGCAGTGAATTCAATTGCTATCGTTCTCTGTTTCCTAAAATCGAGGACACGGCGCGCGATGGGCAAAGAAAAAAGCTGGCCGAGCATTAAAAACATCGGGAAAACATTAAGAATCCTTCTAAAAAAAAAAAAAAAAGAAAAAGAGAACGTGTACAGTAGCAGTGATACTTTATTAGCTTGCCACATGGGAATGCAAAGAGATTCTTTTCCGTAACGTAATCCTTTTATTCCATCCACATTCCTGTCCTCATTTCTGCAAATTTAAATTCATCCTAAATGCATACAGATCCGCGATCTAATCGTAACTGTTTGCAATAGAATGAGTTCAAGTTTGTCAGTCTTCATATTGTTCTTAAAATAAAGCTTCGAAGTCCCAAAGTGATCGTAATAAGCGGATTCCACTGGGTTTATCAAACGATTACCAAAACCTCGGTGAAATTATTCAACGAAGCAATATTCCATTGCATAAAGTGATCGTGAAGCAAACGGATTAGCGTAAACTCTATTAACACTAGAACTACCGATGACTAGAGCATACTTTCTTGTACCAAAAGAATAAATATTGCAGACAGTTGCAAAACGTACGTAATCGACGCGTGATAAATCTTTATTCGCGTTCTACACGGCGAAACATGAGACGTTATAGACAATTGTAAGTCGCAAGTTTATATCGCTTTCACGGTAAATTTGTAACCGATCATTTATTTTCGACTGGCTTTTTGGTTGCAGTGTTGAAGCGTAATCTTACTTTATCAGATATTCTATTTGAAATTCCATATTGTTGGAGAGAGTTCGCCTGCTCGCATCTATGTTTTATGCTACATAGACTATTCAAAGAGACTATCTAGAACATCCAAGTACTCTAATACCGACACTATAAATCGTATTTGTACATTGGCAGAAAAGACCTCGAAAAGAAGGTTAGAACTGGATATTTTTACTGGATCCGTCAATCCTTTTTTTCAAAATTGATTCAAGTATGTTTAATTTACCGTAATATTGCACGATACATTTTTTCTTCTTTTTTTGTTGTAGTATTTGCTACTTGTTTACGCCTGCGGTTGATCCAGCGATCTTTCGGGCCTTGTTGGCGTTTGCACGTGGTGTGGCGACTAATTGATTCTGAAGGACCACCCAAGTTTCGGACTTGCGAACCGACGATCATTCATTTGTACAACTGCACTGGTACTTCAACAAAACTTGTATATTTCCAATGACAATGTAGTGGACACTAGTATTTACAATGACAGTCTGACAAGAAGCGAGAATCTAGTTAGAAATTCTAATTGCGCGAGTTTTTAAGACCTCGTGTCCTCCCTTCCATTTCGCCCTTAGCGCGCTATGTTTCTGGAAGAGGAACAGAGGTCTTCCCCTACGAGGGTGGACGAGAGTTTTAGTCAACCCTGACGAGGTTTCCGCGGACTTGTGCTGGCCGCGGATACCGTTAGGTGACCCTTCGTCTTCGATCGACACATTCGGAACTCCCTGGTCTATGACAGGGTCGTTGCTAACGAGGCATGGTAGGCAAAGCTAAGAAACTAAAATACACACCTTTAATCCGCTACATTGCTACGAGTCACGTACCACCTGAGTGATGGCACGCAGATGGTCGAAGCGTTAAAATTCAGCTAAAATAGCTATTGACCTGACCGTGTCATAAACCATACCATCGGAGCCTTAACACTACTTGTTCTTAATTAACATGCGAAGTCATCTATACGTATCGCCTTCCGTTTAGAACTTACATACTTAAGAATCGTACACTAATGGGTTAATCCCGTAAATTAATGAACAATAATAATAACATTTGCGTACGTACGATGCGTAACTCGAACGCGTGGAACACGCAGCCGCGTACATCGGTCGCAATTCGCAATATAACCGGATGGAATTACCTCGAATCCCCCTTTTAACCGTGCACTCAACCGAATGAGCCTCGAATCCATCTTCCTATCCAACTTCCCGTCTGATAAACAGACGCGAAACTCCGCGCCGGGTCGTAATAATATTTGAACAAAAGCAAGCTGCGCGACCTAGCTTTAAACTGTGATACGCGACCCAGCAAATACGAATTAAGGAATTAAAGTTGAAACAGCGCGAAACCGATGGTAGTAGGTATATCTGCGCATCGCGATATAACACGGTTTACGTTTAATCCGTTCAGATTTCATCACGGTTTCGGTTCTCCGTTTCGTATCGAAATATCCCGACTGTTTTATTCTCTTCTTCAATTCTCGATGAAAACGACGGGGAACAGAGAATAATCTCGAGAAGCTTCTTTAAGTTGAGAAAATGCAAGTTGTTCGAGATGCATTATTCAAGACTGTCGTAGGTGAAATTTTCTCCCTATCGAATTATTTCAAAATGACGAAAATTCGTGAGCTTCTTTCGGAGACTTCGAATTTTGCACGCGTTGTAACAAAGAGATCAACGTTAGAATTGTTGAAAATTATTATGTACTCGTTTGTAGAAATGATAAGTATTTGGAGAGATACGTATGTACTTGGACATCGATAAATCAATCGGTTACGAGAACGTGCAGAGAATAAGATATACGAGAAATAGCATCGATGTGAATTGGCTGATCGTCAGTCTTGATAAGGTATTACGATCGGATGATTTAACCGTTTGCGGACGAGGACTAATAACACTTAAGAAAGTATTTTGGTTTTCAATTCCAAACCATCGAAGTTCCGAGCTTTCAAATTCCTAGCTGTCAAATTCAAAGCCATCAAATTACCAAAACTTTGAAGCATTCATTAACAATATTATGTAGGCTAAAATCAGGAAAGGGAGATAAACATTACGGGGGTTTATAACAGCCGGCATGGGTAACCGAAACCGTGATGACCAGGTTTATGAGGGGGTCGAATCCTTAGCGACTTGAGGAAGGAAATTTTCGCCACCTCATAGATCCTGGCACCTACCGAAAATTACGGGGGAACGGCTCCTAGGGGAGGGTGCCCCACCATAGTTCGAGTCCGTAGGCGGGTTAAAAAATCCATTGATTGGTGGAGAGGAAGAACGTCCACCTTGCGAAGGACGCTTTAAAAAGCCGGATACGCGAAAAATAAGTTAGTGGTAAGACAGATGTAAGATAGAAGCGGGACAGCTGTAAACCAGACGAATAGCGTTAAATAGATATAACTCTTTTATTTAGAGACTGTGTAGATCTGGCTTGTGTAAAACCCACGATCATCTCCGAATCCTACACGCCCATCCGCATCCTTTGGCCATTATTTTCCTACAATTAATTTAAATATTTTGCTTACAAAACCAAAAAGAAAAGAAAACGATTGGGCAGCTATTTGCAGACACTCGTCCGCAAAGGGTTAACTGATATAACAGTCTACACCAGACCAGTGTTTCCCAACGTGGGGCTCAAGCCTCACAAGTGGACACGTTGATCGTTAAGGGAGTCACGTCGAAAATGGGCTCGTGCAGAGTTAAAAGAAATCGGCTGGATACAACACAACGAAGAGACTTGAGACTGAAGCTAACCAAATTGGAAGCTAACATAAAATCTCCTTACAGCAAGCATCAAGCGCGCAAGGATCTCACTAAATTAAAAAAGACCAAATACGTAGTAATAATTAAAATAATATAGAAAAATCTTTCATTAAAATTATTCGTACTCGAATTTCACTTCTCCGTTATATGTTTTGAAAATTTACTCACTGTGTTTCCTCAACAATTTCCCAGTGATTACTTCTTAAAACCTGTCGTTTAAGTTTCTTCAGTGAACGATTCAATTTTTGAAAATTGAAACGTGTGTATGCGTTACGCTAGGGGGGATAAGAATTTCATGGCACGAAAAAGGTTGGGAAACACTGGTCAATACTGTACGAGGTTAGTCGGTAGATTTTGGGTAGCACGTTTGCGGAAATGCGCACAGATCACGGCGGAACAAAGGGCCGAGTAGAATAACGCGAAATTCTATTAACGTCGCGACCGAAGTTGTAGAATACGTTTGCTGGAACCTGGAACAAGTGTCGCGCGCTCGCCGTGTACTACAGCGCAGCATGCAATTACCGAGTGTTGCGAAACTTTCGTTCGATTCGCAGAACGGAAATCGACGTTTCGCTTTATTAATATTACAATGCGCGGTTACGATTTCTATTCGCTTGTGCCGTCGCTCGTTGGATCGTCGAAAAACCGATTGATTGCCTCGATTCGCACGGGAAATAAATCCCAACTCTTCCATGGAGATTTATAAACCGGTCGCCGGATATAACCTTTTCGCTTTATCGCTTGGGAAATTCTTATTTATTGCGCGCCGCGCACGAGAAACAATTAATCGTCCAGCTACTTTTTCCGCGAATATTTCTCCCGCAACGTTTCGCGGTCGATTGTAATAGAAATCGTTTATTAAGTTTCGCGTATTGGCAAGGAAAATTAAGAATCTTTCCTTTCGCAAGCATTCGATAGGTCGAAATATGATTTCTGTACTAAAATTACGCGGGGAAGATTTTTTTGTGCGTGGTTAAAGAAAATTAGGAATTTTTACTATTATCGTTGAATTGCATGCGTCATTTGCTTAATGGAAAATTAAAATTTCAATTCCCGTAAATATCCTATTAAGGTACACGTTGTACCTATATGTATAATATTGTTGTATATTTTATGCCAACTTGTGGGCTCCAAATGACAGAAATTGGTTTGATTAAAGAGTAATAAGTAAATAAGTAATAAGTAATAAGTAAATAGTCAATTTGTCTTTTCTCATTCGGTAGAATTTCACGTAAACCCGTTACAGATCGAGGAACTATTTTTTAATCTATATTCATTGCCTCCTGCAAATGATATTATATACATATATAACCTAATATTCTATAATAAATTAGCCGTAACAGAGTAAAAAGTATCTATATATAGTAGATAAAATATTGCATGTATATAATGTTACATGTAACAGATATAACAAACAACATTATGTTATATTATAGAATATTAGATTAAAATAATATTATATTAATATTATAGAGAACATTATACTATATAAAATAATATAATGTAATGTAATATAATATAATATAATATAATATAATATAATATAATATAATATAATGTAATGTAATGTAATGTAATATAATATAATATTCTATAATATAATATAATGTAATGTAATATAATATAATATTCTATATTATAATATAATATTTTTTAATCTAATATTCTACAATATAACATAATATTTTTTGATCTAATGTTCTATAGTATAATATAATATTTTTTAATCTAATATTCCACAATATAACATAATATTTTTTAATCTAATATTCTACAATATAACATAATATTTTTTGATCTAATATTCTATAGTATAATATAATATCTTTTAATCTAATATTCCATAATATAATATAATATTTTTTAATCTAATATTCCACAATATAGCACAACTTTTTTTGATCTAATGTACTATAGTAATATAATATTCTTTAATCTAATATACTGCAATAATAATATTCGTTAATCTATATTAATAGTACATTTGTTACGCGTAATATTTCGTCCGCCATAAACAGCTACTTTTTAGCCAGTTAGGGGTTCATTTCATTTGATAACGGCCAGCAGAAGTTATTTTACAAGGGAATTCATTTTCAGTTAACCCGGGGGTTGAATCTGCTCTGGCGCAAATCAATTCTAGCTTACGTCAGAGCAAAATTTAAATTTGAAAACCGGTAGTCCGCGACGCAGAGACGCCTTTGAACGGTGGCTTACGTGGATTAGAAAGATCCAATGAAAGTCTTTCTTTTCTTCGACAAGGAGCGCGACAAAGTTCTCATCGATTACAGCTCTTCGGGTTCTAAAGCCAAAGAGGAGAGCCAAAAGATTTGTCGGGGATGGGAGGGAAAAGTTACGGAAATCAATATCCGCTTCGTCGTTATTGAATTATTAATCGTTCGTTGGCCGACATCTTTGTATAGCAAATATTCCTTTCGCCAATCCAATATTGAACTTAAATCCGTCAAATAAAATAAATGCAATATTTCCTCGAATAGAAAGTAATCTGATAACCTTTACTTTTTATAACCAACGACGGAAATGTCGTTCGTTGCATCAAAGAAATAAAAAAGTGACAGACGATTGAGAGAAATATACGAGATGGAACCGAGATAAATCTTGATTAATATTCCGCACAGAAAATCACGGATGGCTCCAAGAAAATGTGCCGCAGTAAATTTGTACGGTTTTCGGAGGAAATTAGTTAATTCCTCGTTTTGATCGCCTTTGCATTTCTACCGATAAATTCAACGTTCTTCACATTCACTAGTACAAAGTCTATATTTAATTCTCCACTGTGATTCAGAATTATTTCGCCCAATATCATATTTGCCCCTTTTAATTATCCGAACATTCATTTTCCATAATTCCACGTGCCAGAGGAGAAAAGAAATAGCTTCCATTTCAAGCGTTATTATTATTTAATATATAGATTAACGCATTAAAGAGATCGAATTGAGATCAATGATATGAAAAGTACGGCAATGTATCGCGCGACGATTCGCGGACGATAATCGGCCGGTTAAAAATTTGCGAATCCATCGCGGTCCACGAAAATCCATTTCCTCGTTCCCTCTGTTCAAACGTTAAATGCTCCGCCGAGACTAACACGTATGCTTCAATTATGGCCAGCACATCGTAAAGTGGATTACCGTTTCGAAATCACTAACTGTACCTTCGCCGTGATAAAAAGATTTCAACGCGAAGCGAAAATCATATTAACGGCGTTAACGTTGCTCAGTACTGTTGCATTGTTGCGCGTGAAATAAAGCTATTTGTTGTTAAACGATAGCTTCGTAAATTAAACAAACGTTCCAAGGAATCAAACCGAATACGCGTTCGCTTGCACGAACGCGTAACACGCCGGCTTTGGTAACGTTCAAAAAGTCGAAATCGGTAAACGGTCGAGGTAGGCCGCGTGCGTTTTGTCAACGCGTTCTCCTTGTTAAGGGAAGTTTCTCCGGGGCGGGTGAGCATGAATAAAAGGCCATGCTATCATAGGCGTCTTCGCGACGATTATACTTCGTCGTTGAAAAACACTCTTGTAGCGACCATCGCCTTGAGCAGTCGAATAAACGTTGTTAGGACTCCCACGCCACTCGAACAACCCTTGCAGCTCCTTGCACGGGCTATTCAAATATTTATACCTATATCATTATTATATTTGTTGAATATTTACAGGCTGTGTAAATTATTCGAGCAGGATTTAAATGAAAACGCTATTTATTGAAAACACAAAGTTAGAGAAACGATACAAGATTCGAGAGCTAGGTAGTGCAACTACTCGCTTCGATCGTCCGCAGACTACTACCTCCCGCGTCCGACTTCAACGCGTTTCAGCTACAGAATGTTCCGAGAAAAACAAGGGTCCTAAACCGCTTGCACGGCAACGCAGTGCCGATAGTCACAGGGTGGGGGCAACGCAGGCCCCGACTTTTCAATTGTCAGGCAACACCAAGTAAGCGTCGTCGCACTCTCTCTCTGGATGTGGCGCAGACCTTCATAAAAGCGAAAGCTAAGGTTTAAGCTAACAAACAGTCTACCTGGGTTTAAAATACTGTGTCCGAAACAGGGACACACTTCAACAATATTAACCCTTTGCACTACGATAACGCGTCACACTCCTCGTACCCTATCGAACACGCTGTTGAGCGTTACGGTACTGTCTTCGCGAAAGCACCACCATAAACGACGTTCAAAAGAGACTGGCCCACGGGCCTGCAACTTTGGGAATCCACAGATGGCCAAAATATGATGGCCCTTCGTTAAAAACTCATTAGCAAGGTCAACGCGGCGCCTCGGCGACGAAACTCGCTAACCCAAAAAACTGCCATCAAAATCCTTCCACCTGCAGGTATCCTGCTAACCCACACCTCCACGATTTCTCCCCCCAATAACCTGTCAAAACCCACTTCGATCCTGCCCATAGCTCTACCAAAGCCAAGACGGAAGGACACACGCTGAATCAGTTGCTTACAAGACACCGACACGAGACCGTCAACCACTAGAACCAACACTTAAACAAGTCACACAATATATATGTGAATACATTCTATAACACAACACCATTCAGTGTGTGGCGGCTCTCCTGCACCCACCACTAGGGGGACATATGAAATAGGACTTTCTCGAAAGCACTCGCTCCAACTACCTCGTCCATATATATACCGCCTTTAACCTTCCTTCCAATATCCCAATGTCTAAGGCAGGGCCTGCTAGGTAGCCTTATTAATAAATCCACTAGCAGGTCCAGCACGAAATGTTAACACCCTTCCTTTTTCCCATTCTATCCCCCCTCCACGGCTCCACATATCGTTGGCAATTTTTACTTAACTTTCCTTCCATTATCCCAACGTCTAAGGCAGGGCCTGCTAGGTAGCCGCTCTGATGAGTCCACTAGCAGGGCCCAGGACGAAACGCAACAACCCTTCCTTTTTCCTATCATATCCCCTCTCTACAGCTCCACATTTGGTGAACGCGACAAGGAATACAACAACAGCAGCCTTCCACGGAGGAACAACGAACCTTAGGCAGAGCCTGCTAGGTAGCCTTATTAATAAATCCACTAGCAGGTCCAGCACGAAATGTTAACACCCTTCCTTTTTCCCAGTCTATCCCCCCTCCACGGCTCCACATATCGTTGGCAATTTTTACTTAACTTTCCTTCCATTATCCCAACGTCTAAGGCAGGGCCTGCTAGGTAGCCGCTCTGATGAGTCCACTAGCAGGGCCCAGGACGAAACGCAACAACCCTTCCTTTTTCCTATCATATCCCCTCTCTACAGCTCCACATTTGGTGACCGCGACAAGGAATACAACAACAGCAGCCTTCCACGGAGGATCAACGAACCTAAGGCAGGGCCTGCTAGGTAGCCTTATTAATAAATCCACTAGCAGGTCCAGCACGAAATGTTAACACCCTTCCTTTTTCCCATTCTATCCCCCCTCCACAGCTCCACATATCGTTGGCAATTTTTACTTAACTTTCCTTCCAATATCCCAACGTCTAAGGCAGGGCCTGCTAGGTAGCCTTACTGATGGGTCCACTAGCAGGCCCAGCACGAAACGCAACACCCTTCCTTTTTCCTATCATATCCCCTCACTACAGCTCCACAAGTGAATCTTCCTTGCCATATTAAGTTATTGTGGGAAATTGCAACGCGAGTAAGCAAAGTGCGTACAATTATTCGTCGTTTGCAGCACGCGCTTTTTCCCGAAAATTTGATCGCAGTCCAACCAGGCGCACGCACGTTACGATATTCCTTATAAAACGACCAGTCTCTATCCCGTGGTTAGCGAATGCGCGCACAGGTTCCGAACGAGAGGAATTCCACGACACCGAGTCATCGATGGGAAATATCTATCGGGGCATCGGAATACAAAGTCGAAATCTATTTTAAATTCCTGGCGGAAGCCCCGATTATTACGGCGTCTAGGTGGTGCGGCCCGTGGACTCCATTGAACTCGGTCGCGCGGTGCAGTCGGGTCAGGAATCCCGGAGTCGTGTGGCATTTTGTTAGGAAAGCCGTATCAATCCGTTTGTACACACACAGAACGCGGCGCAGCCGAACCAGCGAACGTGAAACGCCTCTTCCACGTTTGGGGACGTGCAACCCGAACGGTGCAACGTTTTCAACGAAACTTTCCCGGCTGGCAGCAAGCCACCGTCACGCTGCACGGAATTCCAATGTGTTTACAGTTATGTTTACGCTCGCAATCGTTTTCCCCCGCAATCCTATCCGCGACCATTCTCTCGTCCGGCCATCGTTTCTGCTAACCCTGGCGGAAAGTTTTCAGTCGAACGCGATAATAAAATCGCCAATGGTTTTGTGATGCAAAGCGCTATTGTATAACTGTAAAATTCTAATAGAGAATTTGTAGACAACGGGGGGAAGAAACGTGGCTAATGAGAAACGTATCAGAAAGTGAAGATCAGCTTCGAGAAACGATAAACGTATTGTATAAAAGGAAATTGCAGTTACACGGTGCTAGAACCTCGTAGGTATCAATGCTGCAAAGTGTCGAAGTAAGCGAATATTAGAAAATGTTAAGAAAAGTATCGTTTTATTGTTAAGTAGATTTATTTCACTAGCTCTTCTCTTTTATTTATGGTGAACGATTATATTTCTATTCTTTTCCTTTCCCCGTTTGCTTCATATTATATTTATGTAAACAGTGATTCAGTGATTATCAAAAGTTTTCAAGCGACAGTACTGTTATGCTGCATCACTCTTCACACTGACTCAACTATGACTTTGCCCTCTTGGTCATAGTGTGAGTCAGATGTTTTGGCCGCTGCAGGCCCTATGACAGCGTGGGCCCGCTTGGCCAGTGACAAAACGATAGAACTAGGACTATTTAAGGGACAATCCGGCAAAACTCGGGCGGACTTCGATATTCGCGACAGTAGTGTTTAGACGTGCGTCGATGTGCAGTTTCTTGTGATCATTCTGTTGGTGACCTATTCAATAAAAACTTCTGATTATCAAGAAGAAGAAGGATCATTTCTCGAGGGAACCCCATCCTTTCCTTTTTCACGGCATAACAGTACGAAAAACCGTGGACTTTGTAATAAACTTATTACACCGAACATGTACAAAAAATGTTCATAAACAAAAGAGACGAACAATATTATGCTCCAAACTGGAACTGTATTTTTACGTTAAAGACGTTCTAAAATAATTAAATAAAGTTACGCGCGAACCTCAGAGGCAATACGTGATACATCTACTCTATAATTGACGTTCGATGTTACACGTTTCGTCGTCGAGAAAGGATCTCGTGTTGTTGTATGCCAACGTAATCATTAGTACTATATTATTTTTAGTTAAGACAACGCGGCCTTCTCATCCTCCTTCAAACACGATAAACCAAACCCCAGCAGCAAACATTCCAAAATCCTTCGATAGCTGATGATTTCATCCTAGTTAGTCACCTCCGAACCTCGATCCTGCTACCTCATCCCTTACTGACCATCGAACCCAAGCGAACCCCTACCTCTCTATTTTCCGAGTCTCCAAAATCACAATTTTTCCCTTGACACGCCAGAACAGTCCGGACCGTCTTAGGACGCGCAACTACACTTGTAAAACGCGAATACACTCTGGTATACGTTAAACTTCGTCTTTATTTCGCTCGACGTTGTAACTTATTATATATAATAAACTGACAATCTCAGCGGAATACAACAGTGTCTCTTCGCTGCGAGAGTGAAAAAGAAAGATTCGCCTTGACGCATCTTATTATCCCCTAACACCTTATCTCCTGTCCAACGTACCTGTGCACCGGTACGATACACGCGAGTCGCCGTGAATGAAGTGTCAGCGCGGCGCGGAAATATTTAACAGTGGCAATCAAAAGCTGGCGAAGAGCGGAGCGACGTTTGGTTGAAGGGAGAAAAAAAAGGGAGGGGGGGTAGCCAGGTCAGGGTTTAATTTGGCGCGGCGGATATTCAGTTTCGCTCGAGCAGCAACGATCTCCATCAAAGTGGAAACTATTTCCGGCGACGGGTTAAAGTGGGCGCAATTTTCTCGACGTTCGCGAAGATTTGCATTCCGTGGAGAGTGCAGTCCCTCTTTATAAGCTTCTTAAATTGCCAGCGAGCCGAGACCGCGGCTACAAACGAGGCGATCTTGCAAGAGGACACCACCGTTCGTTCGAGTGGTCGAAATTCGTCGGTAGAAGAGAGAAAAAAAAGTCGTTTGACCGACTCTGATAACGGATTACGGACAGGCGCAGACGGGACTCGAGAAGTCGTGCCCGTTTTTATGCTGCCCTTTTAACACGTCGAATAATGAAATATGAAAATCGACAGGATCGCGCGAGAAGAATATGAAGCAGCGTTTCCCAACGTGAGGCCCAGGTCTCACAAGGGGGCACGTCAGAAATGGACTCGTGCAGAGTTTAAGTTAACCAATTTACCAATTAACCAATTAACCAAGGCAATTCTCAGTCGCTACTCGAGCTGGATAAACGTTAGATTATAGATACGAGACGTGTGTTTCCTCGTGATTTCTTCTTAAACCCTATCGTTTAAGTTTCTCCAGTGAACAATCCAATTTTTGAAAATTAAAACGTGTGTACACGTTACGTAGGGGGCGTAAGAATTGTAGAAATGCTTAGGCGGGGCATGGCACACGAAAAAGGTTGGGAAACACTGATACAGAGGATAGGTGTACAGTTAGAGATGGGATCAAGCGTATTGCAGTAGAATCCGGTTACTGTAATCACGCGGCTATTGTTATCGCGATCAACTGGTCCCGAAGTAATCTACGTAAACGTAGACGTCGTTCCAGTGTCGTGGAAATGACATTCATCGATCAAGTCGATAATATTACAATGATAGTAGTCAATATGTTATCGATAACGTTGCGACAACGTTGAAGTGTCAATAATAATTTGATCGCGCGAGTGACGAGTAACGAAAGATAAAACGAAAGATCAAAAAAGGTTAACGCGTCGCATTCGTTTATCTACGGTGTACAAACGAGATACGAATCAACTGAACATCCTAGATCCTCGCGTTACCTTCGCTTCGTAACACCTAAGTTCAATTATCGATCAGCAACTAAACCCGACGCACCTGAAACGATCGAAGCTCTCGTATATTTTACTCGCCCGCTTGAAATCCTACGGAATGCCCCACAGAGACTTTCGCGATTGATCGTAGCAGGCAGAGAGCATTTACGAAATTTCTATGGAATCACACTTCCGTCGGGCTCGCGAACGTCCGCCTAAACTCGGGCTTTTCTACTTTGGCCGGGGGATTAAAGCTTCGTAAATATAGGCAGCACCTCGGTGAAAGAGAGCTGGCGAAAAGAAACGTTGCGGCCGGAAGAAGAAGAAAAGCTAAGGGAGCGGGAAAAGGGGGGGAGCAAAAGTGGGAGAAACGAGGGAGGATAGGTCAGAAGGGAGGCAAGATGGAGTAGGACAAGGAGGACAGATAAAGAGAGTAATTTTCGTGGGTACACAAGCTGTAATTATTAATGTCACGGATGAGACTACGTCGCGGAGGCTTTGCAAGCTTCTGCATCTCGGCTTACGAGACAACAGGCTTCCGCGGCAAGACGAACGGTTATAGCGGAACGTTTTTCATTTCTCCCCGTTGCCGTAACAATCTCTTCGCCCGATCCTCCAACGGCGACCAATATTGTTGCGAGTTAGCGGTGGTACAAATTCGCGGGCGTACTTGGGAATACCAGCGCGTGCTGTTAAGGGTTATGCTTCGATGGAAGCAGGTTCTTCTTCTTTAAGTTTTTTAAATAAAAAGACACGGGTTTAAGGAAAAGGTAACTGATATATATATATTTGATTGTACGTGGAAAATGTAATATACCAGGACTTTCTATGTCCTGTCCGCACCGACTCTTTACGTCGAACTGTCGAGAAAACGACAGCCTTCGACGCTTATAGTTTTACAAACAATGGTCAACCTTTTCAGGTACGCTTCACCTTCGACAAGACGAGACGCTGCGACTCCGAAGTCTTGGGTTTTTCCCGATTACTTTATTACGCCTGCAGAAGCGACACTCTAATAGTTTTGAATAGGGAGTTTTTCCAAAGAAGAGCTGTTTTACTTCGACACGTGACAATTCCGGGAATACTTCTGTAGCGGCTAGCTCGCACAACAAAAGTAACGTTGGCGTGCAAACGGCTAGCATGGTGTATGACAAGCAAACCGGCGAAGCTATTTTTGAGAAAGCCGTTTCCGTAGTTTTACAACAGATATATTTTTGCTCCTTCGACGATTTGCAGACGGCCTCAATAGCAACTGCATATGTCATAAACCATGAGTTTCCGAAGGACTGCCAGGCAAGGCGAAGCGACTCACGGCGGGTGACGACGAGTGACCTGGGTCCGGAGGAAATTCCGCTGCATTGCCAAACTCCTGTCGGCAAGAAAAACTCCCCCACCAAAACGCACCGCCTTTCCGAAGAAACGCGCTAAGGGCGCAATGAATAGGTGGTGGAAAAAAATACAGCGTTCCCTTCGAACAAGCTTGAAGTCAGTTTTCTCCTGGACACCGAGCGGCACATCCACAATCCGCCACCCTCGCACATATTAAATAAAGTATACTTAGAAAACGAATACTTAGCGACATTTATTGAACCGACACACAACCTACCTCCCCATACTAAACTTCGATGCGCTGCGAAACGCGTATCGAAATAATTCGTACGCGGTACATGTTCCAATCAATGCCACTTTAAGCTTATCGCTTTAACCCTTTGCTTTACAACAACGAGTTCCACTCGTGATGAGTTTATCGTTTGAATACGACGGAAAAACGCTGCATTTGGGATCGAGATTAGTTTCAACTTTGTTCGTCGCTTCGATATACAAGATCGAAGATTATTAAATAGATATCGATCACAGCGTTAAACAGTTTTTATGCAATGTTTCTTTATATTTTTAATTTAATTATGCTTTATGTACAAAAGAAATATTAGCACGTTAATTTGTACGACAGATAGAAGATAAATCGTAACAATCATCGGCTTTATAGCATCGTAGAAATTTCCATACCAAAATGTCTACTTACTAAAAAAGAAAAACGAATACTCTTCGTTTCGTTTCGACGACGAGGGGCGCGCGCATTTATTCGTGGCTCTTTGAACATTCGAGGCACTTCAATTGCCGCGGCGTTTCTTTGGAAAAGTTCAAGCAGTCGCGTCGTTTCCGCGGCTTATTTCGCGAGTTCGAGAAACTCGATTTGAAAGTTAATAAGTATAGCGAAAGGAAAATTGAGCTGCCCACTCAAGTTCTACGTTCCAGTCCTCGACGAACTTTTCACCTTTTTTTTTTGTCCCCCCCCCCCCCCCCCCTCTTACTAACTATTGGCGCGCAATTATAATTTATAGTAGATTTGTCGCAAGCGAAGCAAATGAATTATTTTTCACATTTAAAAACGGTAACTTTTATTTTATACTCTTGCGTTAGTTCGTGTAGCTAATTGTGGCCGGTTTTAATTATTGAAGGCATTACGGAATCGTTATGAATCATTAGCTATTATTACAAGACCATTGTGCGTTTCGTTATTGTGTCCCGATATTTTCGATCGAAATGGTAGATTAACGTCATTGAAAGTTTAAATCACTGGCAATTAAATTCAGCTGTGCACGACGCTTTCGTCCCGTTATGCCGTAGCATTTACGGCATTAATTTGTTTTACCTTTGTTATTTAAGCGTTTCTACCGCTTCATTATCTCGTCCCACTTTAAATATTGATTCGACGTATCGGGAAAATTAGCCAGCGGCCAGAAATTACAGTAATCGTCACGTCGCGCGGATCGATTGAAATTCAGCGCTGCGCTCAAACATCCGAAGGAATGGAAAATATTTAGCTTCCACGCTTTTTTTCCCCTTCCCCCGTACCGTGCCACTAAATTACGAGATGCACGCGGCTCGTTCTTAATTACAGGAGCTCGCTCTGTGCCCCGTTGAAATTGGCTTCGCTTGAAACTCGAAAGTTAACGCGTAATACTTGGAAACATTCATAACTGCCACGGCCTTTTCTGCTTTTCAATGTCAGACACGCTACTCTTAATCACTAGAGAGAGAGAGAGGGAGACGCATTCACGCGAAGGCAAAAAAAACGTACCTACTCGAAACGAAGGAGAGATGAACTCGTTGAAAAGTGCGAGAGAAATATTTTCGAAGATTAATTTATTCGCAGTTTCATAGTAACGAATTCGTTTACACATTTGCATATTAGTCAGTGAGAGAATAGTCATTTTGCGTTTAACAAATAGTCATTAGTTTTGTGGAAGACAGAATGTCGTGTGAACGTTTGGACCAGAGCGATTGCTGAGCGAACGGTGTTGTATTTGGGTAAGATTGGCTGAGGCGTGAATGAGAAGTGTTTGGGATAGAGCGATTGAGTTGACGCGTGGTCGAAGAGTGCGTGGTCGCGCTAGATTTCCTGTTAACGTAACTGTTTGGGTTCTACGAATGTCTGAGACGAGTGAGAGAAGCAGAGAGAGATAAGGAGAAAGAATGAATGCGTGCAAGGGTAGAGAATGCGTGGGTGAGGGAGAGGAGAAAAAGAGTCGAGTGCGAGAGGACGTTGCGAGTGCAGAGCGAGAGTTTTTCCTGTGAGATTGTGCGTTAACAGTATTAGTAATAAACTAGCAATTATTGCAAAGGCTGAGTTTCTTTTTTCTTTCCCTTCTCGCACCTTACAACAACACGCGAGGGATTTACTTTAAAATAATCCCTACAGTTTTGTGTTACAAATACCCTAGCGATTATTATCCCCTACATTAGTGCAGTCGAAGAAAGAGACGGAGTTAAAAATGAAGCATCGAACGATAGGCTTGAATTAATGAAGCGCGGTGGTTGAGGTGGATAGGCGATAACGGGCGATTGCCTGTCCGTCGAATTAGTCGATACGGATGATTACTCCCGAATGAGGCTTCGTCGATGACTGGGATAATTAGGCGGCTCGTCTCTTCAACGTTACATTGCACGGTGTTCACCTGCTGGCTACTGCCACGTCATTGAACAGACATTATTCCAGTAACCGTGACCATACATAAATGTAAATGACGGTTCGTCGACCGATATCGTTCGAAATAAGGACCAAGTGGATCCGGATTCTGTTTCAACGCTGCTGCAAATTTCTGCGATCTCGATGTTACCGCGAGAGATCGACCCTCGAAGCAGCAGAAAATTTCGAGACTGCTATTCAACCCTGTGCGGAACGTAAAATATTCTCAGACGTTCAGCAAGCTAAAGTAACAAGTCGTATTAAATTTTACAATTATACATCGTACTAGGGAAAAGGAAGCGGGATGAATTGCGGAGAAAAAAATAATAATTGTCTTCGCTTCGCGTGGTAGCGTGTAGGTCATAAATTAATTTACGTTAAGGATACAATTTTCGCATGCTTTGAACAGATAATTGTCCAATGTTTGAAGACAAGTATATATTCGTCCTTAGTAGCGAAACGGTTACGTAATTCATGCACTGTAAATCGGGGTTAAATTTGACGCCAACGTTTTTAATCCAAAATTGTACGCTTCGTTTTCGACGTTGTATAATTGGAAAAATAATATATCTAAGTAAACTGTTGCACAATTTTTCCTTCTCACCCTCAATTTCGAATGTTTCGGGATGCTATTAGAAGTTTGTCACTAGCAGGCCCAGGACGAAACGCAGCACCCTTCCTTTTTTCTATCCTATCCCCTCTCCACAGCACCACACTATTAGTCACCCCCAACAACACTACTTAAACGCCCGCAAAATTATAGAACCGTCAGATTTCGGTATTCACTAGTCGAGTGCAGTAGCCGTATTAATAAAGCCACTAACAGTTATCTTCTACGCGTTGTCAATTCTCCCGGAATCCAACACACCAATCGACGCGCATAATACGTTATCGCAGCGCAAGTGGTTAAAGTAACCATCGAAAACCATTGCCGTTTTACGCGCGTGAATTTTCTACTTCGAAATTGACGATGTTTCCTATAAACGAGTGGGTCTATCCCGTAGTTATAGTCGATGGTTGTACGGACGGGGTGAACGTTTCACAGCGTTATCGATAAGGGCGGGGAATAAAGGGTGCGCGAGTTGATAATGGTCATGGATGATTGGATTCTTTGTATCGTTGACAATGGAGTATGGAAACAGCGTCTGCGCGGTGGGAAATAAAAACGATGGAATTGCGAGGAGTTGCCGCGCAGCGGGCGATCAAGCTATCGCGAGCGCTTTAGTAAGCGAAATTATCGCTCGCTAAATTCGAGGAGGAATGGAAATAGGAATACGCTTGAAATCTCTTTTAACGCCGTGTTTACTGGCAATTTTACGCAGAACCTAGGCTAAACGTACCACGTACTATCATCGGTGGCCGCGAAAGAGCTACAGCATTTCCTACAGTCATTTGTGATTGGTATTACCTTCATTCGAATAAAGGGTTATCCAAAAGTACCTATAGGATGTTGAACGAGAATATCTGTCAAACGCCATGTTTGTTAGTAAAATAGAGGTGAGAAACATAAAAATTGAAACGAGAACGAACGAAGATAATAGAAAGAAAAAAACATACTAGAAAAGGGAAAGAAAAAAAGTGAAGATAGGTGTTCCTATAATATATCTTGAATAACCCTTTATACGCAAATGAATAAACGTGGCCGACTATTATCTCGCAATCGAGTGCGAAAGTGAAACGATCTGAATAAACTTCGGCATGTTTCCATTTGTATACCTGGTCCCTTACGGTTGGTCGATGGTGGAACGAACGATAAGTGGACGCCAGGCTTCCGTTTCACGGCCGACCATGAAACAGATACGATAGCGTTTCACGAGATGCGAAAGATTAATGCTACGCGAACGCAACGTAACGCCGGCAGCCCCTTTTCGACTGGGCGCGCGGAGTAAATTCCAGTTTACGCGTGCATTATCTCCGCGCGCTTGGCCGATAAATATTTCGCGGCAGGTTTCGAGAGCGTGGTACATTGGAAAGCCATTATGCGCCAACGACGCTCTCTCTGCTCGCGATTTACACCCTCTCTGTTCGAGGGTTTGTTCCGCCGTTGCCCGTGTGTTGCTTGCTTAATTCGCGTTCAACGGCGTCCAACTTATTCACGCGGATAGTTCCACGCTTCCGTCGTTATGGTTGCGAAGCCTGGCCACCGGATGCGCTTAACGTTACTGTTCCCGAGCCCCTAGTTTATCCTCCAACGATACAACGAAGCTGTTTACGCCGACCGTACCGCACTTGGTCAAATCATCCGTTTTAACGCTGAAACTACAAAGGTCGCCCAAAAATGATCCGTCTGTAATTATTCGGAAAAAACGTATCGATTTACAGCGGCGCGTTTTAATATTGAAAATATTTTTGGGCAAGTATGGAAAATCCGAGAGAGACGGTGGAATGATTTGCGTTAGTAGTGTGGCGGCTCTCCTGCACCCACCACTAGAGGGACATATGAAATAGGACTTTCTCGAAAGTACTCGCTCCAACTACCTCGTCCATATATATACCGCCTTTAACCTTCCTTCCAATATCCCAACGTCTATGGCAGGGCCTGCTAGGTAGCCTTATTAATAAATACACTAGCAGGCCCAGCACGAAACGCAACATCCTTCCTTTTTCCTATCATATCCCCTCTCTACTGCTCCACATTTGGTGACCGCGACAAGGAATACAACAACAGCAGCCTTCCACGGAGGAACAACGAACCTAAGGCAGGGCCTGCTAGGTAGCCGCACTGATGAGTCACTAGCAGGCCCAGCACGAAATGCAACACCCTTCCGTTTCCTATTCTACCCCCCCTCCTCAATATTACTTCGACAAAAATAAAATACCTTCCAATATCCCAATGTCTAAGGCCAGAGCCTACTAGGTAGCCTTACTGATGAGTCCACTAGCAGGCCCAGGACGAAACGCAACACCCTTCCTTTTCCTATTCTATCCCCTCTCTACAGCTCCACATTTGGTGACCGCGACAAGGAATACAACAACAGCAGCCTTCCACGGAGGAACAACGAACCTAAGGCAGGGCCTGCTAGGTAGCCGCACTGATGAGTCCACTAGCAGGCCCAGCACGAAACGCAACACCCTTCCTTTTTCCAATCATATCCCCTCTCTACAGCTCCAAAGTAACGATGACGCCACAATGCTATAAGGCGTGAGTGAAGAGACGCGTTACTCGCGGTGCTCATTCGTGCACTTGCTATAGAGTATTGTACACTTATCACGTCTGTACCATGTGTTATAATAAATTGTTAACGCGATCAGGATAAGGAAAGCAACAAAAGAAACGAAGCAACGGCGCAGAGACATTAATTCATCGACGTCCGACACGACACTGTCGTTTCTCGCCTGCCCTTCTCAGGCTCGCGTTCGATGTTTGTTTTATTTGGGCGCGAGCTCGCTGCACGCGCCGTATTCCGTCGGCACGGTGGCGCCTACAATGTGTTCTCAAATGATACGAAGTCTCTTACAAAATTGGGTTAATTACATTTTTCGTTTGAGTAATAAGCGCGCGTATTTATTTTCAATATTGCTGGCTCTTGCTTCTAGAAGACTGTACATTTCTTAACCCCATCGCTATCGGCACGTTGGGACTAAATCACTAAAAGCGCAGGTGATGGTAACGTTTATTAATATAGAAACGATACGAGTATAAATATTTGGATACTTAGCTATTAAATGAAACGAATTCGTGTGGCAGTTATAGGAAGAGTGACAGTACGCGGGTCGTTTACCCTAGTAGTAGCGGGGCGATGCAAGTGACCAGGAAATACTAGCAGGTGTCCAATTAGAGGGCGAAAATCCGTTTAATACGAATACCCGAGGAATTCTTCGCAACGCGACGCGATGTGAATTTTCTGCCCGTGACGAAGTGTCGGATCGCGGAATAAAAGTGGTCGGTCGCTTGTTCCGTTTTATATTTAGCATTGGTGGACGTCTCGTCGGAGTCTGGTGTCCGTCGTTGCTCCCTCGGAGATACTCGAGACAACGGCGACGAGTAGAGAAGGAGGAACGGGCGAAAGAGGGGACAGGGGTTAGGGGAATAAGTGGAAGAGAGGACGAGCACGTAGGGCGCGACTGAAGTGGACAATGGGTGTTCTGCTGAAGCACAAAGGCTCTTCTGTCGAAAACCGGCGGCGCCGACGCCCGAGATACTCGTCTCGGAAACAGGGGCCAACTGAAATCCGAGTGCCCCACGGGATTGCGAGTAATAAGACGTGCGGCAAATCGGAGAAGGAATCTCGCACAAAAGCCAACCGACCCTCTGCTTCGCGTTAATTCGTACGAAACGAATTATTTCCCCGATCTTCCGAACAGATGGAATCCTTCTCCTAGGGATTGGATCAAGTAGGGGTAAATGACCCGCGTACCGTCCACTGTTCCTATAACTGCTGCTTGAATTACTTTATTCAATAGCAAAGTAACGCGCAAAGAATCGCGAGTAAACTAATTTATCATACGAAATTTTGTACTTCGGTTTACGTAACAACGCGTAGACGTCGTGTATTCGTTTACGCTTAATATTAAAAAGCACATTTATCCTATAAATGTGGAGAATCGGCTTATTACGATCGCTTCGACGCGTTTCGCTGAAAACAATCGACCGTTGTAAATTAGCGGTTGCAACGCTCCGTTTCGCATATTCGTTTCAGAATACTACACATTTAGCTTCCCGTTCCTATATGTCATGCCCCGCAATGCGATTCCGGCCGGTCTATAAAATTAGCATACGTCTACTGTCGTGCTTGTACCCGAAAATGTTCGCTTCCAAACCAAGATTAAGCGCAACGACTGATAGATTTACGCCGCGTCTGCTTCGCTTCCATTGAACGCGAACCGTAGCAGCTGCGATTACCAGCGGAGATTTATATAGCAGGAAGAATCTTTAAAAACACGGTAGTGTTACTTTTTTTTCTTTTTTTTTTTCTTATAAATTTCCCGTAAAAAATTTCAATCGAACAACACGGTAGTTGGATTCGCGAGATATATTTAGAACGCGCGCGTAAACTTTCGTAGCCGACTGTACTTGCTTCGCTATTCCACGCCGGATATGGAAAAATCGCGCGGCTTTGAAAAAAATCGTTACGAGGATAAGCTCCGTCCTTTGCTCATGGAAATATTTCATGCTTTCCCGAGCGCAGATGGCAACGCGTATCGATATTCCGTCGCCTTTGCTTTCTTCTGATTAATGCAAATAAATCGCGGCACTCCTGCTTATCTCGCGACGACGCCAATAAGAAGAATTCGCGTCGTATTTGCAACATTTCAAAGGGCAAAGAGAAAGCAAATTTCTTACGTCTCAGACACGGTGTAGTAGAAAATTTTATCCCACGATAATTTACAAATATTCCACGAACCGAACGAATGTTTCACAACGGGTTGGATATTTAACGTAGTTTTATTTAACAGTTTTTACAAAATATCCATCCATTTTCCTAGATAAACACGAAAAGTTAAATTAACGTTGAGCTTCGCTCGATAAGCAGAGGAGTTTGATTAACAAAGTTTACGCGAAATTAGCCAACGTTGTAATTAATGGTTTTAAACTGGTTTTCAAATTTTCATCCGGTGGAATACGTTGAATATTTTCATCCGCGTCGTAGGAGGGGAAGTGAAGCAAACGTATACCGACAACATTCGTAAATATATCTGCGAAATCCCCGTAATGCAACGAATATCATGTAATTATTTTCAGACGTGATCAAAAACGTATTTCAATAATACCACCATACAAATTATTTTGATACGTTTGTAGAAGGCTAACGGGAGTTTTAGCCTATGAAGGACAATGTACAGGGAAAGCCCATGTACCCGTAGCGTAGGCCGTGTCGTTTTCCACATAGGAAAAGGGAAAGCGGCTCAGGGATGACGCTGCCAAACAGGTCAGGTGATAAAATAACGAGCCTCACGGCCAATCGGCGAAAAAAGGCCAGTTACGACGTAGACTCTGATGAGGATTGACTCGGACACCCGCGCGCGCCCTCCGCTTATGTATCTTTGTAAATATATTTATCATAGTTAGTAGGAGTCGGAGGTGTTTTATTCCGGACTCTGGACCCATCTCATCACCCTCCATATCCTTCTACACGTTATAAGGGTATTCAGAAATTGATACGTATCGGTATTCACAAGTATGTCTCTGAATTTGTCTCGCCACTGAAACACGTCTGAGCAACGCAGAGTTATACTACGCACACCATGGCTGACCAACGCTACTTTGTTCTACTGCATCTGTGTTTAACTGGCGCGGTATTCCACTTAAAATCAACCTACCCAGTGACACTTTATTCCACTTGCTCTAATTAGTTCGGCACTGTGATTGATTCTACAGTTAAAAACTCGACCAATACTGGATTTTATAGCGAGTCATTGATCGTCACTGAGATACGCTTTCCTTTGATGGATGGTTTCGGGTGCTCGCTGTCAAGTATTTCTCTACAATAGCACGTGGCATGCCCGCTAAGGATAAAAGGGACGAGTGGGGAAATTTGGGAACTGCGAGAGAGAATGGGGGAGGTTCGAGGCAGTCACAGCGAAGAGTACAAAGCGTACGGTCAGAGTGCAGAGCGAGAGTCCAAACTGTCAGAGTGCTAAATATAATTGTCGCAAAATAAAGTCGCTGCAAGATCATTTAACAACCCCACGCACACATCCTCTTGTTAGATTTATATACTATAGTCTGCGAAAAGTAACAAAAATTAAATCTACAGCTCTACTCAGAGGTATGCGTTGCTTTTCGTACGTTCGTAAGAAATGCGTTTCCCTTTTCACATCTGGTTAGTTTCAGACCTAAATATTTAGGACACGCGATAAAAGGGCCTTCGGTCCCAAGTGGTGTCGCAGGCAATTTTCGAACGTTGCGTTCGTAGTTTAGTTGCAGTAAAGAATCCGTGCTGGTAACACAGCAGAGCGAGCCTTCCTTGTGCCGAATAAAGCATATAATTAAAATAAAGAAATATCTTGTTATTTCTAATTCCTGAAACCTTCCATAATCTAATACCTCTTTGGTAGGGAAGAAACGACTCTGCAGTCGTCTCGCTTTCGTCACCATTTCCTACTACAGTTCTCTATCGAATAAACGAATTCAACTGATTGGTGGTAATCGGAACATCCACGAGTATGTCTTTGAATTTGTCCCATCGCTACTTTCAGGTACCAAAAAAGAAGAAAAAAAAACAAAAAACAAAACGGAGAAGATATTCTTGCGAAATCACCGATTCTTTATCTTATCCGTATCTCGGATCACGCGATACTAAGTCCCATAAGGTGACAGGTCTATTCTGCGGCGAAACTTTTCCGTTTATCGTTATCATCGGTCAATTACCGGCCAAGCTGCTGCGAGTTTTGGCAAAGCCTACGACGGTTGGAATTTATGCGAACGATCCGAGTCAGTGGTTGGGTTACCATTATAACGCTGAAGGAAGAGGAGGGGGGGGGGGGAGGGATGGGATGCAATTTTGAAGGCAATTTAACTTGAACCGCAGCAGCAAGCGTGAGCTATAGGCAAATGTTTACCGCGAAAATCGTTATGTAGTCGTTCCTAGGAAACTCTTGGACAGGATTCTCTGGAGAACGTGCACGTCTGCGTATTTCAAACCCTCCCACGATGTCTAGATTTTCATATATTTTATTCGCCTCGTACCTATTTCGTACAGCTTGTCCGTCTGCTTCGCGTTATTTGTCTTCCTCGAGATATTTACGGATAATAGAGCTTTCCTAGGTAAACTGTAACGTGGCTCTTTTGTATTCGTTAGCTGTACACGTTACGATTCGAATCGAGCGAATGTTTCTTCTCCCCGTAGTTTCGCAGATTTCTTGGAAGTATATTTCCGTTTTCCACTCTATTAAACTCAACGTTCGTTGATATACGCGCGTCGGTGTTTCGTCGTCTTACACGTACGCATATTTGTCCGGCGAAACATTATCGTTATGTTTTTTGCATTTATATCGAAACGACTTGGAACAAACTTATGCGGAATGTTAAAGGCCATTTAGGATACGCGTACGATTTTTCCTTTCGCGTGACATATTCTTTCTTCCCTCTTTTCGTATTACACGCTTGATTTACACGAACCATCGTATTATGTAAAGCTCTCGTTCGTATCCTGTATGCACTTTTCTATTTTCACGTTCTCGTATACATTAACAAAGGGCCACGTCTCAGCCCTGCCAATCTTTATGCAAATTCGTATTCGAATTGAATACGTGGAATTGCACGTAAGCTTCGCGAATAGCGTCGCATGTCTTTTTTTACAAAGTTACAGCGACCGCTAGTTTATTGAACTACCGTGCAACGAAGATATAAATAGCTGTTTACAAGCAAGTATTTCCACGCAAAATATCTTTATCGAAGCAACGTATTACGAGGAAAATAAAAGCTTCACTATTTGTAAATTATGTTGCATAATATTTATCCTTTTGCACGTATAGCTACAGTGCAGTGATGACTTGTTGGCGAGGCAAGTCGATTGGCTGTCGCATATTAGCGACACCTTCAGTCACACGTATTATATTCATTGGCTAAATCGGTCACGACTACAAGTCTACTGCGTGACAAAGGACGCGAAACAAAACACGTGGAGGTAGAGTGAGATAGAACGACTTTGACCTACAACTGAATCGCATTGGCGTAAACTTAATATTTTTTTCTCGCGAGGATGTGGGGAAATGTTCAAGAAGATACCTGGGAGGGACCGCACTCGCGAATCCTTAGCGAATATGAAGGACCTACTACTGTGCATGTAGCATCTAAGAATCTGGAAGAAAGATTTTCTACTGGCTAATGGGCGAAGCGAGCGAACTGTTCCCCTTGCCCCTGTGCCGTTCAGCTTGTGGGACGCTCGCCACCAAGTCATCACTGCACTGTACACGATTTTCTAAATTCCTATCTATTTATGGATAGATTCGTTAAAGATAAGCTCTAGTTTCAATACAGCGTTACTTTAATTCTAGTTTCAGTTTCACTCGAGAAGATTAACGATCACTTGACGCTAATTTATGTGAAATACTTGAATACTTTTGGAGGAATATGAGAACAGTAATTTACGTAATTACGGTAGTCTACAAATTTGTAAGGCAAGGGGTTAACGAAGAATTTCCTACAAAACTATGCATTCGCGTAAACATGCGCAGTCGAAGTATAACACATATCAAAGCGGCGTTTTCTTATATATTTCTTTCGTTCCTAAACCGGTTGGAACCCATTTTTGGATCTCGATCGAAATTTCCTTAACGTCGAACAAATATAGAATAAAACCTTCTTCGCTATCCTCCACCTGTACTGAAATATTCCATTCAATTTCTACTTCCTTTAGTAGTCCTCAATCGTGCAATTTGATAACTCGAGACGAAGTTCATTCAAGTTTATCGAGTAAAAGTGAAATATTGGACATCAAGACGGATATAAAATTGATCCTTTAAACGTTACGCGTTGCGGCTACTTTAGTCGGAATATTTTGTACATTTCTACGCGACAGGTTGGAGTTGAAATTATTTTTGCTCGCCGGAGGTTGCCTGATCACCGCAGAGTGCCTCGAAGGCGTTACAACGCACCAACGTTCGCTTGAGGCTAATGACTTTCCGTGTTGCGTTATGAATTTTAATGAGATTCATAATTGCAAAGCATCTCGCGCGGAAACGAACTTAAGATAAGGGGCGAAGCGAACCGGTGCAAAGTGATCGATCATTCGAATCGCGACGCGTTCCCCTTCGTACTCCTTATATTAAAAATCTCAGCTTGCGCGATACAATATTTATTTATTCTATCACGGGTAATGACCAATTGATATAGCACGATGCTTCAGGAGTTCCACTCCACGCTATACGGTCTTTGTATCTGCATAAATCGCATAATGATCGATGCAAACAGATTTCGTCATCGAGTAGACTTTTTCTCCTTTTATTCCACCTTATTACTGAACGTAGATAACGATATTACGTTGCTACTACAACTCACTTAAATAAAATAGGACTATTACTAATGTAAGCGTCTGTTATACGCTCTAAAATTGTCAATATGGTAATTTCCTGTATGTTATTTAGTTTATAAGATATATTTTTCTTTCATATTTTGTTTACACGAAGTTGGGGTAAATGGGGATTCAAACGTGTAAACAAATAAATACAAAAGAAATTAATACATCAGAGTATGAGTGATAGATGATCGATTATAGTCGTTATTATCGATAGAATAGCGTTCGATGTCAAAATGTAGCGCGATATATATATATATATATATATATATATATATATATATATATATTGTTTTGTTTATGTCTCTCGTCTAGTGCGCGTCCTTTATTACATATACACGTATTATTCGTTTCGTACAGTTCTAAATATACGTTTACTTCGAACGTTTAAATTAACAAAACGTGTTTTTAATTTTTACTATATTTACTATACTTACTATTACTATATTTACTAATAGTTTCGTTGATCGCTGGACAGTGTCGTCGAGGCGGTTCTCAGTTGAACATAGTTGCTAATTAAACTCTTTTGTGGACTGCTGAGGAAATATATATAAGATTGGAGTATTTGTAAAGGAGCCAGGGAAAGAATAGCGTGGAAATAGGTAAAAGTCTATGGGTCTAAGGATCGTAGGATGACACATAGGATGACTAATCATCGTAGAACGACGCATAGGATGACTAAGCGTCGTAGAACGATGCATAAGATGACTAAGGGTCGTAGAACGATGCATAAGATGACTAAGGGTCGTAGAACGATGCATAAGATGACTAAGGGTCGTAGAACGATGCATAAGATGACTAAGGGTCGTAGAGCGATGCATAAGATGACTAAGGGTCGTAGAGCGATGCATAAGATGACTAAGGGTCGTAGAACGATGCATAAGATGACTAAGGGTCGTAGAACGATGCATAAGATGACTAAGGGTCGTAGAACGATGCATAAGATGACTAAGGGTCGTAGAACGATGCATAGGATGACTAAGGGTCGTAGAACGATGCATAAGATGACTAAGGGTCGTAGAACGATGCATAAGATGACTAAGGGTCGTAGAACGATGCATAGGATGACTAAGGGTCGTAGAACGATGCATAAGATGACTAAGGGTCGTAGAACGATGCATAGGATGACTAAGGGTCGTAGAACGATGCATAAGATGACTAAGGGTCGTAGAACGATGCATAAGAGGACTAAGGGACGTAGAACGATGCATAAGATGACTAAGGGTCGTAGAACGATGCATAAGATGACTAATTGTCGTAGAACGATGCATATGATGACTAAGGGTCGTAGAACGATGCATAAGATGACTAAGGGTCGTAGAACGATGCATAAGAGGACTAAGGGTCGTAGAACGATGCATAAGATGACTAAGGGTCGTAGAACGATGCATAAGATGACTAAGGGTCGTAGAACGATGCATATGATGACTAAGGGTCGTAGAACGATGCATAGGATGACTAAGGGTCGTAGAACGATGCATAAGATGACTAATTGTCGTAGAACGATTCATAAGATGACTAAGGGTCGTAGAACGATGCATAAGATGACTAAGGGTCGTAGAACGATGCATAAGATGACTAAGGGTCGTAGAACGATGCATAGGATGACTAAGGGTCGTAGAACGATGCATAAGATGACTAAGGGTCGTAGAACGATGCATAAGATGACTAAGGGTCGTAGAACGATGCATAGGATGACTAAGGGTCGTAGAACGATGCATAAGATGACTAAGGGTCGTAGAACGATGCATAGGATGACTAAGGGTCGTAGAACGATGCATAAGATGACTAAGGGTCGTAGAACGATGCATAAGAGGACTAAGGGACGTAGAACGATGCATAAGATGACTAAGGGTCGTAGAACGATGCATAAGATGACTAATTGTCGTAGAACGATGCATATGATGACTAAGGGTCGTAGAACGATGCATAAGATGACTAAGGGTCGTAGAACGATGCATAAGAGGACTAAGGGTCGTAGAACGATGCATAAGATGACTAAGGGTCGTAGAACGATGCATAAGATGACTAAGGGTCGTAGAACGATGCATATGATGACTAAGGGTCGTAGAACGATGCATAGGATGACTAAGGGTCGTAGAACGATGCATAAGATGACTAATTGTCGTAGAACGATTCATAAGATGACTAAGGGTCGTAGAACGATGCATAAGATGACTGAGGGTACTTGCGAAAGGACATTGCGCTAAGTGATATCTGATTATCAATTGTACATATTTACGGTAATAATAATCGTCTGAGTATCCAACAGCATCCGCAATATTCGTCCTCTTGACCTTCCCCCCGTTGCCCGTGCAACGATTCGTCTTTATCAGACGCGGTAAAGGCACAAAGTGACAGCGCGGCGGAGAAGAGGGAGAGGATGGCATAACCGAGAATTCCTTTTCCGAAACTGAATTTTCCACTACGAACACTGCAAAGTGCAAGCTAAAAGAGCAGGTAACTCGTTTCTGCGAAACTTCCTGTCGGCAGGAAAAAGGGGGGGGAGGGAACACGGGAAGGGAAAAAGGCTTGGCGGAAAGGGGTGAAAAGAGTGACGTGGAAAGGGGACCGGAAGGTGGGTCTTTGCCGCTCGAAAGATTAAATCGCCGTGAACGTATTTATTCGGGCTTTCAAGCAGCGACCATGAATACCATATTCCTTCAAATGGGATTCTATGGCGAGCGTTGGTCCGCCAACAGATTTTCCCATCGCATCCGCGATCGATGCTGATTCGACAACCAACATCGTTTTACGTATCCTTTCCATGGTTTATCGAGTTTCCGTTTTCTTTTTTTTTTCTCTCCCGATTCTCCTTCTTTTTGCAAGCTTTCACATCGCACCGATGTAGCGGGAAGATTCTTTAAAAAGCTTCCGTTGTTTAATCGGTGGAAGCTCGCGATATGAATGTTTGAGATCAGTCTTAGCTATATAGTACAGCGAACTCTCGTGTAACACTATCTAATTACAACATCGAGTCAAACGCGAAACGTTAAACTATTATACTTAATTTGTGCGCAGTTGTTCCGTAGTCCTACGGTGTTACGAAAGTTTTACGCTGTATGAACCGTAATTGTATAATCCAACGGGTAAATTTGAATTTTCCTATCGCGCGAGACAAAAGTTGCGGCGAATTCGAACGGTTAAACGGCGATCGCGATCGCGTCGTAAACAGAGATCCATAAAAATGAGTGCCTCGGGTTATCTAGTATTTTAAAAGCTTCGCGAACGATCCCATCAAACATCTTCTATCTTCTAAACAGGAACACATCAGCGTTTCGTCGTAGTTTCGATGGCCGAATTTTCCCGCTGACGAAGATCCATTACTTCCGCGGCCACGTTTTCATTCGCCTCTGTTACGTGTATATAGGATCGCAGAATGGATCTCGCTAACGCGATCGTTTCACGGTTATCACTTCTCGATAAGTGAACGGAATACACACGGCTTAAGCGAATACGTAACCGGAACGAATTTCTCCCAACGATGTCGAAGTCGACGCGAATAATTAAAGCAGGCATCGCGGATGCGGCGAACAAGATAAAAAGAAAGAAAACAGCCGAATGCGGTACGCGGAAACGCGCGCGAGTTGCGGGCGGAAAAATGCAAGCGAACCGGAATACGAAAGGAAACGCATCCTCGTTCCCTGTTTCCGAATGCCCCGCAAAATAAGAAACACACGCGAATAGCATCAAAGAAGCATCAGACGGGTGAATTTCAGCCGCGGCTCTTGCGTTACGTTATCCGCAACTTCGAGAATCCAGAGCGAAGGTTTCGGGGAACACGATGTTTCCTGGGATTTCAGAGGAACCTACGGTTTTGCTGCTTTCCGGCGAAATACATATCTATCTAAGAGGGAGATCTTGTAACGATGCATATGACCACGGCAAAGCCTGGATACGTCATTTTTCCTTCGAGTAAAGCTCGTGGTATGCGTAGAATTTACGGTGTATCTGTTGGATGCTCACACGATTATCTTATTAAGAAAATGTGTACTGTTGATAAGCAGATATCACCTAGCGCAATGTCCCTTCACTAATCTCCCTTCGTCAGTCATCCTACGCATCATTCTACGACTCTTAGTCATCCTACGCATCATTCTACGACCCTTAGTCATCCTACGCATCATTCTACGACTCTTAGTCATCCTACGCATCATTCTACGACCCTTAGTCATCCTACGCGTCATCCTACGACCCTTAGTCATCCTACGCATCATCATACGACTCTTAGTCATCCTACGCATCATCCTACGACTCTTAGTCATTCTACGCATCATTCTACGACCCTTAGTCATCCTACGCATCATCCTACGACTCTTAGTCATCCTACGCATCATCCTACGACCCTTAGTCATTCTACGCATCATCCTACGACCCTTAGTCATTCTACGTATCATTCTACGGCCCTTAGTCATTCTATGCATCATCCTACGACTCTTAGTCATCCTACGATTCATCCTACGACTCTTAGTCATCCTACGCATCATCCTACGACCCTTAGTCATTCTACGCATCATCCTACGACCCTTAGTCATTCTACGTATCATTCTACGGTCCTTAGTCATTCTATGCATCATCCTACGACTCTTAGTCATCCTACGATTCATCCTACGACTCTTAGTCATCCTACGCATCATCCTACGACCCTTAGTCATTCTACGCATCATTCTACGACCCTTAGTCATTCTACGCATCATCCTACGACTCTTAGTCATCCTACGCATCATCCTTAGACCCATAGACTCTTACCTATTTCCACGCTATCCCTTCTCCGGCTCCCTTACAAATACTCCAACCTTATGTATATTTCCTGAGCAGCTCACAAAATGAGTCTAGTTAGCAACGACATTCAAGTGAAAAACCGTCTCGACGACACTCTGTCCAACATCAACGAAACCATTGTAAAATCTCGAATAAACTTCTTCGCGGCTATTAGTTGTACTCGATTCCTTTACCCGGGATCCAACATATCGACGTATCGTTAACACTAGGTTTACGGAACTCAGACGTTCAGATTTCACACCTAAACATAACAATAGACACCATAAATATTATTTTTCCAGTACTTTACGTTAACTTTAATCAATACAACGGTATGAATGTGTATTCCGCGTGATTCTCTTCATCCTCTCGCTTCTACGTTCGAATATTTCCATGCGGTATACGTATCTTTCCGTAAGCCTATCAACGAATGCGCGTAACGTCCTTAAACATAGCGTTAATAGTGATTAAAGCGTCGCCGCTTTTCAAGTCATCGTTCCCGCTCTATCGCTTCGAAAAGAAGAAGAAGGGAGAAATATCACTATATCAGCAGGTAGTTAAGTTGCCCTGGCCATTTTCTCGCTACCGATAAAAAAAAAATACTACGGGGTGGATCCAGCGTGGAATAAAGGAGGCGAGGGGGAGGAGCCGATCGTCTATAAAGAACGACCGTAAAGTGGCGAACGTCACTTAAAGGGTCTTCAAGCGTCTATTACTTTGAGAGAGAGAAGCACTCTATGCTATTACCAATACACGAAATAAAAGCTAAGGGAGGGGGGCTGAGAAATAGAGACGGAGCAGGAGGCGAAGGTTCGAGGCAGCACCTGGGCTCACTTTCGTCACCGAACGCTCTCCGTCACATTTCCCGCCGTTCCCTTCGCCCTCTTCTGTTTCCTTCCTCTTGTTTCGAGCCTCCTCCTACCTCTATCGACCCAGGCAGCCCTTTTTCCACCTACAAAGTGCCATTCGATCGGCCGCGATCCATTAAGGAAGGCCAAATATCGCTTTATCGTCTCGCGACCTCTATTCTTGAAAGCGTTTTTAATGGAACGGGATCCTCTTCCTCGTCCTCCTCGTTGCAGCCGCGATACCCGCGACATTTTTCCCAACGCCCTACGAATCTTACGCCTCTCTCACCCCATTCATATTCATCGTTTAAACCGTTCTATCGATTTTACGATTCGCGCGATACGAATTAGACCCTCTTTCTCATATCTCCTAATAAAACCACAAATTTGCGTGAACACGCGTGTAAACAAACGTGCGCGAGAAGCGTAAGGTTTCGCAATCAAATCCAGAAGACACGTACACCGTTTACCAATCATTCTTACCACGGATGTAAGATAAACGTAGGTAATACGGAACTTCGTAAAATCTCGATAATTAACGAACGTCACTATGACAACCATGCGTGTAAACGATAATTAATCTAGCGTCAGTGGAACGCGTCTACTATTGAAAAAAACAAAAACAAAAAGCGAACGATTTAAGAATTAGAAGGCCTGAAATTTTATAACTCGAAGATTGGAAGACTCGAGAACCCCTTGGGAGCAACGTTCCAGCAAGAATCGCGGCGCACGTTAAATATGTACGTCGAAGAGTAAATATCGATAGCCATTTCCATTACTCGCGACACACTTAACTCGAGCAGAATCCGTGAACTCGGCCGGTAATCAGACGGTTCAGTGAATTGCTGGTGAAATGATCCGATGTTTGATCCCAGCTCGCTCTGCAATTATTTACGCAATCAGAATTCGCCGATCCGTTCGCTCGTGAGCAAGCCCCCTGCTGCTGAATGCTCGATTATTCCTGCCCACGTGTACCTTTAAATTTCCGTTTACACTACACGGCAATGGATTCTCTCGCCCAGTCCTTGCTTCGCCATTCATTCCACCACCGCGTTCGATGCTTCCGCGTATTTCCTAATTCGTTACTCGGCGCTAGGGTAAATGAACTAATCGCCGTCACGAATCATCACCTATCGAAGGAAGGATTTTCGGATGCGACTTAGCAACTCTGGGATATTTCCCAGAGCTACCACGTGGTGTCACCATTTCGGGCCAAATTGCTTTACGACGGGCCTTACTGTAACATGACATGAGGTGAAAATTCTCATCCGTGAAATTCTCCGAGTGTCACGCAAAATGTAAAGGTTCTGCAAATTGCCCGCCGAAAAGTTTCTCCTAACTGAATCTCTAACAGTATCGTTACAGTCACCAATGATTACTGTATACGAGGAATACACGTAATCATAATTCGAGGGTTTAGATAAGCTTCGCTTCCCCTGCGAATCGATTCACCGGGGTGACCAAAAGAACGTTTGCCGGTTGGGGACGCGGCGCGTAAATAACCGACTGTTGAAAAAAATGACGGTACACGCCTGCGGGGAAATCTTGGGAGCGCGTTGGAAGAGGAGATTGAAGATTGCGAAGGGGTGCACGGGACAAGCGGCGAACACATCGCGCTGCGAAGGTAAAAAAAAAGAAGAAGCGAAACGATGGCGGGGTAAGTGGAAGTGGCAATGATGGAAAAACAGCGGAGACGTTGGCTGGAATAGGAGGAGGGTAACAGGGGGGAAATATAGTGCGAAAGAAGCCGAAGAAAGTTTTGGGGAAACGGGGTGCGAAAACGGGAATAAAGAATTCGGTAGGGCGAAGGGAAAATGGGGTGAGAAAAAAGGGTGAAATATAAGAATGCTTCAAGGATTAAGAGATTCGCGGATAAAAGGAAGTAATTAATGGGAGAGGTGCTGGGAAATACAGACGCGTAGAAGTTGCGGAAACGGGAATAAGGAAAAGATAAGTGGAGTGCAAATAATTCGAAGCAATAACAGGAAGCAAATACAGTCTACGTAAAAGTAGACTTTACGTCATCGTAAAAGTCTACGTACACGGTTTAAACGTTAAATATTTACTTACTTTGGGATACATTTTGATGTAAGAAAGATGGCATGAGAAATCGTCAAATAGAAAATCACGGTTGAAGGAGATTCTTCAAAAAATGTTTTACAAATTCGTTGCACGAATTAACGAGTTCCTAAATGTACTTATTAATTACGCGATAAGCACTTTGTAATTTTGTTTATGCTAAACAAATTGCAGAACGTCACAGATACGTAAGAGTATCCAAAAAATGTTGTATACTTTAATACGCGTACTTAAACTTTACATTACGAAACATAAACTTAAACTTTGTATGCTTATACACGTACTTGTCGTTAAATTATATTTTTAGTTCACGTATATTTTATATATAAGCATTGCTACTTTTCGACAACGCGTTCAATCTAAAATACTAAATAAATTGCTGCTATTAACGCGATAACACATCGAAACTCCATTTATTAAATATTTCAAATTTAGTGGAGTGCGTAGACATCTAATATTTTGAACACACGTACGGAATTGTTCGAGCTAAAACAAGGAAACGTATAGAAGAGAGAAAAGAGTGAAAAGTGAATATATTGGCAAGGGAAGAGGGAGGGAAAGGCCGTAAGCATCGTAAATGGATAGGCGAAACAAGATTGCTCCTTTTCCTGGAGACGAAGCTAAGTTAGATTGCTACAAGACAGATCATAAATATCCCGGAAACAGCTTTATGCACACATGTATACACGGTTAAACACGGGGCCAAAGCCGGTGTAGCATGAACGAGGATCGACGGCGGGTCCCGCATTGTTCTACTAGGTAACACGATGCATTCGAAATGGTATAGCTTGCAGATGCACACAGCTGTCGCGTACCGTGACACGCGTTCTTTGTGTACCGGTAAATGATATCCTTGCGTTTGGAAAACCGAGCAACGGCCACGATCAATCACGGGCAAATGTTTTGCAAAATGACTTTCATGCGATGGTTGGTAATTACGAAAGTGGCGTGAGTCAACGACGATTGCATCGAGTTGAATGGGTAAATTAGTCCTGAATTTGACATCGAAAAGGTACAGGATAGACGCGTTCTAATTATTATAAGTGTCCGCGTAATCGTCGCACGAATTACGTTATCAAATAGGGAACGAATGTACGAAGAATCGAGACGAACAAAAAATGTCAATACCAAATTTGGACTCGATCTTTATGTAACGATACACTTGGACGTTGCATATTTGTTTATATTAAATACTCTTATACTATGTTACGTCTTATATTAGTATCTTATATTTGATAAGATAAGAAAAGTGGCTGCAATGAATCGCAGACAGCGTAAAGATGTGTGAACCTTGCCGTGAAACGAGTAGCGTAAGTAGTAAAGATCAGCGATTAGTCAGACGTTGACTTTTATCATATATCTTTACATTATATTGTATCTTTTATTAACACCTTATGTTATATAAGGCAAGAAAAGTGGCCACAGTGAAGCGCAAACAGCGTAAACATGTAAACCTTGCCACGAAACAAGTAGAGTAAGTAGTAAACGTCAACGCTTGGTCAGAAACTTACTTATATTCGCCGATTTTACGGATCATTACCGTACCAAAATGGTTAAGTAAAGTTACGCGCGAGCCTTAACTCTTTCCGTTAAGGGTTATGCTTTGATGGAAGCCGGTTCTTCTTCTTTTAGGTTTTTTTTAAATAAAAACACACGGGTTTAAGAAAAAGGTAGCTGATATATATATTTGATTGTATGTGGAAAATGTAATATACCAGGACTTTCCATGTCCTGTCCGCACCGACTCTTTATGTCGAACTGTCGAGAAAACGACAGCCTTCGACACTTATAGTTTTACAAAACTATGGTCAACCTTTTCAGGTACGCTTGACCTTCGACAAGACGAGACGCTGCGACTCCGAAGTCTTGGGTTTTTCCCGATTACTTTATTACGCCTGTAGAAGCGACACTCTAATATTTTTGAATAGGGAGTGTTTCTAAAGAAGAGCTGTTTCACTTCAACACTTTCGATACGAGTGCTCTGTCCGCCGTGACACTCCCGCTGTACGAAGCGCCGCTCCTAAAATGCATACATAACGCGTGGTCAGTCCTCTTTTGTATGCAGATTTTCCTAAGCGTTAAATAAGAACACTGTGTGTGGCGGCTCTCCTGCACCGACCACTAGAGGGACATACGACGAAATAGGCTTTCTCGAAAGTACTCGCTCCAACTACCTCGTCCATATATATACCGCCTTTAACCTTCCTTCCAATATCCCAATGTCTAAGGCAGGGCCTGCTAAGTAGCCTTATTAATAAATCCACTAGCAGGTCCAGCACGAAATGTTAACACCCGTCCTTTTCCCCATTCTATCCCCCCTCCACAGCTCCACATATCGTTGGCAATTGTTACTTAACTTTCCTTCCAAATTCCCAACGTCTAAGGCAGGGCCTGCTAGGTAGCCGCACTGATGAGTCCACTAGCAGGCCCACCACGAAACGCAACACCCTTCCTTTTCCCCATTCTATCCCCCCTCCACAGCTCCACATATCGTTGGCAATTTTTACTTAACTTTCCTTCCAAATTCCCAACGTCTAAGGCAGGGCCTGCTAGGTAGCCGCACTGATGAGTCCACTAGCAGGCCCAGCACGAAACGCAACACCCTTCCTTTTTCCTATTCTATCCCCTCTCCACAGCTCCACACTGTGCTTAATAAAGCAACGTTTCTTCCAACAAGTGTCGTTTACAGTTTCAATATCAAAAGACATTTATATAAATGTCTATTATTTATTTACAGGTTTTCACATTGATGCCGGATATATCCGGCGCTCGTACACACAGTTCATCTCAGACGAATGCCGGATATATACGGACCGCTTGTATGCTCGTATCGAAAAGGTTAAAGCGACAGAAATTGTTGCATCCTACTCTGATATCAATCTCGCAGTTTCGATTCTCTCGCCTCTCCGTTCTATCGGCGCGACGCGGGACATTTGCAGAGGGACCACGCGACGCGAACACCTCGCAGAGGTTCGAACGAGTCGCCTGCGTTCTATGGAAAATCTATACGCGACGGTCGAGTTACGCAAATGAAGGGCAAACTATCCGATTACTTGGAATCACCGAAATCGCGTAATCCCGTGCACACAGGCGAGGCCCACGCGACGCACAGTTTCGCGCGCCCCGCAATCCCGAGTAAAAGGTGCTTCAGAGTGGTTCGGTATCTGGGCCAAGGACGGTCCGTTGCACTCGACACAGTTGCATACCGCGAGCGTACCGTGCAATTAATGGCGCAATTTAGCCGGCCTCGAGTGTGCCGCGCGAGTCCGCGAGTGAAACGATACGGCGGATGTTGTTGCTGTCGATGGAAGGGTGAAACGGAATGACGAACGGCTAGAGAGGGAACAACCGTGGATCGGTGACGGAAAACGGGGCAGGAGGAAAGGGAAGAAGGCGAATAAAAGGGAAACGTAGTTGCGATTTGCGATAGATGATAAGGAGATGTGTCCATTTTTGACACGTTTCTTGGCACCTATTGTAGGGTCGATGTCCAGACCTGGGTCCGGGCCCCCTGGGGTTCAGGTATGAATAAGGTACGACTGCTAGGTACGAATGTCGAGGGTCTGTGTGTTAGAGTTTTGTAATGATTGTAAAGTCTTGAGTGCCTGTCGCCGAATGTTTTCCTTAGGATGCATGAAGAGTGTTAGTGGAGTGACAAAGAGAGCTCTCAGCAAGAGAGTGACCGCGTAAGAATAAGGGTTGAACGGATGGAAAGCGACAGTCAGAGGACAGAGTTCGAGCGAGTAACAAGCGAATAGACAGAGTATTAAGAGTAAATATATATCTATCCATATTAGAGAGAGCTGATTTATTTAACACAACCTTCGCACAAATCCCACATCGTAGGTTCATATCCTACACTATCCTATTTTGTATACAGGTGGAAATCGATAACTCGAGTGTTAACCCCTTTTACCGATTATTCACCGAATTATCGATACCGAATTATCGATGCACAGATATTGTACACATTATATAGAGTGAAGGGTTAATCGGAATAGCTAAGAGTTAAGTCAATTTTGAAACGTTTATTTTACCGGCGATGTGTCTCAGTGAAGGATCGGTAACGAACTGTCCTTTCCTCAACCGATCTACAAGAAGAGATCGACCTTCTGTCGAGGGTGTACGTGATCCAAGTCAGGGCGGTCTATTCGTTACGCTCACTGGCCAACAAACGTATACATAAAGATGTCATCCGTCTACAATATATTACCTTCCCCTTCTTTCTTCACTCTCACAATGACCGCAATAATCCCTACGATATTATCATCGGTGTTTTATACGTTTGATGCGGGACAGAGAGACGCGCGTTCAAAGGTTGCAAAAGAAAGAGAAAGAGAGAAAAGCGCGGAAGGAAATAAGACGCGCGAAAATGGATAGGGAAGAAATAATTTCGCAGTGGATGAAAGGAGGGCGACGTTACGTAGAGGCTTGGTGACCGGAACGATGCCTTCTCGAGAGCACAAACTATCCCCCAGGGCACCCCTCGTGCCCTGTTTCTTCTTTTGCTTCGCCCCGTTGCAACTCGATTCTTCCGCTCCTATCATGGCTCCGCGTTTTTCTTTCTTTTTTTTTCTTTTTTCTCTCCTCTCGCAGCTTCAGGCGCGTTTATCTTTTCAGCTCGTCCTCGCGTTTCGCGAGCTGCGTTTCCACCACGCGTTCCCCTCTATTTCCCCAGAGTGGCGGTGTATTTGCGTTTTCGAGTCGCTTCGAAACTGTGTCGCTGGATCGTTGGAAAAAGAAAAGGAACGGCTTCGTTCATACGTACGCGTAATTAATGAATTTAAGACGCGTTTTGGAAACCTTTCGATTGAGATCGACGAACGTGGTTATGGGTTAATTGAACGTCTAAATACTGTACGTTGTACGTTACTCGAAATATTGTGTATATTTTTATATATCGCGTGGAATCTGTTCTGTTTTTGCTACTTCAAATTCGCCATAAATGCGGAAAGATCCGCAGCTTACTTGTGACTATTTATAATAAAACGTGTGTCTTCAATTTCCTCAATTTATCCTCTGCGGTAATATTAACCCTTTGCGGACGGGACAAAATAATATTTAACGAATTTTCGTTGAATTATTAACCTTTTAAGGAAGGGTTTTAACAAATTCTTGCCCGATTATTAACAACAGCGTCTACTAATGATATTAGGTTGAATTTCTTGCTTTAGAAGCTGACACATGTGCAAAAAATCAAAGAAATTCGGCATCTATTTGCGACGCTCGTCCGCAAAGGGTTAACAGACTCGCGTTATTCTTATAAGAAATTTCAAACAAAAAAAGCGATCGTAGTAAGCGAATCGCACAGATAGGGTAAACGACCCACGTACTGTCACCATTCTTACAACTGCCACTTATATTCGTTTATTCAATGTACAAAGTAACGCACAAAGAATCGTACGTAAAGAAATTTTCGTACCAAATTTCCACTTCACGATCAGGACGATAATTTTAGTTCACGAGCTGACCAATTATTATGAAGCACGAGTTACGTATAACAGTTCAGCGTTTCGCGTGCAATAATAAACAGCCAACGCTCCAAGCTACGATTCATAACCCTTTCGTAGGGCAAGGTGTTAAGTGGTTAACGAGTAGAAATGGACGAATCTCGGTAGAAACGAATTCCTTCGGCGAACGGAAATAAATGTCTTCCGAATCCATCCAAAGGTAATCGTTTAACAAGAGCAGCTTCCATTTTACGGGAACTGCAGCGAGATAAGCAAAAGCTTCTGGCTGGAAATCATCGGCAACGGTCCACGTTAGATAAAGGGTTGAGTTTGGCTGGCACACAGTGAGCTAAACGTTACAACGCTTCGCTGTTTAACACCTTTCCTTGCGGTGAAATCGTGGCGTTGCGCCCCGAGGCGATCTTCGGTGCTGCGAACCAGCCACTGCATTATTCAACGTGTCCGTGGCGATGAATGAAATTTCTCGGCTACCGCCCTGCCGCAGTTGACGAAGCTTATCGCTTTTGATCAACGAAATCCGCGGTAGTTCAATACGATACAATGAGCGATGCTATTAGCGTTCGGGTAAACTTGAAATCCAGAACCGAAGACTGAAGATAGATTACGAATCGACGAGATCTATGGATTTAGTTTGAGCAACTTCGAGCTCAATTTCCCGGCTTTCAGTGGGACGATTTCCGTGCCCCTTGGCTTAATTTAAAGGGAGAAGTCACGAGACTGTTATCCTACGGCGTTTTGCAATTAGCCGTTGCTGTTCATTTGTTATAAACAAATATATCGCGCCATGGGAAATTACTCGGAAAGTATCCGATGGAAATTATTCATTTCTCGGTTCCTAGACGTGCGATTTCAATGTCTCTTGGCTTAAATTATAGTGAAAGGTCCCAAGAATATTACTCTACGGCATTTTGCAATTAGCCGTTGCTATTCATTTGTTATAAACAAATATATCGCGCCATGGTAGATTACTCGGAAAGTATCCGAAGGAAATTATTCATTTCTCGGTTCCTAGACGTGCGATTTCAATGTCTCTTGGCTTATATTATAGTGAAAGGTCCCAAGAATATTACTTTACGGCATTTTGCAACAAACTCTTGCAGTTCATTTGTTATAAACAAATATGTAGCGTCATGGTAGATTACTCAGACAGTATCCGAAGAAAAATATTCGTTTCTCAGCTTCTAGACGTGCGATTTCAATGTCTCTTGGCTTAAATTATAGTAAAAGGTCCCGAGAATATTACTCTAAGGCGTTTTGCAATTAGCCGTTGTTGTTCATTTGTTATAAACAAATATATCGCGCCATGGGAGATTACTCGGAAAGTATCCGATGGAAATTATTCATTTCTCGGTTCCTAGACGTGCGATTTCAATGTCTCTTGGCTTAAATTATAGTAAAAGGTCTTGAGAATATCACTCTACAGCATTTTGCTACAAACACTTGCAGTTCATTTGTTATAAACAAATATGTAGCGCCATGGTAGATTACTCCGACAGTATCCGAAGAAAAATCTTCGTTTCTCAGCTTCTAGACGTCCGATTTGGATCATCTACGACTCAAATTAAAGGGAAAAGTGCAAGAAATATTCTCCATATACTTTCAAAGCCATCCCAAGTATAGTCTTTGCGTAGATGCGAAAAATAGGAAAGATTCGTTTATAACAAATTAACCGCAACGTTTATCCAAAAATTGGCAAGAGGATAACATTCCTGGGACCTTCCCCTTTAATTTAAGCCAAGAGATATTGAAATCGATCTTCTAGGAGCCGAGTAATTAATATCTTTGCTCAGATACTGAGTAATCTAGCACGCCGAGCTACATATTTGTTTATAACAAATGAACAGCAAAGGTCAGTTGCAAAAGGCTATAGGATAACATTTCCGGGACTTTTCACTTTAATTTAAGCCAAGGGGCATTGAAATCGGATGTCTAAGGACCAAGAAATTAATATTTTTCTTCGGGTACTTTCTGAGTAAACTACCATGACGCGATATATTTGTTTATAACAAATGAATTGCAAGGGTTAGTGGCGAAAGGCTGCAGGATAATATTAATCGATCTTTTCCCTTTAATTTGAGCCGCGGGTGATGAAATTTGGACGTCTAGAAGCCGAGATCTAACCACTTTAACACGCGGATACGTGGACATGCGACGATTGGGCCTCTCGTAATGGTCCGCCACTTTTCCAATCCTACCAAGAATAGCACCTTGACGCGTCACACGAATTTGTTTATACTTGTGCTATACTTTAAGTAACCTGTTTCCAAGCTCACCTAGTTTCATTCTCGTCCTTTTCAACGAATCATCAGAGATAACTAAAATAAACTCAGACGGTGGAAAACTTATTCCGTAAACGATTGTATTTCTCAAGTAGTTACAATTTTATCTATAATACTTGCCGTTCCACTTTCGTGTGCTTACTTCCGGAATCAATCAAAACTACTCCCGATATACGTAGCTCTATTCTGTTCTATTCGTGCCTAAATTTAGAACGATTTTATCGAACTTTATCATTGATAATAAGCGATTCGTTCATAGTAACAGATCGCGCCGGCGATACAATTTAATTTCAATTTTAATTTGTGAAATTACGAATGGCAAAAGTGAGTTACGCGCGGCTCCAATGTTTTTAATTTATCGCCGTATCCGAGCTGTTAAGCCCCGGCGCATGCAACCATTAAAAAGAATCGTAAAACAGGTTAATATTGCCTTCCATTACTGGTATTAAGCTGTCACAGTGGTGGCAGGTTAAAGAATGCAGCCTCCTTTAGCGTTCGCGGAATAAATTAAAAACGAAAGTTATTAACTCGGATGGCGAATAATTAATTTCAGTCCCGTCGTAAAAAGATTGAAAGAATAAAACGCGAATACGTTTGCTTGCGTATATCGCGTTTGCTGCATTTAGAAGAATAAAATTGAATTCGACCCTTTCGTTAGGATTTCTTTAGGTGCTAATTTTATGACAGCCAAATAGTAAAGCATTGAAATATTTTTCCATTCGCCTATACTTAAAATTAATTCTACTCTTATTTATGCAAATTCATATTTTTCCGAGTAAATCAAAAGAAATCGAACACGCGTATGCTTCGCCATTTAATTGTAATAACTCGATTAAAATAACGTACTATAATTGTAATGTAATATTCTACTTTGTGCATTTTGTACAGTTTTGTCGATCCCACGTATTATTCTACGCATCTTTTTGCACACTTAAATTTCGCGTAATTGCATACAATAAGATACAATCGTTTCTTTCGATCAAGTCTAAACTTAAACGAGCCACAGTAACAGAAAGTAAAAAAAAACGTACAATGTTATTGAACACCTTGACTATCAAATTTTTCAAAGACTATGCATTGAAATGTTGACTATTTGTTACTGTAACACTACATCGAATGCAAAACGCTAAAATATTCTACGCAATTCTTAGCTAGCAATCCTCAATCTCGCAATCTTACAAACTGAAATAAAAGAAAGTAAAATTGAATGCAAAATGCAGCATGTTTCTATTGTAATCTGTTCATACGCTAAACCACGAGTGTAGTTCTCTATTATGCCATAAGCCAAAGGGTTAAAAAAAAAAGAAAACAATGGAGCTGATATTGACTGTTCGGTCCCTAGACCAAACACATTTTCCACCTTAATTGGTTTGTTACTATACAACCGAGTTACCGTCAATTCGGGGGTCCTCGTCCCAGCTGCATACCACGTGCGATTGCCGCTAGGACCAGGGCCATAAAGAGCACCGTTAGGTGATGGTCAGGAACGGTCCGTAATTTTTATAAACATTTTCGGCCACCTCTCCACCACCGAAACGCCAAACTCGGACACGCCCCTCACCACCTACACACCCAATAGGAAAACACACAATCACCACTCAAACACTGCGCTAGCCAATCACAGACACAACCGAACCGATAAAAACACGAACACACGCCGTCACGAGACAGATTCAGATTCAAACACGAGACTCACGCGAGATTCAAACGAGACACGACAGATCAACCGAGATCTTGTAAATAAAACACACACGAACATTAAGTGAACGTAAGTGTTAGTCATTTACCCACCCTAACCAGACTGGGATCGATTAACGTTCGATACAGTCCGCGTCTAAAGCCACCGTCGCGACCCGCGTAAACGGGATTTATAACCTCGCGAAATTTCAACGAAAATTGCGGTACTTGTGATTGACGCGACATTGACTATTCGTAACAAATTGGACATTTGCACTTGAGACCAGTTCGGCTGTTTTCAGGCGTTGGCGCAGCTGTTCGGACCATAGGGTCCTGGCATTGGTATCTAGAGAGTTATCAGGTGTAAAACTGTCGCGGGCCGGTGGCTTTCGCTCATTCTGTCGATCTCGAAATGTTCGAAAATTTCTCTACGCTCAAAGTGTGTTTCCAGTGAAGATTGTGTTTCAGTTTCATTAAAGTGCCGATTAAAACTATACGTCTCTCCCTTTCCAATACGGATCTTCTCGGTACAAAATATTAAACCTTCTACTCGGATCCTCGATCCAAAGTAACACTTCGCTTCGTTAAAATTTGGACTTAATTTACGAACAACTAGGGCGTGTTGAAGAACTCAATCGGAGAGAAACGCGATTTTTAAACGCGTATTCGTCGCGAACGAGATAGCGGTAAAAGAAAAAAAAGCGATTACTAAAAAGCTGTACGAAAAATTCAAATGTACGACTAAAATGTAGTTGAATAAACTACGAAAAAGGATCACAACGTTAGACGTGGCATTCGCACTAAGGGGGAAAAAAAGAAAGAAAAGATTCGTGAAAATTGTTAAATTTCGCAACTCGCACAGAGAAATGACCCCTTTAATTCTCTCCGCGTTTTGTTGCCAACGATGCGCGCAAAAACCCCTCCAATCGTTTCTGTTCATTACTATCGCGTCGAATAAAAGAGTATTCGGGTGATAGCGAGCAGAAAAGATCGCTCGCAGCAGCTGTTTGTTGGATTCACGTTCGAGGGAGCCGAGACAAAGGAACTGCCCCAATTGCAACTTACCGAACGAGTTTTTGTGCGCGTTACGAGCTGGAACGATGCATCGGGGCAACGGTGAACGCGAATCGTTGCTCGCATTATGCAAAGGAAATAGAACGAGAACCGGTTCAGATAGCGCAGATACTGCACAATATTTTGCCACCGCTTTTTCTTCCTCTCCCGTTTAATCCACCCTCCCCCTCCTCCACCGATTTCTTATCGATTCTATTCTTTCATGTTCTTGATTAATATTTGTTGATTTTACTTTGAATTGGGTTTGGGTATTTTGATCGTTCTTAGACTAGCAGGCATAGGCATACCTGGAGCTGGGTGTCCGAGGGACAGCATGCTTTCTGACCTTTGCACATTTCGTGCGAAGGCTGAATTTCTACGTTAGTACACGTGCATTTTTGGTTCTTGCTTTCCCTCCCTGACCGTCCTTTTATGGCATGGGCCATTCTTGTACACGAGCCGCACGTTCATGCAGGCGATTTTCATCACTTCACTGCGTTCCCTCAGCAAGGAAACATCAACCAGCTTTGTATTTAGTTTTACTCTTATTAAACGTTTGTTTTATTTCGTTTCAATAAAAACTATATTTGGAAGCACAACCCCAACAATATTATCCACCGAGATATTTCGATGGTCGATTGATTTACACTTTTCGATTGATTTACTATTAAAGGCGGTGGTCTAAACGTAAGCTACTAGTAGAAAGGAGGCAACAATACGCCAAGGTTAAACCCTTGCCCTACGAATTTTGTTAAGGATCACACTTTGTAACTATTGGAAATATAGGTGGTGGAATAAAATAAAATAGTGTAGTAAGATAATGGCCAAATGATGCGGATGGGCGTGTAGGATTCGGAGATGATCGTGGGTTTTACACAAGCCAGATCTACACGGTCTCTAAATAAAAGAATTATATCTATTTAACGCTATTCGTCTGGTTTACAGCTGTCCTGCTTCTATCTTACATCTGTCTTACCACTAACTTATTTTTCGCGTATTCGGCTTTTTAAAGCGTCCTTCGCAAGGCGGACGTTCTTCCTCTCCACCAATCAGTGGATTTTTTTAACCCGCCTACGGGCCTCGAACTATGGTGGGGCACCCTCCCCTAGGAGCCGTTCCCCCGTAATTTTCCGTAGGTGCTAGGATCTATGAGGTGGCGAAAATTTCCTTCCTCAAGTCGCTAAGGATTCGACCCCCTCGTAAACCTGGTCACCGTTCCGGTCGGCTCGACCGTTACCCATGCCGACTGTTATAAATCCCCGTAATGTTTATCTCCCTTTCCTGATTTTAGCCTACAATAGAAAACTTCAGATAGTTTTGATTCTAAACTTTGTCTTTATTCAAACACGTGGAAGGTCACGTGTTTACAGCACGAAAGAAACTGTTAGAATGACGAGAGGTCAATGAGTCAGTGAAGAAGGATTCGTCACGTACCCATAGACCATATCGGTCCCAAACTTCGTCTAAACAATTCAAGACGGGACACTGCTGCACCCTCTTGAGCTGTGTCTCGTAAAGAAACGGAACACGCGCAGAGATGGTTTTTGTAAATGAAAAACTTGCTCTTCTTGAAAGAGGAAAACCAACAGTAACGTAGGTTAACTAATTATTCTAATATTCCATCGCATGCAAAACGTCGAACTTGTACTGGATAATCGTTAACCTAGCGAATTAAAATTATCGTTGCGCTCACGATTAAAGTTCAACGCAAATACGATGCACGTTTATCGAATTCAGAGCGCTATACGTACCACGAGTGTGACTCGTCGTTACACGGCAAGGGTTTTGTTAAATGAGAAAGATACGTTTGTATTATGCCGCTATTGGTATTGTTGGATGACCAACACGACCACTCACACTGTAAACACCATAGACGCATTCTAAACCAAATTCATCCGACAAACACCCTAATCGCAGTTCCTAGTCATCCTGTACTCCGTACCTTTCCTTAGTCACCCTCTCCCTTGACCGCTGTCCTTACCATTACTCATCCTTCAAAACACAACATAAAAGCTCGGAAATACCTCCGAACGCTACAGAATTGAGTATTCACTGCCAGAGTGCAGACCATAGTTGCACGAATAAAAACCTTTAAGAGTTTCTCTAAAAACGGTGTTGTCAATTCCCTTCGCTCGGAATCCAACAGTATGGTGTTGGCCCCTTGGTGTAGCCTCTTAGAGTCGCGTAAAGAAGATCAAGATCGTTATTCCAAAAGCGTGGTTAACCTGAGTGTCCACGTGATCGAGACATTACATCGTTAATACAATGTATCGAAGATCTGTATTCCATATTTCGTTACATAAATCTAAACATATACGAAGACGAGAACTTTGGTCGCGTTTATTTGACAGGTTTAAACAAAGTTGTCGAACAAAAAACAGGATACTCGTATACTTATTTTACCCAACGCACGATTTAGACCAGCTTTACAACGAGCAGCATCATTTATCCTATACCCGAAATCTGGAAGAGGTCATTTTTTCTCGAAACAATAGTTCGGTGTGTCGAGTTGTACGTCGGATGGCCGAAACGGTACATCGACGTCGTAACATTTGGAAAGCGGTTTCATTCTATTAGAACGATCCATTCGTCTTCCCTTCACGGTTCTTTCCCCCTTTTTCTTTTTTCCCCTCCGGCTTCTTTTCTTTATCGAAGACAACGCCGCGAAACTTTCCCTTTGACGTTTTCTTTACCCTCGCGTATCCACGAAGAGACAAATGATGCTCGGCTAGCATGATTTGACGTAGCACGTATACTCCTCTTTCGGTTTCAGTGATTTCTCTCGCGGACTTCGCCTTCCTTCCGCCGCGTCGTTTGTCAAGTCTTTAAAAGCTATTTCGCGTTGCTCGATCAAACGATTAGACGCTTCTCGTTGCGCAAAACGTGATCCCCGAGATTCTATTGCAATTTGAATCGTGACGCGGTGCTTCAGACGACGCGGGAAACAATTCTACGCGTTATTGATGAATAATTAATAGTAATGTGGAGCTGTGGAGAGGGGATAGAATAGGGAAAGGAAGGGTGTTGCGTTTCGTCCTGGGCCTGCTAGTGGACTCATCAGTAAGGCTACCTAGCAGGCCCTGCCTTAGACTTGGGATATTGGAAAGAAGGTTAAAGGCGGTATATACATATATGGACGAGGTAGTTGGAGCGAGTACTTTCGAGAAAGCCTATTTCGTATGTCCCTCTAGTGGTAGGTGCAGGAGAGCCGCCACAGTAACTTTATTTAGTTATCTTAGAACGTGGTTAACGTAAAGATCGTTCCAGTTTGAAGCATAATATTGTTCAATGTGCCTTTTATTTAAGATATAATAAATTCTCGATTGCTGGTAAAATGGACACTCCTTGCAAATAAAAGGAAGAATATTAATTTAATACTTAATTTACTTAATTTACTCAATTTAATTTGATTGTGAATCGACGAGTATAAGAACCCTTTAGTAAACATGTTCTACGTATTTGACTTTGTGACAACGCTAATGTATATTATTCTTCTCTTCTACTTAGTGGGCTTTTGACCGTTAATAATAATAATAAAATAAAATAAAATATAGCGATTCAGAGTTATGAAAGTGTCAAGTTTCGAGAGTTCTCGAGGCTTCGCGTAATGTAATATTCAATTGACACGCGCGAGATCTAAAAATCGATGCAAATTTCATCGTCGCATCCTTAATTCGTCTCTGCGAAATATAATAGAACGGTTCACCGAGTTTCTCGTTAAAGCTTATCTGAAACAGCGCGAACTAATTCCTCGCGGTTTCGTTTTCCTTTCCTCTTTCTCCTTTTTTTTTTCCTTTTTAAATTTTCTTGTCTAATTTCATTAATCCCCACCGCGAACAGCGAGAGTTCTTTTCTATTTTCGCGGAGCACAGGTCAATTAACCGTGGCGCTTCCTTTATTCCGATATTCTGGTTGCATAATTAGAGGCCACGCGGCGGCACTCGAGGACTGACCAATTTTCCAGTGGTTTTAAAGAGCCCTTGAAAGTTCCGCGGCCGATAGTGGAATTTCCACTTTCAATTAGTCTCCGGTTACTCTGGTTCACTGATCGAAATTCGAGATCCCCACGATAGAGAGAGAGAGAGAAAGGGAGAGAGAGAGAGAGACACGTCATCGTTGCTTCAAGTTGGATCCATAAGGGTCGTTCAGCGACCTCATTGAAAAATCTGCTATTCCACAAACACACAAGAAAATGCTGCAACCGCTTGCAACCCTTTGATACCTGAATATTTCTATTTCTCTTTCACGTCAAGTCTATATATATATATATATATATATATATATATATATATATATATATATATAGACACGTATGTATGTATCTAGAGCAGTGTTTCCCAACGTGAGGCCCACGACCTACAGGAGAGCACGTTAACCCTTTGCACTCGAAACTAGTTTTAACCCCTTGGCCTATTTATTTTTCAACTTCTGAGAAGTTTTGAGTTCTACATTTGCTGCTTCAATACCTTATCGGATATAAAACATCGATATATTGCACGTAATTTGCATTTCAAAAACGTTAATCTTATAGTGCCACAATATACTTAGAGTTGAAATTATAATTTATTGAAAATGCGACGCGCGTTTGTTGCATTTAGGTCGTAATCTATTTCACGAGCTACACTCGTTATTATATGGCAAGGGGTTAATAATACGACGCGACAGCAGCTCCATTACGTTTCTCTGATTATTGTGAGAACTTAAATAAGTTATGTATTTTGGGATGGAGAAATTTGCCTTGATTTCGGAAGAAATTCAATTGGTTAATATAGAATTAAATAAACGCAAACCTTGACTTTTGATACAATTTACTGTTATGCCGTGAGGAGAAGGGGGATCCCTCGAGACTTCGTAGTCTTCTCCGCTGGACGATTAGAGTTGAAGAGAAATAAGCCACAAACGGAAGTGCAGAAGAAAACTTTATTGAGATTTCGGATTTCGTCGAAGCACTACTCACGACTGAGCCCCGAGCGCAGCGAGGCATGCGTTTTTATAATTTTATCTTGAAAAAAAGGAGTCACCGGACTTTAGTCATCTAGGCCCGATGCGTCTCGTAGGACGGAAAGGGCAAAATGCGTTTTACGATGACGCGGTCTGTTTGATCAAACGACCGAAGGGATAGCCTAGCCGGTGACTCAGTCTTAATCTTAAAACTATATTTATTTGGTACATAACATTACGAATGTCATCATAGCGGAGCCAACCGAGTGCAAAGGGTTAATTGTTAACGGGGTAATTCGAAAATGGACTCGTGCAGAGGTTAAGTTAACCGTAAGGCAATTCTCAGTCGCTACTCGAGCTGGATAAACGCTAAATTATAGATAATAATAGACGTGTTTGTTTCCTCAACAATTTCCTAGTGATTTCTACATAAAACCTATCATTTAAGTTTCTCCAGCGAACGATTCAATTTTTGAAAATTAGAAAAAAGGATGGGAAACATTAATCTAGAGCATTGAAATGCACGGATTGCTTAATAATGCTTAAAACAAACGAATTCAAGTGGCAATTATAGGAACAGTTACAGTACGCTGATTATTTGCCCTACGTAACGTTAATAATTATTTCTATATCATTTTACCGTGTTCTATTATTCTATTATTAGTCACGTTTATTATATCGTACAATTTTGGTTCTCGCGCACTTCAACTGGTCCGTTTCGCCTCGATTAATTTTCCCCTCGCCGTTTCGCATCGTTTTCTTTTCGCTTCGCGAAAAGAACTCGTGTGTTTGGCCAAGCAAACGCGTAGCATAAACGAGAGACAGCTTAGGAAGCCATAAAAACCCCGCGCAGCAGTTTTCATATCAATTCATTACGCGGCCTGATATCGCACTATTTTTCACCCCACTCGAGCGACAACAATGCCGATGGCCAATCGATAGCCACGACCCACCCCTTTCACGCCACCCTTCGGCCATCAACGACTTTCGGTCATTTTTCATCGCCCTTGTTCCGCGTTATTGCGCCCAAGAGTGACGCTCGCCCCCGTGGACAATACACGCGACGCGATGGCCACGCATTGCTGCTTTCATTCTTCGAATTAGCGGGACAAAAGCCGCCGACCGACTACACGGGCACGCGTATCTAGGCGAACGGGAATTCAACGTCCGTGTTTGACCAGCGGAATTGGGGACATCGGGGTGAGACTGTGTTTACGCCGATAAAAGATTCAATGAAATTTCTGACGGCCAACGATCGCACGTATTCGCGTGCAACCGGGGTAAATGACCCGCGTACTCTCACCGTTCCTATAACTGCCACTTGCATTCGTTTTATTTAACACTAGGTTCAACGGAACTCGTCACTTTGACGTTGTTCAAATTTCATAACTAAAATTATACAGACCTTAAATGTTACTTTTCAGTACTTCATGTTAACTTTAATAATTAATATATATATGTGGCGGCTCTCCTGCACCCACCACTAGAGGGACATACGAAATAGGCTTTCTCGAAAGTACTCGCTCCAACTACCTCGTCCATATATATACCGCCTTTAACCTTCCTTTCAATATCCCAACGTCTAAGGCAGGGCCTGCTAGGTAGCCGCACTGATGAGTCCACTAGCAGGCCCAGGACGAAACGCAACACCCTTCCTTTTCCTATCCTATCCCCTCTCTACAGCTCCACATTTGGAGACCGCGATAAGGAATACGACAAGAGCAGCCTTCCACGGAGGAACAACGAACCTAAGGCAAGACCTGCTAGGTAGCCTTACTAATGAGTCCACTAGCAGGCCCAGCACGAAACGCAACACCCTTCCTTTTTCCTATTCTATACCCTCTCTACAGCTCCACATTTGGTGACCGCGATAAGGAATACAACAACAGCAGCCTTCCACGGAGGAACAACGAACCTAAGGCAGGGCCTGCTAGGAAGCTGCACTGATGAGTCCACTAGCAGGCCCAGCACGAAACGCAAAACCCTTCCTTTTTCCTATTCTATCCCCCCTCCACAGGTCCACATATCGTTGGCAATTTTTACTTAACTTTCCTTCCAAATTCCCAACGTCTAAGGCAGGGCCTGCTAGGTAGCCTTACTGATGAGTCCACTAGCTAGTAGCAGGCCCAGAACGAAACGCAACACCCTTCCTTTTCCTATTCTATCCCCTCTCTATCGCTCCACATATATATATAATTAATACGACATGGTATGAATTATGCATTCTACGCGATTCTCTTCACCATCACGTTTCTACGTTCGAATATTTATACACGCGGTATACGTATTTTTCCGCAAGCCTGTCAAATTATGCACGTAACATCCGTAAACCTAGTGCTAATAGCAAAGTAATGAAGAATAAGTAGTAAAGAAAAAAGTAACGTACAAAGAATCGAGAGTAAAGAAATTTTCATACTACTTTTGGACTTCGGTTTACGTAACAACGTATAGACGTTGCATATTCGTTTACGCTTAATACTTGTAAGTAAATATTGCGAGGTAAACGTGCCGTTGAACACTAAAAACGTGACCGATATAATTGTGCAGTGAGGCACGTGTCGTAATTCAGTGAGGTGCGACGTTTACAGTATATCTTGTATCCATTAAGCAAACTGACGTGTTAATATATATGTAAAATGTTATAAAATCAGTTTATTATACAATACATTAACGTATTAAATAACAAAAGATTCGCGTATACAGTCTATAATGAAAATAAGAATAAGTAACAGAGCTATAGGAAACTTTAAACTTTCTGCCTTGCACGCAACGACAGTGACAAGTGTCTTTCGACTCTCAGCTATTAACTAACCCCAAGGGCGAAAAACCAAAACCTTGTGCGCACCACGGACAACCCCTCCACAAGGCACGGCTTAAGATGCCTGAAAGATGAGAACTATAGGCCGTCGATGCTTGACACATCTGACATCATCGTTGCATTCTAACATAAAACGTGTTTCTATTCAAATGAAAAGCTTTCGAGTGACAGTACGAAGGACCGTGGACTTCTTTGTACATTATCAAATTACTCAGTAATTAATTCTGTTCGGGGAAACATAGAAACACGCCTAGATAAAGCGTTCCGTTTACCAGAACTCCTCCAAAAATCGTCTCACTTTAATCAGCCTCTTCTATCGCTCGAACCAAGAACCTTTGCTAGAATCGACGTCCAGATCGATCGTTTACCATGTTCTCATTCGTCCACGACAACGAGCAACGCCTGCAACGGCGACGTTCACAGATCGGTACGTTCGAAGGAGTAGGGTGGAAATGAATTTTCAGTTTTGCGCCGCGGCGCCGAAAATCGAGCCGAGATAAATCGGAATCATCGATCAGGTTAAACGTTGTCGACGCGCACGGCCAAACCCTCCCCAGACTTCCGGCCTTCTGCTGCCTCGCTTTGCCCGTGCTGAATGAAAAATCGCACGGTCCACGACTTGAATATCAACCAGAGTCGTATAACCCAAGCCGCGTAACAAACAGATGCTTCCGATTTAGCATATCACATTGTCAACGCCCGTTGTATACATGCATGCATAAAGCAGGGATTCGATTTCACCTGCGACGACTGAGAAATCGTTTTCCACCGAGATGACGACGGGAACGCTTCGAACGGATCTCTTTATAATGCTGCTATTTCGATTCAAGGTATTCCTGCGCGTCGCTGTTTCGTTTGCTCTCGAAGACGAGATACGGTAAATGAGTGTTCCTACAACTGTCACTTGGATTCGTTTTATTTAACAGCAATGTAACGTGCGAAGAATCGTAAGCAGACAAATTTTCGTACTAAAATTTGCACTTCGGTTTACGTAACAACGCATAGACATCGTGTACGCTTAATATTTGTAAGTAAATATAGGGAGGTAAACGTGTTGCTGAACGTTGAAACGTGACCGATATAAGTATAAAGTATGGAACGTGTGATAATTCGATAAAGCGCGACGTTTACTGTATATGATATACGTGACATAATTCGGTAAAAATGATACATTTACTATGTATATATTTCTTATATCTGTTACACAAAGCGACGTGTTAACCACTTGACTTACACCCATCGACTATACAGGTTATTATAAATCTGTATTTCACAGATCGATTGTATGCCGAACGCAATTGCGTATCGCAATATTTATTAACAATTCCCATTGTTTCAATGGTCTACAATTACGACGATGATAATATGGTTGATCCTATACAAGAATATATAAGAATGGATGATTCGTGGACGATTACACATTAGAAGCTAACCGCACCGTTCCGCTATTTAGACTAAACGCGAAATATATACACGAACACGTCAACACCCATCCAATGTCGCGTTTGCCTAGCGCTGATAAACAAACCGCGACCTTAACACTAGGTTTACGGAACGCGTCACGTTGACGCCGTTCACATTTCATATCTAAAACTATACAGAGACCACAAATATTATTTTCCATTACTCTACGTTAACTTTAATTAATACAATGGTACGAATAAGTATTCCAATTCATTCTCTTCATCCTCGCGCTTCTACGTTCGAATATTTCTATACACTATACGTATTTTTCCGTAAGCCGAATTATACGCGTAACGTTCGTAAACCTAGCGTTAATCCTCCCCCTTTAGCGAGCAACGTACGAAAGAGTTTCACCCGTTGACTTCTGAGAAAAAAGAAAAGCAACGCAGCGATGCATGTGGAAGTCTCGCCTCGCGAGAAATTCCTCGCGCAACGGTGCAAAAAAGCGAGCGACGTCTCCACCTGTTCGTCGAAGATAACCTTAAACTCTTTCCAATCCTATATCCCGTGACTTATGGAGCCGACACGGAGACAGTATTAAGGGGGGTTGCACGCCACTGCCGCGGCACCGTGCAAGAATGAGTAAGAACACGTAAGCCAGGGGTGTTAGTTCGCAGCCTGGTCACGATGCGAGTACGGGGGGGTTGGCGGCGATGGCGGCAGAGTCCAGGAGGAGGGGGTTGGTTTTCACTAGGTGGAAAGGTGCGCGCAGGGGGGCGAAGGTGAGAGGAACGGAGGCAGATGGGGAGACTCGAGAGACTGCATTATGCATTCGAGAGTGGCTGACTACCCTCGTCCTCGTCGTCGTCGTCGTCGTCTCGACGTTGAACGCGCCGCGTACGGTTTTCCCCGGGAATATTCGAGGAAGCTCGAATTTATGGAGGCTGCCGGGGGATCGGGCGCGCCGTTCCCCGAACACCGTGTTTCCATTCTTTGATAATGAATAATTGCGACGTTTAACGTGCTGCGTGTGAATTTCGAAGCTTAGACGGGATTTAAAGGACGAACGCGTTGCCAACGCGGCACCGTTCCGCACCAAGGATTTGAATTTCCCGCCTGCGCATACACGTACACACGTACATAGAGAGAGAGAGAGGTTTTAAAGGGGATTTTGTCTCCTGTCGCTTTTGACAGAGGGGCTGGTGGCTCTTTACTTTGTGCTCGATGCCTGGGGATTCGCGCGTTCATTCATCCCTGACGCGAGAACGATCTGGGGACGTTTTATGTTATCAATGAACGAAGGGAGTAAGCAGTTTCGAATGTAACTAGCGTTCGGTACTAAAGCTGTTTCAATTCAAATGCAAGGGAATCGGGTTGCTAGAATCGCCGATAAAATCCGTGGAAAATTAGCTAAATGTAACTCGACTACTTTTTGCGAAACTTCGATTATATAAAAGTGTATAACAAGTCCAATGTACCTCGTACCGTCGCTTAAATGGGAACGATCCTTGCGTATACTAGCAACGCAGTTTTTATGGCGGATAGAAGGTAAATCGTAACAATGATCGTAACATATTTTCTACTTATAGCAGATTAGTCGCGTTTCTATGCACAAACCACACACGTCACCTCCTAATATTTATCTCGCAAATATTCAATATAAACGTATATGCAATGTCCATCTGTACCGTTGCATAAAAATCGCGCGCAAATTTTCTTACTCTCGATTCTTCGTACCGTGATGCCCGGTTTGATTCAATTCCTCCAAACTGAATTCAAGGAATAGGGTACCACTTAAATGAATTTCACTTCAGCATCGAGGTTCGTAGAACGCGGAAAACATTATTTATAAATCGCGAGAAATTACAAAGTGACCACGACGATGATAAAACAGAGACTAACTCTTGCACGGAAAGATATGACTATTTAAGGATTTTTGAAACTGAACCTTGAACTATGACCACGAAGGAGAAAAGGAAGGAGAGTTGAAAGGTGAAACGTGAGTAACAGAAAAAGCTGGTGTCGAATATATTAAGATAAAGATTTGGGTAGAACAGGACTGAGTCAAGGAAAATACAGAGTGTACAACAGTACTGTTATGCCGTGAAAAAGGAAAGGATGGGGTTCCCTCGAGAAATGATCCTTCTTCTTCTTGATAATCAGAAGTTTTTATTGAATAGGTCACCAACAGAATGATCACAAGAAACTGCACATCGACGCACGTCTAAACACTACTGTCGCGAATATCGAAGTCCACCCGAGTTTTGCCGGATTGTCCCTTAAATAGTCCTAGTTCTATCGTTTTGTCACTGGCCAAGCGGGCCCACGCTGTCATAGGGCCTGCAGCGGCCAAAACATCTGATTCACACTATGACCAAGATGGCAAAGTCATAGTTGAGTCAGCGTGGAGAGTGATGCAGCATAACAGTACGATTCGTTTGCTATTAAATAAACTAACTGAAGTGCCAATCACAGGGACGCTAACAGTAATCGGAACATCCACCTTACTATAAAAATTATTCAACCTAAAGATCCTTCCAGTATGGAGCACAATACTATTCAGAATCCCTTCTATTTCCGAACACCTCTATCCTCTACTGTACCCAGCTACAATTACTCGCGATCCATCGTATTACAAGACATGTGTTCGCGCACCAACCGCGCGCATCGCCGATTCACAAACTTTGCACACTGCGTTTCGGGTGTGTGCGCGCACGTTTACTGTTCGCTGGCAAGGCCGCGTTCTAGCTACTGAAATCGAGTTTATTGTCTATCGACAGGCCCGTCAAAGGAGACGGAATCCCGGCCGTGTTACGCAAGAGGCGGAGAGAACAGAGAGAGAGAGAGAGAGAGAGAGAGAGAGAGAGAGAGAGAGAGAGAGAGAGAGAGAGAGAGAGAGGAAGGGAGAGAAGGACCTTCTGTGTGTGCAGCGGTGCGGAACTACTCAAGGACATGTACAGAAACCGTCACAGCACCGTCGACGGATCCTGTCGATGCCACCAGCCCGACAGGCTTACCGCCAAAGCCCTGCGATACGATTCGATTCGAGCCAGCGACCCAGATCGTTCCTGACATTTGCCAGACGATCCATGACAGATCCACCTTTCCTGCCACACTGACTTCCGGTCTGCTTCGTTTTTATGCCCCCCTTCCCCTTCCAGCAGCGCCTCAAGCTTTCGTATAAATAAATATGAAACTTATCCTGGCTACGCGAGTATTCGTATCGCTTCTTCTCGTCACAGGACCAAAGCTGTCTTATGTATATATATGGCATCCAATTTGTTGGAAAATTGATTAACTTCTCGTTAATCCCTTGGCTCGTTCATTTTTCAACCGCTGAGTAGTTTTAAGCTGAACGTTTGTTGCTTCGATATCGTATCGGATATAAAATATCGATATATTACGGGTGATTTGAGTCCCGTAGACATTTGATTTCGTACTCAAGAGTTCGAGTTCGTAGGGCTGCTAAAATAAAAATTAAATCCGTAGTAGGCGAGTTAAATACGTTTATTATATAGGCAATGTGACTCCAAGGAGGAACAGCAATTAACTGCCTTCTCGATTGCTTTCCGAAAAGGAAAGCTCCTCGCTTGAGGACATCCGTGACGCAGGTGAGGGTGGTCCGTTAGTTGCGCATTCATAAAATTGTCAGCAGGCCTGGACTACTTCTCAGACTCTAAAGTATAAGTGCAAGCAAAAGAGCCAACCGTCTACAAGTTATAATTCGTTAAAAATGCAGCGGGCATTTGTTGCGTTAAACTGTAATCTGCTTCGCGAGCAAGCGTTTAAAATCATCGTTCAGAATAGTAGTCTTAGGATTCGCGTTGGTCTATAAAAATATATGTTAGAAAGTCTATGTGAGCAAGAGGCTGAAACAGGCCACGTATATTTGGTCAATGAGCTTCCCCTTCTTAAGGGAAGTTTCTTCAGGTTAAGAGGACCGTAAATTGTAGACAACCGATGCTGGTAAAGGCGTCCTCAGAACTAACGAATGGTAAAAAGAGACCTACTCTTGTACGAGCTGCCGCAGCTAACAGTTGACAAAGTAAATCGAGTACCAAAACGTCCTGTTTATTCTTTTCTCGATTTAACCATTCGGAGACTATCCCATCTAATCTTACATATACGCGTAGCTACTGAAAATCTAAGGTACGGAAACTTTTCACAGCGAGTGCAAAGTTTTCGAACCGAAGTTTAAAAAAACAAAAATCTAGTCCGGTATTTCTTCTCCAGCGACACGAAACAAAAAAAAAGGAAACCGCGCGACACACATCGATTCGTCGGTTTCGCGTGGAAAGGGCGCTTTCGCGCCAAGTGCAGCCGAACTATAAAAATAGTTCCGTCGGCGCGGTCAGTGATTTGTCTCGCGTACGGTTCGCCACTTTTCACCTGCCATCGATTTCGTTCGCTCGCTCCCGTGGCCCCTTTCCTCTTATTTTAGTTTTATAGTCGGTCTACCGCAGCAGCTGCAGCTGCGCAACGAGGGTCTGCACACCGTACTACGCCGCGAAACTCTGCCAGACGATATCAACAACTGCATTACTTTCACGCGTATTTTATTTATCACCGCGTCGTTCGATACACCGACCAGCGAACCTATTCGAACACGCTTCGTTTTCCTAACCGGTAAGCCTGACTTTAATACGTACAGTGCAGAGATGACTTGTTGGCGAGGCAAACCGATTGGCTGTCGCATATTAGCGACACCTTCGGTTACACGTATTATCGTCATTGGCTGTATTGGTCACGACTACAAGTCTACTGCGTGACAAAGAACGCGAAACAATACACGTGGGGATAGAGTGAGATAGGACGACTTGGAACTACAACTGAATCACATTGGTGTAAACCTAATTTTTTTTCTAGCGAGGATGTGGGGAAGTCTTCAAGAAGATACCTGGCAGGGTCCGCTCTCGCGAATCCTTAGCGAATATGAAGGACCTACTACTATGCATGTAGCATCTAAGAATCCGGAAGAAAGATTTTCTACTGGCTAATGGGCGGTGCGAGCGAATTACTTCCCTTGCCTCTGTGTCGTTCAGCTTATCGGACGCTTGCCAACAAGTCATCTCTGCACTGTACGTTAGATTGGCGCATATGCAACGACGTATTTCGTATAGATTGTTCGAATTATTGCGCGCGTATATTTGATTAAAATAATCGTTACGTGATCTTTCCAACGCGTAATTATTGTTTTATTGTTGTCTACTTATAAAGATCACCGCGTTCAGTATTCCCCGATCTTCCTATTGAATGTTGCGACTTAATGTTGAACCATTCCACTATTAACGTAATCTTTGCTAAATTCCAGCTTCGATAATTTCGTAGAGCAGTTAAATTCACCGTTCGTAATTCTTAATCGTTCCATTATTCCCGCCCTCCGTGAAACATTTTTCATTGTCTATCACAATCATCGTGGCATTAAGATAATCCCGTTGCACCGGTTGCAAATTTCTAGCGATCATTTCACGGATTAATTGTCGTACGGTCGGAGAGACGGATTGGCAGGTGTCCGGCAAAAGGGCACCAGTCACAGGGGTACCGAACAAATTTTCCCTCCGGTGACGTGCAGAGATTTAAGTCACCGGGATGTCAAGCCGGAAAATGTGGTCGTGCGTCAATTAATTTCATGCCTTGACCCGTGGCCGGGATTTCCATCGAATCGCGTTGGGACTTCGCTTCGAGATGCTTCGACGGGTGATTCATATTTTATAAAGGAACATCGATCGTTGCTCTCTAAATCGCGTACATAATTATTCCTGCTCACTGCGAAAGTGGCCTGAAGTCAATTTTCATTTTGCGTTACGCGTTATTGATTCGCGTCTCGATATGGCGGGGTAGATATCGAGAATCGTTGTGAAAAGAAAGGGTTTCACTTTAACGCGTTTACTGTTGTATCGTACGCGATACACATTCGATGTTAGATGAATTTTATTAAGGAATACGTAGTCAAATAAAGCTCACTGAAACTTGCTAACTGTTATCCTGTAATTGGAATTTAACTCAGTATTGCGAATGGAATTACGATCCGTTGTATTTAGAAAGAGCTGAATACGCTACTAAGCGTGCAAATAGCGACGTTACATGTTTGCACAGTGAACGTGTTAAGTGTACTCGTTTAAGCTTCGAGCAGGCGATAATTTCGAAGTTTTCATAATAATTTGATCAATCGCTCTGTGTACGATTGTAGCCTGCGTTAATCTGTGTCGAGAAGAGGTATCCACGTGGTACAAGTTGTCCAAGAGGACAAGAAATGGTTCAGTTTATTGGAAGACAGGTACGCCTGACTAATGGCTGACTCGTACTACTTGCTTCTGCGCGCTAGTGGTATATCCTAACGTGTTTCAACCTTTTTGGTGCATGATCCACCATATTTATTTATTTATTTATTTAATAACGGGGGTAAACCCTTTAGAGTACAAAGGAACATTCAGATTAATCGTAAGAGTTTAAAGAACGCAATACGTGAGATTCAAAGCTAGCGAGAGTAGAAAAGAAGTCGATGGATTTGCAGTACATGTTAACATTTTTTAGAATCGAGTTGAGACCACTGTTAATACCATATAGCGTAGTATGAGTCTCCTCTAATAAAAGATCCAAATATTCATTCGGAATGTCTGTCAAATGTTTGCAACGTAACAATTTGAATAACCTAATTGACTCTGGAGTCGCGCTATATAAACGAAGAAAATGATATACGTTTAACAGTAATCGAAGAGTGGAAAATAAGATTGAAAGCGGGAAAATTCAAGTTTCGAGGAAAACAATTTTTAGTTTAATATTTCAATGTTCTACTAATTAATATCGAAAGTAAATTTCAAATTATAGTATGTTTAGAAAGTGAAACAATCCCTTACTTAAACCTCACACTTTTATCATTTTATCCATCGAAATATGTATTTGCATCAACATCTGCATTCTACTTATCGTGTATTTCTATCTACGTGTATATCAATAAACAATCTACATTCTTAATCTATATTAATAAGCAATCCAAAATCTTTAGTTCGCCAAAAATTACCTGCCACTAATTTCCAACCGAATTTTCATACCAAAAAACCATCGACCATTTGAATCCAAGCTTTCGCAAGCATTGATAAATCACTTTGCATTGTCTTAATATTTCATAATCTTTAACCCTTTGCACTCGAAAGCTTTCGAAGCTAAGTCATTTTGGGGACTCGCAATCGCGTCTCGAATGCAAATGCTTAATATTAGGCACGAATATTTGGACAAATAATTAGTCTCCGAATTACGGAACAAACAGAAGCACCGTTTAAAAATTCAATATTCGTTTCGAGGGCTTTCTAAGCCAGCTCATTTTTGTGACTTAGAGAAGCCTCTCGAGAGCAAAGGGTTAAAGATGAAGAAATATTAAGACAATGCAAAGTGGTTTATCAATGCTTGCGAAAGCTTGGATTTAGATGGCCGATGGTTTCTTGGTATGAAAATTCGGTTAGAAATTAGTGGCAGGTAATTTTTGGCGAACGAAACATTTTCTATTGCTTATTAATATAGATTAATAACGTAGAAATTCGTACACTTTTGAACCTGTGGCCCGATGGCCTGCAAACATATTAACGTCTCCGAAAGTCTACAAATTGTTTACAACTGAGAAGCTGACGGCCATCGATCGGCCTCGTCTTTCACGGAAAATTTCTCGAGTCGCTCGCGCTGCTAATTTTCCACGACTTTGTGTTGTCGAGGTTTCTTCCGCTGCAGATTTACAACGCCGTACGTCGAGCTTTGCCTTACGCGGCTGCAGTGAAACGGAACAGAAGAGGTCCACGAGGCGCAACCCCTTAAAGTAGTCGAGGAATTCAATTTTGAGAATTAAATTTAAGCTGCACTTTGAATTACATCGTGCCGCAATAAACCCTCGCTGCGATATACCGTTGGCGCAACTAGCTAGGCTGAGCGAGTTTCACGAGAAAAAATAAAAATACGGGCCTGCGTTTAGAGTGACCAATTGTCAGCTGTGGTTCAACCCTTTGCCTTACAACTTCTCAACTACAGCGGGACCTCTTACAACGCGGTAGATACGTTCCTCGAAAATACGCTATAGAATTGTGGCATTGTAGGGAACGTTTCCAGATTTCCTAAACCGCGTTGTAAAAGTACCGCGTTGTAGGAAACGTTCAGCATTTTTTCAACCGCGTTTTAGGAGCTTCACCTGTACTATACTTGCGTAAATTATCATCAACAGATCACAGTTCTCGTATTTACACTTCCTTACGCTTTCAGTCGAACCAAAAAAGAAAAAAAAACAATACGATCAGAAGAACCACGGAACAAAGTTACTTTCCACAATCGAACTAAAGAAAAAAAACTAGAGATTCCGTGGAAGCTGTTTTGGCGGTCTTTTTTCCGGGCACATAGCGGTTCGATGGTTGCTCGCCGCCTCGCCGAGCGGACCTTAAATTTCCGTTGTCATCGAGGATTCGGAGCGGTCTGTAAATCAGCCTCTCGCTACCTCCGAAGAAAGAGGAGAAGAATTCCGTGAAATCCGTTGCTCGTGTTACGGAAAGGATGGATCGCAGCGAAGCTGGTACTTTCTTCGTTTTCGTACCGCCATTTCCTTCGCGTGTCCCGCTATTTTCCTTTAGACTCGCGGAGCAACCATCGCCGTATATCAACGGATTCCGTCGTGTTTCAGATTTCCTCGCAAAACTCCGACCGTCGCGTAGCGATGAATTCTTGATTCGAACGGGAGAAAAGATCCTCGAAGTATCGGCGAGATCCGGCGTGACGGATCGCGTTCCCAGTTCGCAACGATACGCGGAAATCTCTTGGAAACGCGACGCGATTCCCTTCGGAGAAGTTTCATTCGTGTAGATGGTTACTTCGAGCCGAGGTTCATCGTGTAAGCGAAGACTTTTTCGGTTTCAAAGTTCCCTTCGTTCGGTTAACGTTCCCTTCGAATGGAATTTAGTTAGTTCGCTTTCGCGTGTGCATTGGAATAGACATCGGAATAAAAGCGATAGATGTTTGGGAGAAATTAGGAGTATTTTAATTTAACTTTAATTTGTTTCTTCTATACTATTTCTATATTATCCGTTACTGTATACTGTTCCTTACATTACTCTTTACCGTTACTGTATACTGTTCCTTATATTACTCTTTACCGTTTCTATATTCTACACAGGTCGTTCTAAATGATTACTATTCAGTTTTGTTAACTAAATTGCTGCTAGATATGCTACTATTGTAAGAGAGTAATATATTATCGAACTATAAAAGACATCGTAACAACAGCGTTGCTGGCGTTGGTTGCAGTGTAGGCTTCGCATGAAATCGCGAACGACATTTGTTGAACTGCTTATGGTTACGCAGTAACGCAGGAACAAAGAAATGTACGTCGACGGTTACGTTTTTCTGTTTTAAAGAAATATATATAAATATTGATATACATCAAATACGAGTTGATTATTTTCCGTCATCCTGATAAAGAACCTTACACTATATAATTTACTAAATTACTACTTTCGCTTTTGCATTGATTTCGGATGCTACTGTAGGAAGATAATGGCCAAAGGATGCGGATGGGCGTGTAGGATTCGGATATGATCGTGGGTTTTACACAAGCCAGATCTACACAGTCTCTAAATGAAAGAATTATATCTATTTAACGCTATTCGTCTGGTTTACAGCTGTCCCGCTTCTATCTTACATCTGTCTTACCACTAACTTATTTTTCGCGTATCCGGCTTTTTAAAGCGTCCTTCGCAAGGCGGACGTTCTTCCTCTCCACCAATCAGTGGATTTTTTTAACCCGCCTACGGCCTCGAACTATGGTGGGGCATCCTCCCCTAGGAGCCGTTCCCCCGTAATTTTCCGTAGGTGCCCGGATCTATGAGGTGGCGAAAATTTCCTTCCTCAAGTCGCTAAGGATTCGACCCCCTCGTAAACCTGGTCACCGTTCCGGTCGGCTCGACCGTTACCCATGCCGGCTGTTATAAACCCCCGCAATGTTTATCTCCCTTTCCTGATTTTAGCCTACACTACTAACAAAACGAACTCATCCGGTATTTCCAAAACAGGTTTAAGAACCTGGCGAAAAAAGATTTTTGGCCGGTCAAAGCAGGAACATTGATTCGCGAGGCGAAAAGTTGGAACGTAGTTGAAGGAGCATCGTCGCCAACTTCATCGTTCCAACTGCATCCCAGTTCTCAAGACTACATTTTACGAAATCACTGGCCCCGGCAGATGTTCTTTAATACCTCAATATATTCCTTCCCATTGTCTGAACTTTCCCCCGCGTTATCGATTCCTCCGGCGTTCTCTTCGACCACTGAATCATCCACGAGCCTCGGCAGAAACTCGGTGAATGAGAAGTGTTTGGGATAGAGCGATTGAGTTGACGCGTGGTCGAAGAGTGCGTGGTCGCGCTAGGTTTCCTGTGAACGTAACTGTTTGGGTTCTACGAATGTCTGAGACGAGTGAGAGAAACAGAGAGAGATAAGGAGAAAGAATGAATGCGTGCAAGGGTAGAGAATGCGTGGGTGAGGGAGTGGAGAAAAAGAGTCGAGTGCGAGAGGACGTTGCGAGTGCAGAGCGAGAGTTTTTTCTGTCAGATTGTGCGTTAACAGTATTAGTAATAAACTAGCAATTATTGCAAAGGCTGAGTTTCTTTTTTCTTTCCCTTCTCGCACCTTACAACAACACACGAGGGATTTACTTTAAAATAATCCCTGCAAATATTTACAATCGGAAGAGAAGCGCTATCTATCTCGGCGAGATTTCACCGATCACCGCTGGGATCCAAACTGAAATTAACGATGGATTCCGATGTTCGATCGTTCGACGTGAAACAACGATTTCGTCGCCGAGCGACGTTAGAACGCGGCCTTGCGCCGACCAGAGCGAGAGCTTGCTTTGCGGATCCGCCGCGCGAAGTTAAACCGATTTGCAGCGGGGAAATTTCGCCGGCTATTATATCGTCGTTTAGCTCGGCGCTGTACGCTTAATCCATTTGGGGTTGACATTAGCCGAGTTCCCCGGCTAACAGTAGAAATTCGTAGAGTGGGGGAAGGGAGTAAGAATTAGACACCTGAACTCTCGAACTCTCTGTATCGCATTAAACTACGGAGCAGCCTATTAGCCGACGACGTTTTCTTAAACGATACGCCCGGCGTTTCTACGTCTCTGTTCTCTAACGACCGGATTGCAACTCCGCTCTCCTCCACTTCCCCGCGCGATATTCCACCTTAAGCCTCTCACGGCTTTAACTTAAGACTACGGGCTGTGCGTTGCATTCGGATTCTCGGCTCTGCTCGAACCGTTATGAACGATTCGCTCGAAACGACGATTAACGTTTGCCATTGCACGCGAAGGGAAAGAAAATTACGAAGGTCACACCGAAACCTGATATGTCTGTTATTATATATCTGGCGAAATGTTTTCCGACGGACGCGATAATGTTGAAGGGGTGCGCGGTGGTAGTAAAGTTGAAGCGTTCTTACTTTTTATAAGTTTTTATTTTTTCCTTGACGCGACGTGGGGCCAACGGCAAGACGCACTGACAGAACTACGAAGCATGGAAGTCGAAACAAGACTCTCCCTCGGCTGGACTTGCAAGTCCTTAAAAAAGGTTGGTGAAAAGAAGGACAGCGTTAGAATTGAACAAGGAAAGAAAAGCAGGAAAAACGCGGGAAAAGCTAAGGAAGACGGAAGGAGGCAATAAAAGAGAAAGTGAAGAAGCGCGGGTAAAATTTCGGAGGTAGTCGGTTAAGGATCGCGCGGGTCTGGCCGCGAAATGTTGGTGGACATTGTCCAGGCTCGCGAGACCGTGACGAAAACTGAAGACAGGAAGTGAAAGTGAAAGTTTCGGAGAGAATAGGAAAAATGTAAGAAATGGCCTTGCCGTTGCCGCCACAATGTAAACGTGACTGAAAACGATTAGGTTTTTCTTCGCGCAAAGTACCGTTGCACGATTGTGAAATTTCATCGAGAATTTATGGACAACTCGGAGCATTGTTAATAAAACGTTAATGAAGAGTTAATGAAACGTTAATGAAGAGTTAATGAAACGTTAATGAAGAGTTAATGAAACGTTAGTGAAGATTTAATGAAAATGTTCCCAAGAATAAAGATCTCTTTGTGATGCTACAACGCATCGAAGTAGTTGCATAAGTTTTACGAAAGAGTATTAATATATGTATATTACTATAAAAGTTTGTATATTACAGATGAGCCTCCTACAACACGGTTGGAACAATCAGGAACGTTTCCTACAACGCGGTACTTTTAAAACGCGGTTTAGAAAATGTGGAACGTTTCCGACAATGCAACAATTCTATAGCGTATTGTCAAGGAACGTATCTACCGCGTTGTAGAACGCCCACCTGTACTAGAAAAGTTTTTCCTTTACAGTTGCGTAAACAAAATGTTCCTGAACTCGATTTAACTTGCGATTCGTTTAAAGTATAGGCCAAGTTATTACGATTCGTTTTTGCCTTTTTTCTTTTTTTTAACACAGTTGTACAATAACACAATGTAGAATAACACATTGTACAGTAACACAATGTACCCATCCACCTTCGAATTTGGCAAGCGATAACGTCGAAGCGTTCGTAACAATTTGATCAGCCACCGTGCGCGCGCGCGTTGCTTCGTAGTTGCCGAGGAATTTATTCGAGGAAGATACGTTCGTTTAAAGACATTGTTCGACCGGTTAGCAGGAAAATGGCACAACTGTTTCCGCCGGTGAATACGATCTTCAAATATCTTTCGTCATTACCTAGCTAGCGGACGAAGCCACTTGAAAGATAATCACGAGTTTCCAACGATCAAAATTATCCCGAATATTCAAACGGCATTCGATTTCGGAGCAGGTTCGACCGCGATATTAATTCTACACCCATTTCGAATAGTTCCGCCGGTTTATCTTTGATTGGATTCCAGCTATCGGGAATCTCCAAATCCGACCCCTATGTATAATCAACGCCCGTATTAATTCATCGCTTTCGCATTTATTATGAAGAAATTCCATTCAATTTGCTCAGCCAATTCCGTCGAAAAGGACGGTCGAATACGGATAAACACGCAAAAGGCGGGAGCTTCTATTTCTAAATTTAGAAAACTTTCGACTTTCTTTAATTTCAAAGGAATGGACTTTTAAAGTTAGAGCGCGTGAAATGTTATTTCTTTGAAAGTTTTCGATCGATGGATGGACAGAGAACAGAGTTGGGCATTATTGGTGTTGAAGTGAAACATTTCGCTGTAATGCGTAGAAAACTCCACATCTCGAAATATTAGCAGAAGCGAGTTCTGTTAGAGCTTGACCATGGAACGTCGGCTAATTAGGGTTTGGGGATGCCTGCGAACAACCCAGGTATGAATGCACAAACTGTCGCCACGTTTTGTAGGCAGTTCTAACCGTGCGCCCGTCTTGCAAACATCACCGATACTTCTTCCACCGTATTCAATATAATTATTTACCAACTCTATTCCACACGAGTCGATTATTTAATATAACCCTTCAACAATTGGAATACAATTTTATTCGTAGAATTTATTCGAAGTATTGTTCGAATAAGATTTTATTCGAATAAAATGTCGAGTAATTTCTTCGGATAAAATGTTAGTCGAGTAACATTTCGAATAAATTATTCGTACAGAATTCTATTCGATTAACGTCTCCAATAAATTATACGAATAATCTTCGAAGTGGAAGTATCAATGAAACATAGTTGAAGTAAGAAAATAATCGAAGCTACGAGAAACGTGACAAAGTTGCCTCGTCTTGGTAAAGTAAATATTGTAATTTCATTCGAATAACATCTCGAATAGAATGTTGTAATAATGTCATTTTATATTAATTTATTATTATATTGTGGAGCTGTTGAGAGGGGATAGAATAGGAAAAAGGAAGGGTGTTGAGTTTCGTCCTGGGCCTGCTAGTGGACTCATCAGTAAGGCTACCTAGCAGGCCCTGCCTTAGGTTCGTTGTTCCTCCGTGGAAGGCTGCTGTTGTATACCTTGTCGCGGTCACCAAATGTGGAGCTGTAGAGAGGGGATATGATAGGAAAAAGGAAGGGTGTTGCGTTTCGTCCTGGGCCTGTTAGTGGACTCATCAGTGCGGCTACCTAGTAGGCTCTGGCCTTAGACACTGGGATATTGGAAGGTATTTTATTTTTGTCGAAGTACTATTGAGGAGGGGGGATAGGATAGGGAAAAGGAAGGGTGTTGCGTTTCGTGCTGGGCCTGCTAGTGGACTCATCAGTGCAGCTACCTAGCAGGCCCTGCTTTAGGTTTGTTGTTCCTCCGTGGAAGGCTGCTGTTGTTGTATTCCTTGTCGCGGTCACCAAATGTGGAGCTGTAGAGAGAGGGTAGGATAGGAAAAGGAAGGGTGTTGCGTTTCGTCCTGGGCCTGCTAGTGGACTCATCAGTAAGGCTACCTAGTAGGCTCTGGCCTTAGACACTGGGATATTGGAAGGTATTTTATTTTTGTCGAAGTACTATTGAGGAGGGGGGATATGATAGGAAAAAGGAAGGGTGTTGCGTTTCGTGCTGGGCCTGCTAGTGGACTTATCAGTAAGGCTACCTAGCAGGCTCTGCCTTAGACGTTGGGATATTGGAAGGAAGGTTAAAGGCGGTATATATATGGACGAGGTAGTTGGAGCGAGTACTTTCGAGAAAGTCCTATTTCATATGTCCCTCTAGTGGTGGGTGCAGGAGAGCCGCCACAATATTATATTATATGACAGCTGTACATGAAGTGTCTCATATTACTTCCAACTAACCATTTTAACAAAAGCACAATATACTTTAAATTCTCACCGATATTCCAAAGCTACGATTATTAAAGATAGACTATTAATTAAACTATCGTCGACTTCGTTCACTTCTCTCTCGAGGAACTCGTGAATTTCATTAAAACGCGAATGGTATACGTATGGAAAATTCCACCTGTGGAGAATTTCGCAATTTCTCTACAAAAAGTGGAAAAAAAAGGTGCGAAGCAATACCTAGAAAACATTTCATACTAGAAGTTTCTTGATTAAATTTTAATCAAGATCCTTAATTAAATTCTAATTAAGTCCCTGGAATAAAATTCTAATTAAATTGTCGAATAAAATTCAATAGGAAACCGGAGAGAGGCGAACGGAAATATTTATATACTATTTACAACGATTATAAAGTATCGCGTTGCAAGTGTTAGAACATCGCGGATGGAAAATTTCATCGTGCTACGCGGCTTAGATTAAGCAGACCAAAATCAACTGTTCCTATCTGGGCAAACAGCTTCAGCGTCTGACCAACTATTTACTTATGCTACTGACTGCAACCGAAGTTTGTTCTCCCGGGTGGTCTACAACAAATTGGAATCGCGATGCGCAACACGAATCCCTTTGTTACGCGTTAGAAACGCAAAATCAACCGGAGAGTGTTTAACGAAAGTTACGCGAGTGGTTTTCATATTATATAAAGGGTTGTCCAAAAGTACCTTTAGGATGTTCAATGAGAATATCCGTGAAACGCCATGTTTGTTAATAAAATAGAGGTGAAAAGAATGAGAATTGAAAACGAGAACGAACGAAGATAATAGAAATAAAAAATAGATTAGAAAAGGGTAAAGCAGAAAGGGAAAGGAAAAAAGTGAAAGTAGGCGTTCCTATAGTTTATTTTGGATAACCCTATAAAAGTTGGCTTTACGGAAGAATTCTTGCCGAATTTTACATCGCAACGTAAAAGTCGAATAAGCATAGGAAAAAAAGTATCTTGGATCTCACGGGAAGACAAGATTTTACGTCTTGGTAAAATGAATATTCCTTACAAATAGAAGGAATCTCCGTTTATGGAATCGAAAAATTAGGTTTCGACTCCTTCGCCTTACGGAGTTTTTAATAGCTGCTTGTATTAGCGGAAGCTGTTACTTGCTTCAACACTGCGTTAAGTATGAAATATTAAAGTATTCAACACGATAATAAAGTGTTTCGTGTAGTCTTTTCGATTCAACAGTATCGTATACTAAAAATTCGAGTATTCGATGATAAATCGAAATATTGAAATATTACGCGGTACTTATATTTGCCGTAGCAATTGCAAACATTTCGAGGGAAACTAAATGGAGTAAATTAACTTTTGTTACGAGTATTGCAAATATTCGTTTCTCTTTGCTTATAATTCGCATCGCAACGAGCGTGACTCGCGGTTTTACAGCGAAGGGGTTAAAATAATCGAAAGAAAATTAACTTCTTTCGCAACTATCGCTACAAGTTTCCACTCGCATCGTAAAATGTAGCTCGAATATTTCTAAGTATTTCTGAGTGGATTCGATTTCTCGCGAACTTATATACGCCATTTTTTTATTTGCCCCCACCTCCTGGTGTGGTTGAATGAACTTCAAAGGACAAATTCGAACCATTATCGCCGCTTTCTTTGTGTTGACGCAAAGACGCGAGAGAATTCCAGCTATTTTAAATATTCTCACGACTTCTTTGCACCCGAGGTACGTACATACCTATGCTTCGCCTATATAACGTTGCGCGCACTCGAATGGAATTTCTAGCACGTCCACGTTTCGTTTGAATGATAAAATGTTCTTGCCCCCTCACTTTTATCAAGTCCCCGGGCAAAGTTACGCTTTGTAGACAATGTTTCACGTCGCACGGGCGATTTAACCCTTTCAATATCGAGCAATTTTACAATCTCCGAATTCGCCGTCGCGACTTTATGTTTTAGACATTTTTATCGTTAGCATCAGTACTAACAGCGCTAACATCGCCGTCTTTAGTTCGTCTTGAATTTATATTTCGGTCACGTTTCCTACCAACGGTTAACTATTTCGAGTAACGCGAATTATTTGTGTACATTTAGCGGTGAAATTTCGTTGCTGACCAGCTGCAAAATTAACAAGTACTGGTTCCTTGGGCTTTATTGTTGCTACGGCAGGCTCTCACCTACTAACACTCGCTACGCGACCATATGATTAAGCCTACTACTTAAAAATTGCACGTAACATTTGAAATGCTTTGCGTGTAACAACGTATTAAAGCTAACGAATAACTTACGTGGCGTGTATTAAAAATACAAAAATGGTACGGCAAGGGGTTAAATAAACGAATTCAAGCGACGATTATACGAACACTGACTATTTATAGCGTACGCCATTTTTTCCCCAGCGAGCTGGACGATCGCGAAACCGGAAAGAAGTGGCGCACGGAAACGATACACTCCCGAGGCCGAGAGTAGCGAAAACTTTGAACTTTTCATCCGGAAAAAAAGGAAGCAGCTGTAAGAACGGTGAAGAATACTCGTTGAAATGGTTGCAAGGAACCGTTGCGAACGCTACTGAAAAGTTGAATTTCTTTCACTCGGTAACGAGTATCAAACACAGGAGGTTGCAATTAGGCGGCCACGCCGAAGATTGTTTACACGCTGGCATTATTCATTGCTGCGCCTCGTCGAGAGTCCAGGCCAAGAGAAAATCCACGGCGTCCCTTTCTCTCTCTCTCTGTGCGCGTCGAGAAACGTCCGTTGCATCGGCTGTTTCAGAGCACGCGAAACGGCACACAATGAAACCGTAAACATGGCGCGAACAATTTCGCGTGGGCTTTATTAAAAGTTCACGAAACGCCAACCGACCCCGTATCTCTTCCCCCTCTCCTCCTTTTCCCATCCTTCGCCCTATTGTGTTCCACGCTTTTTTCACCCACCCTCTCTCTCTTCCCGAGCCTCGTTTCCTCTTTTTCCCACCATTTTTTTGCATCCCCTCCTGTATTCGTCCTGTTTAACATCGAGGGAAACGGCCGTGGCGCGCACGACCAGACGAAAACGATTCCCTTTGTTTTAATTTGCGCGGCAATCCGATTTACGGTTCACGGTCCCGGCTAGACGGTCAATCGGAATGGACGGCTATGGATACCGAGTCGATGTAACCCCGGGCCTACGAAAATCGTAAATAGGGGAACTGAGGCGGGGGAGCATTATTTAGATAGGCGATCCGAACGCGTTTGCGGACGGATCACGAGAATTCTCGTATTTTCCGTTCTACGGTTCGTGGCCGATCGCGAGAATTCTGCACGTTTTCATCGGCGTTGTTTCAGAGCGGAACGGTGTAACGGGAAACGGGTTCGGCGAGGTTACGCGGCGACACGCTTAGCGGAAACCCGATGGTAGGAACCTCGCGCCACGTGTAACGGGATGGAATTTTGGTCTTCGGAAAGGCACGTGACAACGTTGGTACTTTTTGGACGTGGACAAATTTGCTCCCGCGAGAATGTTTGTCGGTGGACTCGTGCCGTTTTGGAATTCAATCGTTTCTGCGGGGTCGTCAAGCGTCGGCAATGTTAGCGACGAATCAATGACGCGTATGTAAGGTTGAATGAAGTTGTTCAAGGAAGGAGCCGAAGGGTAAATTTTGTTGTAATGAGGACTGGACACTAGCGAAATTCGACTGTATATATTTGAACGTGAGCGGTAGATATACTGCGGTGGAGTTGAGTACAAATTTGCCGTGTAGTGTGTAAATGGCGAAAAGTGTCGAAGTGTTGTGTTGCTTTTGCCTTCTGGTAGGCTCCTCTTAAGGACCTTTTCGTACCCTTAAGCGACCAATGGGATGTCACTATGGAAGGGCGGGAGTAACTATGACTCTCTTAAGTGGCGATCGTTTGAGGTGTCGGGCCGGCTTGCCGGTACTAGTATCCGAGATCAGCCCTTATGTAGATCTAGTTAGCAAGTGGACACCTCTTCGTTGGTTCCCGCCACAAGTACCTTCTTCGGAAGAGAAACTAAGATCCACCGCTGCGGCTGCTGAGACAGCATTGCCACGAGTCGGCGTCGTTGACCAAATGGCTCTTATGTGGCAAACCCCATTGCGGCATCGCGGGACAGTGCGCATTAGCGTACTGGTGCTCAAAATGGACGGCCCAGCGGCGAAAGCTTCTGACGCCAAACTCATACGTGGCGACACGTATGCCCGCTAGAGACTGAGTCTTGTACTGGCAACCTTACCTCCACGTGGTCCCCGCTGGGCAACGGTGCACATGTGTAACTGGCTTGCTGGTTACACAGGTGTAGCGGCTAAAAGGTTCGCTTCCCGAAAGGGACAGTTTACCCTTCTGATGATCCTTCAGCGGTGAAGGAGGGGTTTTCCCAAGCCCGCCGTCCATAACATCTACGGACGTGACCCTTGAAAGTGGTGATACGCACCCTTCCATCGCTGGTATAGGCTAAAGCCTCGGAACAGCAAAGCTTTGGGGCCTTGTGCCGCCATTAGAAGCTTAAGAAGACAATAATTCTGTCACTATGGAAGGGCGGTGTCTAATTGGTGCGGCGTTGGTCCGTGATTTGGGGTGTCTTTTCCGCGGCACGGCGGCACGTGAGGCCCAAGTGACCTACCTGTGTTGCGGGTGCGAGAGACGCAAATCTGTTCCGTCTTGGGACGGAACAGTTTCGATTGCTCTTTTAGAATCAATCGATAACAATAGAATGCTCGCATGCGTCACTTTGAATAACTCGTTTCTCATTTCTGGAAATCATCGTTACCAATTAACACGTTGACTGCCAACTACGAGATAACTCGTAATTTGAGTTATTTGCCTAGGATTCCAACTACGAGTTATCACGTAGTAATACAATACGATTGAATTAAATTGGCTTCTTACAGCGGAGTTATGAAAAGTATCGTGGCAGTGAACGCGTTAAGCATAAAGAAACGCTGGCTTCTATACGCTTCGAAGACCTTTCACTGATTAATTAGTAGAGAAGGAAACGAAAGAAAACGAAAATTCGCGTTCCTAATATTGAATAGCGTGCGGGAGAAAAATCAACATTGAGTCTGTTGCACGTTGCAGTTTCCAGTTTAGAAATGGCGAGTCACCGTTGGTAGGAACGCCGAAAAATTCGAAATACCTCCGCGAAATGGCACGTACTAAATTAAACACACACGGTTGCTCGAATTCAGCGAGAACGTTCATAAACTGACTTCGTTTTCTTTTTGTTTCAATCGACCCACCCGCGTGGCGCGAATCAGCAGCTCGTTGGCTTTCAGTTTAATGAAACGAGCCGATTCGGGCCACTTCTACGCTCGTTGCAACCAATTTAACCTAGCACGGCGTCGAGAAGCGGCTGCTCGACGAAGGAACGAGTATCGCGAGCGTTCCCGCGCGTATTAAATGTGCACACCCGATGTTACGAGCGTTTCAACGATTCAACGGTTACTTGCGAACGAATTAATACGAACATTAAGACAATAAAATGATGTTACATTTTCGTTGTCTTGAACTTCCAAATATTGTCACGAAACAACGAATCAGGAGATTAATCCACGTGCGTTGTATTATACGCATTTATTATTGTGGAAGACAGAATGTCGTGTGAATGTTTGGACCAGAGCGATTGCTGAGCGAACGGTGTTGTATTTGGGTAAGATTGGCTGAGGCGTGAATGAGAAGTGTTTGGGATAGAGCGATTGAGTTGACGCGTGGTCGAAGAGTGCGTGGTCGCGCTAGGTTTCGTGTGAACGTGACTGTTTGGTTTCTACGAATGTCTGAAACGAGTGAGAGAAGCAGAGAGAGATAAGGAGAAAGAATGAATGCGTGCAAGGGTAGAGAATGCGTAGGTGAAAAAGTCGAGAAAGAGAGTCGAGTGCGAGAGGACGTTGCGAGTGCAGAGCGAGAGTTTTTTCCTGTGAGATTGTGCGTTAACAGTATTAGTAATAAACTAGCAATTATTGCAAAGGCTGAGTTTCTCTTTTCTTTCCCTTCTCGCACCTTACAACAACACGCGAGGGATTTACTTTAAAATAATCCCTACATTATTGTAGTCAAATGATAAATACGGAAACTTTTGGCTGTTAACATTTGCAATATCCCGAAAGTGAAAACACGTAACCTATCATCGTTTCGCATTGCAGCCGCGGAATTAATCGGCGAAGAACTCGTCAACTTGTTAACGCTACGAAACAATCGTTTCGCGCTTATCAACGCGGCGATGGAATTAAAGGGAAACAAACCGTAAAGCTAAAATTGGAAATCCGAAGAAAGGTTGAACACCTATGGACGCCGATATCATGGAAAGGATTTAAAGCCAAACGTATTCACGCGAAGTATGTTGGTGTAACAAAGCAAAGTTCATTCTGCTGAAGTGTGTCCCTGTTTCGGACACAGTATTTTAAACGCAGGTAGGCTGTTTGCTAGCTTAAACCTTAGCTTTCGCTTTTATGAAGGTCTGCGCCACATCCGGTGAGAGATTGCGACGACGCTTACTTGGTGTTGCCTGACAATTGAAAAGTCGGGGCCTGCGTTGCCCCCACCCTGTAACTATCGGCACTGCGTTGCCGTGCAAGCGGTTTAGGCCCCTTGTTTTTCCTCGGAAAATTCTGTAGCTGAAACGCGTTGAAGTCGGACGCGGGAGGTAGTAGTCCGCGGACGATCGAAGCGAGTAGTTGCACTGCCGAGCTCTCGAATCTTGTATCGTTTCTCTAACTTTGTGTTTTCATTAAATAGCGTTTTCATTTAGCCCTGCTCGAATAATTTACACAGCCTGTAAATATTCAACACATTAACCATTGTCTCCGTTTATCTTTCGGAAAAGTTCGTCATCTGGAACTTCGAACCCCTTAACATCGCAGTCACGCTTAACCAGCCATTAATTAGATTTACGATCCGAATCACGAGTTTCGAATCACGCCAACTTACTCTCCTACGCTGCTGGTCCGTTAATCCCCGAGAAATTAATTACGCGAATTAACAACTTCGCCGCGGAACTTCTACAACGAAACACACTATCGTCCACTGGTTTCGTGGTAGACTTACTCGCGTAAATTTCGTCTTAATACGTGCAGTGGATGCACTGGCAAACGAACGCGCACCATTCGATCGATATTAATCGTAGCCGTTTGTCGTAAGATACTCGAGTGCTCGAATACAACTCGGTCGGATAAAAATTATCCGGATAGCCAGGTGTCTCGTTAGATCGATGAGATAGGCACTGTTTCTAAATTAATAAAAGCTACTCTAATTCGCGTATAAGAAACGCCTTTAATTTTCAAGGTGCTGTAGCGAAAGGTTAATAATGCAGAGTGCTGCTTACGATTTGTACACGTAAATTTATTCACTAACGGTGGTTCCCGTTTAAGTAACTAACTAAATAAATAATTAATCCTTTCGCTACGGAAACGCCGCACAACTAAACCCTTTCTCTTTCCTAACGTGTAACCCGCAATTTTTCGAAGACTTCCATCGTTTACTCTTAGAATCACAGCAACAGCCACGGAGAAACTAAACCAAGAAGCTACGCCAAGTAAATAAAGTTTTACGTTTCCGTTCGCATTTCGACGCTACGACAGCGGCGCCGTTTTTTTTCTCTTACCACCGCCATTATCGCGAGCATCGTATTTGGAAATTTGGACGGCGGACTGTGTTGCAGAGGAAAGGGACGTCGGTTTCGAAAGAGGACACGGCTAGCTTCCGGGAACGCAACGCGACGTCGTCGTGAGCGGTTGAAAATCGCTATTTTCGCGTGGTTCGCGCCGAGCTTTATTTCCACGGCGCGTTTTCTTCCGTCGCGTCGTTCGGTCACGTTTCTGGCGCGCACTTGTCCCGACGAAACAACCACGGCAACCCGGCTTCTGCTTCGCCACGATCGAAGCCACCACGAACGGATGACAAAAGTAAGAAAATTCGCGGAAATATTGCGACGTTGAAACGAGGCGAGGGGAAACAGTGCGACTGCTGTGAGACGTGAAACAAATTGCTCGGTTGTATCGGTGGCTCACTACAGGATAGACTACTCGTTTACGGGAAACTTCCTCGATTTCGAATGGAAATACTGACCGTGTAAAAAGGTAGCCGCTTTTTTTTGCACCTCTTACGATTTAGAGTGGCTATTTTAAGGATTATAGTTCGTACAATTGTCAAAGTTGATTAAATTAACCGTCTATCACAATGTATTTAAATTTGTTAAATTTTATCTTATTTGCGCGTCACTGTGTTACTGTATCTATTCGGATATGGGGTTAAGTTAATTAAAATACGGTTTATTCTATATGCTAGCTTTTATTTAGAAACGAGAAAGGACGTCTTAACGTTACGAAGATCGAACTAAAAGTGAGGGCTTTTCTCAAGCACGTAGAAAATGTGGCGCCCAATTCAGAAGGAAAATAACGGCCTGGATCTGCAACGTGTCTGTCACACGGGCCCTTAGACACATGGGCCAGAGGCCCATGACTCTGGTAATAGAGTTAAGGTTTTCCTTTATTACAGACACAGTGTCTCTCAACACAAAGGTTATTTTTGCGTTAGAATAAAATGATAATCCAACAGTATCTTTGTATCGTTGTGAGATCAATTGCGTATGTCGAAAGCAATTAGTTATCGCACTATTTAATTACAATTCTTGTTAATTTAAAATACTTGTGGTAGAATATTGCGTTTTAATTCTTTGCAGAAATGTACGTAATGGAATCGTTTTTGCAGGAGCAATATTTTTGCACGCCATTTTATACTTATGAACGTAATTGTTTAATAAGTTCATTTGCAACCGATTCTTTGTTTAGAATTATTAAGTTTCAGCATTTTTCGTTCTCTTGCAATAAAAGATATTAACTGTATTAATATTTAGGTACTTCATAATTAGGTTTTTCTGTTGCAAGATATTATCAAGTATTTGTTATCAAGATTCCTATTTAGGTCTTCCCGTTTGAAGATATTATCAAGTATTTATTATCAAGATTCCTATTTAGGTCTTCCTGTTTGAAGATATTATCAAGTATTTATTATCAAGATTCCTATTTAGGTCTTCCTGCTTCAAGATATCGTCAAGTATTCGTTTATTTACTCACGAGTACGTCGATTCACCTAGTATTGATCACACCAGCATAAAATTCAACGCTTACCTGAAACAGAAAAGAGAAACTTATGATTAAGAGTTCTCTTTTACATTTTATCGGTTATTTAATCCGACACGAGAAGAGAAACGTCACGATTAGTTACTAATTATTATTAACTGTTAGAGTTTCATACAGACGAGGTTTACGACATGACGGAAGAAATTGGTCACTTTCGAATTGCATAGTTTATTATCCGTACCATCTGTATGCCAGCACTGCGATGGTACGTGACATTTTAGTTTTAGCAAAGGCAGTTATGGCCATGCACTCGTTTATAGATTGTTTCGGCTTCAGCGGCACAAGCCATGTCATAAACCTCGAGGACTCGAAGGTGAAGGGACAACTTAGACGTGAAAAATAACGGTTTCGGCAGACCGGGAACCGCATCACGAGTTCTTGGGAAAACGCAACCTTGTCCAAGAAACGCCGTCCTCCCCCGTAGGAACTCCTGTTCCCCTTCCATTAACGAACACTGTATCAGCATAGTACGTAAATATTAGATTGTAACATATATTCGTCCAATTTTATTAATGCGTTTAATATCATTTAGCTGTAAATTCAGAAGTAAGTTTAACCCTTTGCACTCGAGAGCTTCCAAAGCTAGTCTATTTTGGCGACTTGGAATGCAAAAGGTTAATATTAGTTACGAATTTTTAGTGAAATAAATAGTCTCCGAATTATAGCAAAAATGGGAGCATCGTTTAAAAATTCATCACCACTGGCGAGCTTGCAGAATTAGTTCATTTTGAGGACTTAGAGTCGCCTCTCGAGTGCAAAGGGTTAATTAATTATACATGTGCCACGTCGACAAACGATTTTCCTTCCATTTTTCTATTAGACTAAGCGTTTCTCTGGAATTGAAAAAAAGGTTCGAAGAAAACGGGACGAATTTACGTCGCAATCCGATATATAAAACTGACGAATTTAGAATGCAATGGAATCAGACATGGACTACTTCAAATCGGACAAAAATTCATAGTGTAGTCAAGGATTTGACCCAACAAATCCCTATCGATAAACTGAGTAGGAAAGAGAGGACAATAATGTGTTGGATTCCGGATTGAGGAATTAAACGCAACTTCTTAGAGAGGCTCGAAGGTTTTTATTCGTAAGCGGTAAGTTCCGCACGCAAGTACGAACTACAGAGAATTGACCCGCGCTGGTTAAAAATGGTGATATATATACTATTGGAAATGGTCGGCATAAAGGCAGAGTGCAAAAGGGGCAAGATGAGTAATCGGGTGCGGGAAGCTAGCTGGTTAGGAATTTGGAATCTATGAGTCAAGATGTTTTTTGCAGGATGATTTGTCGTGTTTGTCGCGGGGCGATACAATATCTATGGTATCGGTGGGCTAGTCATGCAACAAATGTCTCGTCTGAGGACCGGCCACACGAGAATTACCCATGAACATATACTCAGAAAAACGGAACCTCCGGTCTGCAACATCTGCCGTAGGCAAATTACTGTTCACCACCTTCTATATGAATATAGAAGATTCGAAGTTCATAGGCGAAAGAACGAAATAAACCCTAACACTGCACTCACATCGAACAGGCACATCAACAACACCATACAATATTTACTCGACTCAAGTCTCTATCACAAAATTTAGACGGTCCACATCAGGAACATCGTCGCTAATCACCCAGATGTCGATGCGACGTTAACCAGCCACAAAAAAAAACTGACGAATAACTGGTAAAACATTTGCTCCCTGTCAAAGTCACGGCAAGCGAAACATAATGACGATATCGTTTGTAAATATTTTTTCACCGCAAATAAACAGCAGCCATTTGTTTGCTCGTCAAACAATCGAACATTTTAGCATCGATGAAAAGCAATGCTGCTCTTTCCTTTCCCAAAATATATTCACTTTTAACATTATTGGGATATGGGGTTAATTTAAATTAAAACTCGATATATATTTCCTTGATCTATGATTTAATTTTCGCAACGAGGAAGGACGTCTTAACGTTACAAGCATCGAACTAAAAGTGAGGGCTTTTCCAAAGCACATAGAAAATCTGGCGCCCACTCCAGAAAGAAAACCAACGGCCTGGGTCTGCAATATGTTTGTCACACGGGCCCTTTAGACACTTATACGGCCAGAGGCCCATGACTCTGGTAACAGAGTTAAGGCTTTCCTTTATTATAAACCCAGTGTCTCTCAACACAAAATTTATTTTTGCTTTTAATTAAAATGATAATCCAACAAACATTAACATGCAAACAATAAATCTAATTCCCTTTTAATGTGCCAAGGAGAGAATAGAAGACGATGAGTAATAAAATACAGTATAATAAAGTAGAAAAAATGAAATAAAAATAAAACAAGAATAAATACATATACATGTACAAATGTAGACAATTTTTCTTCATTTTTTCCACGAATATTAATGGATTATGAATTAACAGGTGACTTGCACTTATTATTTGCGATACGGCAAACTAAATAACTTTAGTAACTTTTTATAACACCTCGGTATGTCGAGTTACGAACGGTATTAAAAATAAGCTGCGCTTTCTCACGATCCTTTCGGTTTCCGATGAACCGGTTCCTCTTTCGATTTCGACGAATTTTCCAGCGAAACGAACAAAACGGACGCAAGAGCGGCATTGTTTATCGTTCATCAATTGCGCATGAATTCTTTACGGTTCATTTGCATGCGCGATGGCGGACAGTTTATCGTTTCGCATAGGGGCCTGGTCGCGGCCCGATAACCGCTGAATTGTGAGAAATTTATTGCGCCGCGCGTCCTCGAATCGTCGTGAATAATTATATATTAGCCATCGGATAATTTACCGCCGACTATACACGCGCGAACATAATTCATTAGCGACCTGCTAACCTCGTAATTCCCCGTAATGACGACGTTACTCGTTCGATCGATCGTTTCGCGGACGGAAGGAAAAACTCCGCAAGTCACACTTTTAATAACGTGCAGTGGCTTAAAGTAAAAGATAGGCGGCTGAACTTCGAAGCTTTTCGAATTCCATGCGTCCGAATTTCGAAGCTTTTCGAATTCTATGCGTCTGAATTCCTAAGCTTTTGTACTTACAAGCGTTTTAGTCACTAAGTTTTTGTATTTCCAAGCGCTCCAATTTCCAAGATTTTCTATTTCTCAGCGTTTGAAATCTTAATCTTTTGGATTTGCAAGCGTTTCGATTTCTAAGCGGTTGAATTTTAAGGCTTTTGGATTTCTAAGCGTACGAATTCCTAAGCTTTCGTACTTACAAGCGTTTCAATATCCTAGGCTTTTGTATTTCTAAGCGCTTCAATTTCCAAACTTTTCTATTTCTCAGCGTTTGAAATCTTAAATTCTTGGATTTCCAAGCGTTTCCATTTCTAAGCGTCTGAATACCAAGCTTTTGGAATTCTAAGCGTCTGAATTTCCAAGCTTTTGGAATTCTTAGCGTCTGAATTCCTAAGCTTTTGTACTTACAAGCGTTTGTATATCCTGAGCTTTTGTATTTCTAAGCGCTTAAATTTCCAAGCTTTTTTATTCCTGAGCGTTTGAAATTTTAAGCTTTTGGATTTCCAAGCTTTTGGAATTCTAAGCGTCCGAATTCCTAAGCTTTTCGAATTCTAAACGTCCGAATTTCTAAGCTTTTGTACTTACAAGCGTTTCAATATCCTCAGCTTTTGTATTTCTAAGCGCTTGAATTTCCAAGCTTCTTTCTATTTCTCAGCGCTTAAATCTTCAAGCTTTTTTATTTCTGAACGTTTTAAATTTTAAGCTTTTGGATTTCCAAGCGTTTCCATTTCTAAGCGTCTGAATTTCCAAGCTTTTGGAATTCTAAACGTCCCAATTCCTAAGCTTTCGTACTTACAAGCGTTTCAATATCCTCAGCTTTTGTATTTCTAAGCGCTTGAATTTCCAAGCTTTCTTTTTTATTTCTCAGCGCTTAAATCTCCAAGCTTTTGTATTTCTGAGCGTGTGAATTTCCAAGCTTTAATCAATTAGTTCAGATTACAAAGCTTTACCATCCCCGAAAATTTAAAGGAATTACAGTTGAATTTATATCGCGAAACAATTGAATCGTAATTACACGGAGGATTTTTACTACGGAAAATTTAGCTGCGTAAAAAAAACTACAGTAACTGAAATAAAGCACAGACTAAAGTACGAACTCTTTATTAAGCTTCCATTTGTTCATGGCTGCCTTTAAGAGTATATAAAATTGCATAAAAATCCTCAGTCTAATCGTAACAATGCAAACTCTCTTACAATGTAAACTAAAGATGTAAAGTTTCCCGGAGTATATTTCTGTAACGAGAACTTCTCAATTCATTTTGCCTCGTTCTATAAATAAAACTGCTTGCTTCGTCCAATAGCTTGATCTTGCGTAAAACTTGAAATTTGAACGAATAGGAACTTTTGCCGCGTTAAACGAAAACTTACCTTCGCGAATTAGCCAACGAAACACGGCGGAATTAACGCTCTATAGGAGAATAAAGTTAAAAGCGGCGGATTAACTAGCCGCAGGCGGCAAAAAGAAACGCAACGGAGAAGCGACGCGGCTTATTTACTTAATTCGCCGCGTCGCATGCATAAAAATCTATGCAGCGTGTCTCTTAAATTGTCCAAACCAGGGTTTCTCAACGTAGTTCACGTGGACCACGGGAATGGCTGCGAATCTTTGGAGCTGCGCAACGAAATGAAAGAATTGAGAGGAACTACGAACATCCGTCTTTTATTTTCTTCAACCCATTTTTGCATCGTAACGATAAATACACGCGATCCGCTTTATAACTCAAAGACTTTCGGTTTCACTCGGAAATTACGTGTAATCATCGAAATATACAGTAACGCGAAAATTGGAGCAGATATTATACTTTTTATCGATCGGTATAAGTATCTTTGAAATGATCCATACGCAGTGATACGTTACAAACATCAGTAGTATCAATATCAATAATCGTACGCGGACTATTCCACTTGCGGATAGCAAATGAGTTGATTAATTTTACTTTGCGAGTGTCGTTTTATTTCCAAACCCACTCGTTACCACGTTAACCTCTTAGGAACGATGCACCACTATAATGGCTTTCGCGGATGTCATCTTATATTACTACGCGCCACTATAGTGACTCACTCGCTCACCGTTTGAATTAACTGATCGTTTCCATATGTCTCGTTTCACACTTTGCCAAGCGTTGCCAAGGTACCCGTCACGGCCGACACGGTGACGCGACAAGCCGTAAGGCAAACAAAAATTTGAGAAACCCTGGGACTAAACGAATTCGTTTGCAAATCATTCCCTTCGCTGTTCTTCCTTTTTTCTCTCTCCTCTGCACAATCGGTCGCTGAAAACTTCGCGGTTGCGTACTCTATGAACAACAAGACGCGGCTGGGTAAAAAGTTTCACCCGCGTATCTCATTTTCCGCGTTCAACAATTTGCATGACAACGAGCAGCGCAGCTTTGTTAAGTGCCGCGAAGTCGCGGAGTTGAACGGCGACAAATTAACGTTCGCAACGCGGACGGGGCGAAATAAATGCAATCCGTCGGCTGAATTACGAATGATAAGTTTCCGCGTCCCTCTTTTCCCCACCTCGTCGCTCATCGAGTTCGCCGAGTATAAAACTACACGTGTTCGCGTGTAACGCCGCTTTCTTGAGGCGACTGCCGAGTTTGCCGGGCGAACTTTAAGGGCAAGAGTTATGCGGCGACACGGAGAAGCGGTCGTGAATTTACAGTTTGTTAGTTACACTAATTACTCGAGCAAGTTCCGTAATTGTTGCTGGCGAAAATTTGTAAGGGAAGGAACAACGTAAGGGAGCGTGCGTTTATATTTTGCGCCGTTCGACTCGAAACGAGAATAAAATAATGTTAATTCTCCACAACGCTGTGCAATTTGAAAGTTAGATTATTCATTTTTTTACATTCGTTCAGCTTTATCTCGTGCGTACAACGAGCGATCAAATTATTACGAACCCTTTGAAATTATCACTTTTTTCATGATCGAACAGCTGAAGGTTGAAAATAAAGCTCGTTTCTGTTGCAAAAATATTAATTCCTCGTAGTAAACATACGCTTTGGTTTTGTTATTTTGGTTTTATAATAAACACGCTTTTAGTTTTCTTTGTAAACTTAGTAGATGTTCCATCGTAGATACTAGATAATTTTTGTACTATAATAGTAGTTCATTTGAATTGCTTCAAATATGATTATACATTAGTTTCTTCCTTCAGTCGCGTTAATTTTATTAAAAATGACAAGCTACTCTATCATTGACAAGGTTTTAAAATCAGGCGTTCCATATTACCAACGTTCACTTTATACTCGATACCAAAACTAAAGGATCGCGAAATTTTCGCCAAACAAATTGTTGACTTATAACTGCTACAAATTCCTGCAGAAAAATAGTATTTCACGTGTTCAACGTTTCTTTAGAAGCGAGTACTACAATTGCGTTCAAATTTCCTCGTCGCGTTTCAGTTGAAATTCGCCAGCTTTAACGATTAGAACCCGCTTAATTAAAACGACAGCAAACCGGGCAGCGTTCAACGACAACGTTCGATTATGTCCAGCCTTTGTCCAGAGCAAGGCAACGCGACCGGATAGAATCGTTTCAGAACGGTCGCGTTTTTGTAAATGAAACATCGCAAGTTGAAACAGCGGCGGGTGTCCGTTGAAAGGAACGTTCGTTAATTAGTAACGAAAATGGAAAGGCAAAAGTGGACGCGCGATACATGAGCAAGGGTTGAATTAAAGCCGGAGTTACGTTGGAAATTGTTCGCCGGACAAAAGAACCGGAACGACCACGCGCGTGCTACGAAATTGCAACGGGATCCTTATCAACGGAATCCCTCTATCTCTGTGTTTTCTTTCTTGTTAATCGCCGCCATGTTTCGCGAATCGTCTTTCATTCGTGACTCGTAAAAGAAACGATTCAAACGCAGGTTCGTTATATTTCCAGCTATCGCGTTTGACGCGCGTAATAATAGAATAGAAATGCATACGTGCAATCGAAATCAACGGCTTCTAGGGGTATTAGCTTATTCTACGTTAATAAAGGTTAACTTCTGTATTTCCTGTTTAAGTTTTACGCAGTATTACACAGTATTTTACGCAGCCTACAGATGCATGCGATAGGTTTAAGTCAGTTGCTCTCTTGTTACTCGAAAGCACGACGAAGCTGAAGCATTTTGCGAGCCATTAATAGTACTCATTTCTTTTGAACAATCGATAACTTGAGTTCCAGAGCGATAAAATATTTGGCCATTGTATAACACTTTGCAGTCCGCGTTTCATCAAGATACACTTGACTAACGTTCGTTTCAACCGTTCAAAGGCGCGATACGTATTTAGCCACGATTATTTGGTTTACTTTTGTAGAATAGTGAAAATCAGTGGTATGCATGGTTGCGTGTGTGTTTAGGATAAGAGGTTTTAGGGTAGGATCACGGCGACGCGTCAAGGGCCTGCGGGCCTAGCGAAGCGAAGGTTGCAACGCGCTTCCTCTCTCAGGCCCAACGACGAAAACTCCTCTGGGGAAAAACCCAGAGAAGACAAAAGGCGACGAAGGCGAAGAAGTCGAGAGAAGGTGATCGAGACACCAGCGAAGGGTCAGTCGTTGCACGTCGTTGATTGTAGCAAGTTGTCGTTTTGTTTTGTCGTGGCCTTGTCGTTGTAGTTTAACTGTATTCATTATATTAAATATAGTCTTTACTTAGCATTCACTAATTCAATCGGACCACGAATCGTTTCCTCTCCACCATCCAAAGAAAAATCCCACACTTTCATTTTATACGAATGTTCATATCAGCGAATTATTAAAGCTATTAAAGGTATTCGAAAAAACACCTATCGCGAAGTTCAACTTTCCTTTAATTATCAACGCTTTGCGGTTCGTTAACGACCCTTAATGACAATGCAATGACTACGAAGGACGTATATATACGTCCTCGAAAACTGGACCATCGTTCGTTAAAACACTACTATACTTCGTTGCACATCGCAATAGTATTTAAATGGTTCGTCGTATTATTTTACAATTCGATCAGAGATACCAAGTATCTGATTATTTACCCTCACGCTATTCCTGAATTAATCAAAATCATCCCGTGCACTAGAATTAACACTGTTAAATTTGAAGCTGTCGCAGCGAAAGGGTTAACATCCTCCTTTCGAAGACGAACGCGTATCCTTTCGTAACTAACGGCGCGAAGCAGCTGAAAATGACGATCTCAGCTGTCTAGAGAACAAACTCAATGGTGTCTTATTCGCAGCGTTGCTCGAAGCACTCGTTCGAAGGATCGCGATACGTTGGCGATATTCGCGATGCACGTTCGGCAACTGGATAGTTGGCAAGAGTGAAGAAGGCCATGAAAGGAATGCCTGCTACGTGCTGGCCGCGAAACGATGCTTTACGGGTGGTTCCTCGCGGAACGATGCTTAAAGATCAAGAAAACGAGACCTCTGGGATGCTGCCCGATCGGCTGCGAATAACGAATGAATATCTAATGACGCTTTACGACCCAGTGTGTACGCGTTCGAACGTATATTCGTAAGAGCAAAACGCCATTCTTCTTCCTCCCAAACGATATTGCCACGAAAGAGAAAACATTCGAACGAGATAACGTCGGCGAACGACGACGATTTTCCTCGCAAGACACTCGTTCGCGTTTTCGTGGGTAATTATTGTGAAACTTGCGACAACTAAACTTGAGATGATACTCGTTTCCACCGCGAAAGATATTCCGATGTGTTTTTAGTCACGCGTAACACGAGCATTTTGTAACTTGTACGAATTATTTCGTATTGTTTTAGAAGCCCACCGAATAACAAAATTAAAGGATCGCTAAATTTTCGACGAAAACGTGACGATATTTCAAAAAAAGAAAGAAAGATACCTGGAAATATTTTTTACCGCGAAAGTAAAGTTGGATTAAAGAATCGCGGGCGTACGGGAAATATTACTTTTCCGCCATTTGTCAAACGTTTCCGCGAATTATTTGTCACTGCGGCGAAACGGTAACAAATACCGTAAACTTGACAAATTTGAGCCGGTGATCAATCACCGAACGAGTTTCCACAAACTTCCAGCCAAACGAACGCCAGAGCGTCGGCGAAAAAAAATGTTTCCACATATTTTATTCCTTTTTTTTTTCTGGCGCGGGCTTGACAACGCACCTTGCGCTGTCAATTTTTATGGAAAGCAATTTCTAACGCGCGAAAACGAATGTCGAATAAATCCTCGCGACCCGCGTTAAAGAACTTCAAATACTTCGGACTTCATTTTACATGCGTATACATATATGTGGAAGACAGAATGTCGTGTGAATGTTAGGACCAGAGCGATTGCTAAGCGAACGGTGTTGTATTTGGGTAAGATTGGCTGAGGCGTGAATGAGAAGTGTTTGGGATAGAGCGATTGAATTGACGCGTGGTCGAAGAGTGCGTGGTAGCGCTAGGTTTCGTGTGAACGTGACTATTTGGGTTCTACGAATGTCTGAGACGAGTGAGAGAAGCAGAGAGAGATAAGGAGAAGAATGAATGCGTGCAAGGGTAGAGAATGCGTAGGTGAAAAAGTCGAGAAAGAGAGTCGAGTGCGAGAGGACGTTGCGAGTGCAGAGCGAGAGTTTTTTCTGTGAGATTGTGCGTTAACAGTATTAGTAATAAACTAGCAATTATTGCAAAGGCTGAGTTTCTTTTTTCTTTCCCTTCTCGCACCTTACAACCACACACGAGGGATTTACTTTAAAATAATCCCTACATATATGCGAGCCATCTTTCTTGAAAGTGGTTTAAATCCATTTTAAAACCAAAAACCTTCGCGTGTACTACTAGGAGAGAGATAACACTGCTGCGCGGATGTGACAGCAGCTTGAATCGCAGGAAAGTTCAATCAGCACGAATTATCGCGATAATTTCGCATAGATACAGGTCACAGCGATCGGTTTGTCGGTTTCAAGCTGGTAATAAGCGCGGCCTTTTGTTCCCCGTTGCAAATACTGCAACTGCACGTCGGCTCGACGTACCGTGGTATAAACGTTTGATTGATACGATCCTTTGTACGCGGGGGCGTCCGTGTGTCGCGTTCTGTGTACCCCGTACGCGTTCTACGAAACCAGGCGAACGCCGGTGAAAAGCGTGGGCAAGATAAAAGGAAGCAGTTGCGAGTGCGGATGAAAAAGGGATATAATATTGGCGAGCTCCACTGCGACTCGCAATTCTGCCGGTTATTATGTTTCTCGGAATTCGTAAAACTCTTTTCGAATAAAGGTGAGGGGGTCAAGAGCGATTTAACCCCTTGCGCTACGATTACTTTATTATATATGCTAGTGTGGCGGCTCTCTTGCACCAACCACTAGAGGGATATACGAAATAGGCTTTCTCGAAAGTACTCGCTCCAACTACCTCGTCCATATATATACCGCCTTTAACCTTCCTTCCAATATCCCAACGTCTAAGGCAGGGCCTGCTAGGTAGCCGCACTGATGAGTCCACTAGCAGGCCCAGCACGAAACGCAACACCCTTCCTTTTTCCTATCCTATCCCCTCTCTACAGCTCCACATTTGGTGACCGCGATAAGGAATACGACAACAGCAGCCTTCCACGGAGGAACAATGAACCTAAGGCAGGGCCTGCTAGGTAGCCTTACTGATGAGTCCACTAGCAGGCCAAAGACGAAACGCAACACCCTTCCTTTTTCCTATCCTATCCCCTCTCTACAGCTCCACATTTGGTGACCGCGACAAGGAATACAACAACAGCAGCCTTCCACGGAGGAACAACGAACCTAAGGCAGGGCCTGCTAGGTAGCCGCACTGATGAGTCCACTAGCAGGCCAAAGACGAAACGCAACACCCTTCCTTTTTCCTATCCTATCCCCTCTCTACAGCTCCACATTTGGTGACCGCGACAAGGAATACAACAACAGCAGCCTTCCACGGAGGAACAACGAACCTAAGGCAGGGCCTGCTAGGTAGCCGCACTGATGAGTCCACTAGCAGGCCAAAGACGAAACGCAACACCCTTCCTTTTTCCTATCCTATCCCCTCTCTACAGCTCCACATTTGGTGACCGCGACAAGGAATACAACAACAGCAGCCTTCCACGGAGGAACAACGAACCTAAGGCAGGGCCTGCTAGGTAGCCGCACTGATGAGTCCACTAGCAGGCCAAAGACGAAACGCAACACCCTTCCTTTTTCCTATCCTATCCCCTCTCTACAGCTCCACATTTGGTGACCGCGATAAGGAATACAACAACAGCAGCCTTCCACGGAGGAACAACGAACCTAAGGCAGGGCCTGCTAGGTAGCCTTATTAATAAATCCACTAGCAGGTCCAGCACGAAATGTTAACACCCTTCCTTTTTCCCATTCTATCCCCCCTCCACAGCTCCACATATCGTTGGCAATTTTTACTTAACTTTCCTTCCAAATTCCCAACGTCTAAGGCAGGGCCTGCTAGGTAGCCGCACTGATGAGTCCACTAGCAGGCCCAGCACGAAACGCAATACCCTTCCTTTTTCCTATCATATCCCCTCTCTACAGCTCCACACAACCAACTACCGTCCAACGCGAATTTTGTATCTAAAGCATTGTGAACAAATGAACTATATTTTGTTAATAAAATAATTATTAAAATTGCACATCACAGCTACGTATATCCTTTAAAACCGCTGTAGTACATTAGTTTGGCTACAGTAGTACCGTCAAAGTGTTACTAAATAAAAAGGGTAAGATTTGGGTCGGTACAAATAATATACGCATTACTCGATGCAATAAATTGAATCCTAGGGTTAAAAACACGCTTATCATTACTACAACCTGCATTATTGTATTTGTCCGTTTTATATAATCGTAATTATACATTTTAAACGACGCACCGCCGCGCCGTGCGCCGATAATAATGAAAGCCATTCCACGTGACGGATTTTTGCGGCTAAAAGAATCAGGGTAGTTTTCCGCAAAGTGCTCGAGAAGAAAAGTTTCCCCATAAATCTGCCTCGAACAGTCGCCGTTCGTTCAGAATTGCATACACCGCCCCGACCTAACTCCGCGCAGACCTCGTGAAAGAATTCTCCCCAGCTGATAAAATATGTGAGAAACAAGCTTCGCGGAATCCACCGTCAAAAGGATATTATTATATTACCCTACGATTTTTCTTCCCATTTGCCTCGCAACTTTCTTCCACCTCGACGGGAGGATGTTTAAAAAAGTGGCGAAATTTTGTACCACGCCGAAACCTAAATTATTAGCAACTACAGTCCGCGGATCTTTGCGCAAGTTCAACTCTTTACAAACGAAAATAAAGGTAAGGATTTTAAATACGGATCGGTTTCTTCCTTTAAATTTTATCAAGCCTCTCGCTAGGACGAATATATACGTCCCGAATAAATGAGCTATCATTTGTTAAAATAGATCTGTACTTTTGTTTTAAATCACAATAATACTTTTAGTATCGTTGGTGCATATTGGATTTTAATTAATGACACTAAGCGTCATATGTTGGTTTTATTTATGGTGAAGTTAAATTTTAACTTGATTTTTAGTTTCGATTCACAGCATTGAGAATCACTAATGAAAAATGACACGTAATATTCGAATACATTGCGTATAATATCGTGTAAAGCTAATGAATAAATTATGTGGCGTGCATAAATATGTAAAAACCTGTAGAATAAATATGACGTCAAAAATATAAATATGCAAGCGAAACCTCATAATATTTAAATGAAGAAATCTATTCGTATTTAAAATCCTTATCTTTACTTTCGTTTGTAAACAGTTGAACTTGCACAAAGATCCTCAATCTATATTATCAATAATTTAGATTCCGGCGTGATACAAAATTTCGCCATTTCTTAACCTCTGGTTATAAATATGAAGTATAGTGTATATAAAATTTGCGCAGCTCTCCGTTGACAGTGGCAATACTTTCCGTGGATGAATTTGAAGAATCGATATCGAAAGGAACGATAATGTTCCCGAAGGCAGTTGAGAAGGAAAGTTTCCCTATAAATTTACGATTCCGAAGCTATTGTCCACCGTAGGATACAGATACAGAGAGGAGGACGCGTGGAACGTTGCGAGGCAGCCTTTATGTCGGATGAAATACGCGCGAAATCAAGAATTCTTTTTCATATCTTCACCTTCCATTGCGCCAAGTTCTTTGCACGCGACAGCATATCGATGGCCGCGCGAAGTGCCGGAAATTTCTTTATTCCGAGCCATCGAGAAATAACATAAATCTGCGCGATTCTATGGCTAAAAACGACGTAACTCGCGTTTTCGAAAACTCGCATTTCCAGCTGTGGACGCGCGGAGAATCTACGCGTTTGCGAGACGAAGATGCGCGGTAATAGATTTCTCGTTCATGAGCCCCAAAACCCGGGTGACAAAGGAGAGCATTGGATAAGTGGTCTATCCTGTTCTTAGTCAATCGTATAATAAACGTCGTTCGGGGGAAAATTAATCGACACACCGTCGGGTAACGTTTCTTAGCGGCGTTTTCGAAATTGCATACCGTTGGCGTATCAGGCATAAATATTTGATCGGTCGTTGAAAACGACGCGGCCAGAGCGATTCGATTTATCGACTTCGCCGTTCCCGCGGCATCGAACGATTGCCGTTTTGTTTATCGGGCTGAACTCAGTTCGCGCGGATGAACGTCGGCTTTATCCGTTTTTATCGTTCCCGACGCGAACGAGTTCGATCGAAACGCGAGCGAGGCAACGGCTAGGAATCGTGCCTCGCGTGCAACCGACGACGAAATTCTTCTCCCGTTATATTTCAGCAATTTCCCTTAACGCCTGAATCAATTCATCGAGGTTTACTCTTCGCTTTTACGCCGAAGAAATATTTCTTCGATTCGATCGCGTCGTTTTACGGGCAAACGATTAAACGTTTTACTATTCAAATATTACACGCTCTGTTCCATATTTCATTATTTCGTCAGGGGCTTAAATCCATTTACTTTTAATCGGAGATATTTAATTTAAAAAGTTAATTCGATCTCCTTGTTTATTAACCATTATTATTCGAAAAGTGAGACGCTGTTGGTGGTCATAAATTGACTTACAATTGGCCAACTTTCAAAATAAATAGCTCATATCTGTATTTGTCCCCAGCATTTCGTATTGGATTTAACAGAGGATTCGTACATTATTATTCTGTTACACTCAACTGTATCTATTTTGTAGGAATTCATTGAAGAACGCGACGGAATAAACGTAATTTCAAGACAGCAATGACGACGAATTTACTACGGACGACTATAAAAGTGACTGCTTTACTGCTTTACGCGATCAATTCCGACGAGAAGTAACATTACTCCACCGATGAAATTTCACGCGCAAATTTTTCCTTCGAACGAACCACGCGTTGCGTAACCAGTTAACCCTTTGCGGACGAGAAGTAATGACACTTGCGAGAGTACTTTAGTTTTGAATTCCGCGACTTTGAGTTTTCACGCTTTTGAGTTCGAAACCATTTAATTTCCAACGATTTCAAATGTTTATTATTACGTTAAGTATTCATTGCATTAAGTTCTGTGCTTTAATAGTCGACGTGGGTTCGGAAAGCCAAAAAATGATTAGGCGACTCTTTGTCGACGCTCGTCCGCAAAGGGTTAAAGTCAAAAGAAAGTCCAAGCTGTTGAAAGCGTTAGCCGAGGAAAGATTCGAGCGCAAACGGTTAATTCCACGCCAAGTTTTCCTCTCGTTACGTCCCTAGTTAAAGGGTTAATAAGTGATCAAAACTACCCCAATCTTGCACGCGTGCCCCGAATCTTAGCGTTATTGCATCGGATTAGAATCACGCGCGAGCCTTGTATTCGATGCATTTCTGATAATATGCAAATCCGAATTGCCACGGCGATGGGGGAAGGTTTAGGGAACGGAAATCGGTTCTCAGCTTGCACGGGAATATCACCCTACATCTCACGGTTCCTCTCCTTCTCTCCGTTACCGCTTTCTCACTTCGAGCCGCAACGGCGATTCTATCCGACTGCCGGGGCTCTTGGAATCTCTCGAACGGACCATCGTCATCCATCCAGCTTCGCTCGACGCGGGGCTTATGACGTCTTTGTTTGCCTTGGATCGATCTTGATTATTTGCTGCGCGTTGCGTTGTTACCGTGAGACCGTTCACGGTTAATTCGCTCCGAAGCGTAAAGCGGCAAATGGCCCGTAACGTTTGCCATTTAACAGCGAATTAGTTGGCAATTGAAATTTCTCATCGAAACCGCTGCGGAATATCTTTATTTCAAATAGGGTCTGTTAATCGACGTTAAATCGCGCCAAGATGTAATATTTACTCGGAACGCTTCGAATCGTTTGGAAACCGTGGAATGGCGAAATATTTGAGCCACCTCGAATTAGTAGACAGATTGTTGGTGAGCGGTAGAGGGTTTATAGCTCATGGGCCTGCACGCGGACCCGACTCACCGACCCAAACGTGACCCTTCAGTTCTATGGTTTACGATACGGTTGCTAGGAACGTTATTTTTGAGTAAGGATTTCTGTTTTATTATTCGCACGTGTTTTAACTTCATCCTGGCGACAGCAGTTAAACGATTAAGTAAAAGTTTAGCTGTGCCTGTCGCCTTCAATAACGAAACAACGTATCATAAACCGAAGTGCAGCGGACAGCACATTTTGGGACCTACCTAAGTAACGGTATCCTGCGGGAAAATCCCACTCGCGGGGACATTCCGCAGCGATGCCAAAACTTAGAGATATTTCCCCACCTTCCTTAAAGGAAACACGCTAAGGGCGTACAGGAAGGGTGTGGGCGAATTTACTAAGTGCGCTGATTAGTTCCCTAATTCCAAACAGTGTGGCCAATCAGCGAATTTAGAAAAACCAAGCGGCTTTCCTCAGGAGAGGGCAACGAGCCCCTAGGTCAGTCGCTCTAGAACCACGCAAGAGAACTTATACCAGAGCACAAGCAGAACTCAAAATAAAAACACATTTGTCTTTCCTCATACTGAGTTTCTTTCACTTCGAACTCCTCTCGATCGTTTAAGTTAGGTCGGGATTCTTGAACACACCTGAGCGGTGAACTACCGATCAGAAGTTTAAGTTTGTGTCGCAACAATTGTCAAAGATAGATGAATGTGTATGTGTAAAATATACGACGAATTGTACGAGAAACATAGTCGATAACATAAGCGGGGAATAATATATATTTGCTTGTTTGAAAGAAGGTTACTATATACGGATTTTAACCTGCGTCTTGTTAATTTTAGGATATGGAAGTAGAGTATGATACGTAGAAGTATAATCAGATTATGTTAATAAGTGGTAATAAAGCGAAACGCTAGTAATCCGAAGGGAAACAAATGAAGTAGTATAATTCGTAGCCGAAAAGAGAAATTCGGACGCTTGTGAATCGAAAAGCTGCTTGGAAATTCGAACACTTAGAATTCTAATCTACGACGATACAAGTTAAAAAAAAGACAGCAAACGGTGAGATGAATTTAAAACTCGAAAGAAGGGCTAAGGAAGAGAGTTCACGGTTACGCGACGAATTTGGTAACATTCTGTACGCGCGTTTAATTTATGCAAAAGAGAAGCAGACGGGAAATATACACGCAGCTAGGCGGCTGCTTGAAAACTGTAAGTGAGTTAAACAAAACTCCTTAACTAGATTCCACGTTAAATACCGACTTTCGGCTTAACCCTCGACTGCGATGTTCCTAATCGAATCGAAATTTCCGTAGACGTCCAACGGAGTTAGGTATCGCGATGGGACTAAGTTTGTCGAGTGCTTTCCGCCACCATACAGCGAAACGTAAGAACCGCCATAATTTCCTTCGAACGTTTCTCAATCGATACAAATTTCGTCGATTCGAAGCAGCTTAAATATTTCGCTAAACCGTACTTGATTACCAAATTGAATTAATTCTATTTCGCGTTAATTTCAAGATTTGCGTTAACCGAGGCTCGCGTTCAAAATCGTGTTAAATCTTTGTGGAAATTCATTAACGACGTTAAACGATTTGTGTTCGCTCAATGTGTACTCTTTATGTTGTATTTGTTTATATTAAATGGGTTTTTGCTCGTAGAAATGAATAAATAATGACAACGATAATAATTCGCGAAATCGGCGCAGATAAGTAGGCGTCTGACCAACGGCTGACCTATACTACTTACGTTACTCGTTTCACGGCAGGTTTCACAACATCTTTATGCTATTTGCGATTCGCTATAGCCACTTTTCTTATCTTACGAAGTACGAGGTATTAACTCCTTTCCCTACTATTATTTTATTACCTACTTAGACTAGCATTACTTGATTACTATTTGTGTATCATGTCACGTACGAAACGTTTGAATACCGTAGGCAATTTTTCTTTCATAACCTTCTATCTTATAATAGAAAATGAAAATTAGAGATCGAACTAAATACTATCTTTAGTAATAGGCATTTTTCTTTAACCTATGCCGTTATAGAACCAGTGTAACTCGTTATTGTACAGCAAAAGGTTAAAGAAACTTCGAGTGGTCCTTATTACCGAACAAACTAAAGATTTGTGATACAACTTCTGTTATGTAGACTCGTAGGCTTAATTATATGGTCGCGTAGCGAGTGTTAGAGGGTAAGAGCCTGTCGTAGCAACAATAAAGCCCAAGGAACCAGTACTTGTTAATTTTGCAGCTGGTCAGCACGTGAAGCCAAAATTTGGGATAGTTGTAATTTCGTTATTTTCGCATGTGATTTGAAAGTCGAGGCGATCCTTGGTTTTTATTGCTGGCTACCGAGTTCCGGGTAGGTAACGGGAAAGACCGAGTGACCGTTGACGGGGAAGTAGGAAATTCTAAGGGGCAACATATCCCTTAGCTCTCTCCATCGGGACTCTTCCCCACCATTCGAATATTGAAAAATATAAAATGGTACGCCAGGCAACGAAAGGTCTGTCTGCGTCTATCGCTCGTCGAAAGAATAAAGTAACGTTAAACGAATCGAATTGTATCTTCCTCGCCTCCCCGAGTTCCGGTCTACAGTTAGAAGTATTAAGAAAATAATTTGCAATGCTTGCGTGTGTAATCATCCGAACACTATGAAGAATCAACACAATGCATCGCAAACTTATTCATCGCATTCTCAACATTGAATTCGATTCCCCATTACAAGTATCTAAGCAAGCTACTCGCTTCGTTTACGTTCTTTGGTACCTGTTGAAGTAAAACAGCTGTTCTTTAGAAAAACTGCCTATTCAAAAATATTACAGTGTCGCTTCTACAGGCGTAATAAAGTAATCGGGAAAAACCCAAGACTTCGGAGTCGCAGCGTCTCGTCTTGTCGAAGGTGAAGCGTACCTGAAAAGGTTGACCATTGTTTGTAAAACTATAAGCGTCGAAGGCTGTCGTTTTCTCGACAGTTCGACGTAAACAGTCGATGCGGACAGGACATGGAAAGTCCTGGTATATTACATTTTCCACATACAATCAAATATATATATCAGTTGTGTAAGGATAGGGGCCGGGATTACTTAGACAATTTCGGAAGAAATAAGTGCTTCATTTCGCGCTTCGCCGTCACCACACTTCTCCGTACGAAAAGGGAATCCCTTCTCGCTCCGTTTCCCCGTCCTTAAAACAGGGTGTCCGTCCCCTCTCTTCCTCAGAAAAACCCCGCGCGGTCCCAAGCTTGGGACTGGCTTGCGTCACCCTTGCGAGGGGGTGGAAGTGGCCAGGTCTCGCACGGCGCCGGCGACAGCCCTCGCTCTGTCCTGCGGGCTACGAATGTTGGGATTCTTCTCCTTGATTTGTGGCAGGGTTGCCGAAGGCGGCCCTGGCCAACGTCATCGCTACTCTTCGACAACCCATTATCCCAGCATTCGTGCCTCTAGCTCTTACAGTTACCTTTTTCTTAAACCCGTGTCTTTTTATTTAAAAACCAAAAGAAGAACCTGCTTCCATCAAAGCATAACCCTTAACAGTACCAATACTTATTTCCCTTAGTCCACTAATCTTCTCAGTCTTCATTCTCAATTTTACCTCCGTTCTTTAATTTTTCTTTCAGCTTTCGCGTTATTGTTTTGGATCACAATTGTACGATTACTCTTCAGTATTAGGTGAACTATTGTACATTATTTTGGTTACAGGGTTTGCTCGAAACGATTCGAGTAACGCCCAACTCCCGCGCAGAGATTACGATCGTAGCGCGGGGAAAAAGTGAAATCAAGGATGAACACGGCAAAGATTCGGTGGATTACTTGTTGCGGATGGTCAAAAGGTTATCCGGTGGTCTACGTGGGTCGTTTGTAAATTAATTCGAGCGATCTTAGGGGGAGGAAAGGTTTATCATCGGTGCAGCTGCCGTCTACGATCTTGCCATAGGTATATACGTACGTATCGCATGGGTAAATTGAGTTCGTGACCTAGGATCCTCTGCGAGTAGAATCCAAATTCCGGAGAGGTTACATCTCTCTATTTCTCTCTGTCTCTCGTGTTCGATAAGTGGCCGTAAGATAATGCAGCAGTTCGCTCGTAAAGGTATGAAGACGGGATGCGACTAACAATTTCGAAATAAATTCACTCCGCTGCAGCATCTAAACGCGTGATTCAATTTTCGCGTGTTCATACGGCGCGTGGATGCGTGTTTAAAGTACGCGGCGAATACCTGCAGGAATCCGGCGCGCTAAATAATTAGATTTGCTTCAATTTAGCGCGACGCGGTTACCTTTATTGCTAACGATTTTTGTTCGCTTCGTAACTCTGTTACTTTTTTTACACCGCCACTCTTAACGCTTTAAATACAGTAAATCTATTATTATGGTAGGCTTTTCGACGTTAATTGATTAGGTAAGGCTAGGAGTAGTCCCAATATCAGAATTATAAATACTAATTATGTCATGTGTTATAAATGTCATTATATTTAATAAACTAGGAAAATGGAAGCCCAGAAGTAGTCCCAATATCGGGATTATAAATACTAATTATGTCATGTGCTGTAAATGCCATTATATTTAATATACTAAGAAAATGGAAGACTAGAAGTAGTCCCAATATTAGAATTATAAATGCTAATTTTGCCATACACTATAAACGCCATTATATTTAATATACTAAGAAAATGGAAGTGTAAAAGTAGTCCCAATATCAGAATTATATATGCTAATTATACCATACGCTATAATTGCCATTATATTTAATATACTAAGAAAATGGAAGACTAGAACTAGTCCCAATATAGGGATTATAAATGCTAATTATGCCATACGCTATAAATGCCATTATATTTAATATACTAAAAAAAATGTAAGTCTAGAAGTAGTCCCAATATCAGAATTATAAGTGCTAATTATGTCATGTGCCATAAATGTCATTATATTTAATATACTAAGAAAATGGAAGACTAGAACTAGACCCAATATTCGAATTATATATGCTAATTATGCCATACGCTATAATTGTCATTATATTTAATGTACTAAGAAAATGGAAGTCTAGAAGTAGTCCCAATATTAGAATTATATATGCTAATTATGCCATACGCTATAATTGCCAGTATGTTTAATATACTAAGAAAATGGAAGACTAGAAGTAGTCCCAATATCGGGATTATAAATGCTAATTATGTCATGTGCTATAAATGGCATTATATTTAATATACTAAGAAAATGGAAGACTAGAAGTAGTTTCAATATCGAAATTATATATGCTAATTATGCCATACGCTATAATTGTCATTATATTTAATGTACTAAGAAAATGGAAGTCTAGAAGTAGTCCCAATATTAGAATTATATATGCTAATTATGCCATACGCTATAAACGCCATTATATTTCATATACTAAGAAAATGGAAGTGTAAAAGTAGTCCCAATATCAGAATTATATATGCTAATTATACCATACGCTATAAATGCCATTATATTTAATATATTAAGAAAATAGAAGACTAGAAGTAGTCCCAATATTAGAATTATAAATGCTAATTATGTCATACGCTATAAATATCATTATATATAATATACTAAGAAAATGGAAGTCTAGAAATAGTCCCAATATCGTGATTACAAATACTAATAAAACTAAAGTGTCGCACAGTGATAGAGATGAAAATAGTACAGTCAACACCTCCAAAATTTCGATTCAGAAATTACAAAACCATAGAAATAGTTATAAATATCAAACTTGGTTGAGAACGAGTAGCAATGATAAAGGGTTAAAATAACGATACGAGCATCAGTAAAAGAACGTTTAAAAAGCCATCGCGCAACGCTGATTCTAGTTACGGTAAAAAGAAAAAAAAGGTGCAGCGGAAGTGCCTTTTGCCTGTACATTCGCTCGATCTCATTCCATTTCGAGTGCACACAAGCCTCAAGCTTGCTCGAACATCGAATTCCACTTTCTCACAGCGGCGGCAGCGGCGCGCCAGCAATCCGCCGGGCACAATAACCATCAAAATCTCGTGCTGTAACCGATGTAACTCACCGTCGATGGACTCCAAGAAGTCTGCTCGAACACGTGTGTTCCCGACCAGCTTGAAAGCTTGCACGAGAATGGTCAGCAACAACTCGCCGCTTCGTGACTCTGATCGAAAACACACGCTTTCGTGTATCAGGGATAAGCAGAAATATGTCATGGAACTTCGAGGAGAATCTATCTATCCTGCTGAAAGATTGAACGCCAAAATTACCAAGAAATGCATAGAAGGACGAGAGTAAGGATACGAATGAAACCAAGGGAAAGGGAAATATTGGAAATTAGTAGAAGACAGTTTATACTTTTTAGTTCCTAAGGGCAAGTGGCAGAGGGTTGCAAGAATTCTAATGACATCAAAAGGTACGAAGGTTGATTATAACGCTGTAAGATTGTACGATGGGGCATAGGATTAAGTAGTTCTCCGTAAGATGTAGATACTAATAATCAATTGTAGGATTAGAAAGATAAGAAAGCAAGGCGAAAAAGTTGCACATTGTAAAGTGGTAGAGGGTTGCAAGATTTAGAAGGGCATGCAAGTATATAAGGGTAGATTATAAAGCTGTAAAACATTATACTATAGGGCATAGGATCACGTATTTAGATCCATAAAATGTGGATATTAAATAATTAGATACAGAGTTAAGAAAATAAGAAAGAAAGACGAAAAAGTTGCACATTGTAAAGTGGTAGAGGGTTGCAAGATTTAGAAGGGCAGATTATAACGCTGTAAGATTCTACTATAGAGCAGAGGATCACGTATTTGGTTCCATAAAATGTGGATATTAAATAATTAGATACAGAGTTAAGAAAATAAGAAAGCAAGACGAAAAAGTTGCACATTGTAAAGTGGTAGAGGGTTGCAAGATTTAGAAGGGCATGCAAGTATATAAGGGTAGATTATAACGCTGTAAAACATTATACTATAGAGCAGAGGATCACGTATTTACTTCCATAAAATGTGGATATTAATAATTAGATACAGAGTTAAGAAAATAAGAAAGAAAGACGAAAAAGTTGCACATTGTAAAGTGGTAGAGGGTTGCAAGATTTCTAATGGCATCCAAGTATATAAGGGTAGATTATAAAGCTGTAAAACATTATACTATAGGGCATAGGATCACGTATTTACTTCCATAAAATGTGGATATTAAATAATTAGATACAGAGTTAAGAAAATAAGAAAGCAAGACGAAAAAGTTGCACATTGTAAAGTGGTAGAGGGTTGCAAGACTTAGAAGTGCATCCAAGTATATAAGGGTAGAAAAGATTATACTATAGAGCAGAGGATCACGTATTTAGTTCCTTAAAATGTAGATATTAATAATTAGTTATGGAGTTAAGAAAATAAGAAAGCAAGATGTAAAAAGTTACACGTTGTAAACCGGAAGCTATCCTAAGCCGCCTATGCAAGGATAATAATAGTGAATAAAAATACAAAATAAAGAGTAATGATAGGCTCTCGAAGTCCATAAACGCTACGAAGCTACATTTGATAAAGATTAAGATTGGACCCACAATTAACCCTTTAACTGGTTGACGAGTTAACTCGTCCTACAAATTATCAATCCTATAGAAGCAATATTTAATTTTCTCCAAAATTCCTAACTTCCTAACTTCCCAAAGTATTACTGTATTCACGTAAGAAACGCGTTATTTTATACGCGCACTGGTAATAATGAAAATTCCCCTAACCAATATCAATTCGTACCTGTTAATTTCAAATGTTGCGTGCAAACGAGATTGCTCGATTAACAGGTTAAACAAACGCGTATCGGTCTTGTAAACGTTGATTTAGACATCTGCGTACAATTCCCCGCAAAAGGGTTAACTTTTGCAACGATCCCGCGCCCGTGCTCTTATTTTACAGTCCGTGTACACCGAATTGCGTGACTCGAAACGAAATCAACCGTTTACCATTCGCCGCTCGAGATAATATCATAGCCGAAGCGTATCGAAACGTAGACGGCGAAGATGAAAAGCAAGGGAAGGTAAGCGCGACAAGGGAGTCTCTGTCCGAATGAGAAATCAATGCCGATCACGTACTAAGGTAGAGGATTCGGTCAGCGTAGCTTTCGCGGACGATAAGCTTATCCTTTTGGGATAATCCCGAGAAGCAAGACCGGCGATCCACTTTAAGACTCGTAAATCGCCGTAAGGGTTACGAATTTCCCGGTGCAAGGTCGAGTTTTCGCAGTTGAACGCATTTCGGTCGGATTCCGAATGGTTCCTATGGAAATTCCCAGCCACCCTGTCGCCGTACAACGCGAGGAATAAATAAATGGAACCGCGATACACGCGGGGAATTACTAATAAAGGCTGATGAATAATTGATACGCGTTTGCGGTAGCTTCGAAAGCTTTCGTTTCGACAGCGATTCGAATAGGGTAGATGTCACAATTTCTGCTACTCTAAGCTCATCGCGCGAATTAGATACGCCGTTTGTAGCTAAAGAGTCAATGCGCATAAGAGAGGGAACTTACGAACTCCGAATGAAACAGAAGATAAAGACGTATTTATATAACTACTAGAGTATATGTACCAATTACTGTCGGTGCCTCTATACTATTAATTATTAAAATATCGACACTTTTAATTATTTTGTTTAATGGCAAAGTGATATACGAAGAATCGTAAGGAAAGAAACTTATAATTATACTTATAATACTTATAATACTTATACTTATAAATACATACTAAATCTGGATTTCGGTTTACGTAACGACACATAGACACTGCGTATTCGTTTACACTTTGTATTTCGAACGAAATATTCGAAAGTAAATTGTGATGTTGAACATTAAAACGTGACGAATGTAATTATAAATTGTGAGACGTGTGATAATTCGGTAAAGGCGCGTGTTTCTATTTAAATGAAATGTTTCCAAGTGACAGTGTAGCGGTACGTGGCTCGCAGCGTTGGTAGAAAATAGCATTGACCGCTTACAGATGTTTGGGTATAGGCAATTAAGCCTACCCTGAAGTCTGTAAGTCGGCGAAAATATTTGATACTGTTTTCACGTGCGCAGCTGAATAAGCTACTCTACCATAAACGCTGCCAGCCATGTCCCGTTACGGCTTGTCCGTCCGCACGGTCAACGCGGACCGAAAAGGAAAACTACGTTTCAGAGAATTATAATTTTTTCCCCTGCCAAAAATCTAGGCGACTTCGGAGAAGGGAAGTATCTCGAAGTCGCTAAGGGGTAACGCCTTTCCGGAGGCGAAAATAAATACGGCGGAAAGGCGCGATACAGGTAATTATATACCTTGCCTCCGACCTACGAAGAACTTGTGCGTACATCAATAAAACTCTTGCGAACATACTTGTCGTGGGTGCTCAATCATCCCTTCATCCCGACAGACAGTAATATTTGTTGTACATTTTCAATTACATGGTAGTTAATCCATTATATTCAACGTATAAAAAAATGTTCGTAAATAAAAGAACGGTTGAACAATGTTATGCTCCGAACTGAAACGATCTTTGTGTTAACGACGTTCTAAAATAGTCGAATAAAGTTACTTAAAACGGGAACCTTAAAGCGCCAGTAATTAGTACATCTACGCTATATAACTCAAGTCACGATTCCTTACACGTTATTTTGCTGTTAAACAAAGTAATCGAAGTGACGATAGTTGGAACATCTACCCTAGGAGATTTTACTTAACGAACGTTGAAGCATTTAACGAAGAATAAGGTACTTTTCATAATTAATGCGAAAGAGTTTAACACGCGCGCCGTAGCAACACAATGTCGAGACTGAACGCGAATTAATTCATCCATTCATAACGTATCGAGCGTGCGCCGAGCAGTCATTAATGTTTTCAATGACTGCTTCAAAGTTCGATGAATAACTTCGTTAGTAAACTAAGTTGCGCGTGTGCTCGAGTATCAGCCATAATTTCGTAATTACACTACGCGAATCCTTGCGCTGCATAATACAGCAGCAGCAACCCTTTCGGTGCATCCAACAACTTAAGTTTACGAATAAGATGCTCCATTAAAAATTCTGACGCGCTTTGTTTCCGTTAACAAAGTTAAACTGTGATAAATAAAAAATCTACAAAGATCAAGAGGGAAAATATTGTATAATAAATGGAGCGCGGATCTTTAGGCAAATTCGTATTTTTATTATTCGTATTAAATTGAATAAATGCAACTGTTCCACCATTGAATATTTATCGTATTTTGTTTACTTTGCATTCCGCGTCTTCGTGACACATTTTCACTTCCTATAAATGCAACACGAGTAAAACACTCGGCAAACAAATTCTTGCACATTTCGATTATCCAACTTCTTTTCGCGAGAATATGCTTGCAAATATTCGACGTAAAATGCTGCTTTTCGTTGCGTTCAAAATGGGACAATCTTTATCGAGATTTGACCATACGAATGAAATAGTTGTAGGATGATGGACCCTTCTAGACCTAATAGACACGAAGAGAAAGGACAGTATATGCCGAAGAAGAACGTTAACACACAGTATAAGGCCCAGTGGGACTGTGACGTAGTGGTTAACGCGATCGATTAGTGACCCGTAGATCTGGGATCTCGATCCCCGTCGGCGGCGCAGTTTCCTTTTTCGGCTATACAAGGGCGATACGGCCTGCAGGATCCTACATCATTAAATATTATTTCTTTAGATATGTGGCGGTTCTCCTGCACCCACCACTAGAGGGACATACGAAATAGGCTTTCTCGAAAGTACTCGCTCCAACTACCTCGTCCATATATATACCGCCTTTAACTTTCCTTCCAATATCCCAACGTCTAAGGCAGGGCCTGCTAGGTAGCCCCACTAATGAGTCCACTAGCAGGCCCAGGACGAAACGCAACACCCTTCCTTTTCCTATTCTATCCCCTCTCTACAGCTCCACAGATACTAGGAGAACTATAAAAATACCTAAGGTTATTCATGGTATTGCGAGTAATCCACTGATTACAACATCTTGTATTAACTTTAACGCCCCTTCTAGATCTACTAAACATCCGTTACTGTTTCACCCTTCCTTCTACTCTTCCAATCTTCTACAATCTACAATCTAAGTCAACGTAATCCGTTTTATGGCGTATGTACATCTGCTAACTATCTTTATCAAAACATTAACATTTTTCCTCCGAATATTAATGTATTTAAATCTGAACTTTATCGTTTCTTTTCACGTTAAACGATCCGTGCTCGTTCACTGTACGCTCCACGCGTTATCTTCTTTGTTTACACGAAATGGGTTATCGCCCGTAGAAACAAATAAGAAATATACAGCCCTGTCGCACATTTTGATTCCCCATAAATAGAACGAACGCAAGATACTCAGCGTTAATCAGGAAGCGTCTTCCATATTTTTTTCCATACGTACTCAAGTACGAGCGTGCGGTGAAAAATTCTCGTGTGGATATTTCCTCTCCGGTTACGTGGCAGGTTCGCGATTGTGGTGGAGTCGAGGATAGGAAAGGAGAGCGCGAGAATCGCGGATAGACGCGGGAAAAATGCTAGCGGGCAACTAGCGTGTGCCTGAAAATGCTGACGACTGGCTCTTTTTTACCCTTTCGAGGAGTATCTCTCTTTCCTGCGTAACGAGGGCGAATCCTTGAAAGGGAATCGAAACGAAAGAGCGAAGAAACGAAATCTTGCAGCGTGGAAATTTACCATCCACGGAATTCGCCGCGGACGAATATTGTAAGGAAGACCCGGGGTCAATAGTAACGCTTCGACATCGAAAATATCGTAACTCGAAAGGTGTTACGCTTGGAACGAAAATTGTTCCGCGAAAATGTTGCATAATTATTGGATTATGTTTGCCGATTGCCACTTTAATGTACGTTGAGTGATGGGCGAGTTATTAATGAAGAATAGGAAGCGTGAAAAGTGCACGAGATCGATAGTAATAAACATTGAGTTTCGAAGAAACCATCGTACACGTTGTGGCGGCTCTCCTGCACCCACCACTAGAGGAACATATGAAATAGGACTTTCTCGAAAGTACTCGCTCCAACTACCTTGTCCATAGATATACCGCCTTTAACCTTCCTTCCAATATCCCAACGTCTAAGGCAGGGCCTGCTAGGTAGCCTTATTAATAAATCCACTAGCAGGTCCAGCACGAAATGTTAACACCCTTCCTTTTCCCCATTCTATCCCCCCTCCACAGCTCCACATATCGGTGGCAATTTTTACTTAACTTTCCTTCCAAATTTCCAACGTCTAAGGCAGGGCCTGCTAGGTAGCCGCACTGATGAGTCCACTAGCAGGCCCAGCACGAAACGCAACAACCCTTCCTTTTTCCTATCATATCCCCTCTCTACAGCTCCACATTTGGTGACCGCGACAAGGAATACAACAACAGCAGCCTTCCACGGAGGAACAACGAACCGAAGGCAGGGCCTGCTAGGTAGCTGCACTGATGAGTCCACTAGCAGGCCCAGCACGAAACGCAACAACCCTTCTTCCTTTTTCCTATCATATCCCCTCTCTACAGCTCCACATTTGGTGACTACGACAAGGAATACAACAACAGCAGCCTTCCACGGAGGAACAACGAAACGAAGGCAGCGCCTGCTAGGTAGCCGCACTGATGAGTCCACTAGCAGGCCCAGCACGAAACGCAACACCCTTCCTTTTCCCTATCCTATCCCCCCTCCTCAATAGTACTTCGACAAAAATAAAATACCTTCCAATATCCCAGTGTGTAAGGCCAGAGCCTACTAGGTAGCCTTACTGATGAGTCCACTAGCAGGCCCAGCACGAAACGCAACACCCTTCCTTTTTTCCTATCATATCCCCTCTCTACAGCTCCACTTTTGGTGACCGCGACAAGGAATACAACAACAGCAGCCTTCCACGGAGGAACAACGAACCGAAGGCAGGGCCTGCTAGGTAGCTGCACTGATGAGTCCACTAGCAGGCCCAGGACGAAACGCAACACCCTTCCTTTTTCCTATTCTATCCCCTCTCCACAGCTCCACACAAGTAGTACAACTTTTTGTAGTGCAACACTTTTATATGTACCTCTTTAACGGATTATAAAACCGTCACAATTCAGTTTCGCGACACGTATGCTAATATTCTGATCGAATTTAATAGAAGGATTAATTTTCCTATCTGTATGCTTGCCATTTGCATTCGATAAAATATCATTGTCCTTTGCGCGCGTTTCATCGCGATGCCGGATAATTATTAACATATTAAATGGACTCGAGTCGGCCGTCGGAATTAACGCAATTAACGATCGAACGTTGGTCTCTCTGCAGGGAACATATTTACATGTACAATGTTTGTTAGCTGCACTGGCAAATGAGTAATTACCATGCGATTAAGAATACGTCCGATTGAAATATTTGAATTACTCGTGGGATAAATATTAGTTTTGCTCACGCTTGAATCGTTCACATCGTCACGAACGCGATGCCTTTGCGTGCAACTTTCAGTTGCGTTACATTGATTGATACGCATCGCATTAGCATCGCATTCGTGCGATACGTCCCGTTGCGCGCATTAATCGAGATTCGGGAAGCTTAACGCAATTTTATCGCTACTCGCGGATACTTTGTTCTCGAATAAATAGTAACTAGGTTGCGGATTTCTATGCATTTGTTCATTTATTCATTTATTAACAGGGCTAAAACATTAACCTTAGATACTGAACAAGACTTTGCATCCGGGATGGAGCTGCTTTGGACAACGTTTTGTTGCCGACGTTTCGTAAACATTGCAGTTTACTTCACCAAGGCGAGAGACAACCTGATACTAGGTAACAAACCGTCGTCCAACGCGACTCTATCCCGGAAGCCAAGTCTTATTCAGAATCTTACCGCGGAAGCCTCGAAAGACCTTAATAAAAGATACGTTGAACAATATTATGCTCCAAATATGGAACGATCTTTACGTTAACGACGTTCTAAAACAATCAATTAAAAGAATGTTACGCGTGTCGATACGTGGTACGTACATTTCACCCTAGTTTCTAAAATAGTTAAACAAAGTGTGGAGCTGTGGAGAGGGGGTATGATAGGAAAAAGGAAGGGTGTTGCGTTTCGTGCTGGGCCTGCTAGTGGGACTCATCAGTGCGGCTACCTAGCAGGCGCTGCCTTAGACGTTGGGATATTGGAAGGAAAGTTAACCCTTTGCGGACGATGAATAATATCACTTAAAAGAGTACTTTGGTTTTAAATTCCAAGCCTCTAAATTTCCAAGCTTTCGAATTCCAGACCGTCAAATTTCCAAAACTTTGAAACATTTATTAACGATATTAATTTAAATTTCTTGCTTTAACAATAGACTTGCGTCCGCAAACCCAAAAAATGATTAGGCGGCTATTTGAAGACACTCGTCCGCGAAGGGTTAAAGGCGGTATATATATGGACGAGGTAGTTGGAGCGAGTACTTTCGAGAAAGTCCTAATTTCGTATGTCCCTCTAATGGTGGGTGCAGGAGAGCCGCCACAAAAGTTACGCGCGAACTTTAAAGTGACAAATACGCGGTACCATCTACTCCACCAAAGAAAAAGAACGAAGAAGAAGAATATTGATCAACGTTACGTCATCGTCTCTGCCTGAACTCGGTGCAATGATTAGCAAGACAAGAGTTGCCGAAGGAAGAACGCGTGGCAAGTGGAAAGTGAGTTATCCCCGATCGAGTTAGCAGGACCTATTGTATCGATGCCGGTTCAATCGGTTCGTTTCTTGCCTCGTCGGTGCGCTCTCTCCCCTCTCCTCGTCTTTCTTCCGTAACGTCGTGACTTTGCCCGGTAACGAGGGATAGGAGGAAAGTGGAAGAACGAGGACAGGCCATTACCACTCGGTCGTTCCTCGGAGCACGAACGCGATGGGACGTGGCCCGACACCCGGCAAAGGAGAGGCAAGTCGAGCTTTATTTCGCTCACAAAGGAGCTTCTGTTAAGGTAGTAACGAAGGCAGCGACGGGGTCTCATTACCACGTTGCGCCGCGAGCAGGAAAACGATCGAGGACCTTTCCTCTGTTCGAGCAGCCGCAAGTGGGAGCTACGTTTAAGCGGAACTCTCGGCTTCGGCCACAAAGAGAACGCCCCGTTGCTGCGATATTTCCAACTGCTCGATCATCGATTTTTCTTATCGCGACGCGATATTCGGGTTTCGCGCGACGAGTAACACCGCGTGGACGGTAGAGAAGATAACCGTTTTCTTTCTTGTTATAAAAAGTATTGGAATAGTCTTGGATATGATTAGAAAATTTAACAGAGAACACGGAGCACAACGCGTTGGTTAATAAAAATGTTGTCTAAAGTGAAACGCGGCTCGAAAAAGTAACACGATTATAGTAGAAAGACATTCAACGTTTATTTATCGTATTTTCTTATTCGGGAACGTCGCTGTATTCAACATACCGAGCAAATGTAAGACTGGAATATGAGAGAAGATACAGAATATAGATTCAATGTCAGAATTACAAATGCTAACAAAATTAAAACGCCGTACAGTGACGGAGATTAAAACGATATAAGTTTACAGGTTTAAGCAACTTCGTTTCGTTACTTTGGAAGCTATTTAGCATACGAATCGTTCCGATTCCGCGCGCGACGTCGGTTAACGCGATAAAACAAAACGCTTTCTATTCGGTTCTCGACTATTTCCGATTAGTATCGATGAATTTCTCGCCGAACCACTGCACAGCAACGATCCGCGCGTCTAATTTAATTCCATCCGCGTTCGTATCCGCGATTAATCCCACTCTCGATATCGAATAGATTCTAATTTCCACGCAAATAGATCCACCCGAAACGATTCCCCTTTTTCCCTTCCCCGATGCATCCAATATTTCATCGCTCGAGTGTACCGTGCTACGCCGCGCCTTCATTAAGCAGCTTTTTCGTCATCGGCGAATCGAACTGTCCCGAGCGAATAAGTTCCGCGTCCAGCCGCGATTAATTTTAGCCGAACGAGAGACAAAACAAGGGACAGGGGGTGGCAAGGGACAGGGGTTAAACAGGGAACAGGGGTACGGAAAAACGAGAGGGCGGAGACGTTGCAGTTAGGCGCCGATATCACGGTGGAGAACAATTAATTTTCTTCCTAACATTGGCGAACTCCCAGCGCGCAGAGGGAGCGAATATATAGGGTAGATGTGTACACCACGTGCCGTCACTTTAAGGTTGCCGCTTAAAGTGACTTTATTCGACTATTTTAGAACGTCGTTAACGTTAAAGTGGCGGTAAGCACGTGGTACATCTACCCTAGTAATCTTTTATTGAACGTAACACCGGGAGGCGGAGTAAATAATCATAAAATCGGTGATGTTTATAAAAGTATAACGAGAAAACTAGTTACGCGTTGAAGCAAAAGTGTTGTAGACCGAAACTCGGGGAGGCGAGGAAAATATAATCAATTCGTTTAACGTTGCTTTATTCGTTCGACGAGGGATAGACACAGACTTTCGTTGACCGGCGTACCATTTTATATTTTCGATATCCGAATGGTGGGGAAGAGTCCCGATGTAGAGAGCTAAGGGGTATGTTACCCCTTAGAATTTCCCACTTCCCAGTCAACGGTCATTTGGTCTTTCCCGTTACCTACCCGGAACTCGGCAGTCAGCAATAAAAACCAAGGATCGCCTCGACTTTGAAATCACATGCGAAAATAACGAAATTACAACTATCCCAAATCTTGGATTCACGTGCTGACCAGCTGCAAAATTAACAAGTACTGGTTCCTTGGACTTTATTGTTGCTGCAGCAGGCTCTCACCCTCTTACACTTGCTACGCGACCATATAATTAAGCCTACGGGTCTACAGTGTACAGAATTGTACAGAATTATTCGAAATAAATGTACGCGCGGCGTTTCGATGAATTTGTTTGCTCGTTGAACAATATTATGACGATAGGAAATGGTTAAACAAGTTACTCGAAGCGCGAACCTTAAAGTGGCAGTACGTGGTACATTTACCGTATTCAATTTCTTGTAAACGTTAATGGGTTTCCAATTACCTTGTTCGGTTAAACGGGATGCGATTGCGTTCGTTGGTACTGTGGCGCTGTAGAGAGGGGATAGAATAGGAAAAGGAAGGGTGTTGCGTTTCGTGCTGGGCCTGCTAGTGGACTCATCAGTGCGGCTACCTAGCAGGCCCTGCCTTAGACTTGCAATATTGGAAGGAAGGTTAAAGGCGGTATATATATGGACGAGGTAGTTGGAGCGAGTACCTTCGAGAAAGCTTATTTCGTATGTCCCTCTAGTGGCGGGTGCAGGAGAGCCGCCACAGTACGTTGAGTTTAACCCTTTGCGCTCCATAACTTTCAATGCTGTGATTCAACGGTAATTTTAACACGTTTCTGCGGTTCTTACGAGAATTGAAATCATCGCGCAATTTCGGGAAGAGGGAAAGTTGTCTGTAATTTGCTTTCCTTTGAAAGAAACGAAAATAAATGAAAATCTTGAATATTGACTTTCGAGAAAATTTACGCGCGTCTCCATAGCTGCGAGAACGGCGTGCAAAGGGTTAACCCTTTGCGGACGAGCGTCGACAAATAGTCGTCTAATCATTTTTTGGCTTCCCGAACCCACGTCGTCTATTAAAGCGCAAAGCTTAATGCAATGAATAGTTAACGTAATAATAAACATTTGAAATCGTTGGAAATTAAATGGTTTTGTTGGATATGTTGAGGTATGCAGCAAGCGCAACGGGTAAAAATGAAGCGACACGTTGAGAGGGGATAGCCTAAACAAGATAAAAGTTTAGAAAGAAAAGAAAGATCCTTTTCTGTTTGGGACTGTTGGGCGCCGAGTGCCTTTTCGTTTTGCTATTCATTCCCTTTCTGTGTCTCTACAAGTCAACACGTATTTTTACTAAACTCTCTCTCTCTCTCTTTTAAATAAAGAGAATTTATGAAGATAAATGGGACATATTTTATTTAAACCCGCTACATAAACTAACAGGTTTCGAACTGAAAAGCGTGAAAGCTCAAAGTCGTGGAATTCAAAACTAAAGTACTCCCATAAGTGTCATTACTTCTCGTCCGCAAAGGGTTAATCTAGGAAACTGATCGCGTAGCATACGAAACGCTAAAACCTGTATTAATTACTTCCTTACTATTCGCCAATATCGCCACGTCGTTTCGATGGAGAAACAAATACTTCTTTTCATTCCAATTCTTCAATTATCGTTGCTATCGTTCACTCGAATGGAAGGGGAAAGCCGTGGTTCGGACTACAAAATATAATTTCCGCGAATTCCCACGAGAACGAGGGAAGTTTTTGTATTATCCGCAAATGGCCGTGGCGACGCAGCGTGGAGAAGGGAACGTAAACAGGAAGCTAAGTTTCCTCATAAATTAATAATATCTTCGAAGAAACGGAGAAATACGCGGCCGTCCAATTCAAGTTACGCCGAAGTGAAAAGAGGAGGCAGCGATGCATCAGCATGGAAAACGATTTCCCGTAGATCACACGGAAACCGCTAACTTTTGAACAAGAAAATTCTCACACCCCTTATCGTGTTATTTCACTGCCTACAAATTATTTTATTAACCAGCTATCGTCTTAATATCGCGAGCAATTGCTTTTTGTTTAACCCTTTGACTGCGAAAGACGTATTACGTGGACTTTGTACAACGCAACATACATTGGTTTCGTTATACTTTGGAAAAAAATACTACTGTATTCCTTGAACTTTTCTCTATAAAGTAAGCTTTCCCTTTCTTTGATACGACTATGTAATAACGTGTAATATAATAATTTAGATATTCATATTGCACTCGTTGAGAAAGAACTGATCCTGTGCTTCATCTGTGTTGTAACATCTGTTATAACAAATGAACTACAATGGCCAGTTGCAACAAAACTACAGGACAATATTACAAGGACCATTGATGAAATCTGCCCACTAGAAGCCGGGAAATTTTGCTATAGAATATGTTCCAACACAGACTCCGTTTGATCAAAGAACTTTTCCTTGTTTCAATTTTCCAAGTACAAGTACGTGAAATGATCGAATAATTGAACACTTTCGGTTAATCGAGGTTTTGTTATACTTGAAGAATACTACTGTTTCGGGGTTGAAAGAGTCGCCAGTCCTGTTGAGGATTCCAAGACTGATCCTTTATTATTATTAATTTATTCATCGGGTTGACGTCCTCTAGTATAGTAATACGTAACGAGTATAGTATAGTAGTACGTAAGTAATACGTAAGTAGTATATTATAATAATACGTAAAGAGTACAGTACAGTAGTACGTAAGTAATACGTAAGTAGTACAGTATAGTAATACGTAAAGGGTATAGTACAGTAGTACGTAAGTAATACGTAAGTAGTACAGTATACTAATTCGTAAAGAGTATAGTACAGTAGTAAGTAAGTAATACGTAAGTAATACGTAAGTAGTACAGTATACTAATACGTAAAGAGTATAGTACAGTAGTACGTAAGTAATACGTAAGTAGTACAGTACAGTAATACGTAAAGAGTATAGTACAGTCATACGTAAGTAATACGTAAGTAGTATAGTAATACGTAAAGAGTATAGTACAGTAGTACAGTATTGTAATACGTAAGCAGTACAGTATAGTAACACGTAAAGAGTATAGTACAGTAGTACGTAAGTAATACGTAAGTAGTACAGTATACTAATTCGTAAAGAGTATAGTACAGTAGTAAGTAAGTAATACGTAAGTAGTACAGTATACTAATACGTAAACAGCATAGTATAGTAGTACGTAAGTAATACGTAAGCAGTACAGTATAATAATACGTAAAGAGCATAGTACAGTAGTACGTAAGTAATACGTAAGTAGTACGTCAGTAATACATAACTAGTTCAGTATACTAATACGTAAAGAGTATAGTACAGTAGTACGTAAATAATACGTAAGTAGTACAATATAGTAACACGTAAAGAGTATAGTATAGTACAGTAATACGTAAGTAGCACAGTATAGTAATACGTAACGAGTATAGTACAGTAAGAGTATAGAACAGTAATGCGTAAAGAGTATTTCCAAGTGCAGCATTCAACGAGAAGCACGCAAACACTTTTTCGTTCGATTTGCACGAGTTAGCAGCGCGGAACGCGCGAGCCCGGTATCCGCGTAAACTTCTCGCTATAACATTCACAGGCTCCCTCGTTTATGGAGACCCTTCTGCAAGGAATGGACCAGTTAACGGCAAGTGGGCTTTAACTTTGAACGCTTATGGATGCACAACGAGAAGGGTGGTCGGAGCTCTCTGAGTTGCGCGTAAATCGTCCATCCTGCGGCCGCAGGTGGTTACGAAAGTGTGAACGAGGCTGAAGGATCGAAGGGTGTGCAGGCAAGCTGTTAGCGATGGGCCAACCCTTGTACGTAACACGCGTGTGTAATCGTATCGCGGGAGAGAGAATGAGAGAGGAGAAATGTGCCCATAATAATGAAATTGGTCCAAGTCGAAATTAAAGGAAAAATTAGTTTATCGACTACTTCATTGCTATTAAATAAAACAATTAAAGATTCGGTTATCGGGACATCTACCCTATGTCCTAAACAAAAGCGTGTCCCATTCGTGCCACCTATCTGTACAAAAGAATCTGGTTGAAACTGAATAAAGCGAGACTCGCGAACTTCGAAACAATTACAGTTCGCCGAGCGCCGCAAACGCACTCGGTTGAAATCTGCTTTTTGCGTGAAATCTTGGAGGAAGCTTTGCCCTGGGAACTTTTTCCTCGATTCGACGAGAGGAGGAAGAGAGAGAGAGAGAAAGAAAAAAAGGAATAAGACGGAAACTGGAAAAGTAACTAACACGTGAAACCGGAATGGAATGCAAGAGCAGATACCCGGTATAACGGAGAACCTTTTCAGAAAATGAGAGGCAAAAAAGGAAGAGGGAAATGGGCGGGGCAGGAGTGGAAGATTCGCACCGGCGAGTTTAACTTTTTAACAGGGGGAATTAAAGAGATAAAAGAAAAATGGACAACGGAGGAAGAGAACAAAGGAGGAGCGGAAAAGTTCGACGACGGAAGAGCAGCGCAGTAGCGTTGCGTATTAGGGTAAATGACCCGCGTACTGTCAACGTTCCTACAACTGCCACTTCGATTCGTTTTATTTAACACTAGGTTTAACGCAACGCGTTCTGATTTCATACCTAAAATTATAGAGACCATAAATATTACTTTTCAATACTTTACGTTAACTTCGATTAATACAATATGGTATGAATTATGTATTCTACGTGATTCTCTTCATTCTCACGCTTCTACTTTCGAATATTTATACGCGATATACGTTTTATTCCGGAAGCCTGTCGAATTATACACGTAACCTACGTAAACCTAGCGTTAATAGCAAAGCAATGTACAAGGAATCGTAAGTAAAGTAATTTTCATACTAAACACTTGGACTTCGGTTTACGTAGCAACGCATGGACATTGTATATTCGTTTGCACTTAATGTTTATGAATAAATATTGGGAGGTAAACGTGCTGTTGAACATTGAAACGTGACCAATATAATTATAAAGTATGGGATGTATCATAATTCAGTAATAATTCAGTAATGTCAATAATATCTGTTATACAAACTGAATTGCCAATATATGTAAAAATTATTTCTACTTACATGAAAAGTTTTCAAGTGACAGTACGAAGGACATTGAACTTTGTTATTATACGTTTATATAAACAAAGTTTCATCACAAGTAAACGAATTACTTTTACCTAATTTTATACAGATTTTATCGGTGATTACAAAAATTAATTGTTAATTAAGTAACGAAATTTCACCGTATTTGAACGAACAACAGTGTTAGAAACATAAAGAGCAGTTTTCTCAGTACATTGTATTTATAACAATTCACCCACAACTTCTCGTATTAAATATTACAACAATTCGTTTATTTAATCCTTGGTTTACGGATGCCCAAGTAGCGATCGTTTGAGCAATCGTAAAGTTTATTATCCGTGCACGTTTCGAAAGCCTCAATAGGAAATCATTTGTCGTTATTTCGTTGAAAAACAGTGGGAAAGATACGATCCGAATTTGGTAAATAAAAAACAAAAATGAAGTCCAGTGGATGATAAATGCGAGAAGACAGAAATGCGATTTTAATAAGCCCGTTCTCGGCCGCCGTTGCTTTTATTCCTGTCAAGGTCTGAATCGACTACCGCCATTGGCTTTTTACCTCTGATTTGTATTTTTTTCTCTTTTTTTTTTTTTTGCTCCGTGACCCAAGTGGCGTCATTAAATCGAGATCCACGGGCATGTACGCCTCAAATATAGACCGAATGCATCTCGTACGGTTATCGATTGACCTTTTTACCCGAAATATGCCGTGTATCGTTGCTACTATAGACGCAGTTACGAATGGAACGGAGATCAAAGTCAATCTTGTGCGTATTTCTATGACCCAATTTTTCATTCGGAGATCGTTTCGCTCTTCTGTCAAGTTGTTCCACTGTTTTCTCTCGTTCCGAATCTTCGATGACATTGGAATTAACACACTTGCGCTGGTAATTAATTAACGAGTACTCGTGATCAACTCATCTATGCCAATTCGATATCTGAAATTACTTCTATACAATTTTCAGACCAATTATTGTCGTCAATGCATTAAACGTACTCGTGGCAATTCTAACTCCGCCGCGTATCTTTTAATTTGTAAATTTTTAAATAAATTTAAAATAGGTTTAATCTTTTAAATTTTCCAATCGATCCAATAATTACTAAGCGACGCGTGCAACGCGTAATTGCAGCGCAAGCGGTTAATATTCGAACACGGAGATATTTCTGTGAATTATCTTTAACGAGTTTAGAAGGTTGAGTTTAAAGAGTTTATCTGCGGCAACTTTAAGCTTTCGTTTAATTATTTTAGAATCGTTCCAGTTCGGAGCACAACATTAGTCGACATCTCTTTTATTTGAGCGAAAAGAAATTCGTGCATGGAGGGAGATTTAAAAGAGAAACATTGACACCTAGACGAAAAAAGAGGAAAAAATGAAAGAGAGAGAGAGAGAGAGAGAAAGAAGGAGAAACAATGAAGGTAAAATAGACGACAGTGGGCAACTTTGATCTATTTCGATTTTCAACATCGGCGACCCCTTTTGTCCTGGAAACTGAAAATTTGGTCTTCGCTGACGTTATGTAGGACGAGCTTTGATCGACGAGGCTTGATTCCAGCGGAGATCGGAGAGACGGTTCGGTCGGTGCGTGGTCCGCGCTCTCTTTTCCGCCAAGCTGCGCGAAAAAAGCCTCGCGGGTCACTCGACTTTTTCGATGAAAAGCCGAAATCGACTATGCAGGACTACGGGTAGAGACGTTGCTGACCGGGCGAAATATAGAGACGTTGGCCCCGAAAAAATATGGACGTTCGTCTCGACAAAATGGCGCATCCTCGCCAGGGCCAAAAATGCTCCAACAGCTTTTACTATTTTCCTCTTCTTTTTTTTTCTTCCCCCCTTTTCACGGCGTGTACGTATTTTTTTTCCTTTCTTCCTTTTTGTTTTTCGAAGCGTCTGTTTGTCGTCACGATCGATTGACTGCCGTGACAGAAGAGCGCCGATTGCGAGGTGAAGTTTTTGAATTCCAACGCGATTGATCCCTTGTTGTTTTAACGGAGAGGATATAGAAATGCGAGACGTCCGTTTTTATTTTTCCACACGGGAAGTATGAAAGTGGTCGTGCATTGAGAAAATCGGAAGTATAGCTTTCGCGTGAAACGTGGCTGTGTAAATAGGCGCTAAGCAATTTTAGGAGAGTGACGCGTTTTTAGATTTGCTTTCACGGATCACGCGGATGCGTGATATTTAGTATTAAAGTAGTCGATATGATCGATTAGTTCGAGGATCGCGTTAGTCGAAGGTCAAACGTACCTGAAAAGGTTGACCATTGTTTGTAAAACTATAAGCGTCGAAGGCTGTCGTTTTCTCGACAGTTCGACGTAAACAGTCGGTGCGGACAGGACATAGAAAGTCCTGGTATATTACATTTTCCACATACAATCAAATATATATATATATCAGTTACCTTTTTCTTAAACCCGTGTCTTTTTATTTAAAAACCTAAAGAAGAAGAACCTGCTTCCATCAAAGCATAACCCTTAACAATACTTCATTAAACTCTCCGATGCATTTGCCACGTTCTACAATTCGTTTAACGTATTTTCCCCTTGACAAACTACAGTTTTGAAATCGTACCGAACTTACGCATGGCTGACGCAAAACCGAAGATCGAAATCTTTCGAATCGCTGGCAAATAGAATGCGTGAACTGTGCTGCTACAGTTTTTCACCTATGGTAGACGACAGTCGAGGAACGATTGCACTCTAAACTCGGCTTGCTTGCGAGTCAAATAACATTTCCTTTGAAAGACAGCGTTCGCTCTTCTCGCGCGATCCCTCTGCATCGTTCCTTCCTTCTTTCCTTCTTTTTCCCCCTTTCTTTCGAACCGAGAAGAGAGCTCGGCGAAGCGCAATATTAATCAGCCTTCAATGGGTCAAACGTCTGAGCCTGCATCAGGAAACGTTCGTCCAATCGGGCTGAAAGCATTCTCGTTGCGCGCTAGATGCTTTCCAACGGTCCTTCCCTCGTCGTCCTGCTGATGCAATGCTGAACTAGCCATCAAGGTTGCCGCGCACGCGAATTTGCATAAGGCATTCGTCGGCTGAACGCAAGCCGAACCTAGCGATTTCGCTTGATCGCTTCGGCCCTTCGATTAGCAAGCGAAAATTCGCCAATTGTTTCGCTGTGTGCGCTTGCGAATCACGGTACCGGCAATTTCCACGCTTCGCTCTCGATGCACGAGGATCTTCGTTGATCTAGCAACGGAGAAATTCCGAATAATCGACGATAGGGAAATGTTATCCAAATCGCAGACAATCGAAGTTGTCGCGAACGCCATAAGTTACGAAATCAAGAATGAAAATCCTTCTAACGTCTTTTGCTCTTTGGTTTCTTTTTTTTTAAAGATACAGTGTGGTTCGAAGTAAAATTCGAATATTTACGTTTTCATGCTCGTTTCGATTTCTAAAGTTTAGTTCATTTCCAAGGAGTTTAAGCTTCCGAGCTTTTATATTTCGAAGCATTTGAATTTCCAAACTATCGTATTAACGACAGCTTTACTTCGAGTCACTGTAGCTTCTCAATGATGCGAGATAGAGCAAAACTTTTCCTATTAAAAATGTTCACTTTTTAGCGCTCTATCGCCGTACTGCAAAACAAGTGTCGAGCAAAGTTGCATTTAAAAATTGGAAAAATGCTAAAATCTTAGGTAGCTGATTTCACGACCCTTCGAAGAGGTTTCCTATCGACGAAAAATTGCTCTATGGATCCGTGAAGTCTTAGACCTTAACGATGTTTACTCCGAGTTTAAGTTGGACGAGAATCGCTGCTGATTCAGTATCAGCGGTACACCATACGATCGAACAATGAACGCGTTGAGTATAAATTGGTCTGTTAGGGGTGATTTTCTCGCGCGTATTCGCTATAGTGCAGGGCAGCTAACTGGCCGATTTGCGTATTTCAAATTCAAGAGTTTGCAGCAATAAGAAGGCAAGCTCCATTTCTAACGAATCTTTCGTTACGTATCCTATTTCGTATAGAAGAAACCCGATCTTGCATTTGACGTACAAAAGATATGGCTTCGAGTAATATGTGTTGCATCACTTTAGAGCGCGATACAACAGCTTTAGAATTCCCAAATAACTGTTCAAGTCCCCGCACTCAGCCCATAAAAACCAGGTTCGGAATTTCTAAATTTGTAAGGCAATAGCCAGAGGAATTCAAACCGATTCGCAACAGCAATAAGTTTATGGAACCATTGACCATTTTTCTTAGACAAAATACTGTCGCGACGGCAAATCAAGTTTATTGCTTTGAGACCAACACGTTAATTTTAGAATCCGTTATTTTCAACCATCTGTAGTCAGGGTCAGAGTGTTCCTTCAGCTTATTACCTGCTACGGATTTTCCCAAAACACGCGGAAACCCTTGCACGTCACTACTTGGTCGCGGCTACTTTCAGGGGTGACCATCACGGGTACGGGGGCGGTTACTTTTTAAAAATCGTGGCCAATCACGCTTCTCATCCCCTTCCGGATCGTCACTTCCGAGGCCAGGTGGATGGACATCTTGCCTCAAAGAAACAGAAACAAACAGAACTCCAAAGCGACTACAACACGAACTTAGTGACACAACACAAACGGGAGAACCATTGTAAAACACGAACGAAGTTAGAATATTTTAGAACGCGAATACAGTTAACTACGATTTGTAACGCGAACATTCATAACACGGACAATCAGTTGATTGAACATCGTCTAAAAACTAGGCTTAGACTCATTAAATTGTGGCTAAGTCAGAATTAGCGTTGGCTGCTCGAATCCACGCAATTCACGCAACAATATGCATGGCAATATTGCAACGAATATCATTTGTATTTCGTGTGCTTGGTGCGACGAAAACGTATTAAAGCTTGCCCGTGAGATATCGAGGAAAATGAAGATGTGATTAGGTACATATATGCGATTATTCCTATAAATGCAATTGTACCATTAAAATATTAACGTATCACCAAAAGCTAATACTTCTAGCTACATTATTCATTATAGTTTGCTATCCAAATCGATTGGAATCAAATTTTCCTCTCCCTTTAAATCTCCTCAATGGATACTCTTTATTTCTTTTCTGCTTTGGAACAAACATGAGGCAGCTCGAACAGTGAAATTATACTTGTTGGAACAATAAAAAAAGGTACAGGTACAATATTCAATATAGAAGACCTCCGAATTATAAAACGTTTGAAACTCTGCTTGATTTCTAATTATTTTTCAGTAATCTACTCGAATTATCCGAAAGAGGAGCTGCGTTTCTACTTCTGCAAGCCCTTCGATTGTCTTTTCTGCTTTGGAACAGAAACGAAGCAGCTCCAACAGTGAAATTATACTTGTTGGAACAATAAAAAAGGTACAGGTACAATATTCAATATAGAAGGCCTCCGATTTATAAAACGTTTGAAACTGTGTTCGATTTCTAATTATTTTTCACTGATCTACTCGAATTATCCGAAAGAGGAGCTGCGTTTCTACTTCTGCAAGCCCTTCGATTGTCTTTTCTGCTTTGGAACAGAAAGAAAGCAGCTCGAACAGTGAAATTATACTTGTTGGAACAATAAAAAAGGTACAGGTATGATATTCAATATAGAAGGCCTCCGATTTATAAAACGTTTGAAACTGTGCTTGATTTCTAATTATTTTTCAGTAATCTACTCGAATTATCCGAAAGAGGAGCTGCGTTCTTACTTCTGCAAGCCCTTCGATTGTCTTTTCTGCTTTGGAACAGAAAGGAGGCAGCTCGAACAGTGAAATTATACTTGTTGAAACAATAAAAAAAGGTACAGGTACGATATTCAATATAGAAGACCTCCGAATTATAAAACGTTTGAAACTGTGCTTGATTTCTAATTATTTTTCAGTAATCTACTCGAATTATCCGAAAGAGGAGCTGCGTTCTTACTTCTGCAAGCCCTTCGATTGTCTTTTCTGCTTTGGAACAGAAACGAAGCAGCTCCAACAGTGAAATTATACTTGTTGGAACAATAAAAAAGGTACAGGTATGATATTCAATATAGAAGACCTCCGAATTATAAAACGTTTGAAACTGTGCTCGACTTCTAATTATTTTTCAGTAATCTACTCGAATTATCCGAAAGAGGAGCTGCGTTTCTACTTCTGCAAACCCTTCGTTTGTTTCTCGTCTGCTCTACGCACGGAGTAATTGCCCGGCTGCGCGGCTGTTCTTTAATAGAGATAATAAAGCTTGACATCGCAGGGGCAATAAGGATCCTTCATGCAAATTCGTCCACATATTTTTCCACCGTTCCCTTCCCCTTTTCCTTTTGCCTCTCCTATCTTTACGGCTGTGCACGTCAAAAACACTCCATCGGTGTACCACGGATTAATCTTTGAAGCCGAGGACACCGCCCATTTCGTAGCTTCGCGAGAGTTCAAGTGTTTTGGACAGCGACGCGAGTAATTAAGAGAACATGCCCCGCGAATCGTCTTCTTATTTTTCTTTTTCATCGATTTAACCCTTTGCGGACGAGAAGTAGTAACACTTGTGAGAGTACTTTAGTTTTGAATTCCACGACTTTGAGTTTTCACGCTTTTCAGTTCGAAACCATTTAATTTCCAACGATTTCAAATGTTTATTATCACGTTAAATATTCATTGCATTAAGTTCCGTGCTTTAAAAGTCGACATGGTTTCGGAAAGCGAAAAAATGATTAGGCGACTATTTGTCGACGCTCGTCCGCAAAGGATTAAAACGCAGCGAGTTGTAGAAGGAAAGTAGAAGGAAAGTAAAAGGTTCAAGCTTTAAAATGATTTTTCTTCTTCTCCTTTTTGTTCTATTCGCATCGGATCAATTTGAACACTAAGTTTACGGACGTTGCTTGCATAATTCGACAGGCTTCCGGAAAAGTACGTACATATTTATACGCATGTATAAATATTCGAACGTAGAAGCGTGAGGATGAAGAGAATCGCGTAGAATACATATTCATACCGTTATATTAATCAAAGTTAACATAAAGTACTGAGAAATAATATTTTCGGTCACTATAATTTTAGATATGAAATCTAAAATGCGTCAACGTGACGAGTTCCATAAACCTAGCGTTAAAAACATTTAAATTGTCATAAGCTTGTCTCTCTAACTTCCCCTTTATTTTATTTACCTATTTTCCGACACGTCTTGCAATGCACTTATATAAAAAGAATAAAAGGTATGCTTCGATTAAAAGGAAATATACGTTTAGGTATGAAATCTGAACGGCGTCAACGTGACGAGTTCCTTAAATCTAGCGTTAAAGAAGTTACGACGACTGCTTAACCATTTGCGGACGACGAATAGTAAAATTTAAAAAGAGTATTTTCACTTTGAATTCCAAGCCTTTAAATTTCTAAGCTTTCGAATTTCGGGTCAACAAATTCTTCAAACTTTGATGCGTTGATCATCGATATTAATTGAAATTTTCTGCTTTAACAGTGAACAGTGCGTCCACAACACTAGAAAAGTGGCGATTATTTGCAGACACTCGTCCGCAAAGGGTTAAATATGGAGCAGATTTGAGAATAGTTTTGGCCAGTTTCTCGAGCCAAATACGTTTCGTCCGGGGAGGAAAGGATTTCGATTAGCAAGAAATAAATCGAAGTTCTTTAAAGTAGCGAAGGGCGATTAAGGGCGAGACCGTATGCAAATTTTGCCACTTCCCGATTTCATCTTGGAATACGTTTAACCTAATTTTCCTGTCGCTTGAACGAAGTTGCGAATTCATTCCCGAGTTAGCTTAACTTGCCGCGAGTCGCGGCGATTTATTAGACGCTTTTATATCAACGTAAATTAGTAGGCGATTTTAAAATTGAAGCAGTTAAATTTAACTACTAAAACTTCGCCGAAACGCAATTTAAAGGATACTCGTAATTTACCGGCTGAAATGTTGAACGATGTTTTTACGGTAATTTCTTCGAACAAAACATATTTCAACGCATTCTTTGCCAAAAGTCGACTATAATTCCTGTAAATCTGTAGAAACCTGCACTTTGTTCTCTGCATTGCGAATAATAATTCAACCAATGGACAAAATGATACTTTAATCCCGTAATTTACTTCGTACTTTATTTCACAAGATTAAAACACCATAAGCATAAATTGACCAGTCGTTTCGTTGCCTTGAAAACACGGATAAAGCGACGAACACGGGAAGAAAGTAATTGAACTTCGACAATTTTCTTCGACGCCTCGAAAAAAGCTAAATCGAATATTTTAATTGGGAATCTCTATTATTGTGCAGCTGTAGAGAGGGGATATGATAGGAAAAAGGAAGGGTGTTGCGTTTCGTCCTGGGCCTGCTAGTGGACTGATCAAGTAAGGCTACCTATCAGGTCCTGCCTTAGACGTTGGGAATTTGGAAGGAAAGTTAAGTAAAAATTGCCAACGATATGTGGAGCTGTGGAGGGGGGATAGAATGGGAAAAAGGAAGGATGTTAACATTTCGTGCTGCACCTGCTAGTGGATTTATTAATAAGGCTACCTAGCAGGCCCTGCCTTAGACGTTGAGAATTTGGAAGGAAAGTTAAGTAAAAATTGCCAACGATATGTGGAGCTGTGGAGGGGGGATAGAATGGGAAAAAGGAAGGATGTTAACATTTCGTGCTGCACCTGCTAGTGGATTTATTAATAAGGCTACCTAGCAGGCCCTGCCTTAGACGTTGGGAATTTGGAAGGAAAGTTAAGTAAAAATTGCCAACGATATGTGGAGCTGTGGAGGGGGGATAGAATGGGAAAAAGGAAGGATGTTAACATTTCGTGCTGCACCTGCTAGTGGATTTATTAATAAGGCTACCTAGCAGGCCCTGCCTTAGAAGTTGGGAATTTGAAAGGAAAATTCAGTAAAAATTGCCAACGATATGTGGAGCTGTGGAGGGGGGATAGAATGGGAAAAAGGAAGGGTGTTGAGTTTCGTCCTGGGCCTGCTAGTGGACTCATCAGTGCGGCTACCTAGCAGGCCCTGCCTTAGACGTTGGGAATGTGGAAGGAAAGTTCAGTAAAAATTGCCAACGATACGTGGAGCTGTGGAGGGGGGATAGAATGGGAAAAAGGAAGGATGTTAACATTTCGTGCTGCACCTGCTAGTGGATTTATTAATAAGGCTACCTAGCAGGCCCTGCCTTAGACGTTGGGATATTGGAAGGAAAGTTAACCCTTTGCGGACGATGAATAATATCACTTAAAAGAGTACTTTGGTTTTAAATTCCAAGCCTCTAAATTTCCAAGCTTTCGAATTCCAGACCGTCAAATTTCCAAAACTTTCAAGCATTTATTAACGATATTTATTTAAATTTCTTGCTTTAACAATAGACTCGCGTCCGCAAACCCAAAAAATGATTAGGCGGCTATTTGCAGACACTCGTCCGCAAAGGGTTAAAGGCGGTATATATATGGACGAGGTAGTTGGAGCGAGTATACTTTCGAGAAAGCCTATTTCGTATGTCCCTCTTAGTGGTGGGTGCAGGAGAGCCGCCACATTATTATCCGAGTCAAAGAAAAATGTTAATCTTGTACGAGTACAATTATTGACCAATTTAGAGTAGAGGAAAAGCTAGACGAAACTAGTTAAATAAAGAGAATAGAATAGAAGAATAGTAGAAGGAAATTTGGAAATTGCGAAAGTAGCGCTATTTTCCCTACCACAAAAACGATAGACTATTAATGATAATTAAACCGTAGCCGCTTAGTTGCGCGAATCGTGAAATGAAATCACGATATCAAGCCCTATATTGAATAATAAATCAACCGTGACAAGTAACAATTTAATATCGCTATATCAGCAGTTTATACGCGGCCGATTAAAGCATCCCCCTCTTAGCTACGAAACAGATTTATTTCCGCCGGAACAATATTTTATGTACGGACTAATAAATCCTATCTATCACTTTGTTTTCCTTTTCCCTTCTTTTTTTCCATTAGAATGATCTATCGAATAAATACCTGTAAAACGTCCGTACGAATACTGTTAAATAAAAGGATACAAGAATGTCGAAAACAATTTTGTGGCGGACGAATTCCGTGCATTATCCTTGCACGAATAATTAGTGGAACAAAGGACATTCTACTGACGAAGTGAATCACTCGAAGAGGGGGGGAGGGAGGTTTGAAAGATCCGCGATACGATAATATATCAGGTAGGTTTGACGTGTCTATTAACCGAGCCCCACGGCAGACCGTAATTTCCGACAGCAACGCAGCCTTTACCGGCAGCAGCCAATCATCCCTTCATCGTCCGTTCTCTTTTCCAGCCTTTGGTTAGATTGAAAAAGAACCAACCCCTTGCTAAGCTTTTTTTTGCAGCTCAGGGAAACCCTGGTCCCTTCTTAATAACCACTTTCCCCGTTACTTTCTTTCTCCTTTTTTTTCACTCTTCTTTCTTTTTTGTTTCTCCTCTTCGTTTCTCTTTTTTTTTTTAAGGGACTCTCCGTAGCGCTGGATTACGACGAGGCGAATCTCTGCAGCTGATTTCCCTCAACGACCGGCGTTTTAAACGATCAGAGGACGATATTTACGCTTGGAAAATTGCTCGTTCGCGAAGCTTTCGACGAATGATGGTGCACGGTGATCCAGAGCACGGCCACGGTTGCTTTGGTATTTATTTTTATTTTTATCCCCCTTTTTTTCTTCGATAGCGAGCGACGCGTCGATGATTCGGATTTAATCGGCGGCGAGTAATTTAATCTGCAATTGGCGAGCGAATTTTTTTTCGGTTGACGATCGTTTAAAGAATCCGAGGCAACGCGAGGAACGGAATATCGATCAACCCTTTACGGACGAGTGTGGCAAATAACCGAGCAAGCTTCGTCGAATTTTTGGATACGAGTCGATTAGTGAAGCAAGAATTTTGAATTCGTATCGTTAATAGACACTGTTGTTAATAGTTGTACAAGGATTCGGTTAAGTCCTGTTTAGAAAAGATTAATAATTGGGCTACGGTTATCAAATATTATTTCGTTCCGTCCGTAAAGAGTTAACATTGATCTAATGTAAATATCTTAATCGTAAGCCAAATTCAACTACCAGTGCGTCGATCAATACGACTCTCAAATGAAATCTATTTTGCAGAGGTTCAGCTTCTCACATTAGTTTACTACAAAACCACGTCTCGTTTTCTTCTAAGTCTTTTCTGCAAGCTCCAACACGTCGTTCGTGCATTAAACGAATAAAACGCGAATGACATTCGTTGCAATACTAATTATTCGCATATAATATAATTATTATTCACCAGCTACTTCTTTTCTTACGTCAAACACGAGATCACATTTTTGTATATACGAACCAGAATATATAAAAACAAAAAGATGTGTAAAGAATGGAGCTGCCTCCTTATTATCGAAAGCACTTCAATTTTAATATATAAATTCCAAGAAGTTTGTCCGCTGAAGTAACGAAATATACTTACCGAGAAGAGTTAAGAAACAAAGTGTAATCATTTGCAATGTTTTGTATATCCTTCGTCTTTTGAACGAAATAGCTTAGTATAAAAAGGTAAAATTACGTATGCCAATAAACGATAAGTTATCCTATTTTTAATTCTAATCTATGTACCTCGGAAATTAAAGGGTACACAGAAATATGGAAATGATTACTTTGTTTCTTAACTTTTGTCAGTAAGTGTGAGTAAATGTTTGGTATGAATTTCTGGAAGATTAAAGGAGACTTTTTATATTGGCGTGATTGGAACGTATATGTAGATACATAGGGTGAATGATTTATGTTGTGCAAAGTACGTGTACAGTACAATATACACAAGTACTAATACAATATATTATATATGTGGCGGCTCTCCTGCACCCACCACTAGAGGGACATACGAAATTAGGACTTTCTCGAAAGTACTCGCTCCAACTACCTCGTCCATATATATACCGCCTTTAACCTTCCTTCCAATATCCCAATGTCTAAGGCAGGGCCTGCTAGGTATCCTTACTGATGAGTCCACTAGCAGGCCCAGCACGAAACGCAACACCCTTCCCTTTTCCCCATTCTATCCCCCCTCCACAGCTCCACATATCGTTGGCAATTTTTACTTAACTTTCCTTCCAAATTCCCAACGTCTAAGGCAGGGCCTGCTAGGTAGCCGCACTGATGAGTCCACTAGCAGGCCCAGCACGAAACGCAACACCCTTCCTTTTTCCTATTTTATCCCCTCTCTACAGCTCCACAACCGCCTTTAACTTTCCATCCAATATCCCAACGTCTAAGGCAGGGCCTGCTAGGTAGCCTTATTAATAAATCCACTAGCAGGTCCAGCACGAAATGTTAACACCCTTCCTTTTCCCCATTCTATCCCCCCTCCACAGCTCCACATATCGTTGGCAATTTTTACTTAACTTTCCTTCCAAATTCCCAACGTCTAAGGCAGGGCCTGCTAGGTAGCCGCACTGATGAGTCCACTAGCAGGCCCAGCACGAAACGCAACACCCTTCCTTTTTCCTATCCTATCCCCTCTCTACAGCTTCACATATACTATGCAAAGCATTTGTGCATCGTATTGTATTTATATTAGTATTGCACATAAAGGTTGTAATACGAAAGAATTTGTATATTACATTTCTTACTCGATATATATAGATATCGTATTTTTACAAGCGAACGAGTCTAAATTCAGCCGGTATAATTAAGGCAACCCGTGAAACGTGCACGAATAATATCGACTGGTATAAATTCGGCTGCAAAGTAGGTTGCGGCGAAATAATTTAAAAGCAGCGATGCGCCGCGCTATTTTAACCTGTGCATCCGCGGCATAAAAGTAGACGTGTAATACAATGGCTCCCGAAGGAGAGCACGCCTCCCACTTGCGTTACGTTCCCGGAATTTATGGTAACATTTGGGATCGTAATGCTTAAAACGGTGACAGGGGACGAACAATTTAATTCAAGAAACTTCTGAAATAACCGGAGAGACCGGTGTACATTTTCCGCGATAGATAACGACGAAACCGGTTGCTGAAACCTTCACAATAGCGCAGATGCCCCGATTACTGTTAGCGTCCCTATAACCGACGCTTTGAATTCGTTTATTTAACAGCGAACGAACGTGTACGATGAATGTGAGACGAAAGGAAAAATTTCGATTCTAAATTTCAACTTCATTTCGTATGCAATAACACGTGGACGTCGCATATTTGTTTATATTTAATACTTGAAAGTATACTCCAATTATCTTCTTCCTTCTTGCGATATAATTTCGAAAAAGATTAATAAACGTCTAACATGGCCAAAGATTTTTGTTTTACACGTAACAACACGTGGACGTTGCATATTTGTTTATATTTAATACTTGAAAGTATACTCGAATTATCTTCTGCCTTCTTGCGACGTAATTTCGAAAGAGATTAATAAACGTCTAACATGGCCGAAGATTTTTATTTTACATGTATGACCACATGGACGTCACATATTTGTTTATATTTAATACTTGGAAATATACTCGAATTATCTTCTGCCTTCTTGCGACGTAATTTCGAAAGAGATTAATAAACGTCTAACATGGCCGAAGATTTTTGTTTTACATGTAAGAACACGTGGACGTTGCATATTTGTTTATATTTAATACTTGGAAATATACTCCAATTATCTTCTTCCTTCTTCCGACATAATTTCGAAAGAGATTAATAAACGTCTAACATGGTCGAACATTTTTGTTTTACACGTAACAACACGTGGACGTTGCATATTTGCTTATATTTAATATAATTATATTATATTACACGTTATATTAACAGCTTATATTTGATACGATAAGAAAAAAGTGGCTATAGTGAAGCGCAAATAGGATAAAGATGCGAAGCTTGCCGTGAAACGAGTAGCGTAAGTAGTAAAGGTCAACGATTGGTCAGACGCCTACGTATATCTGCCTACTTTGCGGATTATTACCCTTAGTACATTACAAGTACAATATTATATTATTATACAAGTATTACTTACTTATATATTGTAACACAGTTGATTGGATAAATATTTCGAATCGACTGAACAATGTTTTAAACCTCGAATAAAGTAGCTATTAAACGTAACACACGGAAAACAATATACTTGTATTCATCTTCGATTAATAGTAGCAATAGACAATAATTGAGACACTACCCTAGTAATTGCACATAAAACGTGACAGTTGATCTGTCTTATAAACAGTGAATCAAAATTGGATTCGTTCGAACAAAAATATGAACCGGAACAAAAATAACTAAGACAAAAATACGGATGCTTTAATTCGGCCGAATTCAAAGCACACTTTTTGCCGACATTTCTTCTCGCGGCCAATTTTGTGAAAACAAAAAAAAATAGTCAAAGTTAGCTGGGAGAAAAGAAAACGCGGTCACAACAATGATGGCCCCAATTACAAGCTTTCCAGAGCGTCACTGTAAAAAGAGCTTTTCATTTAGGCAGCTTTCCGTTATTTAGATCCAGCTTTGAATCGCGCAACAAGCGCCCGCGAGTGAAATAATATTCGTCGCGTTTCGGTGACGTGTTTGCGATTCCATTACAAGCCACCCAACGCTTTTTTTCTTATCCACCTTTTGTCTCTCATTTGCTTTTGTTTTCATCGTTTCTTTTTTTTCTTTTTTTCAAACGCGTTCCCATTTTTTTTCTTTTTTCGTTCGCCGAAGAGAGTAGGTAAATATTTACGGAGGAGAGTTTACGAAGTCTACGTTTATCGGTGCAATATCGCTTCGAGTTTCGCTCGATTTTTCGCGAACACTCGCATCACTGAAAATCGTATCACTGGACGTGGAATATTTTTAAAATAGTTTACAATATTTTTCAAATCGTTTGGAATAATTTAACGGAGAGTTAATCGGTTTCTAAATTATTATCGTTAAATATTGCAATGGTAATGGAAATTTAGAAGCAGAAATTAAAATACCACCGCAGTTTCTCATTTTTCTCTAGAATATTTACGGTAGCGGCTACTAAATATATTTGCACGTATTTGTATTTTCAACGACGAGAAATTATTATTGTTAAGGGGTTATGCTTTGATGGAAGCAGGTTCTTCTTATTTAGGTTTTTAAATAAAGAGACACGGGTTTAAGAAAAAGGTAACTCATATATATTTGATTATATGTGAAAATGTAATGTACCAGGACTTTCTATGTCCTGTCCGCACCGACTCTTCACGTCGAACTGTCGAGAAGACGACATCCTTCGACATTTACAGTTTTACAAAACAATGGTCAACCTTTTCAAGTACGCTTAACCTTCGACAAGACGAGACGCTGCGACTCCGAAGTCTTGGGTTTTTTCCTATTACTTTATTACGCCTGTAGAAGCGACACTCTAATATTTTTCAATAGGGAGTTTTTCTACAGAAGAGCTGTTTTACTTCAACAATTATAATTACGCAATATTGTCACCGAACGATCAACCAAACATTGGAAAATAAAGTAATGAACAAAACCTTTTTATAATGCCACCATTTGTTACATTATTTTTGTGGATTTGGTTTTATAAATGATGGTATGATGTGAATGTGCGAGAGGACGCTATTATATTTTGTATTCTATGTTAATTGTTGACGAAGTTAGGATGATGAAACAGATATTGTAGGAGACTGCACGCAACGTAAGACAGAGTGAACGAAAGAGAAATGTAAATCATAAAATAATAATAAACCTTTCTGTTATTTTATATTATACGAATAGAGTAATTTACTAACAATTTTCCCCGAAAGCTACGGAAAAATTTGATTTTAGTGTATTTCTGATAAGAAGACCGCACGAACTTTTTCGTTGGTTGTTTATTTATGTTCGCGACGTATCTCGACGATAAATCCTTGCAAACTGAGACGAGTGACAACGAAAGATAGAGGGAAAATAATAATTAATTAAATTTGTAACGTGCTAACAAACGGGTCACTAAAATAAACCATTTTCAGGTATTATTTAATATCATGATTACGTTGCAATTACCTCGGTTTCTAACTTTTCCTCATAGTGTATTGTAAGAGACTTTGCATCACTTAATAACACATTGTAGTTCTCCGTGCCGCGCTTCCGTTCTAACGGAAAACGGCACGTGCAGCAAGCTCGCGCCGAAATAAAGACAAACACCAAACGCGAGCCTGAGAAGGGCAGGCGAAAAACAACAGTGTCGTGTCGGACGTCGAGGAATAAATGTCTCTGAACCGTTGCCTACGTTTTTTCTTTATTGCTTCCCTTATCCTGATCGCGTTAACAGTATTAAGTATATTAATTTCTACTTTTTCTTTTGCTTGTTTACCTTACTCGTGTACCTTCTCTTTGTTTTTGTAACAAACGGTTTATCCCGTTGAAGTATGAAACAAAATAAAGTAAAAAACGATTAAATAATTCAGGAATACGATAGTTATTAATAGATTGCGAATTTTTATAAATTTATGAGAAATTTAGGTGTCCAATTCTTTAATCGTGCTTCTAGAAACACTAGATTATTGTAACATAGCAAAACGGAAATATAATTTGCTTAAAAAGCCGCAGTCTACTTATTCATTTTCGAGCTCCGCTTCTGTTACTCGTCCTCGGCGATATTTGTAACGCGATTTCCTGTAACAGAGGACGGGGAGGATCGTTGTTCGTCGCGAAGCGCGACACGTAAGTACACACGAGTGCGAAACAAAGAAACGGCAAAGAAGAGGAAGAAAAAAGCCGGAGGAAAATATTTCTGCTCGATAAAGCAGAGCAGAGTAGAGCATTAATATTCAGTTTTCAATCGTCCGGCGCGCGCGATCCGATTGAATTGGATCCAATACGGTTTGTTCGGTCGTTCCATTCAATCGTTTTATATTAATCTCGACGTTGCGTTCCTCTCTCTTTTTCTGGCGGCACGTCCAAACGAATCGCCGTAATTTACGGTGCCGTAAATAATATTCTTACACAGGTGAGCACAAATCACGGAATTATTCGTAGCTACAACTTCCCCCCACCCTCTCTTCCACTTTTTTTCTTCCCTTTCTCTCGGTTCATTCAACGTATCGCGCGTAAAGCAAAAAAAACCCCATGAAAAATAACTTACCTCCCATATTTTTTTCTTTCTAATTTAACTTGGATTCTTTCTTGCCGCCGCGGCGCGAAAACTAATTTTATCGAAGGTTAGTCAAGAAGTCGCGTATTCTCCGATGCAATCAAGAGTTCTTTTTCCAACCGAGAAACTTCGGGATGAATGCAAATTCAGGTTGAACGCTTCGGGTGTTCAATTTGTAAACTGGCGAACAGTTCTTCCCGAGAAGTTTACAATTAAAAGGCAATTATAAAGGGGGGGGGGGGGAAGAAAAAGTGTGGTTGATTTGGGATTGCGCGGTTATCGCGGAAGGAAGCTAAAAAAGAAAAGGTCTTGGTAAGTTGGCGAAACGGAAGACAGGTGATTCTGTTCGATTCTTTGCGAATTCTACCTCGTTGAGGATGGAATTTTCGAAGGAAGGATAAATAGAAAGTTCACGAGTAGACTGCGGGGGCAGTTTCCAATTTGGCCCGAGACCGAAGGCAGGGGAAACCTCAAGGCATTCCGACGAACAATCTGTATCGCACCGATGTCGAATCCTTAATTAGTTGGCATTGTTTGCTTAGTTAGCGGCCTGGAATAGGTGGATGGTAACCGGGAATGAAGATTGCCTGTCGTCAGCAATTTGCTGACGTCAGCAGCAAGCCGGGAGTATCGTCAAGTTAGCCGAAAGATATCGATTGAGAAATAGTGCCTTTGACCTTCGCCAATTTTACGCGCGTACGTAAATATGTACTTTGAGAAATCTTCAGATCCGCTGAGATGATTAACGTAAATGACCACGACGGAAATACGAAGAAATCTATTACGACATAACTGATTACAATAGAAGAAACTTCTATAACAGCAGAATTAAATAGTGACTTTGAAGAACTGGTCTATCGAGTAGAGGAAGCATTAAAGCTGATAACGAAAGAGATATTAAACCCTTGGTTTGCAATGACGAGTCACACTCGTGGCACGAATTATAGATAGACTTATTCTACTTGCGATACGATGTTCTATTTATTTTAGCCTTACTTTCTCTTCAGAAGATTAAGAATCGCTAAATAGAAATTATGCAGAATATTTTAATAGTTTGAACAAATGTGAGAACTGTAATACAAACAACATAAGTGCAATTGTTACGACGTAACACGACACAAGGACTTATTTTTTTACACTAGCAATCAAAGTCAGCGAAAATTCTCAAGGATCAGTTTATGACATGGACGTGCTAGACAGTTTATTTCCATCCTTAACTTTCGCCAAAATTTCCGAGCTGAATTCTTCTATAACCGGCAATTTCTTAATCGCTTTAGTAAGGTCCGGTCAGTCAGTTAGAGTTTCTCACACAATAGCTTCAGAATTGACTTATTTCGTCTTTAGAACCGACCAGGTCATAAACTTGGAGTTTCCGAAGGGGCGTTCAACACATGCGCGTAACGGTTATTCCAATTAAGAGTCGACCTGGAAGAAACCTCCCCTGCATCGCTGGGCCTTTGGGACCCCCCAGACTCGGACATTGCCCTCACTCCCGCTCGAAAGAGGGCCGGCTAAGGGCGTCACAAGTCTTGGAATATTTTCCAAATTTCCGCTGATTGAACATGAAAAGGAACCAATCAGCTCACTAAAAGAAACTTCGAGGTGTCGTAAGCTGGCACCGAGGAAGAGCAACGAGATCAAAATTGACACTTGGGACATCGCGCACGGCACCATCGAAACGGGCAACTTCAAGAATTTAGCCTAAGTTCGTTTTCACATACAAATTCACCAACGTGTACCTATCCGTACTTTTAAGTTACGCGTGTCATTGAACATTCTTAGAATAAATAATCTATGTAGTAACCACGCATACAATTAACTAGTTGCATAAAATTAATTTGGCGTGCAACAGAAGCTGGACTTTACACCTCCCGCTCCAACAGCAATAATAAAAGGTTTGTAGGCCAATGGGTTAACACTAGAACTACCAAAATTAAAGTATACTTATTCGTAACCGAAGAAATAGACATGCTAGATATTCGCAAAGCGCGTGCGATTGAAGAACAATGAATCACCATTGATATTTTGTATAGAAAATCGCGGAATATTCCACAAAATGCATCGTTGCAAGTTTATACAATTTTTATGGCAAATTTCGACTGGTTTCGTAATTCTAGCGTTAAGTAAACGGGATCAAGATTGGGGAAAAAAATCTCGCAACTAAAAAGTTACTCGAAATAAGAAACAGTGTTCTATCAAATGATCGAGCGTTCCCTTTGCCAAGAAGAGAACGAATGATATTTACAAGTCTAAAGATAGGTCCTTTGCAAAGCCACTAATTAATGCAAATTAATACAAATCGATGGGTATAAGAACAGTTTAGTAAACATGTTCTACGTATTTAACTTTGTGACAACGCTAACGTATATTATTTTTCTCTTCTACTTGTTTTGCTTTTGCCCTTTAATAATAATAATAATAATACCTAAGTCCAAAAAAACCTTTCCGCGAAAACGTGGAAAGTAACAATTTCTAAGCGTCGCGCGAAAGCTAATAAAACCCAATGATAAACAACTGAAATTCCTAGTAAAATTAACTTCCGCTTCTCGCTTTCCTAAATTACAAAAATTCCCAAGCGACAGTTTCGCTCTACGATGCGTGCATCGCAGTTGTCTCTGCGAAATCTACGATCTAAACGCGTATTTCGTTAGTTAGACCAGCACGCAAGAGTGTCTCGTAAACCGGGTAATTATATTTTCCTCTGCGGCCGGCAGTAAAGCGAGGCGCCGTAATAAAAACGGCTGGCGATAATAAATTCTTTTTCGCCAAGCTTCTCCTTACTGAAGCCGTGCAATAAAAAAAAAAAAAAAAAAAATACGCGGCCGGTAAAATAAGGCGTAAAATGGATAATGGCACTTGTTACGTTGCGTATTTCGGTATTTAATAGGACGCGTATCGCGCGGAAATACAATACATCCTTCCAGCCTCGTATCGTTGCCATAGCCGCGTCTGATTATTTGCAACGTTTTACGGGCAACCTTATCGTTATTTTGATGAAACTTTACAACAAACCGCCGAGAAGCAACCGCGTTACGCGAAAAGATGGTTACGAATTCGGCGGGGCTAGATAAGAGGGCCCTAGTAACGTTCTCGCAGGTTAAATAGCTGGTCGTTAAACGAGTTAAGAAGATGCGTACGCAACGCGAACGATCGTGTTCTACGAGAGCAGCTAAAGGAAGTTTCGCGTTGCTAAGAATCCCGCGTTATTTTCCCGCTAACCACTGTGTTACGACGTGGACGAAGCATCAACTTTATGGAGATTTTCCTTAATCTAATGATCCTTGCGTCTCTCCTTTGTAGCACCTGGCTTTGTTTAGTACGGATACGTTGTTTTACGAGCGGAAGCGAAGTACTTTGTACAGTGAAGCCTCCCGTATCTAAATTTCCATTATCCGAATATTCTAATATTATGGCACGGTAGAGTCTAATCCTAAGCTCCGAACTAATAGGGATACGTTGTTGTTTGGAATGAGGAATTTTTCGATAATAAAACGATCGATTATTCGATGAACTTCAATCGATTAACCCTGCTGTTCTGTTTAATAATACGAAGATTATACTTTATTTGGTATTATATTTTTAAACGTTTCTACTTGATACAAAATGTATTTAAAATGTTTATAAGTATCGTCGTACAAATAGTAACATTCCTGAAAGGTAGTATATTCGTTCATCGTTTCGGTATAAAAAGAAGTACAAACGTGAAACACAGTTAAGCAGAACAGCAAGGTTAAATGCAAACTAAGAAAGCGTAGCGAATTGGTAATTTTAGCTTTAACCCTTTGCGGACGAGAAGTAATGAAACTTGTGGAAGTACTTAAGTTTTGAATTCTACGACTTTGAGTTTTCAGACTTTTGAGTTCCAAACCATTTCATTTCCAACGATTTCAAGTATTCATTAGAGATTTTAAGTATTCATTACATTAAGTTTTGTGCTTTAAAAGACGACATGGGCTCGGAAAGCCAACGAATGATTAGGCGACTATTTGTCGACGCTCGTCCGCAAAGGGTTAAAGATGTTGCATTGCGAATATGCAACCAATTATTCAACTACTAATACTACTACTTCGAAAACTACGCTTTATATAGTTCGCGTAATTCAATTCTGTCCGCGTATATTTTCACCGTCCAATCAGCCGTCTTATTCCGAACAAACATCGGGAGAACGTTTCTCCGCAATGTGTTTCGTAAAAAGAAAAGAAAAGAAAAACACGCTACCATTTAAATGTCCCCGAGTGAATCATAAGAATCGACGACGTTAAATATTTGCCGGATTATATTTGAAACGCGGAGCAAGAAATTGCAGGTTCTTGGAGGAATATTCGCATTGTGAGAGGAAATTCGGGTTGCATTTTGTTGTGAGTCGCGATGAAAGGGCTGCGTAGTACTTTGGTATTCATCTTGCCAAGCATTCTGATGGTTCGGTACGATGATTCCGAATAATGGCCGCCTTGCCACCACGCGCTCTCTGCAATTTCCTGACGACCCCGCAATCTATACGCTATTGTAACAATGCCAAAAAACAAAATTGCGGAGCACTGTGTCTTTCGCGGATTGATTTCAAAGGAGGGCGCACACCGGCTTCGTCGTGCCTTTAACGTACACACGCGCGAATATTGTTGCGTGTGCACTCGGAATACGTTACGTTCAACGAACGATACAGAGACGCGTCGTATTTCCGGTGTGATTTTCCTTTTCGCAACGACGATTCTTATCGCCTCGAGGCGAACAACGCGACCGTGTTATTCCTCCGATGGAAAGAACTGTTGTCGAACTTGTAAGCGAATATGCGACTGCACTTTTGTAAAAGTAATATTAATCCATTCGTAACTGGAACGGAGTCGCGTGAACTGATTCGATTTTGTAAGAAGCGGATGAACGTGACTATTCGTTACGTTAACGAAACGTTAATTTGTTGATTGCGTCAAGTGACGTAAGTATCTCGTAAGTAAGAGTCGAGATGTAAGATATTCGCGTTACTGCGTTGTCGTTTAGCGACACGTATTAACCCTTTGCGGACGACGAATAGTAACACTTAAGAGAGTATTTTGATATTCAATTCCAAGCCTTGAAACTTTCCAAGCTTCTGAATTCCAGATCGTTCCATTCCCAAAACTGTGAAACGTCTGTTAACGATATTAATTTAAATTTTCTGCTTTAACATGAACGTGAGTCCACTGAACCTAAAAAATGATCAGGCGGCTATTTGTAGACACTCGTCCGCAAAGGGTTAATTGCAAAATACAGCGAAACGAAGTAAACGCGTTTGAACTATTTTATCACATCGACGATAAACAGCATAAAATTGTGATACTTGAAACGATCACATTCCGAGTATGAACGTAATTATACTCTTACATTATTAGAGAAAAGAACCGGTTTAACTTTTGATGCACTAGCACGTCATCAATGGAAATTAACTAATTTGATTTTGACGTACCAATACGTCATCGGTTGCGAATTGATTAACATTAAAACTACCAAGCCGATCAAAATAACTGGTTACAAATTTACCATAAATGATCTAAAGTTCCAGCAGTGCATCTTCAAAATTATTGAGCAGATGCTCATGATCAAAACCATGACCTTCTGCACAGAATATAAATAAAGATTGACTTTACCTTGCAACATATAATTTTTTGGAGTGTCTAGCTTTTGAATTTCTCCGATACAATCAAGCATACTTTAGTCGTCGGTAGTTTTAGCGTTAAGTTTGGTAGAGGAAGTGCAGCGTATCTACTATAACTTTAAAAACCTACTAACGTTATCTAGTTCGTCACGCTGCAAATAATAAAGATGAATCGCCTATTAATTAATAACATTCGCGATAAAAATCGTTTCCGACATTCGCAGCTGAATGAAGAAAGGCCATTAGCTAAACGTTTTTTAGCAAGCATCCAAGTCGTTGTATCTATATCAAAGCAGTCGAAAAACCGAAGTTAACAACGATCTACTACACCAATTATTCTAGGCCACTTCGGTGCGAAACAGCGCCTGGATATTTCATCGAAGGTAACAGTGTCGTTTATCTTTTCGCCTGCTTGGCGTCGCGTTTACGCTCGCTGTGGCCACGACGCAGACTGAAATTTCCCAGCCGAATCACCTTATCGTCTTGGCGAAACTCGTCAAACCGGTGGCGATGGTTATCACTTTCCTTGACGCGGTCATCAAAGCGGTCATTACGAGTGTGGCGGAAGTGCACGGGGCCCGGTAAATTACCGCCGAAAACGAGCCAACCATCGCGAAGATCGATCGAGAACGGAGCTGATGGAACTTGTGGCGCACGCTTTTGCGGCATACTTTGCCCACCTAAGATAGATAGACGAAGTACCGTGTACTGCCACTTCAAGGTTCGCGCTTTAAGTAACTTTATTCAACTATTTCAGAACGTATTTAACATAAAGATCGTTCCAGTTTCCAGCATAACATTGTTCAACCGCTCCTTTATTTACGAACATTTTTTCTTATACGTTCAATGTAATAAATGCATTACTACGTAATTGAAAACGGTACAACGAAGTCCACGGTCCTTCGTACAGCCGCTTGAAAACGTTACGTTTAAATAGGAACACGTTTTTACGATTAATCGCGGTCTAGAACAAGCGCAGTAAAAAAAGAAAGTAACAAGTATGAACGAATGAGAATGAGAATGAAAATAATAATCTCGAGACGTCTAAAACACACGACAGATAAAAATACGTCGAATAATAAGTCTACCATGTAACCTCGTCTGTGCAAAAGCCATATATAATCCACAATAGAATCAACCAATTTACTCCAATTTCCAATCACTTTTTCCCACTAATAGTCCTCTATTACCTCGACACGCCGGCCGTGAAAGAAATTGCACGAGGCGTGCGGTGACTTACCAGCGACATAACAAATGTAACGCGCAGCGATCGAATAGGACGAGAGCAGCTATTATTCGCACCCGATTGCGAGAGAACGCCGCGCGGCATCGAGATAGCGAGGTCTGATGTCGTTAACCAAGTTGCACTCGACTTGATTATAATCACCTGGCTTCAAAGCGGCACCCAGGGGGTCCCGGTCATCGCGACACCGAACTCGACGCGCTGTTCAACCGGCCAACTCAAAGGAAACACCCCTTTATGGCTACCGGCCACCACCATCCCGCATAGTCACGTATCGTATCCTACTCACGTGCCAACGCAGCTAATCGTCGCATCGCGACAGAACGTCGATTCTCGCGCGTGTATCGACAACGGGACGCGCCTGTATCGCGCCAAGATGCTGGTTAATCCTTTCGTAACCGGTGACGCGTGCTCCAATGAGAGGCGAATCCCGTCGACGAGACGCGAGGATTATATCAAGGATGAAGTTGGCAATAATCGGAAGGGAAATTTGCAGGCGATGGTACTGTTCTTCCACGGTAAGAAGGCACGCAAGTTTTTACATTTTCGTTCTAATTGCAATCTACTAGACTCCATACGAGCATATGAATCGTTCGCTATTAATAGAAGGCGTTAAAGATCGACAGTGGTTTAACCCTTTGCGGACGAGCGTCGACAAATAGTCGCCTAATCATTTTTTGGCTTTCCGAACCCGTGTCGACTTTTAAAGCACGAAACTTAACGCAATGAATACTTAACGTAATAATAAACATTTGAAATCGTTGTGTGGCGGCTCTCCTGCACCCACCACTAGAGGGACATACGAAATAGGCTTTCTCGAAAGTACTCGCTCCAACTACCTCGTCCATATATATACCGCCTTTAACTTTCCTTCGAATATCCCAACGTCTAAGGCAGGGCCTGCTAGGTAGCCGCACTGATGAGTCCACTAGCAGGCCCAGCACGAAACGCAACACCCTTCCTTTCCCTATCCTATCCCCTCTCTACCGCTCCACAGTTGGAAATGAAATGGTTTTGAACACAAATGCGTGAAAACTCGAAGTCGTAGAATTCAAAACTGAAGTACTCCCATAAGTGTCATTACTTCTCGTCCGCAAAGGGTTAATAACGAAGACGGCGTGTGGCGAGAGGGAAGATAGTAAACCGTATCTACAGTGAGGATGCAAAGACTCGTGTCTGACTTCTTTTCGTGCACGGACAGTACTATGACTCCACGGAAGGAAGGCAGAGCGTGTTTACGTTCTCAATGTTGTTGCCGTCCGCTGACTCGCCTACGAACACAAGCAGTGATCGTTATTGATCGTCGTCATCTTTTTCGGCGAATAGCGGTCACTGCCTGCGTTCGTAGGCGAGTCAGCGGATTGCAAGAAGCGTGGGAATGTAAACACGCCGTGCGTTCTTTCCGTGGATGAATAATACGCGTGTTACCGCGATGCTCGAAAATTGGTAAATCGTAGGTTTCACCATTGCTAAGCATTTCGAGAACATTTTGTACGCCCTTTCGGTTTCGAACTTTCGCCATAAATGTTAAATTTTCCCAATACCAATTAGTAAAAATCTGTTCGGTGCTATTTAAGCGAGAGTAGATTTTTTTTAGATTTTGAATTACCTTTAATTCTAACGCGTATTTACCTCGCGTAGTTTTATTAACCCCTTGCCTTACAATAACGAGACCCATTCGCGATGAATTTATACTCTATATACAACGGAAAGGCACTGCATTTGCAACCGAGTTTAGTTTCAACTTTGTTTGCTGCTTCGATATACAAGATCGAAGATTATTAAATACAAATCAATTACAGTATTACAGTATCATGCAGTGAAAGCATTAAAAAGTTAAACCAACTACTTGTAGACAGTAAACAAATTATAGAGCAAGGGATTAAATTCTAGTTTTGTGTAACATTTGCTGCACTGGATTCATATTTTGTTATGATGATTGACTATTTAAAAATTGTGTACGTGGAACGGGAAATTAAAACTGTATTATATTGCGAGCTAAAATTGATAAAAGCTCGAAACGAAGGGGTTTACTAGATGTTTTCATTACGATATTATCGCGATTATTGTTGTTACCATCGAGAGCAAAATTTATCGCAAGCGAAGTAGTAAAACTTACATTTCGCTGTCTTGCATAAGATGAAGTAAAGGTAACGATTCTTCTGCCATAAAATGTGGGACGTACAAGTACTTTTACTCACCTGAAACAAAAAGAATCAAACAGATTAGTATGAGATAATAAATGCTCGTTTCAGCGTGACTACAATTGCAATGGGTTCTAATTCGAAGAACAAAGATTAAATGAAATGGTTGAACGTAAAGTTGACCCATTAACAGTTAACTACGATAACGAGTCGCACTCGTTAAATGAGTTACGGCGTAGATTCGATAAAAATGGATACGAAAATATGCATAATTTAAATACGTAATGATACGTGAAATGAGAATGCGTTAAATAAAAATTGCCCACAGTATTGAAATAATTTGTTCGTTACACGATACGAGAGTAGTAGTAGCTAACGCAAGCACGCGTAAATTATATTACAAACGCGTAACTGTATTTGTTACGTTTCATTGAAATTCGCATAACAAGCTAAAGTAAATTTCACTTTGGTACGAGCACGCGCGAAATTTGCGCTGCGACTTAACTTAAAAATCTCTATTAAACGAAGCGAGAAGAATGAGAAACAACCGCTGCCACGAAAAGCCATTATAATCTTCTTAACTCTTCATTTTCGATCGCTATCGAACCTGCCAATACTCCGTATCTATAGATCAAAACCCTATCTCCTATCTCGTATTTCAAGCTTCTCTTCTTTTTCCGTAATATTTTACCAAGTTCCACCGAATGGATTACGAATATTAAAAGCACGCGTTAATCTTGCAGCTACTCCTACTAATAGGACCAGAAATTTCCACGAACTTTATTATAATTAATAAAATTCATTTAGTGAAGAGTTATGTGCATCGCGTGTTATACACGGGACGGTGAAACGTATTACTCAAGTATGAAAATAAATTCGGCAGCGTACAACCGTTATACGTGTTATAGACGAAATAAAAGAAGCAACACCGAGAGATAAGACGATTGGCTTTCATATCCACGAAATCGAGCCAATAACCATGCTTCGCGAACGCCGTGGTTCGAAAGGAAAGATACGGGAAGGAAAAAGGTTGGTCCAGAAGTGCATAGGATTGCAACCCGCACGTAAGAAGAGCGAAAAGAAAATTTAGCGATCCAGTTGAATTCTTGATCCCGGGTCGGTCAAAAATGGAGGGTCGAAATTGCGGTTTCCTTTCGAAGATGTACTCGAAGATCAAAGGCGGATCCCATTCTTCGGTAATCCTTTTGCCGCGCGTCGAGTTCCTGAATCGACGCGCCTCGGGGCTACACCATATTTTATTCAATAATCCATCCTCCATACGTGTTCGCAAGCATCACTATCCGCCACTTCCGTGCATCTTAATGACACTCGAGTAGCTTCGTATCCTATTTCGCCTTGCGCCCGGGAAATCTAATAAGGGCCGTGCGGCTGAATCGCGCAAACGTATCGAGCGAAAGTAGGTTTCACGGTTAATAATTATCGCAAAGATCCCAGTTTCCAACGTCGCGCAACTTATCACAATCGTGTATCCGTATCGACATTTTTGTTTCGTTAAACGTGTACGAATATTATACTTGACCAATGAACGAAACGAATTCTTGCGAGGAATTTTTTTTTTCCAGGCTTCCAGCGTATTTCATTTTCGTTCATTAATGAGGTTTTTGGAACATTACGGTAAATGAACAACGCGTAAAACTTTTGCCAATTCTTTATTAATATAGAAGATCTAGAGTTGTCTTAGAACAAAATGTTGTTTTTCGTTTTGTTGGATGACCAACACGACCACTCACACTGTAAACACCATAGACGCATCCTAAACCAAATTCATCCGACAAACACCCTAATCGCAGTTCCTAGTCATCCTGTACTCCGTACCTTTCCTTAGTCACCCTCTCCCTTGACCGCTGTCCTTACCATTACTCATCCTTCAAAACACAACATAAAAGCTCGGAAATACCTCCGAACGCTACAGAATTGAGTATTCACTGCCAGAGTGCAGACCATAGTTGCACGAATAAAAACCTTTAAGAGTTTCTCTAAAAACGCTGTTGTCAATTCCCTTCGCTCGGAATCCAACAGTTTCAACTAAATCTAAGAGATGTTCTCCAATTATTGCTTTTAATTGGTTTACTCACGAATATTATTTGTTCGAATTAACACTAAGTTTGAGGACGTTACGTTTATAATTTGACAGGCTACCGGAAAAATACGTATACTGCGTATAAATATTCGAAAGTAGAAACGTGAGGATGAAGAAAATCACGTAGAATACATATTCATACAATTGTATTAATTATAGTTGACATAAAGTACTGAAAAATAATATTTATGGTCTCTATACGTGTTTCGTCGTCTCGATCCACGAAGACTCGGGATTTAGAATACGACGGAGGTTCGGAGAAATTGTTGCTTGACTCCGGAGAACACGTTATTTATTTTGGGTTTCGTGGTGACACTGTTTCCAGCGACAGACTCGGCTGTTCTTGGTTTATTGATAACTCCGGAAAAATGTTGACGGCTCTGGCTCTTCCGGGAAGAAACCTTCTCTTAAATTAGCTCGGTGAAGGAGTAGCGAGGGGGGTGAAAAACGCGGATTGGCTCGTTGGAAATTTGAAATTTGCGAAGGGAAGGCGGTCGGTTTATTTCATTTGTCGCCGTTTAACGCGAGTCTTGCAAGGTAACCGCCTCCATTCTCACGGTTGTTCTTAGGTAGAGCGACTACCGATGATCGACCTATGCGTGGAATACCCAAAGCCTCGACCCTAGCAGGTAATACGTTTACGATACTTCTTGAAGTTACCAGAACGTGACAAATTGAGGAAACTAAAATGAAATTACTAATCCCAGTATAAAGTAAAAAAAAGGGCAATTGCCTCTAGACAGCTTGTAAAGAAAAAAAGGAAAATGTTTTCAATAGTTTCATAAGGTTATTTCTGCTATGGGTCAGCTTCGCTAAAGAGTGGTTTTATGAGGACTAATTTAAAATATTGAAAGAATAGTGAAGCCCGGATCTTCTAGACGCAACAATACGTTTAGGTATGAAATCTGAAATACGTCAACGTGTCGCGTTCCGTAAACCTAGTGTTAAAAATGTTGCTGCTTAACACGAGTTCGTAAAAGATAATCGCTTTCCAATCCTTGCAATTAAACAACAGAACTTGATACTATCAAAAACGCTACGAATTTTCCGAACTACTTAATACTTAACACGTAAAAAAAATCTACAAAATGCGCCAAAGTAAAGAGCATTTTAAAATACATGGGGAGCAAAATAAATCTGTGCTTATGTTCTACCGTTTTAGTTGCGTTTCCAAAATTATGAATTTTGCAACAAAGATGTATAGTCTACTAATAAAGCCAACTCGTAACGAAGTCTAATAAAAATATCTAATCCAATACTAATAAATTCTACCAATAAGCTATTACTTTTGTTACACGACGCAAGTTACTCGAAAAGTAAACAGAAGTGATATAAAACAATAGAGATTATTTGAATGAGGTAACATGCAACTGAAAAATAAACTCGTGGCTCTGTTTTAAAAGATATCGAATTGGTTTTAGTTATTAAAAAAAATTACACAGTATCATTTTCTTGCGAATGCCTCGTTGCGCGGTGTTGGAAAAATGAAACCGCGAAAAGTCAAATTTCCATTGTTCCCTATGTTCCCGAAAAAAATTGCATACTCCCATTGAACCGAACAAAATGAAATTAATCCCATTCAGTGGGAAAATTCGAAAACAATCTTCCGCTGCAAGCCAATCGAGACTCATGAAATAACTTTTAATTACCGAAGCTTTAATTACCGCCGAGAAGGAGGAGACGGCAAGCGGAATCGATAATTCTAATTAACAACAGGGAGCAACCTTAATTAAAGGACACTCGGAAGTTTGAAAAAATTAATTTCCAAGAACATCGTTCGCTCGCCCGAAAGAATCGCGGTCGCTTCTTCTCCTAATCGTTTGCAGAAGAAAAATGAAGAAGAATGATTCTCTTCCGTCTATTAAATTTTCAATTATTCGCTCGAACTCCAAAATTCGAACGACGCTTGATGGCGTCTCAAGTTGGGCAAACATACATTTCTCAAATATTCCCGACCTTATTTCATTTTTCACTGGTTCGCATTAGATTTATATTTGGTTCTGTATCGATTTTCGACGTTTTTTAACCCCTTGCCCTACGAATTTTTTGGAGACTGTATTATGTACCATTGGCTACTTGTTACTCGAACACTGCATCAAATAACTTGTTACTTGAACGCTGCATCAAATACAGGACATTGAAATATTACGCTTAATTTGGACTCGATAATATAAAATTGTATAATACAAAATACTGCTATTGAAGATGTGGAGCTGTAGAGAGGGGATAGAATAGGAAAAGGAAGGGTGTTGCGTTTCGTCCTGGGCCTGCTACTAGCTAGTGGACTCATCAGTGCGGCTACCTAGCAGGCCCTGCCTTAGACGTTGGGAATTTGGAAGGAAAGTTAAGTAAAAATTGCCAACGATATGTGGAGCTGTGGAGGGGGGATAGAATGGGAAAAAGGAAGGATGTTGCGTTTCGTGCTGGGCCTGCTAGTGGACTCATCAGTGGCGGCTACCTAGCAGGCCCTGCCTTAGACGTTGGGAATTTGGAAGGAAAGTTAAGTAAAAATTGCCAACGATATGTGGAGCTGTGGAGGGGGGATAGAATAGGGAAAAGGAAGGGTGTTGCGTTTCGTGCTGGGCCTGCTAGTGGACTCATCAGTGCGGCTACCTAGCAGGCCCTGCCTTAGACGTTGGGAATTTGGAAGGAAAGTTAAGTAAAAATTGCCAACGATATGTGGAGCTGTGGAGGGGGGATAGAATGGGAAAAAGGAAGGATGTTGCGTTTCGTCCTGGGCCTGCTACTAGCTAGTGGTCTCATCAGTAAGGCTACCTAGCAGGCCCTGCCTTAGACGCTGGGAATTTGAAAGGAAAGTTAAGTAAAAATTGCCAACGATATGTGGAGCTGTGGAGGGGGGATAGAATGGGAAAAAGGAAGGGTGTTGCGTTTCGTCCTGGGCCTGCTAGTGGACTCATCAGTGCGGCTACCTAGCAGGCCCTGCCTCAGACGTTGGGAATTTGGAAGGAAAGTTAAGTAAAAATTGCCAACGATATGTGGAGCTGTGGAGGGGGGATAGAATAGGGAAAAGGAAGGGTGTTGCGTTTCGTGCTGGGCCTGCTAGTGGACTCATCAGTGCGGCTACCTAGCAGGCCCTGCCTTAGACGTTGGGATATTGGAAGGAAGGTTAAAGGCGGTATATATATGGACGAGGTAGTTGGAGCGAGTATTTTCGAGAAAGCCTATTTCGTATGTGCAGAAGAGCCGCCACAAAGCTAAACTTTATTATACACACGGTGTGTTTTCATTTCACTTAAATAATAATATATTCATCGCGAGTGTAGCTCGTTATTATATAGCAAAGGGTTAATCGATTCTTGGATGTCTGATTCTTGCAAGAATCTATCTTCGATTCATCGAGTGTCTCGAATTGATTTAGTAATTAACCCATTTCCCTACAATAACGAGTCAAACTCGTTTTATGAATTATTCCTCGGATTCAACAAAATCATCCATTATTAAGGATGAAATTTAATTTGAACTATTACATAATTTTAGCTTTCTATTGTAAGATTGAAGGTTATTAAATAAAACGTGCCTACAATATCGAAATGATTTGTTGTTCGTGGCATGGTATAAAAATAGTAATCGACTAACACTGGTTTAAGCAGATAATCAAATAATCGTATGGCAAGGAATTAATTAACTGCAAGCAGTCGTACAGAATGTTTTTAACATAGAATAAAGAACACTTCGGTTAATTCAACCTAATTAGATTTTGTTCTATTGTCCGAAAATTCTTTCATCCGAACACTCGTGCCTGCCTATTAATTCGGATACGGGAGATTCTACTGCACTCGAATGCACTGTCATAGCTCGTGATTAAATGCTCGCGAGCAATTAACGAGCTGGCAATTAACTAGGCCGAAATTTCCACCGACCACTGCTATGCGGTTCGGAATTCGCACACATGCAACCGCTAATTTCACGCGGTTTTCGTATCACGCGTACGTAACCGAGTTACTTCTAAAGAGAAGCGGAAAGGATAAGAAACTTATCGCTCCTTCGTTTGTAATCGCTTTCATCACCTGTTTCTATTGAAAATTAATACAAAAAATTCGTTTATACAGTAACTATAAAACTACAATTATTTTAGACTTGGTTTCTCCATAAAGTTCACCAATCTTTGCTATCTTCAAATTATTAACTAAGATACGCTATTAATTTGGAAAGTTACCCGAGTCATTCGACGATTCGAGACGCACATATTTTAATGCAAATTGTTCGCAAAATCTATTGAAGGCATATAATTTTCGCATCAGAGAGAAACAAGAGTGAATTGAAGTAACGAATGGAATGGAAACGAAACACGAAAACGTGCATTCGTTTCGCTATCGCGTAAGAAATCCTGATCGGAAAAGTACATTTTCTCGGTGCACGATTTCGTTGCTTTGCATCGCAGTGATAAATCGCGAGGCATCTTCGGTATGTTTGTAGTTTAAGGGGAGGGAAAAAGATTGCATAAATGTTGTTGCACGAAACTGGAAATACAAACTGAAGTCCCTTATTTCGACTACACGCGGAAAAGGAGAGACAAGCATAATTTGGTGTATTTTTTTCTGCGCCGCGAAAAGCCGTTTTCTCTTGAGCAAAAGAGGGAAGAGAGAGGGGAAAAAAGAGGAAGAGAGGTAAACGCAAAAGCGGAAACCGCCAGGGACCGGATATCCGGCGAACCTTACCTGTCTCGTCGAGCTTAAAACTTTCATACCCCGTTTCTGAATATTCTTGTTTTAGCGAGCACAAACGTGGCATGGAAATGCATTTTTTGGCAAGTGAATTTTTCCCTAATCTTGGCCAAATTTAAACGGTACTACGTAGAATGTCGCAGAATCTTTCGTGAATATTTGTTTCCTTTCGAGAAGCAAAAATAATCAACGTTGATCGTGAAATTGCGGCAATAAAACGCAATGATGAACAATTTTTCTTCTATACATGGCGTAATCTATCACTGCTTTTCTCTTTTATTCAAATGAATGCATATGCTTCCCCTTTTATATACATTAACCCTTTGACTCTGAAAAATGTATATTCGGTATATTTTGTATAATACAACACGCATTAATTTACTAACTTACCGATTTGTAACTGTTGGATTTAGGATCAGATATGAAGCAAGGATAATGAATTTAATACACTGTACAACCTATTGCTTCGACGAATGACTTCAACTTACTGAGGACGCGTTGGACAATACAATAACAGAATCTAACGAAAGATCACGCAAACGTACAGTGCAGTGATGACTTGTTGGCGAGCGTCCAACAAGCTGAACGGCACAGGGGCAAGGGGAGCTGGTCGCTCGCTCCGCCCATTAGCCAGTAGAAAATCTTTTTTCCGAATTCTTCGATGCTACATGCATAGTAGTAGGTCCTTCATATTCGCTAAGGATTCGCGAGAGCGGACCCTGCCAGGTAGCTTCTTCAAGATTTCCCCACATCCTCGCGAGAAAAAAAATTAGGTTTACGCCAATGTGATTCAGTTGTAGTTCCAAGTCGTCCTATCTCACTTTACCTCGACGTGTTTTGTTTCGCATCCTTTGTCACGCAGTAGACTTGTACTCGTGACCCATTCAGCCAATGAATATAATACGTGTGACTGAAGGTGTCGCTAATATGCGACAGCCAATCGGCTTGCCTCGCCATCAAGTGATCACTGCACTGTACACTTTGCATACAACAAGATGTCGCGATTAGTACATAGATAACGACGATCCTACGATAACAATGCTTGGAGATTAATTCTAACAGCGATGTAACGTTTCATTATTTTGCACATCGGGTTAATTTATTCACAGCTAGCTTTGTAAAATAACGGAGAGAAGGAATCGAAACCGATGGAGGAGAAGAAGAAAGTACAAAACCGATTTTCCATTTCACAGCTTTCGAAAGCAGAAATGAATAAGTTGTAGGCTAAAATCAGGAAAGGGAGATAAACATTACGGGGGTTTATAAGAGCCGGCATGGGTAACGGTCGAGCCGACCGGAACGGTGACCAGGTTTACGAGGGGGTCGAATCCTTAGCGACTTGAGGAAGGAAATTTTCGCCACCTCATAGATCCTGGCACCTACGAAAAATTACGGGGGAACGGCTCCTACGGGAGGGTGCCCCACCATAGTTCGAGGCCGTAGGCGGGTTAAAAAAATCCACTGATTGGTGGAGAGGAAGAACGTCCGCCTTGCGAAGGACGCTTTTAAAAAGCCGGATACGCGAAAAATAAGTCAGTGGTAAGACAGATGTAAGATAGAAGCAGGACAGCTGTAAACCAGACGAATAGCGTTAAATAGATATAATTCTTTTATTTAGAGACCGTGTAGATCTGGCTTGTGTAACACCCACGATCATCTCCGAATCCTACACGCCCATCCGCATCCTTTGGCCATTATCTTCCTACAAAATATACATATTTCTAAAAACGTTTTTTTCTTTCAAATTAGATCGCATTATCATTACTCGAGGGGTTAGCTACTTAATGCAGGGTGAATATTCTTTGATGCGGCGTTTGCAGCAGCCACGGTGGACCTTAATTCTTGCAGGAGGACACGAATGTTTGCCGGATCTAGGATGGTCAAAGTTTCAACGTGACGCTGGGCGAGTACGTGCTTGGGAAAGCGACGCGACGCCTTGGATTTTTCCACCGTCCATCCTTCCATCACCCCTTTTTTATTATTAATTCTAGCACTCGGCCTTGGATTTCACGGATTTACGAGATCCGTGCGTGCCGGGTAGCACTTTCGAAATAGCATCGTTGCTACGGGATAGCATGTTCCACGCCGCATCCGCGGAGAAACTTAGGAAATAAGCGGGAGAAGGCACTCCGGCGCATAGAGAGACGCGAAAAGGTGAAACACGTATTCTTTGCTTTGATCTTCCGCGCAACAAAGACGAACGCGGAGGATCATGGTTCTATAGAAAATTTCCCCTGTCGATGTTCCTGATATGCTTCGTAAGAACGAATAAAATTTCAGGACTTTATCCTTTTCTTTTCTTTTCTTTCTTTTTTTGTTGTGTCATGTTGTAAAATGAGGAATTGGCTGCAAAAATGGTAAGATTAATATGGTTTAGAATTAGATGGGTTGGAATCCGAAAAGTTGGAGATTCAAAGGCTTGGGATTCGGAAGCTTGGAAATTCAAAGGTTTTTAATTACAAAATAGAGAAATTCAAAGGCTTAGGATTTAAAAGCTTAGAATTTCAAAGGCTATTATTTCAAATACTTAGAAATTCAGAAGCTTGGGAATTCAAAGGTTTTTAATTACAAAATAGGGAAATTCAAAGGCTTAGGATCCAAAAGCTTAGAATTTCAAAGGCTATTATTTAAAATATTTAGAAATACAGAAGCTTGGGAATTCAAAGGTTTCTAATTACAAAATAGAGAAATCCAAAGGCTTAGGATTCAAAAGCTTAGGAATTTAAGGCTATTAATTCAAACATTTAGAAATTCAAAGGCTTGGGATTTGGAAGCTTGTGAATTCAAAGGTGTTTAATTACAAAGTAGGGAAATTCAAAAGCTTAGGAATTCAAAGACTATTAATTCAAGTATTTAGAAATTCAGAAGCTTGGGAATTCAAAGGTTTTTAATTACAAAATAGGGAAATTCAAAGGCTTAGGATCCAAAAGCTTAGGAATTCAAAGGCTATTAATTCAAACATTCAGAAATTCAAAGGCTTGGGATTTGGAAGCTTGGGAATTCAAAGGTTTTTAATTACAAAGTAGGGAAATTCAAAGGCTTAGGATTCACAAGCTTATGAGTTTAAAGGCTATTCATCGAAACATTTAGAAATTCAGAAGCTTGTGATTCGAACGCTTGGGAATTCAAAGGTTTTTAATTACAAAGTAGGGAAATTCAAAGGCTTAGGATTCAAAAGCTTAGGAATTCAAAGACTATTAATTCAAATATTTAGAAATTCAGAAGCTTGAGAATTTAAAGGTTTCTAATTACAAAATAGAGAAATTCAAAGGCTTAGGATTCAAAAGCTTAGGAATTTAAAGGCTATTAATTCAAACATTCGGAAATTCAAAGGCTTGGGATTTGGAAGCTTGGGAATTCAAAGGTTTCTAATTACAAAATAGGGAAATTCAAAGGCTTAGGATCCAAAAGCTTAGGAATTCAAAGGCTATTAATTCAAACATTTAGAAATTCAAAGGCTTGGGATTTGGAAGCTTGTGAATTCAAAGGTGTTTAATTACAAAGTAGGGAAATTCAAAAGCTTGGGAATTCAAAGGTGTTTAATTACAAAGTAGGGAAATTCAAAAGCTTGGGAATTCAAAGACTATTAATTCAAGTATTTAGAAATTCAGAAGCTTGAGAATTCAAAGGTTTTTAATTACAAAGTAGGGAAATTCAAAGGCTTAGGATTCAAAAGCTTAGGAATTTAAAGGCTATTAATTCAAACATTCAGAAATTCAAAGGCTTGGGATTTGGAAGCTTGGGAATTCAAAGGTTTTTAATTACAAAGTAGGGAAATTCAAAGGCTTAGGATTCACAAGCTTATGAGTTTAAAGGCTATTCATCGAAACATTTAGAAATTCAGAAGCTTGTGATTCGAACGCTTGGGAATTCAAAGGTTTTTAATTACAAAGTAGGGAAATTCAAAGGCTTAGGATTCAAAAGCTTAGGAATTCAAAGACTATTAATTCAAATATTTAGAAATTCAGAAGCTTGAGAATTTAAAGGTTTCTAATTACAAAATAGAGAAATTCAAAGGCTTAGGATTCAAAAGCTTAGGAATTTAAAGGCTATTAATTCAAACATTCGGAAATTCAAAGGCTTGGGATTTGGAAGCTTGGGAATTCAAAGGTTTCTAATTACAAAATAGGGAAATTCAAAGGCTTAGGATCCAAAAGCTTAGGAATTCAAAGGCTATTAATTCAAACATTTAGAAATTCAAAGGCTTGGGATTTGGAAGCTTGTGAATTCAAAGGTGTTTAATTACAAAGTAGGGAAATTCAAAAGCTTGGGAATTCAAAGGTGTTTAATTACAAAGTAGGGAAATTCAAAAGCTTGGGAATTCAAAGACTATTAATTCAAGTATTTAGAAATTCAGAAGCTTGAGAATTCAAAGGTTTTTAATTACAAAGTAGGGAAATTCAAAGGCTTAGGATTCAAAAGCTTAGGAATTTAAAGGCTATTAATTCAAACATTCAGAAATTCAAAGGCTTGGGATTTGGAAGCTTGGGAATTCAAACGTTTTTAATTACAAAGTAGGGAAATTCAAAGGCTTAGAATCCAAAAGCTTAGGAATTTAAAGGCTATTGATTCAAACATTTAGAAATTTAAAGGCTTGGGATTCGAAAGCTTGAGAATTCAAAGGTTTTTAATTACAAAGTAGGGAAATTCAAAGGCTTAGGATTCACAAGCTTATGAGTTTAAAGGCTATTCATCGAAACATTTAGAAATTCAGAAGCTTGTGATTCGAACGCTTGGGAATTCAAAGGTTTTTAATTACAAAGTAGGGAAATTCAAAGGCTTAGGATTCAAAAGCTTAGGAATTCAAAGACTATTAATTCAAATATTTAGAAATTCAGAAGCTTGAGAATTTAAAGGTTTCTAATTACAAAATAGAGAAATTCAAAGGCTTAGGATTCAAAAGCTTAGGAATTTAAAGGCTATTAATTCAAACATTCGGAAATTCAAAGGCTTGGGATTTGGAAGCTTGGAAATTCAAAGGTTTCTAATTACAAAATAGGGAAATTCAAAGGCTTAGGATCCAAAAGCTTAGGAATTCAAAGGCTATTAATTCAAACATTCAGAAATTCAAAGGCTTGGGATTTGGAAGCTTGGGAATTCAAAGGTTTTTAATTACAAAGTAGGGAAATTCAAAGGTTTTTAATTACAAAGTAGGGAAATTCAAAGGCTTAGGATTCAAAGGCTATTAATTCAAACATTCAGAAATTCAAAGGCTTGGGATTTGGAAGCTTGGGAATTCAAAGGTTTTTAATTACAAAGTAGGGAAATTCAAAGGCTTAGGATTCAAAAGCTTAGGAATTTAAAGGCTATTAATTCAAACATTCAGAAATTCAAAGGCTTGGGATTTGGAAGCTTGTGAATTCAAACGTTTTTAATTACAAAGTAGGGAAATTCAAAGGCTCAGAATCCAAAAGCTTAGGAATTTAAAGGCTATTGATTCAAACATTTAGAAATTTAAAGGCTTGGGATTCGAAAGCTTGGGAATTCAAAGGTTTTTAATTACAAAGTAGGGAAATTCAAAGGCTTAGGAATTTAAAGGCTATTAATTCAAACATTCAGAAATTCAAAGGATTGGGATTTGGAAGCTTGTGAATTCAAACGTTTTTAATTACAAAGTAGGGAAATTCAAAGGCTCAGAATCCAAAAGCTTAGGAATTCAAAGACTATTAATTCAAACATTTAGAAATTCAAAGGCTTGGGATTTGGAAGCTTGGGAATTGAAAGGTTTTTAATTACAAAGTAGGGAAATTCAAAGGCTTAGGATTCAAAAGCTTATGAATTCAAAGGCTATTAATCGAAACATTTAGAAATTCAAAGGCTTGGGATTTCGAAGCTTGTGAATTCAGATTTGAAACTCTTAATAAGCTTAGAAACTCAAAGGCTTGAAATTCAAACCCAAAGTAATCCCTTAAGTTTAACTATTCCTCGTCCGCAAAGAGTTAATTTTCATTCGCTATTAAAAACGCCAATATTCTCTGTTCGCATCAAAACCACGATACTTCGCATATTTCTGCCCCATCTCGTGTTTCTACCTTCTCCTGTAGTATCTAGTAAAAAAATTCACTCGTCGAAAAGTGACGGTGTATGCGAATAATTTTCGCAGCCACTGCAATTTACCGGAAATTAATCATAGACGTTGACTGCATTGGATAAACATCGTGTACAGGGAACGCAGGAGCATTGAATTTTGGAGCGGATTCTTTGCTGAACGCTTTGCATTAAACGCAACTACTCTGGGAACGAATTCATCGCCGAAGGCGCATAACTACCGAACGTCCGTTTCGGTCATTACGCCACCACATTGTTCATTCCCCCGAGCAATTTACGCGAACCATCCGATGGAAAAAGTAGGTGAAACTACTCGTAAACGGGGTTTTCGATGTTCAGTTGCCGGAATTAAAAAAAAAGAGAAAAGAAAGGAAGAAGGAGAAAAACAGTACAGGCGATTTTTGGTAGAAGGGAAAAGTAATTTCCTAATTTTATCGGAATCGAAATTAATTGCAATACGAATATAATAATAGGTTTGGGGAAAAAGAAATCCATTATTTTTACGTTTATTTCAAGACTTTGTTTAACATGGTTCGGATTGTCTGATTTTGGTCAAATATGCACCTTTTTGTTTTACAATTTGTTGCCATTTTAAAGGTAACTTAATAATGCCTCTCTCATAGAATATTTTACAAGATATATATCACTACAGCCATCTAACGAAAAAATAATGGATTTCTTTTTCCCCGACCTATTAATTCTGCAAATTTCCCTTTTCTTTTATTTTCTTGTGAACGTTAATGTTGTGTTTCAGTGATTAATCGATTCGGGAAATAATTCGTTCTCATTAATGGATTGCGAATACTTATATTATATACGTACATATTATTATAACAAGAACTAAAGAAAAGGAACCTAAACGGTTTGACTTTTGTTACACAAAACTGTTAGCTGTTCATTTCTCGAACCGATTAACTCCGCGAAAGAAAAAGTATGGAAATCGATCAATTAAATGTACAATCATTCTCATGATTCTATTTAAAATTGAAATTGAAATAAACGCCGTGGAATGTTTTGTTACATATGCAACTTTTATCCAATGGCGTACAAAATGCGTAACATAATGTACCCTACAAATTTATTTATCATTCCACGACCAAAAACCATTTATCTCGTTTCTCGGCGTTAAGATCGCGTGTCAGGATAATTTATTTGAACTACAAGAAGTTTCAAGCGTCTCGTTTGAATTTTGCAAGTGGAACAAATTAAGGGAACATGTGGGAAGAAAGTTTTGCAGGTGGTCTGTGATATTTGTCTGGCAGACACTTTCTCTTGCAGAACATGGATTAAATGAGGGTCTAAGTTTTATGAAGCTGGTAACTGTAACAGAGCTTAGGAGGTAGCCAATTTCACCGAGGAATTCTCTACCCTGGAGAGTGTAACCAATTAACGCCTCCAAGAAAGGTGATTCAAAGCGTCGTCACGTGCACGGAAACCAAGAAAATGGCCTGGTTTTATCGCACTCGTTTAAAACCTGCTGATTAATGAATCCTCCGGAAACCTTACTTTTTTTATTTAATAAAACCTTAGTTCAATTTACGTTACGCAAGTCGCATTTCACATATTTTCCACGCTGATAATTGCAAACTTGGAGACACTAATTAATAATAATAATAATAATAATTGTAGACTCGTAGGCTTAATTATATGGTCGCGTAGCGAGTGTTAGAGGGTAAGAGCCTGCCGTAGCAACAATAAAGCCCAAGGAACCAGTACTTGTTAATTTTGCAGCTGGTCAGCACGTGAATCCAAGATTTGGGATAGTTGTAATTTCGCTATTTTCGCATGTGTTTTCAAAGACGAGGCGATCCTTGGCTTTTATTGCTGGCTGCCGAGTTCCGGGTAGATAACGGGAAAGGCCGAGTGACCGTTGACGGGGAAGTGGGAAATTCTAAGGGGCAACATACCCCTTAGCTCTCTCCATCGGGACTCTTCCCCACCATGCGAATATTGAAAAATATAAAATGGTACGCCAGGCAACGAAAGGTCTGTCTGCGTCTATCGCTCGTCGAAAGAATAAAGTAACGTTAAACGAATTGAATTGTATCTTCCTCGCCTCCCCGAGTTCCGGTCTACATAATAGTAATTAACTTTAATCCCTTGCCATACGAATTTTTCAAAGAATATTCACGGTTACTTTAACCCTTTGCGCTCCAATACTTTAATAATATAATCTACCGGTAACTTTAACATATCATATCTCTCTAAAGTATTATTTCGTATTTTGGAAAGAGGAAGTATTTTGGAATCGACTTGCTTTGTTTCGAAAGAAACGAAGATTGAGTTAGCGGAAATAAATAGAAACCATAAATCTTGACTTTATGTCGCCGTAGCGACGCCAATGAAGTGCAAAGGGTTAACAGCGCGATCAATGCAAAACGCTGAAACATCGTGCGTGATTTACGCTTACAATACTCAACCTTACCAATCGAAATTACAGACAGAATGAGGATTGAAATTTATTAAAGAAATACAATACATTTTTATCGCAACCGTACCGCGCGCAATTCGTTACTGTAGCATGAAATAAACTTAAAGGATGAATAAATAAACAAACAAACAAACAGAGAAACAAATAAATAACCGACCAAATGCATCTTTATCCACGTTTACGCGGTACCCGGAACTACTTGCTCCAGCGACTTCTGCATGTTTACGGTGCTCGTGGCTAAGATCAGCGGATGCAGGTATGGAAATTAAATTAGCTTTTAACTCGAAAAGGGGCGAGCGGGGTAAATTAATCGTTACAAAGCCTTTGCTAAGGATCAGCCTCCGGGAGAACATCGTTTTCTTAGCAACCCTCCGGAACGCTGCTTCTAATGTAAAAACTTCCTTCGACCTTTTATTTACCGCCCCTTCTTTTCTTTTTTCCGGCCACTGGAGGATTCCTTTACAGCAGCGGTTCTTAACCTTTTCGAAGTTGCGCAACACTTTCGATCGTAAGACAATTTTCCGCAACGCTAGAATCGTTAACGATAGCGCGAATTTAACGACGAAAATAAGCATCTACGATACGTTGACCAATGACAAATCTATCTATCGATCAATCTATTTAACGTGAACGATGAAATTGTTGTGAACCCTGCGAAATTATCGCTTGCTTAAAGTTTGCACAGCTATCAAAATTATAGCGAGTCGAGTGTTGCGGAGGATATTAATTAAGACCATTTTGTTAATCGTTAACAGAATGAAGCTTCCGATTTTGTTTTAAACATAGGCAATTAATGTACGCGCCTAATCAATCGGAATAATTCGTGTAATCTTCGACATGCGACAATATATTTTGGTATTAACGTGAAGTGTCGATATTAATTATTTGACGTACGAGTAATAACGTTCCGCACACCGAGCTATTAATTTACCTATCCGTTTAATTTAGATTTATTATACGGTAATAATCTAATAATCTACTATTTTATTGTACCTACGTATAACCAATATCATTAATTTAATTAGCTAATTATCGACACGAGCATTCTACCTATGGTTAAGCAAATTACTTTGTTCACTGTGTACTTTTCTTTGCACGTCACAAAATTATCGGAACAGGCGAATATTTAACAGAAACGTTATCTTATTTGCAAATTTATAATTCAGGCATCGAGGCAAAGAAAATTATGATTCGCAGACACGAAAGGACAAAGTTTAATAATTCTATGCATCGATTTTGGTCCGTAAATTATTCGCAAAATATCGAAAGCTTCATTTTGACGTAATTAATATTTTATGGGACGCTTTACCTATCTAATTATTCATTCAAATCCCTTTGGCATCGATTTTATTACGTTTCCGGAGTTATGTTCAATAATTGAATAATCCATCCATCGACTTATTTCGTACGACGACTTTATCAATTCGGAAAGATAAAAAAAATTAACGCGCTTAACGTATAAATTGCACATTCTTTTCTATTTTTCAACGAGAACTCCCAAAACTTATTTCATTATCATTTTACCTTTCCTATTACCGATAATGTTTCACGCTTGCCGATAATTTTCTCACTCGCTGTATTAATTAACGAAAGAAGAAGTAATTATAACAGTTACTGCAACCGTATTTTAATGATAACGGGGGAAGAGTTTCGATTAAAATTTTAATGAAATCGTAACGATTTAAACGTCAAAAGAGCAGAGAGGAAGCGCGTCGTTTGTACTTTTCAGTCATCCAAGCGCACCGAAATCACGTTACATTTTTGATTCCACCGTTAACTAGGTGAAACGTGCAAATCCTTGTGTTTCAATATGTAATTTAATTTTAATTTAACGCCGAACGATTCTTCAACTCGAACCGTTCCGACGTATAAACAGGTACGCATGCTCGCTTGCAATTGCCATAAAATTCGAATAATTAATAATATATATTTCACGGCGAAACAGTGCCGAACAAATGCAACGACGAACGAGAAATGTTTACGTTTCTAACGAACGCAATTACGCGGCTGAGCAACGATCGCATCTTTTGCTAGCAATTTTTGTACTCGCGTGCAAATAGATAATACATTGACCTAATTGATTGGCTCACGTGTATTTATCCGCGAAAATGCGAAGCATGTAGCGAAGTGTAACACCTACTCGATACGTTGATTGATAATCGAATAAAATACACGTAATTTAATGAAATGTAAACAAATAGTTTTGCGAGGGCAGCGTTACAGTGTTTGGTTCAGCTTTGTTCGAAATAACGTTTGTAATTATTGCAACGACAATAAATAAACGTTCATTGCATCCCTTTTCATTGTCCATGACGCGACGCACGAATGTTGCTATTGTTAATGCAATTTTATTATTGTTGCAACATGCATTATGCAAATGTATAAATATATTCGTATTATTGTTCAACGTTCAATGAATCAATTTACGTCGCGTTTAAAATATTCATTTCAATATTGGCTTCTAAATAATACCCATTACGTTAGATTCGGTACTTTTCAATTTTATCATCAAATTTCGAAGAATTCGCAATGCATATTTTAGAAGAAATAAATTCAAATTTTCATTCCCTTCGCACGTTAAACTAAGCATTCAAATTTCCTTCGAATTTCCTTTACAAAGGAAGCAAAGGTGTTAAAGAAAGTAAACATTTTTAAATTAGTAATACTTTGCATAATGCATGGTAATAATAATAGTTTGCAATAACACGACACATTGAAGCACCTAAATTTCCTTTTAATTTCTTAAGAAAAAGAAAAGAACGACGTTTCGTAAGAAGCAAGCTAATATTTCACAGCATTTCCGACTAATTTCTTGCAGACACATTAATATCGGTAATGTATAATTCACTCGGGTGGCCCTGTCACATACTTTAAACGCGTATCATCCCAAAAGTCAACATTCGGATTGCCAACTTCGTTATTGGGTCATCCGCTTGGGAAGTTTGGGGAAGCTAATTTTCTGTCGGAACTTCTGGAATTCGAGCTTGGTGACCGGGCAGAAGCTTCGCAAATTCGATGCATGAATATATGAATAATTATCCGAAAATGACTAGAAAACTTTCGGCTTGAAATACTCATTAACATTATCATAGCCGTTCCCGTGCATACCTCGTATTAACATTAAATCTATACTCTCGAATGATATTTCATTTTTCAATTATGCTCCTGTTTTTACCGCAATTCAGAGACTAATTATTTCACTGAAAATTCATAGATAATATTAACCCTTTGCACTCCGGGTCGCCAAATATAAACTAGCTTAGGTTTAACATTTTTATCTTTTCAATCTCCATCCTTTTATCAACGCCAATTAACAAATATATCTACAAATTTCGAGAAACAGTTCTTATGTTACAATTTTCACCCCTAATTCTTAACTAATAATAGGAAAATGTATTTAAACAATGAAATTACAATTACCAATTATCCAAAGGCAATAAATTAAGCTAAACAAATTTTTTCCAACTAGATTCGACAATTTTACCACTGTGCGTCATTTTGGAATCGTTAATTTTGCGTAAAATGTATTTAAACAATGAAATTGCAATTACCAAGCATCCAAAGGCAATAAATTAAAGTAGAAGAATTTTGTCCAACTAAAGACGGCATTTTTACCGCTGTGTGTCATTTTGGAATCGTCAATTTCGAGTAAAATGTATTTAAACAATGAAATTACAATTACCAATCATCCAAACCCAATAAATTAAAGTAGAAGAATTTTGGCCAAGTAAAGACGACATTTTTACCGCTGTGTGTCATTTTTGAATCGTCAGACTCGCGTACGGCTTCACGAAACCCTAGTATCCGTTCTCGAAATCACTGTGACCCATAACACCGCAGATTATAAGGTCAATCATCCGGCAAGTTTGCCGGAGATGGTCGAGTTCAGTTCGACGTCGGCTGGGAAACTTTGGAAACTCGTGGAAACGCAAGGACGAGTCACAGTTCGGAGGATGTTGGAGCGGAATATTGGGTCGACGTGGATAGCCTCGAGGCTTGAGAGCGTTGCGATACCGGAGCGTCACGAGTCGCCTCGACGGATTTCACGGCTACGATCAACGCTCAAGACGAGAGACTGTTCGCTTCTATCGTGACTCTAGATTACACTTCGCTACGACTCGATCCATGAGCAGAATCACTCACGAAAATTGCTCTTCTTCCACCGTGTCGTCCCGCGGAAAGTATTGGGTTGAAAGGAGAATCGCCTACCGTTTCCATAAATTACTTTCGTAAAACATTTTCCGACCCGAATGTGGATGGCGTCGCGAAATTAGGTAAAAAAGATTCTAACTATAATTGATAAATTTCATAAAGATAAACGAATAAACGAGAGACGATTATTGTGCGTGTCGGTGTATTTAAAAAATGCCAATTCTATCTACGACGATTTTGAACATTAATTATTCTGCTACCATTTCTAGCAGCTCCGTATTTATCGATAGATCTGACTGCTTCTCCTGTTTGAATTATTCATATGCATTATGAACACGACGTTTCAAAGAAAAACTTGCTCTTTTACGATGCGAATTAAGCAATTTAAATAAACTATTAATATTACTCGCGCGAAGTATAACGGGACGCGTTTGAAATATTATCGATACGAGTAAATCCTTTTGTTTCGCCGCGCGTGCAAACCAAAATAATCCGATTCGACCGGCGAAAAGCGAAGAATCCCAGCGAACGTCCATTTTATTTCGAGCACGACGTTTTCAAACTTCCTATTACGAGTTTCCAGCTAAATAAATTCGAATACGTTCGCCACGCGATCGAACGAGTCGGATGAAACGAATTCCACCGAATCTATCTCGAAACTGCACCGATTGCCATTAATCTCGACGAGTCACAGTTTTTTTAACGGCAAGACTCGAACGATATTCATTTTATATGTATACGTTCGCGGTATATCATTACGTAATAGCGTCGAAGCATAGGATAGACTACATATTTTATGCACTTCGTGACAAAAGTTAAGAAACATAGTACAGTATTTGCGAAGCTTTACGTCGTCGCCTAGCTTTTGAGATACATGGATTTGAAGTAAAAGTAGAAGAACTTATCGTTTATCGATGTACGTAATACTATATTTTTATGCTACTGTAAATTCTAAGCGGTGAATCTTATGTTGGATGACCAACCTAATGACTCAACGCAAGATAAGCAATATCAGAACCGCTGTGTCCAAAATAACTGAGTCAGCCTTGTTTTTCGCATCCTAGAGAAAGTATGCAACCGTCTCATCCAAGGCTAGTTAGTCACCAGGTACTAAGGGTCACAGATATCCCCTCCTCGCCGAAAACCCTAATAGATATATAAGGACTAGTACCCTTAGAGTAAGCGCTTCTTTTCTTTCGATCCTATTGCGGTAGCAGTCTGTCCGTAATGGTGTGTTTCCGCGTCGTTCGTCGTGTCCAGAGTTGTACAGTTTGAAACGCCCCGAAATATATTTGTGATTGAACAAATCGGACTCCACGTTTCTCACCCGGATCACAACACTTAGAAGCGAAGGGATACACAAAAATTCGTAAGTGACTACTTTGTTTCTTAACATTTGTCATTAAGTGTATTCATTCTTCACTAATTTAGACTAGAACAAGGCGACACGTCGTTTTCAAAACGACGAGAATAGTAACTAAATATTGCAATATTCAGTTATTCTCAACAGACTCTGAAACTATATTAATGTATGTACATACATAGAAGTTTATTTTCATATGCATTGGAATTCTACCGTTCAATTCAACTTGGAAATCAGGAATTAAAACATACGGTATAAATGACTGGCTTCGATTCAACGATACGAAACATTGTAAAACGCACAAGTGCTACAATTTACCCTAGTACAAACATTTCAGTTGCACAAAATCATTGAAGATAACCCAAGAATCTCTCCCATACATCGTCAACGATAAAAACCGAAAACCCACTCAACGGAATAATAAAAACGAACATACCTTGTGCTTGGTCCGATGCCGATGATAATGATTGGGCCTGGGATGCTCGACAACGACGTGTTCGGAGGTGGTGGGCCCGAGGGTGGGAGTGTTCACTCGAGTTGTTCGCGAATGATGGCGGCCACTTTGAGGCTGTTGTTGGCTCCTCTTCGGCGATTGTTGCTGCTGCTGCAGTTGTTGTTGTTGTTGTTGTTCCCTGTGCGTTTCGTGGCATCGACACACCGCCGAACCACCGCTCTCCGCGGCCCCTCCGCCACCTCCGAAGTAACCTCCGCCGCTTAGAGCCGCCGCAGTCAGCTTGCTAGCGTAATAATACATCGCGCACATTTATCCGGCGAGAGCTTAACACCACGGCCCACACGCCACCTCACTGCTGTCATCACTGACGTTAGCGATGACGGTCGATCGTTTTTAGCGCGCCGCTTTAAGGGACCTTCGACAGGTGATCTCACGCGGCTAAACGAGCCTTCCTTGCCACGTTTTCTTACTTTTTTTTTTTTCCCCCGATCGACTGCTGTCTATTTCATCGATCGCTCAGTCCACGTTTCTTTACTCCGCGAACGGCTTTCGTTCGCTCGACGCTGGATGACTTGCGGATTAGCGGAGAGGTTATAGCTGCTCGTGTTAGACGATTTATTATGGTTCTTTGTTTCCTGGGTTGGCTTCGGCGATGCGGAATTCGCGTACACGATGTTTAAGCCTTCGCTTCGTAATGAGAGCTTCACGATTGTTTATCAGGTTATGCAGTTTATTAGTTCAGATGGTTTATTAGTTTAGATAGATTGGAATATAGTTTGTAAACGATTCAAGGTACATTGAGATTAAACAAGGCACTTGGTTCTCCTCTTGTGTATTCCGCAGCGTTTCTTTTTACTTCCTTGGACGTTTCGATGCGTGGCTCCGTTTGAATCTGTAGAGTTAGCGCGTTTTGGCCTCCAGATTTTGGATTCGCGAATTTGTTAAACGTACACTCGCGAGTAGATCGAACGATATGTATTTTTAAGGCTGAATGCAATAGATTTTGATTACGGTAGACGGTTGAAGACGATACGAGATAGGCTGACGCGATTATAAACGAACACACGATACTTCGCGCACCCACGAGTTCTCCATTTTGAGGTCGCGTCACTACTGAAGAGCACGTTGGATTTCGGGTAAGGACAGCACTACGCCGCGGTGGAAACTCGTACTACTCTATGCGTATACGTGATACGTGGAATTTCATTGCCCTCGGGCAACACGCGTTTCCATACTTGTATATATTGACATCCGTAATAAGAACTGCGGTACGCTGACCTTGCGTTCGACGCGCGCTACGAAAACAGCGCGTCTCGTTTCTTTTGCGATGAAAAACGCGCGTCAACTAGCCACGAACAACGTTACGAACGTTGGAAATTCGAAGCATTGCAGAATTCGTGATTCGGAAATTTAATGTACTGGGAATTCGAAGCATCGAGAATTTTAAAATTTGGGAAACCATAGCATTGAAAACTCTAAGCTTTGGAAATTCAAAGCATTGAGAATTGGCAGCTTTGGGAATTCAAAGCATTGAGAACTCTAAGCTTTGGAAATTCAAAGCATTGAGAATTGGTAGCTTTGGGAATTCAAAGCACTGAGAAATGTAAAATTTGAGCATTGTAAGCATTGAGAATTCTAATCTTTGGAAATTCAAAGCATTGAGAATTGGCAGCTTTGGGAATTCAAAGCATTGAGAATTCTAAACTTTGGGAATTCGAAGCATTGCGAAGTCTAAGCTTTGGGAATTCGAAGCATTGAGAATTCTAAACTTTGGGAATTCAAAGCATTGAGAATTCTAAATTTTGGTAATTCAAAGCATTGAGAATTATAAACTTTGGGAATTGTAAGCATTGAGAATTCTAAACTTTGGGAATTCAAAGCATTGAGAATTATAAAATTTAGGGATTCTAAGTATTGAGAATTCTAAACTTTGGGAATTCAAAGCATTGAGAATTCTAAACTTTGGGAATTGTAAGCATTGAGAATTCTAAACTTTGGGAATTCAAAGCATTGAGAATTCTAAACTTTGGAAATTCAAAGCATTGCGAAGTCTAAACTTTGGGAAATCATAGATTTGAGAATTCTAAACTATGGAAATTCAAAGCATTGAGAATTCTAAACTTTGGGAATTCAAAGCATTGAGAATTCTAAACTTTGGGAATTCAAAGCATTGAGAATTCTAAACTTTGGAAATTCAAAGCATTGAGAATTCTAAACTTTGGGAATTCAAAGCATTGAGAATTATAAAATTTAAGGATTCTAAGCATTGAGAATTCTAAACTTTGGGAATTGTAAGCATTGAGAATTCTAAACTTTGGGAATTCAAAGTATTGAGAATTATAACATTTAGGGATTCTAAGTATTGAGAATTCTAAACTTTGGGAATTCAAAGCATTGAGAATTATAAAATTTAAGGATTCTAAGCATTGAGAATTCTAAACTTTGGGAATTCAAAGCATTGAGAATTATAACATTTAGGGATTCTAAGCATTGAGAATTCTAAACTTTGGGAATTCATAACATTGAGAATTCTAAGCTTTGGAAATTTGGAATTTTGGCATTGGGAATTTCAAGCACTGGCAAATCGAAGATTTGAACGATGTGACGTAGAATGAAAATACCTGAGCGATGCGAATTTTGGTCATTATTAATTCGACAAAATTATCGTATCAATGAAGAAACCGTGTCGTGTGAAAGAATTGCGATACGATCTCTGATTTTACTAACAATACGTCAATCCAAATTCACCATCGTACTTATTATTTAAAATTCTGCTGCCTGTAATTCAATTTGTTCATCGAGCGCAAAATTTGATTGTCGTGTTCAATATTGATTTAATCCAACGTGACACGTTACATTATATTGCGATACAGTTACGGAACTTGGTATTGATAATAAAAATTGCGTTACATCGAACTCGTGTGTGCAATTATCATAGCGACACATTCGTGGAAATTGATAGCTGTACTTGTTATTTAAAATTATGTAACTTTTAATCCGTAAAGCAGAGTAAATTTATATAATATTATCTGTAAATATTACACAGTGATAATAAGAATATAATACTAATAATAAATACTACTGTGTAATATTGGAATACTATAATTATTATGGAGATATTGCGTTAGATTAAATACTACTTTTAGAAAGCTACACGAATTAATAGTTGACTGTTTGAAGTTTCTATTGCAGGACACAATATTTCCATTGCGAAAATAACATAAGAAAACTAATTTTCTGCAGTCATCATACAGCTGTGGTTCAATTAAAAATCAAATATACAATGATTACACCGCGAGTTTTTATGTATCAATGGAATTTAATTTAAGTATGCAAAAATTACGGAATAGACATAAATTTTATTATTTTAATTTAATTAGTCAGAAGTTTATTACCATTATATTTCATGAATTTAATCGTACTTATAAACGTACGAATTTGCACGAATATCCGCAGGTTAGTAATAATATTCTAAGGAAATAAATATCCAGCGTTATTCTAAAATTCCTAACTTCTTGTAATCTAATAAACAAAGCTACGTCGTAAAGAAATAGAACAATAACCGAAGGTTATTAGAAGCTTTGGTTTCCTTTGTTCCTTCATCAATTCTAAATCATAAACGTACGAATCTGCACGAATATCCGCAGGTTAATAATAATATTCTAAGGAAATAAATACCCAGCGTTATTCTAAAATTCCTAACTTCTTGTAATCTAATAAACAAAGCTATGTCGTAAAGAAATAGAACAATAACCGAAGGTTATTAGAAGCTTTGCTTCCCTTTGTTCCTTCATCAATTCTAAATCATAAACGTACGAATCTGCACGAATATCCGCAGGTTAATAATAATATTCTAAGGAAATAAATACCCAGCGTTATTCTAAAATTCCCAACTTCTTGTAATCTAATAAACAAGGCTACGTCGTAAAGAAATAGAACAATAACCGAAGGTTATTAGAAGCTTTGCTTCCCTTTGTTCCTTCATCAATTCTAAAACAGAAACTGTCGATCAAGCGTTACATGTTGCAAACTCAATTTTGCGAGCAATTACACTGTAACTATGCGGAAATCAATACGAAGTCAAGGGATAGTGGCGAGGAACCGGTGTTCCATTCACTTTTGCACAATAAATACGTTGAAACTGTGTACGCGTTTATCACTGCAGGGAGACAAGCAAAACGAAGCATATCCGTGTGTAAACTCCAATTTTCGAATAATCTGAATAGTCCTCAAAATATTTGCTACCACGTTGACCGCATTGTTACAAGGACACGGTAAACTGACGTATAAATCGATGCTACAAAGCTGGCCAACGATGCAAACGGTAAATCACACCGTGACAATGAAATACATTTCGCCGAAAATCCCTTATTATGCTTGCAACACGTTCAGGTTTAAAGATCGAACTGATTTGGCTAATTCAATTCTAACGCGTAGGCGCATTTAATGAAGAAAAATAATTTACTGTCCGGTCTTGTAAACGTATTAACGATTACCTTTCAAATAATTTATTCGAAAAATGCCCAGGCGTGATGCAGACTTTTATGCAGACTAAATTTGAATATTTCGTTTCTTGATCCGTGTAATATCAACATTGAACTTGGAAACATTATCGGTACGTCGACAAATTGCAGATCAATGTTTCATTTTTAATCTTATTAACAACTGCATTGATTCCATTTATTTTCTTGAACAAATACACGTTTATGCAGCTTTACGCGAACTCAGTCGGAGATCTCGTTTTCGTTCGGTCAAATACAAAGGTAATTATGGTCTAAGTAACGCGATCGAACGCGTTATCACAGACTTTAGCAATCTTGCCGAAAGTGTTGATCTTTTCTTTGGATCACTGCAATCTTTCGAAAACTACGGAACAATATTGTACGATTTTATATCTTACTTTATTGTTCCAGCTTCAAAATCAATTTATAAAATAGGAATTCCTTCAGTATAATGTTTAATGTATTTCTTTGCTTTTGTTGTACTGTTTTAACCCTTTGCGGACGAGTGTCGGCAGACAGCCGTCGAAACTGTCAATTTTCTGGGTAAATGTCGATTTTGAAAAGAAGAAATTTGTGACACTAATAGAAATGACATTTGGGATAATGTGAGGTATAATAATTGATATTAAAATGTAACAGATAACAACTATATATTTATATGAAATAATAACGATAACTAATAACATATAACAACTACTGCTAACTTAACTCTAACGCAAAAGAAAATCAGACTAAATGAACGAGGTGTATCTTGTTCGGCTGCTAACTAAGAACTGACTGTTTTTACCAACTTTCTCTGACCGTGGGGAAAAAGTCACGTGTCAAAGAAAGCCACCCAAGCAGGCCTATCCCAAAACGCTTGAACAATACTGGCGCCTCAAGGTCCTTAAACCTTCCGAAATATTTATTTCCTTAGCCGCTACAGACATAATAAATATAAGAAACTAGTGATACTAACAAGCACTTTTCATAATAATTCGGCGAAAATTGGTTAAGTATTATTAAGTTCTGTCTGTGATTAACCCTTTGCGGACGAGAAGTAGTAACACTTGCGAGAGTACTTTAGTTTTGAATTCCACGACTTTGAGTTTCCACGCTTTTCAGTTCGAAACCATTTAATTTCCAACGATTTCAGATGTTTATTATTACGTTAAGTATTCATTGCATTAAGTTTTGTGCTTTAATAGTCGACATGGTTTCGGAAAGCGAAAAAATGATTGGGCGATTATTTGTCGACGCTCGTCCGCAAAGGGTTAATCCATAACTGAATGGAAATTTGTTAAGTGTTATTTTTCTCTCGTCCGCAAAGGGTTAATATCACTGTACTAGTACTGTCGATGCACATAAAGGACAATAACTCCGTTACTAAATAAATAATAACAATAATAACATTTTTATTAATTCTTCGATCATCCAGAAGTTTATATTCCTATTTTACCAGGATCTGGTTTAATATCTCATACTTCTCGATTAGTTATTACTTCTCATAATTCTTGATTTTTCACATACTTCGATTTCCTCAATTCCTAATTTCTCATTCGTAAAGATTTCTGGTCGTTAACGTAGCCTATTGCCAGGTTTCTTAAACGAACTGGACGAAGAAACAGTCCGAAGTCCGAACGAATACCGGTCCTTTTTATATCCGAACTCCGCCCCATCGATCACGATAAAACAACTCGGAATCGACGCGTAACATTTCCACGACGCCTTCATAATCAACGTAAACGTCCAGAATCGAACGTTTGCCGGGAGAAACTCGTTCGAATAGGCGGGTAGGGTGACAATAAAACCAGAGTAACAGTTGCCAGCGAAGAGGGAGGTAGGCAACGATCGTTGATATCGATCGCGTGAAAAAAAAAAAAAACGAGTATTGTTTATGACGAACGTCCACCACATGCACGTGGACCTCTATTTACAAAGCGCGTCTACACATCGACCGAGTTCGCTGTTAAAATCTCCGTAAATCTTCTTCCCCATAAAAGTCGAATGAATCGCAAGCGCACAAAACGACGGGGGCATTAAAACGTCCATGGAAAGCCAAGCGACCGTCTATGACTGCCCTTCGTGTAAATATCGCGAGGATCAAACGACTGACTAAAAACTACGATCGGTTAGAAGTGTGTTCCGGTCTAGCGGCGAATATATTTTCGTTCGTTGCTGGTTAAAATCGAAGAATACGTATGTGTACCTGGTCACACGTTCGTTAACCCCTTCGATTGTAATAACGAGTCACACTCGTGACGCGCGTCATTTCCCGAGCACAACAACCGTGCACCGCGTTCGAAATAAACCTTAACATCGATTGATAACAACGATTTTAGTTCACGAGGTTGACGCGTGCCAAGTATAATATAAATTGCGCGTATAACATTTCTGTTGAAGTAAAACAGCTCTTCTTTGGAAAAACTCCCTATTCAAAAATATTACAGTGTCGCTTCTACAGGCGTAATAAAGTAATCGGGAAAAACCCAAGACTTCGGAGTCGCAGCGCCTCGTCTTGTCGAAGGTTAAGCGTACCTGAAAAGGTTGACCATTGTTTTGTAAAACTGTAAGCGTCGAAGGCTGTCGTTTTCTCGACAGTTCGACGTGAAGAGTCGGTGCGGACGGGACATAGAAAGTCCTGGTACATTACATTTTCACATATAATCAAATATATATCAGTTACCTTTTTTCTAAACCCGTGTTTTTTTATTTAAAAACCGAAATAAGAAGAACCTGCTTCCATCAAAGCATAACCCCTTAACAATTTCAATATTTTCCGCGTGACAAAGTATTATAATGGTAAATAGTTAACGTTGCGAAGTATAATGCAAGACAAATTCGTAAGGCAAGGGGTTAATCAAGGTGAACAAGGTGAGTGTATTTCTCTTTTATACAACTGTGTTAAGGTTTGCGGTTAAGCCGAGTTTATGTCAACCGTTATTTTTGAGCGAGGACTTCTTTACAACTTGTACGTGACTTTCCACGTCCTGGCGAGGGGGCAATTAAACAATTCACTTAGAATTTTTGGCCGTGCCTTCGCCCTCATTAGCATAAAGACGTGATATAAGCCCGGAATCTCCGAATGGTACATCTGTTTGTAACGGTTCCTTGACTGGCGAGTCAAACATGGAGCAGATTCCGCATCGTTGCCACACACTCGGTACCGTTGGCGCTACACTCCACCCTCCTTGGCAAAGGAAGTTTGCTAAGGGCACATAGGAAAAGGTGGGCGGTATGAATTAGACATACCGATTCGCCATCGAAACTTGACAAATTCCGTCCATCAGCACGTCGTCGAAATTCTCGCCAGGAGGAGTCTCTCAGGACGAATTCCACCGAACAGAACGAAACAAATTGTCAACGAAGCAACTTAAAACACCACGCACGCCGTCATCACCCTAAGAGCTGTCACTATACATGGTGATCCTTCGAACGAACTTATTTATTTTGTCGACACTCGGCGAGCAAATTTATCCGAACCCGTGTCACGGTGAATTTGCGTGATCTCAGAAATGAGGACGACGCTACTTAACGAATACGTGATTCGTAATTAATTAAATAGAATGACAAATTTATCCAAATAAAATAGTAAGTAAGGCTTCTCGGCACAAAGCGTTTTACTCTTTTAAATTCTACAAATAGATCGCGATTCGTAGATAGAGCGATGAAAGGGTGTTTAATAAACGTTAATATTTTATGGCGAAGCAGAGGCTGACTTTATTATGAGAAGAGGTGGCTCTTATACATGTTTTCTTTTGGCTTATGGAGGGGGTCTTTTGCTTAGTTGTCAGCTGGCTTTGGAGTTTGGTTTATGCTGACTATAGGTAGATGAGTCGTCTTTACACCCGCAACGATACACGAATCGACCATGTGATTAACCATTTGCGGACGCGTGTCTGCAAGTAGCTACCCTACTCGTCTGTTGCTTTTCTGGACGCACGTCGATCTTTGAAGCGAACGTTTCAATTAACATTGTCAATGAACGCATCGAAGTTTTGGGAATTTAATAGCTTCGAATCCGAAGGTTTGGAATTGAGAAGCGAAATACTTTCTCAAGTGTTATTAGTCCTCGTTCGCAAAGGGTTAAACGAACTGTTTGACCATCTCGATAGTTCCGGTGTTAAAATACGATGGAACTCATCGACCAATCCGACGCACGTTTCATTAAACGTTCTCGAACGGAGATTTACCCGTAGGGAAGAGTTGTTCTAGCGGTGCTGTACCGTCGGTTTACGGGGAGTAATTAAAATTTTCCTTGTTTAATTGTAAGTTAAGCATAAGCTACGCTTACGAAGGGGGAAGCAACGAGATCAAAGGAAGCGACGATATAGACTTCGGTATCCGTGCAACGATGCGGCTTCGTTGGGTAGCCTTGAGTGAATACAAGGGTTGGCCAACCCTCGCGGAACGGAGTACGAGGGTTCATCGAATTATCGGGGAGGGGTTACTATTAATTAGCAACGAATTAGCGTGCAGCAAACGTTGCGATCTTCCTTCGTACTGGTTAATCTCGCTGGCGTTCTCAATAAATTATGAACTTTATAATTGTTCCAACACTGTCGAAACCGTCCATAGAAGGGGCCTTTTAACATGTAAATTAAACGTTAATGAGTTTAAAGTCTATCATAATGCACGCCATTTAACTTTCGCCGGGGAAAATTTCATGTAAACGAACCCGGAAAATTGCAAAAACTGTGATTAAACGTCGCATGAGATAGCTTATCACGTTTTTTTTTCTTCTTTTTTTTTTAGATATTTTAGATACACGCAAACTTACTATAAATTATTTTTCTGTTGTCTCGTATTTTCGGTGACCAACAAAGAATTAATACGCATATTATATTATTATTAGATTATATATTATATCATACGTATTATAATTCGTACGTACATATAAATATAAGAAATATATAAACATGTATCATACTTTGTCGAACAAATGAACGTTGAAAAACGTAAGTCGCCATTTGCTTTCTCTGAACCTGTCCTAAATCGAATTATTCATAAGTTCAACTCCAGTTACTCGAAAACTTCTTCGAAAATTCGAACCCTTCCCTTTTGATTCGAGTTATCGAAGTTGTATCTGAAATTGAAACGTGTGCAGAAGACTTTCGCGACTGGAGCGCGCGTGATTCGTGCGAATTTGCATTAATGCGTCGCATGTTCTAATGGAATAATTAATCGATATCGCGATTATCTGGTAGAAATCGAACGGTTGTCTCACCTAAGTAATAACTCATGACTAATAGCCCTCACGTGCGACTGACGCGCGAAAAGATATTATTCCCGTGCTCCTCTATAACTTTCCAAACGACACTGTTACGATATCCCGTCACGGTTTGCGTCGTCCGTGCAAACACCGGCAACGTGACGTAATTTATTTATTGGCTCGTTACGCGATTTAACTAGGTACAGATTGAACGGAATCACTTATAATTGCAACGAAGGCGATCCCGCTGGGGAATCAAATTAATTCGATATCCGTGTTTACTCGTATCGTTGGATAAAAGTTTTACCTGCGATAATTCCACCGAGCTCATCCGAGTTCAAATTTCAAAAGGAAATTTTCGAAAAGAACATACTTACGTATATATGCTCTATCAATTCCTCTACTTTTTCTTTTCTTTTTTTTTACTCGTTTATCTGTACTTATATGCCGTAATCTGAATGTTTAAAAAGAAACTCATTGCTAATCATTAAACAGCGGATCTTTGTGCAATTATAGAAAATTTAAAAGTACAAAAATGGGGAGGTTACACGCAGGACGCAAAAGCATAGAAAATATCAAAAATACAGAGCAGTTTGTAACGTTTAGAAGATGAAAACCATCCATGACTAGCTTCCCTTCCATTATTGGCGTTTGAAAACATAGAAATTTGCACAAAGATCCGCAGTCTACTAATCACTCTTCTAGGATGATTACTTTTTAACTTGAATATAGATCAAGTTGAAATGGGTTCTTTGTAAAAGTTAAACGATAAAGTTGTACGAGAAGGAAGGTCGTTTCGGTGAACTTAAATTGGAACAGTGACAAGCGTATCATTGTCAAAGGGGCAATTCTCGTTTCAACAGATGTTAGACAATCACGAGGAACATTGCTGTGCTCTCGGGGGATGCGTTGCGCGCAACAGCATTACGAGATAATGCTAATATGTTACCAGGTGTCATGATTGTCTATGATCAAGCCCACATAGGCTATAGTCCGTGACAAGTTATTCGAGAAATGCCTGCAAGCGGATCTAATTGTTGTTAAAATCTACGGAAATCTTCCGCGAAGTTACGTACAAAATGTATGCAAATTCACGATACGATCGGATGCGTACAGTAAAATATAAAGTATATAAAGTGTAAGGAAACGATGAAAATAATAATACACGTGCTTACGAGTAGAATGTCGATCTTTGTGTAATTGTGGAAAATTTGAATACGTAAAAAACCGTACAAAAGTGTAGAAAACAGTCAAAGCGAAGTGGATTTCATAATACTTGCAAGATGAAACAAATCTTTGTCTACACTTTATTCCTTAAAATCGAGTTCTCTCTCTCAAAAGAAAAAAACGAATTTACATTGTAAGAAAGTAATTTTCTATCGCGTATCATTTGTAAGTATCTGTTTCACAATTAAACTCTCGTATCATTTGTAAGTTTCTCTCATGATTAAACTCTCAAAGTTCCTCGCGCAAATGTGAACGCAATCAGACATTCTACAGCATTGAATAACGACATTAGCAACTAGTTAATCAGAGCCAAGGCTAAATTGACATCCGGTTACTTAACCGATCTCATATTTAACCCCTATTCTATAGGAATTTCGATGCTCTTCGCGAGAACGCATTTCCTATTCCATTCCGCAGTCTACGCAAACTCTATAACACGATGGAGATTCGATTACTTGTCCACCTGTGCGAAACACAACACAACGGATACGAGCAACGTTTGTTGCTTTTCCCCAAGGACTCGAATCGCTTGACGACGATTGACAATATCCCTTCGCGAGTGTCCAAAGCCGAGTTTATCGGTAGAATCTCTCGATCGGTAGCGTCAATTAATTATCGATACAGTGACCGCGCGGTCATAATTATCCATTCGAGCGCCTCCGTCCCTCTATTTATGAGCACGCGTACATCGAATACTCCAGCTATTTGCGGTTGTCCATTCGCAAACATTCCTCCCCCGCGTTCATGCTCAATATTACTAATTAGTACGCGCGGAGGAAATTCGGGAAAATTCGGAAACACTTCCGAAGACACATCGACGTTTACGTAACGTACGACGTACCAAAGGGCAGCGACAGAAAGCAGGGAATCTTGGAAACGAAACATTCCTTATCATTTTACTATTCGTTTGTTTAACTTAATCGGTACCTTTCGAGTGAAATAAGTACGCAGTATTCGGTAAGATAAAATTAACGTGAACATTCTAGCCAAATACTCGCGCGAGATTTATTTATTTATTTATTTAATAGAAGAGAAAAATGGGATTATTTAACCCTTTGCGGACGAGTGTCGGCATACAGCCACCCTAACTTTTTCCACTTTGTGGATAAACGTCGACATTCGTAACAAGAAATTTGAATTAATGCAAGTCTGATAATAATTGATCAAAAATTCGTTAAGCGTTGTTAAATTATATCCGTAATGGATTCATAATTCAGTGAAACTTTGTTAACCGTTATTTTTTCTCGTCCGCAAAGGGTTAATCGTAGGCAGACAAATCGCGAGTCAATTGTCGCTTAAGACGATTGAACGATGAAAACGTATCTAATGCTTCGCAATTTAGCTTAACATTAATATTATTATTAACATTAATACGTACGCGATTTGTACGATTAAATTTGCCGTATTGCGTACGGTGAATAACTTGTCTAAAAAGGATGTTATTTCTAGTGGACGCCGGTGAGAAGTTTATATGAAGTAGAGCCAAGATTTCAAGACATATACTAACGCCATTTAACCCATTGCGGACGAGAAGTAATAACACCTATGGGAGTACTTTAGTTTTGAATTTTCAGGCTTTCGAGTTCCAAACCATATGATTCCTAACGATTTCAATTGTTTATTATTGCGTTAAGTATTCATTACGTTCAGCTTTCTGCTTTAAAAGTCGAATGGGAGTACTTTAGTTTTGAATTTTCAGGCTTTCGAGTTCCAAACCATATGATTCCTAACGATTTCAATTGTTTATTATTGCGTTAAGTATTCATTACGTTCAGCTTTCTGCTTTAAAAGTCGAATGGGAGTACTTTAGTTTTGAATTTTCAGGCTTTCGAGTTCCAAACCATATGATTCCTAACGATTTCAATTGTTTATTATTGCGTTAAGTATTCATTACGTTCAGTTTTCTGCTTTAAAAGTCGACATAGGCTCGGAAAGCCAAAAAAATGATTAGGCGACTATTTGTCGACACTCGTCCGCAAAGGGTTAAGACTTTATATGGAAATACAGTATGTTACTGCGTAACAAAGGACTTGAATTTGGGAAAGTAGCTGAGCATCGCGTTGCCATCTGTGGCGTAAAACCATATAGCCATAAACCGTAACAATTCGATACATAGCTTGGCCATCCCCAGAAATTATAAAACTGAAAATTAGCAAGAATAACTTTATGAAGCCATTGACCATTTTCGTATTGTGAGCGTTTTAGCGACAATTGCCCTTTTTATCATTGACGTGGCATTCTAGCTTAGTTTCCTTAATTTTAGCATGAATTGGTAGAGTCAAAGAGTTTCATCAGATTATTACCTGCTACGGTCAAGGGATTGGGAATTCCCCGTACCCGTTGCGCGTAGGTACTCGCACTACCTGAGTGTGTCCGCTGGCTCTCGAGACGGGTACGTAGCCAACGCCTTCCTAAAAAGGCGCAACCAATCAAACCTGAAGAACAAATTCTCCCACCGTGTTCAAAATTCGAGGAATACCCAATCGGACGAAGTCAGCCCCCATTCTACACCTCCACCGAGGTGTTTTAAGGGAAGGTTTCTTCCCAAAAAGATCAGATTCTTGCAAACACATAACACCAAAAAACATTCATTACGCGCCGTTCGAAAGGTCCCGTCAAATTGTACAACTTAAACAATAAACGTCGTAGTGCGAAAACATACAAAGGTATTATTATACAAATCGACCGTGCATTCACTATCCACCACATAAATATTCACTCGCCGTTAAGTCTGCGTGTGAAGTGAGCATTCCCTGAAAGTTTCTTTCACCGCAACAGTTAATTTTGCTCACGCGTCAACACAGTATATGCAGACATTATACGCAAAGATCTGACAATAGTAATGTGGGATTGGAAGGTTTTGCAAAATCAAGCTCGCGTATAGCGTAACGCAATATATATATTTAACTAAATGAAACTAAATGAAAGCAACTAAAGTAAACTACGCTAAATATCTTATATACGGCCACTCGATACCACGCTGTTCTACGCTATACCTTTCCGTTCTACTCTCTTTGACTTCTCAAAAGACACTCTCCACTTTTCCCTCGACGACCACCCTTGTCGCCAACCATTCCTCTGTTTCTCTCTCTCTCTCACACACTCTCTCATTCACCCTCGCACTCTAAACCTAAACAATACACTTAGCCTAACTAAACTATTCCCGAATGCTTGGGACGCGGTTCCGCAGGTCATCGTCGCTCGCCTGCAAACCATCCGCGTCCCACACGGCCCGGTCTTGCATTGCTTAAACCTAAACACTCTTAACCATAATACGTCATAATTCTATCCGGACCCCACAGTAAGTTGTGCAATGAATTCAAGACTATCTAAAGAAAGCAATAAAGCCAAAAAATCGAAATTTACGTACACGCGGCGACTACTTATTTACCACCGAGTCTCATAATTTCCTCCACCGTATACCGCAATTAATATTTCCCACGATGACGTAAACCAATGCTTTTGCGCAGTATCGTGCGTAAGCTGAAAAAGTGCGCTTGTAACACGCGACATACGCCGAATATTTATTCGCGCAGTGTTTCCGTACAAACGTTGCAATTTGGCTGGCATCCGTCGCACGCGAAACATACGAACACGCGTAGCAATCGGTTTTGAACGGTATTAATACGCTGCGAGCGCGCGCAAAAAAAAAGAACAGATTTAAAAGAGCTTTTGTAACTCATTAGGAGACTTATGTTGCGAAGACAATAGCGTAACGCGCGCTATTTTTGTCGCCAGAACGTGCACGGAAGTTGCAACCGTATTTTCATTGTAATACAGCGACGCGAAATTAACTTTGCAATGTTGCTACCTTCGATCGAGACTCTGCAACCGAGATTACACGCTATTGTTGATGCGGTGAAATACGGGTATTTTCAATATTGAAATTGCACTCTTCCTGGTTTCGAATAAACTATGGCGCAGAAATGTTTATATATAAAAATATGAATATTATATATAAAAATATAAATATTATATATAAAAATATAAATATTATATATAAAAAAAGCAGTATAGATTATTTTTTATTCAGATCAAAATGTAGTTTATTTTGGCAATACATTATTGAGATACGAAAAATGGGTTTGTAACTTGATTTGGTTAAATAATGAAGCTTCCTTTTGGTGTAAATAATGATTTACTCTTGCTTATTGTTTACTCTTTACTCATGCTTTACTCTGATAAGAGTTTACGAATTTACCTTTACTTTGCTCTAATAAAAGAAAAGCAGTGATTACATTTAAAGCAGGATAGATATTTGATTTGTAAAAAAATAGATGCTGAATTGGACAAAAAAGTTACATTATCCATTGGTGGATCAAATAAATTGCGATTAATTTGCGCAGCGTGAATTTCGTAATTTGTATACGTCAATACAGTTAACGGGATAAATGTAAACATCCTCCCTTTTGCTTTAAACCGTTTTCAATCCCGTTTCTAAATAAAAGTTCCTGAAAGTATATTTATATTCTTTGAATTCGTTTCGCGCATTCATATTCCTTTTTAGAGCAACAGACGATGCGACACCGTTCCCCAATTCTTTTGCGAGCGCGCAAACAACATTTTCAACGTTTGAAATATCGAAATAGTGGAAAGCTCGTTTCGCACGAGACTCGTGAAAGCGTGTTCCGTCTCGTAATATACACTCGCGTTACACACGGCGACTGTCGTTTTTAATCACGTAATTTATACCTACCTACCGGTTTAATCGCGCACACGCGGCCACACGTACGAGTTAGCTTTTCATTCCGAAATCCTACCTCTTTCTGGCACTTTGCAAAATGAAATAAAGGCATCCTTTTGACGCGCCAAACAGCTCTTCATTATTCGAGGCTTGCGAATTTTATGTGTCTCACGTTAAACAATTACAAAGGGTATTAAGCTTGCTCCACGCGTACAAACGACGCGTACAGTCACAATACAGATAAATGGTAATATCGATTATTCATTGCTACGATATCCGGTGATTATGAAAAATGTCTAACACTAAATTGATTAACCCTTTCAATACTAAGGGTGACTATAGTCATCCATTAGCTTCTTGCAAATTAACCCCTTGTCCTGTGATTATTTTATTACATTGTGGTAATATTATACACAGTGTGGTATTATTATCTAATCGTGGATTTCATATGACGTCACGTGTAATTCATTCGAACGTTAACGGATAATATTTGTTTAATAACCTCCAAGTGAATTCTGGCATAAAAGGTTTAGAAAATGTTTTCGTAATTTTATACTTCGTAATGGTAAATGGATTGACTGATAAAACCTAGGATTTGTCTATTTTCAAACTTTTACAGTAACGTTTATATTGGCCAGCCAATGTAACAAATATACCGATGAATTTTTGTCAAATTCCTATTTTTGTTAACCGAATTGAAGAGGTGAAATCCGAGTGGAGAATTGTTCCACCCTCTGAATAAAATAACACGTGTATTACTTTGGATATCTTGTACGTATTATCTAATTTGTTGCATATTGAAATCTCCCATAAACTTACAAAGATCCACAGTGTACCGGTAAATTGTAACAACCCATATTAAATTTATTACACCGAACGATTTCGTTTGCGATTATTTGTAGTGGCTGAGTGTTAAGACTAGAAAACATCGTATTTATTTATTGCCCTGTCCCTTAATATTTTCAAGGATAAAAACCTATAGCCGGAGACAACAAACTTTGTACCCGTAAAAATCTTTCTACCCAAAAAATCCAACACCACTCATTACCGACTTCTTACACAAAGCAAATAGACATATCATAAAAAAGCCATTAGCAGACAGGACGACTACAAACTCCATAACGGTAAACTGTCCCCGACCGACGATACCTGCTTGACGTATCGGACCTTCCCCAGAAGACGTGACTGCAAAATCATAGATTTCAACCCCCGACAAATTCTTTCATCTCATTGGACAGACACACTTTCCCACCTTCACTCCTTGAAATTAAAGACACGCCCTCACGCTCACGAATCTGTATATAAATATATCGAGTAGAATATAAGATAACTTTAAGAAAGCAAACTTTGTAACGACACGACACAACACAAAGAATAAAGGCAGTCACGAAGGTGAACTCAGCAACACCAAAATAATTTTTCACCTGGCTCAGCATGTCAGTGCACACGAGCTACATTATCTAACACACAAACACTGAGCATTATAAATAATACGCGTATTCGCAGCGTTGCGTAAAATGGGATCGCGTCAGTTGCAAATGGAATTCTCAATGAAAGGTCAGACATTCGCCTGACTAGTAACGGAGTATTCCACTGAATATCGTTGCACAGTTTCTAACGAGGTTAATTCGTAACTCCGTGTGTTTACACGTTGCAGCTTGCGAGGCTAGACTGGGAACAGTCGGTTGAAAAAGGTGGCGGGCGTAAAACTAGGGTAGAACGAGGGGTGAAACGGAAAATGGGCTGGTTATGGGAAGGCAAGAGTGAAGGAAAGTAGGAAAAAATAGACAGTGCGGTGGAAACGAGTCCACCATGTTTCTCCTCTGCAACGTCTCTACGTTTTTTTAATATCACACACACACACGCACATACGCGGGCGCAAAAATGTTATAACCCCGTTCTTTCGCGTGCGAGAAAATGAAGATGAAAAGTATTTTCTTCCATCTTGGAATTCTGAACTCTGAAAAAAAGAAAATCCACGTTTGCTTTCCAGCGAAGCGAGTAAGCTTTCTAGAGAATAATAATTTACGAGTGAAAATAGGAGAGAAGTGGTATAAGAAGGTTCCTCGTGAATGCTTCGTTATAAAGTTGTAAGCAAAATACGCGCAAAATGCGATGATCGTTAAGAACTTTTATTCTACATCGTTTCAAAATGATCGGCTCGTACATCGATGCAAGCTTCACATCAATTTGATATGGAATTCATTGCGATGTATATTTATTCACAGTTTTGCTGCACCACGGTAACGGAATTATGAATTCGTTGAATTCGTATTCGCACGATAAAATGTTTATGTGCAATCGGTAAAGTATTTTTGCCATTTTATTGTGTAAAAATTATACTCCACCGCGAGACGTTAATCGTTTAATTGGAATGCAGACCGCAAATCGTGAAGTCCGAACTGGTATCTAAATATTTATGTAACCAACTGTAATTTAAACATCACGATTTACCCGAGATTGCTTACCGAAATAGTTTTCCATCTCATTGAAGAAATATTCCAGCATCGTCTCGGATATTCGGAAGCGGGTACAAACATATACGCGGCTGTTAATTAGTTTAATCCTCCCAGAGAGAGACGTCTCGCGAGGTCGCCGCTTTTCTTTGATGTTACCGCGGATGCTTTAAACCGCAAAACGTTTCCATCCGCCGCCGTGTGTATCTTTTTCGCTGTGACGTGGAAAAACAACGAATTCGTCAGACGGAAACGCGAACGTAATTACTCCGCTATATTCGCCGACGACATTAACGTCAGATTAAAATGTACGGGGGAAAAAATGGCGAATATAACGCTTCGAGTAATACGAAAGCAGTAATTAGAATAGTCTTAGACCGTGTATAATAAATATAAAGGTAATAGAAAGATCACAATTGTTCTTAAATCAATCTTCCACATGTTCAACCTACTACAACAGAAACTATTTCAGTATTTCGAGGGTAAAATATTTAGGTACAACTCTATTTAGGTTCCACTTCTTTCATTCTGTTAATATTATTATTATCCTCCTTTTTCTTCCCACTTTCGTGAACTTTTCAGCTGTATTGGTTGCTTATCAAGTCATATACTCGTTCTTGATTTTTGTTGGATGATTCTTCCGACTACTGATGTCAGGTAAATTAATATAAACACGAATTATTACGTGCATTTTGCATAAAAATCCACCTACAATTTGACGGTACGAATTTGCATAAATATCAACCTACAATTTGACAATACGAATTTGCATAAAATCTAATACTGATCGATATTTTTCGAATCGCCACGATGGCGAATCATTATCGTACATTAGCTGACTTTCTTGGTCTTACACTGTTAAGATTTCGCGCAGAAATTTCAAATCTATTACGAAAGCATCGCCCACTCTGCAAATTAACGGGATCGTTCCCGTGCAAACAAAACAAAACATATAATTGTGGGATGGCGAGTGTGTGGGTGAATGCATGAAGTATGCCTGGCGCCGATGAACGATGTGCGGAGTGAGATGTCTGGGACCCTGCGGGAAGGGCCTACGCGCCTGCGTGTGTTTCCCAGATTTGAGTTGTGGAGCTGTGGAGAGGGGATAGAATAGGAAAAAGGAAGGGTGTTGCGTTTCGTCCTGGGCCTGCTAGTGGACTCATCAGTTGCGGCTACCTAGCAGGCCCTGCCTTAGACGTTGGGATATTCGAAGGAAAGTTAAAGGCGGTTGTGGAGCTGTAGAGAGGGGATAAAATAGGAAAAAGGAAGGGTGTTGCGTTTCGTGCTAGGCCTGCTAGTGGACTCATCAGTTGCGGCTACCTAGCAGGCCCTGCCTTAGACTTGGGATATTGGAAGGAAGGTTAAAGGCGGTATATATATGGACGAGATAGTTGGAGCGAGTACTTTCGAGAAAGCCTATTTCGTATGTCCCTCTAGTGGTGGGTGCGGGAGAGCCGCCATAGAGTGAATGTGCGGGTGGTCGTCCCCGAAGTGTGAGAGTATGTGAATGCGTGTGCAAGGGTCTTAAAGAATGAATGCGACGCGTGAGGGTAGAGTTTGCGAGAGAGTTTGGCCGTAAGGATTCAAGCGAGAGAGAGTGGTGTAACACATCGTGCGATATTTAGTATTAGACTGTGGCGGCTCTCCTTCACCCACCACTAGAGGGACATACGAAATAGGCTTTCTCGGAAGTATTCGCTCCAACTACCTCGTCCATATATATACCGCCTTTAACCTTCCTTCCAATATCCCAAGTCTAAGGCAGGGCCTGCTAGGTAGCCATATTAATAAATCCACTAGCAGGTCCAGCACGAAATGTTAACACCCTTCCTTTTTCCCATTCTATCCCCCCTCCACAGCTCCACATATCGTTGGCAATTCTTACTTAACTTTCCTTCCAAATTCCCAACGTCTAAGGCAGGGCCTGCTAGGTAGCCTTACTGATGAGTCCACTAGGAGGCCCAGGACGAAACGCAACACCCTTCCTTTTTCCTATTTTATCCCCTTTCCACAGCCCCACAAGACAAACTGTACTCAATAAATAGTTATTAACTTCACCGTTACAAATATCCTCGCAATTATTATCCCCTACATAATTCAACTTCCGTCGAGTTCCAAAATTTCCCCATTCCTCGCCGTTCCTTCGCTTCCAAAAATAAAAAATAAAAAGCCATCTCAATTCCCAGCAGGATTCTCTTTCGACCCCAACTTCTTCGTCTCGCATCGTCCAAATCGGAAAGCCGAGCTTCCGTAAACTCTGCTTTCGCGAAGGTTGGAGAACTTCTCCGTTGGCCGAAAGCCGTGAGAAAAACCTGTCCGGGTAGAACAGGTGAGCGACGAGTCCGAAATAGGTCACAGGGTCAGCCGGGCGATCGTTTACAAGGCGAAACAGCGCCCGGCAATCGAGAACTCGAGACGGTGGAAAAGCGAGAGGCGGAAGGGGGAAGAAACGCGTACCGCCACAATCGCTAATGAGGTTAATCCGCGATTCCGTTTACATTTTCTCGTTCACGAGGCACGAAACGAAGCCAGCCGAGCCAAGCCCCAGCCAAGCCGGTCGGCTCGCTGGAGGGGAAAAAAAGAGCTGGCCGCATAAAGCGGCGTCGGCTCTCTGCGCGCGGCTCGGTAGGGAACGGCTGAGGATGCAAAGGGTGGTTGTAAAAGCAGCGACGGGGAGAAGAGAAGGGGTCGCGAAAAATTACGGACGACCTGCGACGGGAATAAGAGCAGTGTGTTACCCTGTACACCGTTTCGAGTGCACTGCACTCGAATACACCCTCTTCAGGGCGTTCTCTCTCTCTCTCTTTCTCTCTCTTGGCCCCGCCACTCGTTTCCCGCCACTCGTCGCGACCTAAATGAAACTTCGTCTTCCCTCCCCGCCTCGATCAGTCGATCCGAGCACCTGCGTGCCAAACGCACGCGTCCCCTTTCCCACTACGCTTCCCATCCTCTCTTTTGTCTAACCCTTTTTCTCCTCGTTCTACCGTGTCACCGACGCGTCGACGCTCTTGCTTCTTCTCTGTTCGCGACCATGATTACTGTTCCGCCCCTTTGCGGTGACTTTTCTGCAAGCCGGTGCTTGTTAAGTGTAATCGTGAAACGGGGAGGTTGAAATCAAAGGGAAAAGGTTCGATGATGAGGAAAGCTCGTTTAGAAATTTTATAAATTTTAGGCGATTCGCGAGTCCACCTTTGGTTTAAGGGTTACGTTAAGGGTTAAATAAATTGCAGCTCCTCTTTTTGTCGCGAAAGCGTCGCTCGACGGAAACGTTGAATTTCGGGGGAAGAAGGAAAAGGGGGATGGGAGCTCGTAAAATTCGACGGACAATGGGAAACAGCGAACGCGATCGATCAACGTCAACTCGGTCCCGTTTCCATCCGGAAACGAAATATATTAAAAAGCCGTTGGCGGAAACAATTTATGGGGTCGAATGTAAGAGATTAGGATCGCCGATTCGACGATTAAATATTCACGATGGGGGACGAGGCGAAATTATCTCCGCGCGGCCGGAATTGTCTGAGAGCACGTCGGCAAACTCGTCGTCGTTGCGTTAACAACTCGTGAAACGGGATTACGGGAAAATTTACTTCCGCCCTGCCCCGTCTGCGATGCAATTGTAATATTGACGATTCCGAGCGAACATTTCAATGGCGCAATTAACTACTCCGTTCACGGAATCCACGTGGGAGGTTATTGAATGCTAATTTCAACTTCGCCGATTATTGAATCGTCGAACTTTTCACCGGGGTATCGCGTCGAGTCCGGCGAAAAGTTTTCGGTCAAATCGCGGTAACGTGGAATTTTCCCTAAGAACGGTAAACTTTTTAACGCTTTGAGCGGTGAGCAATTTTAGGAGCGTGGCGCGTTTCTAGATTTGTTTTACACGGATCACACGGACGCGCGATATTTTGTACGAATATTCCGATCTCTATTAATCGCTACGATATTTCTAAATTCATATTCGGCGAACGTATCGCGCTAATTATTTATTCCGTTCAGAGACTCGAATCGGGTGAACTCCGCGCGTTATATATCAAGCCTAAGGTGACACGTACACATGTTAACATATTTAAATGGTACACCGGGAATATCAATCGCGTCAAAGGAAATTGGAGCAGCTTTACAACTCGTCTTCGCAAGTCTAGGTGTAGCTATAAAAACGGAAGACGAAGAGCAAGATTATTCAATAGAATTCGAGTCGCAATATTGTTTAACCCCTTGCCCTACAATTAGTTTATTAGCTATTTAGGTTAGCGTTAGTTGATCGCTATTTTTATATCGTGTCACGTGCAAGTCATTATATTATTATAGTAAATTGTGTTTCAACAATCTCGTATTATAATACAAAGCTAAAATTCGAGTTTAAATTAAATATCATCCTTAATAGTTGTAGGAAGATAATGGCCAAAGGATGCGGATGGGCGTGTAGGATTCGGAGATGATCGTGGGTTTTACACAAGCCAGATCTACACAGTCTCTAAATAAAAGAATTATATCTATTTAACGCTATTCATCTGGTTTACAGCTGTCCTGCTTCTATCTTACATCTGTCTTACCACTAACTTATTTTTCGCGTATCCGGCTTTTTAAAGCGTCCTTCGCAAGGCGGATGTTCTTCCTCTCCACCAATCAGTGGATTTTTTAACCCGCCTACGGCCTCGAACTATGGTGGGGCACCCTCTCCTAGGAGCCGTTCCCCCGTAATTTTTCGTAGGTGCCAGGATCTATGAGGTGGCGAAAATTTCCTTCCTCAAGTCGCTAAGGATTCGACCCCCTCATAAACCTGGTCACCGTTCCGGTCGGCTCGACCGTTACCCATGCCGGCTCTTATAAACCCCCGTAATCTTTATCTCCCTTTCCTGACTTTAGCCTACATAGTAGACGTTTTCGTTGCATCTGCGGCATAATTCATAAAACGAGTCTGACTCGTTATTGTAGGGCAAGGGGTTAACCGCAGAGCGTTTAAGAGATCGTTTCAAGGCTCTTTACGGATAAAGTATTTCACCTTTGCCCACGAACAGAGTAGCGGATTCGCCGATGACTATCGTTATACAAACCCCTATTAGTATACTTGCAAAAATAAAACTAAAACCTTTCGACGGAAATCCCATTGACCGGCGCGACTCCCATTATATTTAAAAAAATCGCAACCATTATAAGGGTGCAAAATTCTCAGCTTCGGTTCGGAGAGCGGGTAAATTCCCCAAAACTTCTCAGCGAAATCCGATCAACGTTAATGCTGATTGATGCGACGGAACGATTATCATTCGTGATTCATCGCGGCGACGCGAACTAAGCCGTTCGCAGTTACGACGAAGGGTTAAGGTGAAAAATTCGCTGTTAAGTAATCGCTAGCGTGACCTTTTTAATTTATAACGAAGCAAGTAATGGTGGACAAGTTTCGGAAGATTAATGAAGTTTCCTGATTACCTTGCAACTAGCAGTGCGAGGGATTTTTCGTTTTTTTTTTTTTTTTCTTCTTCTACCGGGCTGTAATTTTCTTTTTCAGGCGAATTCTAGTCTCGTCCGTTTTAACGAAAGTGACAAAGTCGCTGGTACAACGTTTTTATGCATATGGAAGTGAAATGAAATGCCGCGTATGCATATTTATGACGCGCGTAGCCGTGAAGTATATGAAAAATGGGAGGAGCGCTGCTGCGAGATGACGTTATAAAATGATCAACGTACTTGAAACAAGGGGGGGAGTGCAATTATTTTGCGCGACGTAGGGTGGACGTACCAATTATATTTAACGTAAAGATCGTTCCAGTTTCTCGTCGTAATATTGTTCGGCCGCTCTTTTATTTACAAAGCGTAAATTAACAAGTTGCGTCCGAGTCCGAGAGTCACGTGTACCGTGATTACAAGCGTGAAACGCTTTTGACAGTCGGTCTATCATAATAGACCTCGGTAAAGTGCCAAGGGACTGTTAAAGTTACTCAAGAGTTCTTTGCAACCTTCGCTCCTGAATAGCGGGACGAAAGTATGTTCGAAACGAAAGTAGCCAGACAAGCGCACGATGGCGAAACAAGCGATTATTCCTTTTCATTTCTGCACTTGTTAATCGAGAAACAAAAGGTACCTTGAGTTACTTTTGCCATTATTAGAAGTAGACAAAAGTAGAAGCGACGTGACGATTTTTATTTTCGATTCAATTGGCATAGAACTGGGAATACAGAATGAGTTTGTGGCAGCTCTCCTGCACCCACCACTAGAGGGACATATGAAATAGGCTTTCTGGAAAGTACTCGCTCCAACTACCTCGTCCGTATATATATACCGCCTTTAACCTTCCTTCCAATATCCCAACGTCTAAGGCAGTCAGAAACGCATGGTCCACAATCCATAAAAACTCTACAAACACTCTAATTACTCACACAGTATACCCACAACAACTCTACTTTGAAAAAGCCAGATCCACCAGGATACATTCCACCCGAAGCATTTACCTACTTAGATTCAATAGGCATTATTCAAAACACAGAACACACCCCACTGATATACCATTACAACAGAAAATCTGACGACACAAAACTACTTTACAATCCAGACATAAATCTAAACAACAACCACCTCAAATTTCTACACAAACTCACACTCCACGACACCAAAAGCAACTTCACGAAAAACACAGACAAATATTGGTGGCTCGAGTAGCAGACGTACAAACAGAACCGTAGCATTAATACAAAACTATAAAACTGCAATCCTGCACATAACACCATAGCAGTCCACTGTACAAGTATTGAAATTCTACTTCCTCACACTCCCATCCCCCCCTTATAGTCAAGTTTAGTATAGTTTTTAAGCCTTTCTATACTCTTAAAGCTACCACTATAATTATATCTATATATATATATATATAAAATATATATATAAAACCCCTCCTACCGATAAGTGTAAATAAATATTATTACTGTACATTATTTAGGCTACGCGTACTCTCCCGTAGAGTCATTAGTCTATAAGATTTTCTGTTAATATAGTTTTAGATCCTATTTGTACGTTTAAGGAACTGTTAATCTGTTATGTATATTTTATGGCTAATAAACGTATGTTACAAAAAAGAAACCGTCTAAGGCAGGGCCTGCTAGGTAGCCTTACTGATGAGTCCACTAACAGGCCCAGCACGAAACGCAACACCCTTCCTTTTTCCTATCATATCCCCTCTCTGCAGCTCCACATTTAGTGACCGCGACAAGGAATACAACAACAGCAGCCTTCCACGGAGGAACAACGAACCTAAGGCAGGGCCTGCTAGGTAGCTGCACTGATGAGTCCACTAGCAGGCCCAGCACGAAACGCAACACCCTTCCTTTTTCCCATTCTATCCCCCCTCCACATCTCCACATATCGTTGGCAATTTTTACTTAACTTTCCTTCCAAATTCCTAACGTGTAAGGCAGGGCCTGCTAGGTAGCCTTACTGATGAGTCCACTAGCAGGCCCAGGACGAAATGCAACACACTTCCTTTTTCCTATCCTACCCCCTCTCTACAGCTCTGCAAGTTTAATCGAATCAAAAGGGAACAAAATTGTAATTGAGACATTAAAAAGTTAACCCTTTCCGTGTCCTTAACAATACCTGGGGCACAGATTTCAGAACGAAAAGTAAGTTTACGGACGGCAAACTGATCTTCTTAATCTAATATGGCGGCTCTCCTGCACTCACCACTAGAGGGACATACGAAATAGGCTTTCTCGAAAGTACTCGCTCCAACTACCTCGTCCGTATATATACCGCCTTTAACCTTCCTTCCAATATCCCAAGTCTAAGGCAGGGCCTGCTAGGTAGCCGCACTGATGAGTCCACTAGCAGGCCCAGGACGAAACGCAACACACTTCCTTTTTCCTATCCTACCCCCTCTCTACAGCTCTGCAAGTTTAATCGAATCAGAAGGGAAGAAAATTGTAATTGAGACATATTAAAAAGTTAACCCTTTCCGTGTCCTTAACAATACCTGGGGCACACAGATTTCAGAACGAAGAGTAAGTTTACGGACGGCAAACTGATCTTCTTAATCCAAGAACTCGTGCTCATGTAAAATTCAAGAAACCGTCGCAAGAATACCCAATATCACTTTGGAGGGAAGTAAAATGAAACCTTTCAATTAGCATTAAGATTGCTTCCTGCCATTCAATTTCTCACAATAGTTCCGCTTACGAAATTCTTTAATCCGGGCTGCCGAGTAAATTTCATCGCACGACTTTCGAGTTTCAATTATCTGTTCGAAAGAAACCAAAAGAAAAAAATATTCTTCGGCTTCGCGTTGATATTATTGTACCTTATACGGATACGATAAAAAAGCTGCCCGAGCTAATATTTCTTTTTAGCTTCCATAAATCCTATTAACCACTGAACATACCAGAAAAGCATTTTAATATCCATTTTATTTTTCTCCCTGCGCAACCATGAAGCTTTTACAACCCTCCCATTGTACATAAATCAGCCGCGGAGTAACGATGATTTATATTTCGAGCGTTCAATGCGACGCTGAAAAGGGGGACGAATTTTAATGACTTAGCGACGGGGAAGCGAAGAAATTTCAATATTAACACTTTCGCGATAAGAAACGCAGTGCTACGCCATTTCAAAGTCATCCAGTTGAATACTGGCAACGTAATTCTACGCCATTCGAATTAATATATTTTATATTTCCAGTTCTTAATAAATACGGTACAAATTGTTACTTAAAATAAGTAGCTAAGAGTGTTACTCTAAATCACTGTAAATTTTATGCACCCGTAAATTGATCGCATTCATTTTATTAATATATAATTGTAATGTTTCACATTTCAAAACATCGCGCAACAAATATCTACAAGTATCGCACTGCGAGATGCAATATTTCTTACATTCTTATATTCTTATAACGAATACTAAATTAACCCTTTCGCTACGAAGGACGTTTATATAGGACGTTAATGCTAAAACACATTTATACACTTTTTAACATCGCAATAATACTTTTATTATCATTGGTACATATTTGATTTTAATCAACGACGTTAAGCATCTGAATATTTGCACCCAAACTTACAAATTACTCTTATCTTTGCGTCAGGAACGCCTTTCAATTTTAATATGTCGTAGCGAAAGGGTTAATAGTAAGCCTAAGAGCGTTATACTGTAATACAAGATTCAGCCAAATCTCTTAACCAATGCGAACAGTCGAAAGGAGAAAATTCTGTTAAAAAATCTCACGTTCCACTTGCCACGATGCTTCACGAGTCGTTGGATAATGGTCGTATCTGCGACGCAGGAAATGAATGGCACTCGAGTGCTACGTCGAGTAAATTCGCGAGACGATAAACAAGCTTGCGCGATAGTTAGGATTACGGATAAGAGGCGCAGGTTGCGAACGTAATGACCGCGAAATTGCGAAAGCGAGTCAGGCATCGCGAAGTTGGTCGAAACTTAACGAGCTGCTTAAATAGAACCTACGTTTGCCTCCCCCCCTCATCTCCCAAAGTTTCAGCCGTCTCCGATCGAACGAATTTCTTTAATCATTAGAGAACACAGGTTAGGTTGTGCTTCGGTTTAATGAAGCGCGATACGAAATATCGTTCGCCTCGATTCGAATTATTGATCGCAGCGAACGAATAGCGTTGAACGATTAATACGGAAATAATTGCTTACTCTTGATATCGCGCCAAACTAAAGGCTATTTATTAATCTTTTGTTCCCATTGTTCTCGAACAAAACAATGGAATAAATTGCGCGTTACGTTCCCGTTGAGAGTGCATCGCGTCTTTTGTTACACTGGTACTAATCGTACATTTAAAAATATTCCGTGGTATTTCTAATTTCAAACGGAAAGTTAGTATATAAGTGTACGAATGAGAAGCAAGTTTTTAAATATATGTTAGCGCTTTTTCGGTGTAATTGGAAGATTGTTTAGCTATGTTCGAATCGCTAAGGAAGACACGAATATATGAAAGAAGAATAATTATAATAAATATTCTCTAGAATACTTGCATCCGTACATTTGAAATAGTTGCTGCGTAAATAAGCGAACAGTAAACTAATTTCTTCAATTAAAGATAAGTGAACAATTTTTCAACTATATAACGATAATTAGAGATACAAATATACTTTTAGTAATTTTACTAATACATTAATGTACTATTTACTAATATACTGTAAGTATACTTAGTAATTTTACTAATACATTAATGTACTATATACTAATATACTGTAAGTATACTTAGTAATTTTACTAATACATTAATGTACTATTTACTAATATACTGTAAGTATACTTAGTAATTTTACTAATACATTAATATACTATTTACTAATATACTGTAAGTATACTTAGTAATTTTACTAACACATTAATGTACTATTTACTAATATACTGTAAGTATACTTAGTAATTTTACTAATACATTAATGTACTATATACTAATATACTGTATGTATACTTAGTAATTTTACTAATACATTAATGTATTGTTTACTAATATACTGTAAGTATACTTAGTAATTTTACTAATACATTAATGTACTATTTACTAATATACTGTAAGTATACTTAGTAATTTTACTAATACATTAATGTACTATATACTAATATACTGTAAGTATACTTAGTAATTTTACTAATACATTAATGTACTATATACTAATATACTGTAAGTATACTTAGTAATTTTACTAATACATTAATGTACTATTTACTTATATACTGTAAGTATACTTAGTAATTTTACTAATACATTAATGTACTATATACTAATATACTGTAAGTATACTTAGTAATTTTACTAATACATTAATGTACTATTTACTAATATACTGTAAGTATACTTAGTAATATTACTAACAATAAGCAATTTCACTAATATACTATGAAATATACTTGGAGAGTCTTTATTCGTGTTTGTAGAAATATAAATTTGCACGAAGAACCGCAGTCTACTCGCAACGTTTCATATTCATTTCACGATCACGATCTCTGTTTCTAATTTGCAGAAACGTTTGCGCTGGAACATCGTACCTAATTTAACAAACAATTACAAGTGTCCGTGAAAAAGTCCGGAGTTTAACCCTTTGCAGACGAGTCGTGGTAAATAGCCGGCCAAACCTTTTCGATTTTCTGGATAAATGTCGATTTTCAAAGCAAGAAATTTGCATTAGTATCTCTAATAGCTACTTTCAATAATAATTGACCGAGAACTCGTTAAGCGCTACTAAATTCTGTCCGCAATGAACTCATAACTGACTAGAAATTTCTCAAGCGTTACTTTTTCTCATCCGCAATGGGTTAAACGTTCTTCGTCTTAACCCCTTGTCCTACGATTATTTTATTAGGTAGTTAGGTTAGCGTTAGTTGACCACTATTTTTATATCACGTCTCGTGCAAATCATTTGAATATTACTGGTAATCCTTGTTTAATAACTTCCGAGTTTGTAATACAAAACTAACATTAGAGTTGAAATTAAATTTCATTCGGAATAATAGACGTTTTTGATGAATCTGTGATATAATTCGTACAACGAGTGTGACTCGTTATTGTAGGGCAAGGGGTTAAGTTCACGATTTCGTATACCTGAAATTTCAACCCCGCGCAGAAAAGAAGCGCGAAATCCACAAATCAGATTAACAAGAGCCAATAATAGATCAATTGTAACAAAGAAAAAGCTACGTTCAAAAGTGTTGCTGAGTTCACCGTTGCGAAGCCGAAAAATTGAAAGTAAATTCGGTTGCGAACGGATCCGTGCGATGTCCGGCGTTCAATTGTGGGATGCCAAAAGACTGGAATATCGGAGGCCGTGGAGGGAAGCAACCACGAATGGCGGACGGTCACGCACACAGGTGTGTACATAGACGAGAGATGGCGGACGAGCCGTGTCTGAAGGACGATTAAACGGAATTTCGATGCACGACACGAGCAGATTCATCCCCCAGCCGGCTTTAACCCCGTCCACCCTTCTTCCCGGCTAGCATACGCTTCTGTACGTGGCGTCTAGTCGTCTACCGGATGCTTCTTCCCGCCGCTGTACACCGGAAGTCTCCTCCAGTTGCGCTGCCGAGTACGTTAACCGAGTACGTAACGCGAAACATTACGCGGCGCGGAGCATTGCAAAGTCCGCATAATTAAATAAATATTTTCGGTGGAAAATTTGTCAAACGCCTACATTGTAAATAGTATTAATAATAAAGCAACTTTCACCGGGTCGTCGCTTAAATTTGATCTCTAGAAACGTTCATATTTACGGTTCGATTTATTTCTGGTATACGCGCTAATCGTTTCTCTCGACACGTGACGATTTATCGATATTGTTCAATCGAGTAAACTTTCGAGTTTTATAGGGTAAATGTTAGAGTTTCATTCAGATGAGGTTTACGGCATGGCGAGAGAAAGTGGCCACCTTTGAGACCCATAGTTCAATATCCGTAACATCTGTGTGTCAGCACTACGATGGTACGTGACATTTTAAGTTTTAGCAAATTCATTGACTACAGCACTCGTGCGTAGAGTTTTTGGCTTCGGCGGCACAGGCCATGTCATAAACCTCACGGACTCGAAGGTTGACGGGTACTTGAGCCTGGAAGGCAACCGTCTTTAGCACTCCGGGGAACCGCGTCACCAAGCCGTGGGAACACCCAAATTTCTCCAGAAACTACAGTCCTCCCCCACGCGGAAAACTCCCTGTTCCCCTTCCAGAAAAATAGCACGCCAAGGGCGCAATGGAAGGGAGAATACGAGCTTGCCACAGGGCAAAAATGCCGGAGAGGAGAGAATAGAAAAAACCGTTGAGCAGAGCGTAGCAGAGAGCAACGCACAGTAGTTCAAAGTATAGTCCAATTCAAAGTCCATGAAGTCACACACACACACACGCGCGCGCGCGTGCATACACACATTCCTCTATATACAACCAATAGTTTGTTTCCAACAACGTGAGTGTTTTTAACGGCCCCAAACCGCATAAATTGGGTGGTCCTTCACGGTAGAAACTAAACGGCACGTAGTGCAATACGAGGGCTCGAGCGCACCCTAACAGTAAATGACCCACGTTTTGTAACTGTTGTTACAACTGTCAACTGAAAATATTCATAAAGAAACTCGATGTCCAACGATATATGAGCCATTATTTTTGAAAGTGGTACAGGTCCATTTTTTCATACATCGAGATATTTAACCTCTTAGGCACGGCTGAATTTTGCGCGGGGCTGTTTCTCTGTACGGCAGAGTTCAACGCGAATTACGTGTAAATGATACGGCACTGCAATGTGTGACGGATAATGCTGTTCTTTACACGAGTACATTGGAATGAAGTGTTTGATGATTAAATTATCATTTTTCTTAAAGATATGATACACGCATTTTAACTTGAACAATTTATAAATACTTTAACAATTAAAGCCACTATTATAGTGGTGCGTCGTACAGAAAGATGACATCCGCGAAAGCCACTACAGTGGCGCATAGTGCCTAAGAGGTTAAGGGAATAAAAAGTGGATATCTATATCTTACTAAAATTACCATTAACTCATTTTTTCCCAAAAGTGGACTTACACCACTTTCAAAAGAAAAACGGCTCATATTATGCTTCAAACTGTCACGATTTTTACGTTAACCACGTTCTAAAATACTTAAATAAAGTTAATTAAAGCGTTAACCATAAAGTGGCAGTACGTGATACATTTACCTTATATGAGTAAGCACCATTTGGTATTACTTTTAATTAACCGGTGATTATACTTTGATACTTTATTGATATAAAATCGATCATTTCGTATACGATAATAACAACTAATAGATCCGCGTGAATGCGCCTTACCGAATGCCCGAGAAACGGTCCGAATTTATCCGTTACGAAGCGAGCACGTTTCCCGCACAGCTTTTTTAATCATCTTAAATCGCGTTAATCCGAAACTCGCCGTCGGACGAACCTTAGCGGTTAACGGAGGACGGTTGAAAGCAGCCCGAACAGCCAGTTCCGAAACCGGGGAACGAGCAATTCCGCTCTCTAAAATCCAAGATCGTCGGTGTGCTCGAAGCATCCCCTCGTATCTCGGCTCGTACGAAAATCCCAGTGGCACAGAACACGTACGCGAAGCCCCGGCATTTACGTGCTCGCGGTCGACCGAGAAAGAGGCGAACATCGGTGGCAAAGGGACAGCGGGACGAAGCTAGAGAATATAAGGGATCCCGGCTAGGTATAATTCTGCAGGTTGTTCCGGCTCCACATAACTAACATCCCTCTCTCCGACTTTCGCCTCCCGCTTCGTGTACAGGCTGCTTCGAAACACGCGGGCGTAACATCAACCCTTTGCCATGCGAACTTTTTCAAGTATATTCGCGGTAACTGTAACACGGTTCAGCTGTTTACCGTAACACTTTAACCGTTTGCACTCTGTTAACGTCTCTGCGACGACGTGCACAAGTTTTGTTCTCGTAATTCAAGATTTAAGATTTTCGTGAAAATTACACATAGTCATCTAAAATGCGAGGAACTTGCGCGGAGTAAAAGTAAAAAGTGAAAGTGATTTGCAAGTCAAACATACAGGTTCACGAAAAATTACCTGTTTAATTAATAAGTGGGTTTTTAGTATATTTTTTCCCACATGATAAGCAAAAATAGTATAGTGCGCATCGTACCCGATAAATGTCTTCCTACCGTAACTGTTAAAGTTCTTAAATGCAATATTGTTATTTTTCTTAATAATATTAAATAGAACGTTATAACACTGTTATAATAGTAGGTAAACTTCTACGAGGTAGGAACTACTACAAGACTGACTACGAAAGAGCGCAAAAGTATTATTACAAATCTATTATTGTATGTATATTTTTGTTATTTGTAAGTGTTAAGAAAATAAAACCTTAAAAAAAAGAAAAAGAAGATTAGTGAACCGTAGATCTTGAGTTCGATCCCCGCCGGCGGCGCAGTTTCCTTTTTCGGCTATACAAGGGCGATACGGCCCGCAGGATCCTACATACCTCTCTGTATGTTTCAAGTATTTCGAAGCATAACCCCATTTTCCGTGCCGAATTTCACCGTTAAAGCCCGCGTTGAGTCCCAACACTCAACCAGGCATAAGACCCTCCGAAAACTCCGACCGCACCATTTAAACCTCAGCCCATAGTACATCCGCACCAATAACCATCGTCTATTTCCCACCACCAATTTCCCCACCAATTAGCTTCACCTTCAATCCATCCCGAATAGTATTGTGGAGCTGTGGAGAGGGGATAGGATAGGAAAAGGAAGGGTGTTGCGTTTCGTGCTGGGCCTGCTAGTGGACTCATCAGTGCGGCTACCTAGCAGGCCCTGCCTTAGACTTTGGGAATTTGGAAGGGAAGTTAAGTAAAAATTGCCAACGATATGTGGAGCTGTGGAGGGGGGATAGAATGGGAAAAAGGAAGGGTGTTAACATTTCGTGCTGGACCTGCTAGTGGATTTATTAATAAGGCTACCTAGCAGGCCCTGCCTTAGATGTTGGGAATTTGGAAGGGAAGTTAAGTAAAAATTGCCAACGATATGTGGAGCTGTGGAGGGGGGATAGAATGGGGAAAAGGAAGTGTGTTAACATTTCGTGCTGGACCTGCTAGTGGATTTATTAATAAGGCTACCTAGCAGGCCCTGCCTTAGATGTTGGGAATTTGGAAGGGAAGTTAAGTAAAAATTGCCAACGATATGTGGAGCTGTGGAGGGGGGATAGAATGGGAAAAAGGAAGGGTGTTAACATTTCGTGCTGGACCTGCTAGTGGATTTATTAATAAGGCTACCTAGCAGGCCCTGCCTTAGACGTTGGGATATTGGAAGGAAGGTTAAATGCGGTATATATATGGTCGAGGTAGTTGGAGCGAGTACTTTCGAGAAAGCCTATTTCGTATGTCCCTCTAGTGGTGGGCGCAGGAGATCCGCCACAGTATAAATAACCGCTACCTTTAGACTTAAACAACACACATAATCATACGTAAAGAACTTGTACATATCAACCAGGACAGAATAAACACACCATCAAGAATCACTGTCACTCTTCATTTCAAAGAGGCTACGTCACGACCCTGTGATATAGCCACCGGGTCCGTCAGGCGACCTTACAATTCGCCATTCAACGACACCCAACAGCCCGCGTGTTTTGAAGCGCACCGTATAGGCGTTTGCACTGGGAAAGCCATTAGCGTCCGAAGCACAGTTCACCAGCGGCGTTTCCCGTTCCCTTTCGCGCGGAGATCCGTCTCTTTCTGCTTCTATCACGGCCCCGAGACAACGAACTGAGACCTTTGCGTAACGAACAGCCGCAGTGTTTCCCAACATTCCCGATCTTAAAGCGAAATCCCGCCGTGGATTCTCGTTGGAATCTACGCCGCGATACGTGATTCGAAAGATCGTTAAAGGTAGCTTAGTAGGTGGCTCGCGCCCGATTGTGTTTTTAATTGCTTCTCGTAGCATCCGGCGGAAATTGTACGAATAGTTGGCTGTTACCCGGTTAACGAGTGCCACGAGTTCGAGATTAATTAACGGCCGGACGTTTTCGAAGATGCAACATGTAATTTACGAATTATGACGGCGACGAGTGTACTACGCGAGTGGAATTTACGCGTTTAAGAAAGATATGGGTCTCGTTTGGATAACGGAATCGCGACGACGCATTTTTATATTATTTTTCCTTTTTATATTATTAGTCAACGCTAATGTATATTATTTTACTCTTGTACTTATTGGGATTTTGCTCGTTAATAATAATAATAATATTGCATATTTAATATTATAAATGTTATTACGTCGATCCGAAGAGTAGTTCGAAAATGGAACGAGAAGCGTGGCTACGATATAAAAGCAATTGAAATGTTATTTATTTCTCGATTCAGCTTCACAAACGAATAGCAGTGATACTTTTCTATAAAGTAACATTTCCATTTAATGAAATTTATTAGGTGTACAAATTATACTTCTGAACCTTTGGTATTTCGTAAGAGTTAACGTTTATTTACAAAGAAAAGTAGGTATACTTTTAATATTCACGATTCCCAGCATTTTCACGTTTATGATTCGAATTAAATTATGAATTCGTCGCTTGAATAATAAAAGAAAAAATAGCAATTTTGAATCGATAAAGACGC